>OZ012691.1:12331321-12411321 GCA_963942565.1 Maea johnstoni | reverse complement strand
ATACTGTAAAATTGTACAACGTTGTTATTTCATTTTTACAAGCTGTGTTCACCGACACAGCCCGTACCAAAAAAAATATTCACAATAGTGCACAGCTGGTCAATAATATCATATGAAGACTGATGGTTAAGGAGTCATTGACCTCATTGACAACTGTGAGTTTGATGCAAAGACATGACTTATAGCTTTCTACAGAGGATTACGTGGTGAAATGCACAATTTACGAGCAAAAGGTCAGCATATGCGTAGGTATTTGATCTTTGAAAACCTAACTCTTTGTAAGAAAAGGACAATTGCTTATTGTAAAATTGACCAACTGTGCACTATTGTGAATATTTTATTTGGGAACGGGTGGATTAACCCAGACACTATTGGCAAAATATTGCAATGATAACAGGATATAGGATTATCGACTATTAGTCCGTGGGCTAGGTAGGGTTTCCGTAGCACCCCCCTCAGTACTCTACTACTTGGTTACTGCCTTATAGATCTGGACAAGCCGCATCTAATGAAGCATGTTAAAATTGCATAAACTCATTTGGACTGAGCGTTTTAGGGCATTTTCACGCGAAAATGGCCAAAAACGAGTGATTTTTGTAATTTCTTCATAGAAAAATCATTTTTCATAACTAAAGTTTCAGATGTTGTACATATATACTTATGGCCATGGAGATTAACACCAAATATGATTTTACTCTTCAAATGACCCCTGGCAGATTTTCGGCAGTTTTTGACCGGAAATTCACCAAAAAACGGCTATTTTTGCAGTAAATCTTATTTTCTCAGCTCAGCCACAACCCCAAGGTGCATGTAAACATTGGTTTAGTGTATTTAAAAACTGCCCCTGGATCTGTTGAACACATTGGATAGAGTTAACATGGTAGCAACTCAGTCTGAGCGTGATTTTATGGGACTTTCTTTTCCGTCTACCTCTATATCAGAAATAACCAAATAATAGCTTAAAATGATAAAAAAATATATTTTCAAATCAGAAGGTGCAATTTGATACATGTTTGATAGCTGAAATAGTTTGAATATGGTATAAACATATGGGGTCATGAAAATGGATTGCCCAGTTGTCCGGGACAACCAAATTTTAACAAAATTTGCTTCACATCAAGTTTTGAGCTTGGAAACAGAGTTCTGAATGGAAACCTTACTACTGAAAGGTATTTAACCTATTCATATTAGAATGTAGTTGCTCTACAATTGATATTAGTCTTAGGGAGATACATATCAATTGTTTTATGCCAGCTCAATCTTATCTAAAACCTATTCTATGAGGCCAAAGGTGCTGTTTACCATAGCATCCTGGGTGGGTACCTGACTTTAAACGATTCTAGATGGTCCAAAGTACAACTGTCCCGACTTCAATAACTTTCTTTTTTTAAGAAAATGGCAATGCTTGGTAAATCTTCAAATGTTGCTGGTCAAGTTTACTACAGTGGTGGACATTTCTATGCAAGTTTTTGCATCAGAGCATTTTCCAAAGCTCAACACAATAGCCTTATCAATCTCATTACCTTGATGAACAAAGTCAGGATAGACATCCTCAGAAAACACTGACTTTCCCAAATAATAAATTTTGAAATGGAAATAACATTTCTTAGGAGAATCAGAGAAAATAAAGTCATATTTGGCGTGAATCAAATAAGAAATATGAAGAAAATAAAGATTGCTGTCGGCCATCTTGGAATCCAATATGGCTGGCATGTTAGGGTTCTATATATGTCATAAATGGATTCTTTGACCCATAAAACATGGTACTAGACACTTAAATCTTGTTTTTACCATACTTTTAGGCTGAGATATGAAGAAAAACATATTTTAGTGGTGGCCATTTTGAAATCCAATCTGGCGCTGGTTACCATGGTAACCTGGGCGGGTACCTGACTTCAAATGATTCTACATGGTCCAAAGTACAACCGTGCCAATTTTAATAACTTTTTTTTTAGTAAAAGATAGCAATGCCTGTAAATCTTCAAATGTTGCTTGTCAAGCTTTCAGCAGTGGTGAGTTAGGACATTTTTATGCCATTTTTTGCATCACAGCAATTTCCAAAGCACAACACAATAACCTCCTAAATCTCATTACTTTCATGAACAAAGTCAGGATTGACATCCTCAGAAGACACTCATTTTCCCAAATAATATATTCTGACATAAAAATAGCATTTCTAAGAACAAAACAGAGAAATAAGATCATATTTGGCATGAATCAAATCAAATGTATCAGGGCAAAATAAAGATTTCTGCTGTCGGCCATCTTGGAATTTCAAGATAGCTGACATCTAAGGGACCTAAATATGTCATAAATGGATTCTACAACCCATAAAACATGGTTTCAGACACTTAGATCTTGTTTCTATCATACTTTAAGGCTGAGATATGAAGATGAAGCAATATGATATGAAGATATGATATGAAGCAATGCCAGTAAGTAAATCTTTACATGTTGCTGGTCAAGCTTACAGCAATGGTGAGTTAGGTCTTTTTTATGCCATTTTTTGCATCAGAGCATTATCAAAACACAACACATAATAACCTCATAAAACTCATTACTTTGTTGAACAAAGTCAGGATTGACATCCTCAGAAGACACTTATTTCCCAAAATAACACATTTTGAAATAAAAATAGCATTTCTAAGAATAAACAGAGAGATAAAATCATATTTGGCAAGAATTAAATAAAAAATGTTAGGAAAAAAATTAGATTTATCCTGTCGGCCATCTTGGAATTCAAGATGGCTGACATCTTAGGGTCCTAAATATGTCATAAATTGATTCTACAACCCAGAAAACATGGATTTAGACACTTAGATCTTGTTTTTACCATACGTTAAGGCTGAGATATGAAGAAAAACAGATTTTTGTGGCGGCCATTTTGAAATCCAATATGGCGCTGGTTACCATGGCAACCTGAGTGGGTACCCGGCTTTAAATGATTCTCCATTGTCCAAAGTACAACTGTGCCAATTTTCACACTTTTGTCAAAAAAGTGAACGATTGACCCAACTTTTGGCTCTTAGCCTCCGCATTACATCACGAAATGTTTGAGGGAATAGAGGACACATAGAGAGCGTATCTCAAAGTAATGCCAGTTATTTCAGCCTGCCGCAAATTAGTCGTAATATGGCAGAAAAATTATCGTCAAATTTCGAAATTTCAGAATTCCACGTGGAGCTTTTTTCGTGATTAGTGCAATCCTCCTTATAGCTTTGACCTAGTATAAGAGGGCCATGTGTATTGATGTTTCCCTTTTCTAAGTGAGAAAGTATTACATTTTCCTTCTATATAAGGTGATGAAAATAGTCTTCTCGACAGGTTCCCAAGGCCGCCAATTATATTTAGCTCATTATCAGAAATATCATTTTTATACCCTGCAGGTTTTAAACCTATTATCTTTTAAATCGCTGGTTCAGAGAAATATCCAATTTTAATTGGCTCTGTCTACCTGAAGCAAATGGAACACCTTTTGCATGTTTATTAGATGAATGAGGGATGGTTAGTGTTTACTGTTTAATTACTCAGATGTTCAATGAACTAAGCTTTTCTTTATACGCATTTCTAGTGAGCTAACACGTCTGCAGTGCACAAGGGCGGAATTAAGAATTTTGATTATCGCCACTTTTACTCCGAATTTTTGTCTTAGTCGTGACTGCCCAGTTGTAAGTGATAGAGGAAATGGGAGTACCCGGCGAAAAGTACCGCCTAAACCTAAATCACTGGCAATTGTCTCATATGCCCAGGTTTGGATTTAACCTGGGGCATTCGTGAGAGACGGCAAGCATTTGTCCATAAGGACAGGCTATCTCTTTTCAGTGCAGTCCGTTATTTAATGTGTGTACATTACCATTCTAACATGAAAATAGAAACATATTACTGAAGTAACTGGATTACTTTGAGAACAACAATTCGTCGACCCATATATAAATATATATGGTTTTTGTTTTTGATGTTCAGATTTTATGATTTATCTTTTATATACCTGTAGCAGTTGTGGTTATAAGTGTATCTACCGTGATATATTGATCAGGAGGATATGGTTTTATTGTACTGTATACCACAGCTGGTGAAAATCCTCTGAGGCCTATACACAGAATTTAGTCTATCAAACCTACATGCAGCATCTGTTGCTGGAACTAAATCATCTCTTTGTCAGAAAATTGTAAAACACTGTACGAAGCAGACGTAAAAGTACTTAAAGTCATCGTTACCGTCTGCAACAGCAGCTTTGAATTCCATATTGACGAAGTAGTGAATCGTTATTATCAGATTGCAAGGATTTCAATATTACACAATACATTTCCGCGAATTAAACTTTCACAGATATATTTACTATATATATATATATATATATATATATATATATATATATATATATATATATATATATATATATATATATATATATATATATATATGTATGTATGTATGTATGTATATATATATATATATATATATATATATATATATATATATATATATATATATATATATATATATATATATATATATATATATATATATACATGTATATATACATATATATATATATATATATATATATATATATATATATATATATATATATATATATATATATATATATATATATATATATATATATATATATATATACATGTATATATATATATGTATATAAATATATATATATATATATATATATATATATATATATATATATATATATATATATATATATATATATATATATATATATATATATATATATATATATATATAACGACAGAATCAACTTGCTGTACATCATTTTCACAAGGATAACTAAAATTATTCAGTCTTCAAATAAGCCAAAGGAATGCATGTCATTTCAGATCTCATTGACTACCCAAATACCCTATACGACTCTAACCTCACACTCCACTTCTGCCTTTTATCTAACTGTAACTGTACTTATATTGACATGTAATTAAATAAACAAAAATGATGATAATAAATGCATAGAGATAGATTTTTTTTTTACTGTGCATTATCTGTGGTCCTTTAAGTAAAAGTTTACAATTATGAGCCAATTTAGAATACCGGATTACTTTACATATGGCTTACAATGATATGCCACTTTATAGTTGCATAAGTTGTAAGTATACGCACAGCACTATATCAGAATAATATTATATAAATTTTTTTTTCCTGTGCTTTATCCAGGTATGCTCATATCCTGAAGTGTAAATGTATAAAGTTACTAGTTACTATGTATAAATGTTTATTTAAAGTTACTGTTACCTTGTTCAAATGTTGATTTTATGATTCTCATTCTAAGTTTATTGTTACCATGTATAAATGTTATCAGGAAAAAATTTATTTATTTTTGTGATCTATATATATATTTTGTATTGAAAAAGATTTTGTAAGATGCAATACTTATAGTCAATAAACTACAATACAATACAATAGATTAAGGATTTTTCAAATTTCTAATCGCATATTACACCATATCCTGACAAAACATGTACTTACAAATTACACAACCCAAATACTTAAACATATTACAAAATTTGTCTTTCAAAGAGTGATGATAGCTAAGAGAAGTGCAGACATAATAAATAAAACCCGAAGTGACCTTGTTACGTCTTGAAAGAAAAGGGCTTGAGATTTGACAACCAATAATACAAGCTTGAATAAATCTCAATTGATTGAGGGGCCATCAAAATAGAACTTCAATAATTAAAATGACATCTATATGGTGATGTCCGTACAACTTGATGAAATGATACTGAAATACAAACTATTGCTGTCACCAGGTGGTGCAGACAGAAATCGATTAATACCAGTTATTACCGTCTAGCCCCTACCTCCTCCCTGTGAGGGGGGGGGGGGGGGGGGTTAGAGGGGGATTATGCGTGAAGGTATAGTTATTCGTATGGGTAATGTGAATCGTAGGTTCTTGAAAACAAAGATACCTTGAACGTTATACAATAGAAGAATAGCACGACCGATAAGCTCTCTTTGTCACCTTTAAGATAGTTTCAGGAGGAAGTTTTCTCTTGACTTCTCTCTTAACCCTTAGTCTATGACTGAAACCCTGGATTATGGGTACTCATCTGAAAGTACTCAGCGAGAGCTATCCAATGAATACCAACATGACAGGGATTAGATGTTTTTCAAAAATCTTTGCATTCTTGTGCTTTGGACGAAAGTAGCCTCAATATTGAAAGGGTTAAAGCCTATAGTATTACGTCCAGGATACTTCGCTCGTAATAAGACATTTTCACACTCATCTGTTGCTATAACCAATGAATTAAGGAGTGAATGATTTTGACCTCAAGAAAAGTCGCTATTACCCATTACCCAGATTTAAACGAACTCACCCTTCTCAATATGCATGAAAACCCCTATATGTTTTATTTTTGTGGACATGCGAAGTCGCCAAAAACAGGGTATTGACTAAGACGTTAAGCTCAGCATGTTTGTTACGTACTCAGCGAAAACAGTTTTTGTAATAAATCATGGGGGGCCTGGCCGTATTGATTGACATTCTGAACAAAAAGGTTAATCAAAATGAATGGGTAGCAGCATGGTTTGTTAATATATGACATGATAGATACACATAGCAACAGCTTAAATCGATTCTCTAGAGATAGAATTAGCTTTAAAAACAACACCTGTTGCCATCCTTGTAACAGATTGTGAAAGGTGAAATGATGTGTGCAGACCTCTGACGTCATAGGTCTGATAGTGCAACCTTCGAATATGAATAAAAGATGAAATGAAACGTAATCTCTCTCTCTCTCTCTCTCTCTCTCTCTCTCTCTCTCTCTCTCTCTCTCTCTCTCTCTCTCTCTCTCTGTCTGTGAATTGGAAATGACCCATACTAAAATTACAGGGATGCCTTGCAAACATGGTATATATGTTGATCCCTCAAAAATCAGTTAAAGTTTAAAACAACCCCCTTTCCTACACTGCACATAAACGGATTTTTCTGGTATAGGCAATGTAAATAATTTTCGAAAATGTGGCCCAATTAATGTCAACGAACGACCACTGTGGAATTATGGTCAATTTATATTCATGAGCATCTATGAAACATAAATTGAAAGTCACCCACAGACTTGTAAAGAGTGCGGATCTCTGCAAAGTGGCAAAGTAACGAATCTTTCTTGCCATAGCTATATTCCAAACTATTTTTTATTTTAATAAATGTTGAACACTTTTATTCAATCAAATAACTTGCAAAAGTTAAAAGTTGGTCAGCTAGGCTAAGCAGAGTAGTGTATTGCAATATAGTTACAAATTGCCAAGATAGAGTCAAGCGCAGTCACCGATTGCGAGCTTCTCTCACCTAATTCCCGTCTTCTCATCAGGTCAGGGCGAGTGACGAGAATGGCAATGGATAATAAGTATATGCAGATGGTTTACTCCGGCACCCGTCACTATGTAATACTGGCCGGATTCGAAGTATCCCTACGCGTCAGCGCAAGCAAAGGCTACAAACTGCTAGATCACAGTTCATGTAGAATAATGCATTAGAGACTGATATTCAAGTACAAGGGACTTATACCTGTTTTCTCCACTACCCTACCCTCGAGAATACTCTTAGCTTGAGTATCAATGATTCTAATTTTGGGTGATGTCATATACTGACAGCGCCCCCCCCCCCCCCCCATCTTTTCATTACAGCCGGTTTAATATCGTATCTATCAATGGTATATCTGCTTGCCAAGCTTCTTGACCTATTGATACATAGGTATGTTAGCCCTAAACGTGCGGTCGCAGGGATATCTGGATGCTTTGATATTTGTTGCCATTAAAAGAATTGCCATTCGAAAAATAGTTTTGAAAAGATATGATAAGTATTAAACCTTGTCATGCTAGACCCCCATATGGGAGAACCTATCTCCTGGGACCAGGGATAGTGTGGGTCTACCCACCAAATCAAAAGGATTTCACAAATTTCTATTGCTGTTTCAATAATGTGCTTCACAAACTGAAATAGAAACATATGAAAAGCTAAAACATTGATATCTAGTATGATTGAATACCCCTTAATCGACCTATGTAGTTTTTATTCGGCTAAGTGCAAGCGTACCCAAAGACCGGATATATCCGGTGTTGGTCACACAGGCAAGATACTAGTATGTAGCACCGGATATACAAAGTATCCGATGTTAGCAAGAGCATGATTCATATCACAAACGGACACCTCACATCTTTTCATTACAGCCGGTGTAATAATCAATTCAATATCTTCTTTATAGTAGTAGTTTCTTTTTGCCAATTGAATGAGAAAATAGATATGACGGAATTGCATTGCTGACATGTTATAAGGATCTTAGACATGTCCGTATAATTAGCAATACCCCGTTTTTGTAAAGTACCAACCTGTGAAATTTAAAGAAATTAAGAGATTGCTTATCTTATAAAAATCATCAATTTAACAGAGATGAAGCACTCACTCAAACATTTTACCCAAAAAGTATAACATAAAAACAATGATCAGCTACTGAGCGCGAAGATGAAAACTATTATAAGACAAACTACATGTAAATAGATTTTTATGTCGTGGTATTTGGCAAAGTATTTTTTAAAAAGGTGGCCCAATCATGGTCGACGAATGACAAGTGTAGAACGTTGGTCAATTAATGTACATGAGCAGCTATAAAACAAAATAGGAAGTCACCCACTGATGTGTAAAGAGTAGTGGCAAAATAAAGAATCTTTCTTTAAATAGGTACATTCTAAATTATCTATTATCTTGATAAAGCTATAGTTGAACACTTTTATTCAATCAAATAACTTGCAAAAGTTAAAAGTTGGTCAGATTAATGTATTGCAAAAAGTTGGTCAACTATGCTAGACAGAATAATGTATTTCAATATAGTTACAAATTGCATTATTGCCGCGAGAGAGTCAAGCCCTATGGTATAAAATAAAATAATACATTAGAGACTAATATTAGTATTTAAGTACAATAGGCTTATACCTCTGTGTTTCCTCCACTACCCTACCCGCATTAATACTTTTAGCTCAAAAAAGTTAAAAACAAATAAGTTAATGGTACTGAATGACAAGAATCCATGGAGAATATCTTTCACTAGGATGAACGAAGCTAGGGCGTATGCAAACTTGCAAATGACATATGCTTTGTCATACTCTAACTTCGAAATTATGGATATTGCCAAACGAAAATAGTTTTGAGTAAAAATGATAAGAATTAATTATGATTGACATCATAAACAGACATCACCTCTCATCTTTTCATTACAACTGGTTTAATGTCTTATTTATCAATGGTATATCTATTTGCCAGTCTTTTGAACTATTGATACATAGGTTAGGTAGGTGCAAGTGTGTGGTCGCAGGCATATCTGAATGCTCTGATATTTTTTGCCATTAAGAGAAATTTCAAGGTTATCGTCCGCTGGATGTGTAATTTTTCTAGTTCCCCTTTATGTCAAAGCACATTATCAGGGAGGAGTCTGTGGTTCCCTGCTGAATCTTCTCCACTCGATTTAGTTTTAGCCTTGATTAAAGGGCAAATGCACCATCAGAATGATTTAGGTTCAAAATGAGCGTATACATGTCACCTTTCAAATAAGACCTCCCCCGAACCTGTCCTCTTCAGCACTACTCGGTTATAGCTTACAGAAGTTCAGCAAGCAACAGTCCTGAGGCAGCTATACAGGGCCTCCATGCATCCCAAGATGCACTCTGTTTTTGACACCTTCTAAGCACCAGCCTGTGTCACTAGTGCTTAAGAGATAGCAGTAATAGGGGGCTGGGCTCCCGTTTCCTGCTTAGATTTTCATTACTGGCTTTCAATAAGTTGACACAATTCCCAAAGATTGAACTTCTTCAATTTCCTATTGTATATTCCAACAATCCTTGGAAGTTATACTATGTGGCTTGTCTTTGATTTGTAGCTTATTGTTGGGTAGAAACCATTACTTCCTAATTGCTATGAAATCAGTTTGTGCTAATCACTTACAGGAAATTGCAACACTTGTGTCAGTTAGCAGTTACTCATGGGAATAGTGTAGGACTTCTTAGTAGGTGTATTCCTTCACTTCCTGTTATCAAGATGCTATCTTTGAGTAAAGAACCTGGCACCATTGAGTAAAGGATCATGTGGGTCTAAGGGAGAAGTTCCCTAGGTGAGTCAGATATTTCCATTCCTCCAAATTCCTGAATCGCTCAATTATGCCATACTATGTAAGTTTTACTTCTTGAAGTTTTATTTGCTTCCAAAAATTGTGATCAGGGATGAGCCAGGAATAAAAATTAGCAAGAAAGGGAAAGCCATGCAGGCTTTTCTGCTACTGCTATCTATGAAGCACTAGTGACACAGGCTGGTGCTTAGAAGGTGTCAAAAACAGAGTGCATCTTGGGATGCATGGAGGCCCTGTATAGCTGCCTCAGGACTGTTGCTTGCTGAACTTCTGTAAGCTATAACTGAGTAGTGCTGAAGAGGACAGGTTCGGGGGAGGTCTTATTTGAAAGGTGACATGTAAAAGATCATTTTTAACCCAAATCTTTCTGATGGTGCATTTGCCCTTTAAGTATATATTCATAAATTAAGAGTTGTTGTTTTGTTTTATTTTTTCATTTCCCCCATTAGAAATTCCCCTAAGTATACCTTCATTAGAGAGATATTACATGTACCTTGAGGATAGGGCCGTTTTGGTAACTGTAGTGAGAGACTTAACGTGTACATAGCAGGACAAAGTAACCTCTAGGGATGGGAATGGGTTTAGATATCATCGTTGATTTCTCGTCCCAGATCAACCGACGATTAAAGATGATTGGTTCCATATAGTTTTTTCTAATGTTGTCCTAGCACTGACAAATGTTAGATTTTTAATATCTCATATTTTTCACTCGATGTTCCTCTATCCTCTGAATGCAATTTTACTGCCAGCAGCCTCACCGCAGGGCATGTATTTCAAAAATAAAGCTTTGAATTTGTCATCATGTCAGCCGTGTTTTCATCAAAACATAAAATATGTTGTTGACCTATGCCAAACAAAGAATCATATTTCTCAATTTTTCAAACCCATCAGAGCTGAGTAAAATGGCTGTCTAGTTATAAAAGATCATTCTTTAGAAAAGTTTGTTTGGGCAAACAGCTGTGTCTTCCTTTTGTTTGGTAGCCATCAGAGCTGCGGGCTTTGCCACTGACTGCTAGGTATGGCTCACCACAGCACGGGTTTGATTCCCAGCCAGAACTAGTGAGAAAGTTGTCAGTGACGAAGGGTTAGGCAGTGGTTGTCGCCGGGTTGCTATATGACTATATCTCAGCAACCAAATATCATTGTTGAGTAATGAAACTTGTATCCAGAGGTAGTTAGGTGCTTCAGATCACAACAATGTCTTTCAACGCAAGTATTTCTTTGAAGATTTGCATAATCTCAGCATGGGTAAAATATAATTTGCATAAATCAACAATGTATCTTATACATATTAGAAATTTCTGACACTAAACTCTCATTCTTTTGGTAATTTAAATGCTTGTCACATGGTACATGTCATGTGAGCTTACAGTTGACCAGTGATATGGAAATGTATATTGAAACCCCTAATCATAGTTATCTGCTAGGAGAAGGTGTTAAACAAATCGAAAGCTAGTGATTGAAGGGGGGTTCTGTAAGGGTAAGGGAGTCTTCAGAAATTATCGGCAGGGGGGGCCTGGGTTGAAACAGGGGGGGCCGGTGGAAAATTTTTCAAGACTCAAGGGGGGGGGGCCGGTGAAAATTTTTGAATGGTCTAGGGGGGGGGGGGGGGGGGGGGGGCGGTGAAATATTTTTTACCCGATAAGATGGGTAATATGAATTAAATACCAAAGTTTGATTTCTCATCTTTAAACAACCAAACTAAAGGGCATTCTGATTTAAAATTCAATAACCACTTTAAACATGTTTCACATCTTTATTTTGCAATCATTTTCATAAATTATTGAACAACAATTGTCATTCAGGTATTGCATAACCTGCCCGTGGGGACAGACGTGCTTTGACCCTCCAGGGTCTGACACTTAGATTTCAGACTAGGGGCCCGAAGAGGTCTTTTGACAAAAATTAGTGGTCAAACACAGAATTTTCTGGGTATTATACATACAATTTAGGGCCCTTAGTTTGAAAGATCTAGGAGCCCACAGCAGAATAAAGGGGATCTACATTTGCCAAGTATCCCTTAATGTGTGTTTTAACCCTTTTCTTATGTATACATTTTTTGTATCAACTTGGAGTTTCCGCAAAATGTTGATTTTGCTCATTATGTGACTGATCTCATTGTAAAATTTGCCCATTGCCACTAATCAAAGGTAGATCAGTAGTACTAGTTATCTGCCTTTGCAATAATACAAACACTCAAGCATTTAGTTACAAAAAAAATGGAAAAAGCGGTTTCCAAAATCAGAATCAGACGGACTATAGTCCTGAATATGGCAGAAAAAGTGACAACAATTGAAATTCTTATTTCAAAGATAATTTCAAAGGCATCAGCTCGTGTGTATGTATGTTTATGGACTATAACTTTGACTTCATAGTTACAAAAGCATACTTTGATAAGTTGGAAATCACAAATATAATCAACAGATATAATCAAAGGAAACATGATATAACAGGTAAAAATAGTACCGTAGGATCATTATGTAACAATATGGGAATACCAGCTTTACAGGTGTACTATGTCCTGTGTGGCAGGACACATTATACAAATATTCCACCCCACAGTGAGTCATATTTGTTGTATCATACCAACAAACAATGGATGCCTGACATCGGTGACCCAATAATAGCAGCTCAATCCCATGGGGAGTTCAATCTCAGAGATGAAAGTCGCTGTTTTATACCCTTTAAAACACTTGTAATATACTAAAGCAAATGACCAAATCTCTTTTTTCAGTATGAAAATTTGTATCCTGAGATATTTCGTACTAGTTTAGGGAGTCTTCAGAAATTATCGGCGGGGGGGCCTGGGTTGAAACTAAACAATTTCCAAAAAAAAATTCACTGGCCCCCCCTGAGGCTGCCAAAAGTTTTCAGGCCCCCCCCCCCCCCCCCCCCCTCACTCCTTAAAAAAATTTCAACGTCCCCCCCCCTCGCTACACGCACACCAGACAAACACTGTTTTCTATTCTGAGTCTCATGCATAATTTATTTCAGAAGTATATTTGACTACAGACACACAACTAACAAGGTCATGGCCATTTACAACTTTACACATCAATGCTTGTTATGTATTTACCCTGGCCTGAAAGTAGGATTTCAACAGAATTGTAATGCAGCAAATGCTCCTGCACGTCTTCCAGACCGAGTCTGGACAGTTATTGGTAATAATTCACTATCCACCTCTGTGGAAAAGAAAAGTTGTAAAAAAGCTGATTTTTTAAGGGGCCATTATTCTCTTGATCCTCAGTAGTTTTCTTCAATGACACATTTTAAAAATGAAATTTGTCATTAGATAAACTAGTGATCTAATTCTAAATTACCAATTTTGCTTGCAGGATTGCCCTGATAATACATCTCAGAGCATATATGCCCTCTGGCTTTTGAAAATGAATAACTGCAAACAAATTGGACCTAAATTTTTCAAAACTTTTGGGCATATATATATATTTAGGGAAGCATTTACTGACCCTGCAAAGAGAATAATGGCCCCTAAAAAATCAGCTTTTTTACAACTTTTCTTTTCCACAGAGGTGGATAGTGAATTATTACCAATAACTGTCCAGACTCGGTCTTCAAAAAGAGCAAAATGAAAGCGAAAATTGCACATTTTAGTTAAGTGACCTAATTTCTGTCCCCTGTTCTTAGCAGTGCGAGTACCTACAGTTGTCCACCTATAATCGTCAATTTATTTGCTACCTAAATAAGTCATATTTAGAACGAAAATACTGAAAAGTATACATGTCAATATAACGCTGTTCAAAAAGGAGTAAACTGCATGCGACAATCGTCATTTTAGCTAAGTGGCTTAATTCCCGTTCTTAGCAGTGCGGGTACAGTAACCTACAGTTGTCCGAGTACAAATATTTATCTATTTGCTACCTAAATAAGTCATTAGTTAGAACAAGAATAATGAAAGTTTTAGATAAGTCGATATAATGCTGTTCAAAATGCAGGTGAAAATCGCACATTGTAGGTAAGTGACCTGCTTTTTGACCCCTGTTCTCAGCATAGCGGGCACCTTACGTTCGTCAAATACAAATGTCAATTTATTTGCTACCTGAATAAGTCATATTTAGAAGTAGAATAGTTACGGACTCTTCTATTGTGATTTAATGATGCTCAAGTATTAGCAAAATCACGCGAAAATTGGTATATACTATCTAAATAACCTACTTCTTGACCCCTGTTCTCAGCAATAAATGTACCTATGGATGTTCAAATAAAAACGTTTATCTATTTGCTATCTAAATTGAGCCTATGTAACGTTATTGGTCTGTAAGTCTCATAGATTTCAATATCTGGATCAACCAAAACCGGAGAAAGCCCAATTTGTCCATTTTATGTACCATGGGGGGTGGCAAAGATGGGTCAATATCTCAAAAGCCCAAGGGTGCCAGCCCGACACCCGGCAGATTCTTTAAGTGGGTACCCTTGGCTACCAGAATCAGTTAAAAAAAACTATATCTAAAAGAAAAGGTTCAGCCCAAAATCCAGCTTTCTGTGCCGGACTACTAGTTATATTTGTTAAGATATATTGCTGCATGGACATATACTTCATTGAAACTTATTACATTTGGTGTAAATTTTTTTATTACATTTGTGGTTGATATTACATTTGGTGTAATTTTTTTATTACATTTGTGGTTGACTGTTCGTACGGTCAGTTATTACATTTGGTGTAAATTTTTTATTACATTTGTGGTTGATATTACATTTGGTGTAATTTTTTTATTACATTTACGGTTGATATTACATTTGGTGTAAATTTTTTATTACATTTGTGGTTGGTATTACATTTGGTGTAAATTTTTTATTACATTTGTGGTTGGTATTACATTTGGTGTAAGTTATTACATTTGGTGTTGTTACAGACGTTCGCAGCATTTGAAAAGATTGTTTATTGGTCAATAGTACGATCATGCGGCGAATATGAACAGTGAGAGCGCGAAGGAACTGCTGAAATGGCGGAATTCAGTGCTGGTTTGCAGACAATGCAAGAGGAAAGGTATGTGATTTTGCTTTTCTTACTTCTTTTGGGGGGGGGGGGATGTTTTTAAGAGTTTTTCATGACAATTGCACTAGCCATTCCCCCTCTAACCGTGAAAAATAGGGGGGGGGGTGCGCTTATTTGGGACCATGCACTTAATCGGGCAAATACGGTACTTCAGATGATGAATTACATGCAATATCGAAAGCTGATTAAACTTGCTGCCTCAATAGCTTAAGAACATTAGGAACCTGTGTAAATAATGGTATATATACCATTATTTACACAGGATCCTAATGCATTTATGCATGTTCAGTTTATATCTAGTCTACTTTGGAACTCATTGTGCACTGATCCAAGCAGAAATATGTTAACTAATCTTATATATATATATATACATGATATATATATATGTATATACTTCATGTCATGTCTCTCTAGTATTCCAACTTGCAAAAGCCTCAAAGTGTGAAAAAAACCTCGAGTGAAGTTTTGGACCGGTCCCAAAGCATTCCCTCAACCAAGGTGTCACTGTAGCTTTTAGAAAAGCACAACTTTGCATGGACATGCACACCACTACAGCATGGGAACTGAGCAATAAGATACATGTATGTATGTATGTGTGTATGTATAAGTATGTATGGTTTTATGTGAACATCTATCATCAGTTCATCTTTTAGGTCTATCTATCATGACTTAATTTTCATCAACAGTCATGTTTATGTCGCATTGAATATGTGACTGATATCACTGTCTTCTAATTTTCTGATTCAATACAACCTAGAGCTGCACTCACGGAGGGGGATCAACTCATGAGCTCACCACCCGTTTGACTCATGAGCTCACGGACGTTCCGATTTCCCCCAAAAATACTTATTTCCACCCCAGCTATTAAGAAATAAATATTCACTGGCGGAGATTTATCAACATTGCCATGTTTATTTAATTTTAAATCGTGCTGACGAGGTTAAAAGGTCAGAATAACACTCAACACTGCTTGAATGTATATATTGGATATTATAAAGAAGACATGACAGTGATAAGCAGTTATGTATGTTTATGTGTGTTAGGTGCTCTGTGTTACGTTTGTGTTCCCAAAATAGACAAGCTCACGATTTGAACATTTCAGCTCGAGCTCGGCGAGTTTGCCCAAGGGCTCGAGCCACTCGAGTTCATGAGTGATGAGTGCAGCTCTAATACAACCTTAGATGAATAAACACATGGATTCGCCGTCACAGGCCAATTTCAATAAGACCCATAACTGAGGCCTGGACACACATGATCTCGCCAAATCTAGTGTCGGTGCGAGGTCACTACTCACTAGGAGACAAAAACCAAAGAGGGCTCTTGTATTGTTTACCTTACAGAGTAAGATGCGCACCAGTATGCGCAGAACGCACCTCTTGAGCTGTTCTTTTCAACAACTGGGCTAATAGTTGTGTCCAGGCTGTTAAGTGAGACCTGCTGCTTGCGTATCCTGTGATTGACAATTGTGATACAACATTGTGATAAGGCAGTCACAGGTGATTTTAACAACAGTGTTTTATAAAAGGAAAAAATAACAAAATACATCACTTCTTTTTTGTTCTTGTACCTTTATTGACAGTTTATTACAAGAGGATCTGTGGATACAGTTAGGGGTTAGATAATATATTACAAAACTATTGCAACTTTGAAATTTTCCAATTAGGTAGTTGAGATCACCGTTAGTGTGAATAAAAGTACTTGCCTGATATCATTGACTACCATTGAAATATGACCACAATTGTACAAGTAATAAAATATGTAGTACACCTTTAATACAGGATTGTTTTACTGTCAGCGATCCTCAACCCATATATGCTTCATATTTACAATAAAAAATTCTCCCTAAAACTGCATGAGCATACTGATCACTCGTCCTAACGCAGTTCTCTTCTGAGACTTACCCATCCATGCGCCACAAAAGGATTTGATTGAATTTATGTTTTACTCCAGAGATACTTTCAATAGTACATATCCAAATATTATTTCACAGGTGGAACTGGAGAAGAATGAATAGCATAACTGATACCAGTATCACAACACTACTGCAGCACTCCAGGAACTCTGTTACAACACATGATGTTTATTTTGAGTCTTTCTGGCTAGCATGTATCAGTATACAAGGGATTAGCAATTCTGTAATACCTGAAGGCAGGGTCTTAGCCAGCAGGGTGTCTTTTTGGCACCATGGTCCACCAAAAAGTCCTATTTTTATGGGGGGGGGGGGGGGGGGAGACACCCTGTCTATTGGTCAGAAATCTTTTGAAAATATCAATTACAAGTAGATATTTAAGTTTAATTCTTAAATGATAACTATAACATGTGTTGAAGAAATAAAGCACATAATTATTTGATTTGTCAATGTATACCGTCAGTAAGATAACTTTCTTTTCAGTAAGGGGGTTTGTTCACCCTGTCTTCTTGAAACCCCATTTTGGACACCCTGTTATGAAAATCCTGGCTAAGACCCTGCCTGAAGGTCTCCTTCACATGCACAGTTCAGCTTAGAGACCCCAAAATATGCTTACGTAGCTCTGCACCAAATGGCTGCTGTCACACTGAGTGGCTGTCACCATATCAAGCTCATTTGAAAGAAAATTAATAAATCATTCACTTAACTTTCAGACGACACAATTTTTTTTTTAACCCTTATGCTGCTGGTGGCTTATACAAAATGATGCACAAAACTGAAAAATGACTGAAACCAAGGCACAAGGGTACTCATCTGAGCAGGGTCTTAGCCGATATTTGGAAACAGGGTGTCCAAATAGAGGTTTCATAGACTTTTGCGTGTCCAAAGTGTGGTACAAAATACATACTACTAATAAGATATAAGATACCTATACCTTTACAGATTTTGCTTTTTTAGGCCAGATACTGCTTTGAGTGTCTTATAAAAGTGACACTACAGCTTCTACATCTTCTATCTTCTAAGAAAAGTCATCTTCAGCAAATTCTGACATAAACTTTTGGGTGTCCAAACTGTCAAAAAACAGTGTTCTGCGTGTCCAAATGACACGCTGGACGCATTACGGCTAAGCCCCTGCATCTGAGAGTACTCAGCCAGAGCTATCCAATGAATACCAACATGCCAGGGTTTAGATGTTTTTAGAAATCTTTGAGTCCTTGTGCTTTGGATGAAAGCAGCCTCAGCATTGGAAGGATTAATAAAAAGGAGAAGGTTTTCTTAACATGTCCATAATTTTCACCTTGGTAGGTAAGCATTGGGTATTTTATTAGAAGAATAAAATGTAGCATTATTATTTCTCCAGCTTTCATGTCTTGCTGCAGAAAAAGCTTCTAAAAACATATGCAGCTTGAGACACGGGACCATAGTCTTATCCAGTAGGACATCTGGGCATCATTTGGACGTCCAAATCCTCAAAAATCATCCCTCTGGACGTCCAAATATCTTTTTGAGGAATTTCTTAAAATGTCAATTTCAAGCATATGATCAATTTGATTTCCATGACATTGTATGAGGATATCATGCATTACTTCAATAAGTAAATATACATTTATGGTTGTAATCTGGGTATTTTGTGGTCACCCTTGAAAAATAAGACGCCCAAAAGTTTTACAATTGCCAATTTTCTGCACCCAGTTTCTAAATCCTGGCTTAGACCCTGCATGGGCCATAAGAGACCGTTTCCAATACCTTATATACAGTAGCTAGTTAGGAATGTCTTATCATTTTAGGGTATGTCCCTTTCTCATATAATGCCCCACTTTTCTTCAAAGGCTGAGCAGACCTTGGCACATGTGAGGGCCGCGGAGAGGGGGTAGTTACTGATAGACACTTCCTTGTGCGCGTAATCTGTGTCCACCTGAAACAGACAAGAGTAAATATGTGACACACAATCAGACAAAGTTAGAATATTTGAGAGAATGATGAAATAAGACGTTAGTAAGCGCCATTTAAAAGTGGGGGGGGGGGGGGGGGGGGGGGAGCAGAAGATGTTTAGGAGGGGGGGGGGGTGCCGAATTTTGAATTTCTTTTTCTGCCTTACCCCGAATTCTGTATGGGCCCGGGGATGGTGCCGAATTTTGAATTATTATAGCAGGTCCCCCCCCCCCCCCCCCCCCCAAAAACTTTTGAATTCCTAAAAAGACATGGCCCCTATACAATACCCATTCTTAGATGAAATCACTGGATGAAATTAAAGAGAACTTGCATAAGCTACACAGAGAGTGTTTTTTTACCCCTATAACAAAAACAATGGGCTCCTCCTCGGGCACAAGTTCTCAGGGGTTCACCTACTCACAACCTTGTGATAATCATAGAAGTTTGGCCCATCATCTCTAAACAATACACATTCTAATACGAAATTAAAGAGAACTTATTTTTACTTACTGAACCATGCGCCATGGCCCCTATAACGAACACGATGGGTTCGTCGTCGGGCACGAGTTCTCGGGGGTTGACAACCTCCTCCGCCTTGAAAGACATGCAGACCTTACTGCAGCCCACGGGCAGATGGCTCTCGACCGGGTTCTTGATCACCTTGAGCAGCTTCTGGGGCCCGTCAGAGGCGTGGATGCTCAGTTTGTGCAGCAACTGGACTGAAATACACACAGAATGGCTCTTAGCGTAAATTATTTTTGCAAGATAAATAATGGGAAATCTGGGCAACCCCCTATCTATCGCCAGTTACCATTTTACTAAATATGGACCTAGCTGTAAATCTTGCTGATACAACATCAAGGTATTTTCAGAAAACATAGGCCAATGAAAACGGTAATTATCAAAAAGTGTCCCAAATTACTGGGAACTTACGGTAGCATAGTCTTCGCAAGCAGGGCATCTTTTGGACAGCCAAACCTCCAAAAATGACCCTTCAGGACACCTAGATTTTAGGCATGTGATTGAAGTTTTTTTTGTCTTTATATAATAGAAAATGTGACTTAAAATATGACAAAAATCAACTGAATCAACCAATTCAAGTCTCATAGTGTAGTGTATACTGTTGTCAGACTAAGTAGGACAACTTCATTTAATAAAGTACCCTATTTATATTCTTAGCCAGCAGGGTGTCTAGGCATCATTTGGACAGTCACATCCTAAAAATCACCTTAAGGACACCCAAAAGATTTTGTGAGGAATTTTCAAAAATGTGCATTTCATACATATAATTGTTTTTGTTTTTTTTCAACTCAATATAATTCCCATGACTTTGTATATGTATATTAAACTTCATTATATTTTAGGAAATAAATGCTTATGGTTATAAGCTGAGTATGTTGGGGTCTCCCTTGAGGTTGCCAATTTTTGGTATCCAGTTTTCAAATCCTTACTAAGACCCTGTGACCCTACTTATTGACCACAAAAACAACAGCTAGACAACAATGCCCGAGGCTGAATCTAAGCTGCTTAACCCATTCACACTCACAGTTCCTCTAGAAAGTATTGTCTGCTACTTTCATACTTTTTGAAATAACTTGTGAATAAAGCTAAAAGTCACAAAAAAATTGAAGGAGAGTTGTTGTCTGACTTCTAAGTAACATTTAGTCTTCAAATATTTTCCAAAATATGCTTTTGTTGGATAATTATTTCCAAAATTGTCAGGCCTGTTTTAGCCGCTCTGAGTGTGAATGGGTTAATATGCCAACGATCAAGGGTGCCCTCATACTTTCTCAGCTAGAAGCCAGCGGGACTCTTAACCCTTCCAACGCTAAGGCTACTTTCGTCCAAAGCACAAGGGCCCAAAGATCTTTGAAAACTATCTAATCCTTGTCATGTTGGTATTCATTGGATAGGTCTCCCGGAGTACTCTCGGATGAGTACCCATATGCCAGGGTTTCAGTCATTTTTCAGTTTTGTGCATCATTTTGTATTAAGGCTATGGTGCTGGTGACACATTCATAATTAGACATCTCCTTGTTCAGCACTCCTGTCTCCTTTCTGACAATAGTTATCTAATCACTGAGGTCTTGGTGTTGGTCTTGATCAATAAAGATACATTTGATTTATAAATACCAAGTTTGCATGTCCAACAGGGCCAGTAACTTTTTGAGATAGAGTCGAGACCTATCTATTGATGATTGAAGGAAAATGAAATACATAAATCATATTGATGCTAGCAAGTGGAAATCTTGAAAATAAACATCAAAGTTCCCTAATAAATTGACAAATGTGTGAGGTAATTTACCAAAAATTTAAATAAGGTGGTGCCTAAATACCATTTCTATGTTGATATATATGCTCTATTTATTTCTAAAACATTTGTAGTATTTTAACCCTTCCAATGCTGAGGCTACTTTTGTCCAAAGCACAAGGATGCAAAGATTTTTGATAACCCTCTTAGCCCTGTCATGTTGGTATTCATTGGATAGCTCTTGCTGAGCACTCTCAGATGAGTACCCATATAGCAGGGTTTCAGTCATTTTTCAGGTGTTTTCATCATTTTGTACTGGTAAAATTAGCCACCAGCAGCATAAGGGTTAAAGATCTTACCCATCAGCCCACAAAATCTGTCAAATGTTCTGGGTATCCTAGTCTGTGGGTTCACCTCTATGAGGACATTTTTCTCTGTGTGGATGTAGACCTGTAGTAGACCAGCTCTGTTCAGAGGACTGTCCATCAACATTAATAAACACTGAAAGTATACAAAGAGAGAAGGCAGGTGAGATAACTGATTACAATCATAGTCTTAGCCAGCAGGGCATCTGGGTGTCATTTGGACACCAAAACCCTCAAAAATCACTCATCAGAAAACCATTTTTTGTGAAAAAATTCTGAAACTTGTCAATTTCAAGCATAACATTATTTTTTACACCCGAATCATTCCCATGAGGCCTAAAAAAAGTTGTTTGTTTCCTGTGACCCTACCCTAACAAGTTTTTATTCAAATAAAATCCCTACCCTTAAGTTTTTTCCACCTTCCCAACTCCCAATCAACATAAAACATGCATAAAACACACATTTTTGACCAAAAAAATAATGCAAAAATATTTTTCACCGACCTACCTACCCTATTTTTTGGGACCGTTACAGGAAACAAAGTATTTCTTTTTTTAGGCCTGATATTGTATAAGGTTAATATGACTTATCTCAACAGTTCAATACATGTTAACTGTAATATAAAAGTAATGATTTTTTTTATTTATGAGAACTTTTGACTGGTCTTAAAGAGATGTGGTTTATCTTAAATTATCTTTGTTCCTCAAAGCAAGGATTTAACCATCTAAGTAATTTTCTGTGAAAAAGCTAATTGTCAGCAAATAAACCTTTAAAGCAATTATGCCTGTAGCACCAAAAATGGATGACTGTTTTGGCTACATCTCTTAAAAGAAAATCAATATTTAGAAAAGTATTTGAAGGAAAAATGTTGATCAAAGTAAAACTCACAAGTTTGCTTAAATATTTTGTGAATTTTAAGATTAATTCTTAGGTTATTTTCAAAAGTATTGAAGGTTTAAAAAACAATTGTAAAGATCTCCGGCCTTGAACGGATTAAAGGACTTTTAGATGTCACTGGTCAAAACACACAGTCAAAATAGCTGAACCGTTTATTCTTTAGCACAAAATAAAATTTCAGAATAATGTCAAGCTTTTCAGACAATAGCAGTAAAATAACTTCCTCGTCCCAGATATAAATGTTTATCAGAAATGTCATTGAGCATGCCAACAACAGATTTTTTATTCTATTTTTTGACTTTTTGCCAGAGTACATTCATATCTAATCAGGAGGAAGGAAGGTAAGAACTGGCAGGGGTAATTTCCGTTACTCACAATTGCGGAAAAATTGCAAATGAAAGCTCAAAATTCATTTCAGGCAATTAACAGTTATATATACATATATATATATATATATATATGTGTGTGTGTGCTTTCAGGGTTCGACTTTCCTGGGGGCCCAGGGGCATATGCCCCCAGATTTTGCTGTGGGCCCCTAGATTTTTCAGACATGGGGCCCGAAATAGTACAAATAATAATACTGAAATCCTATTTTAAGTATTTTTGACCACTAAATTGATCTAAAGACCTTTTCGGGCCCCCTAGCCTGAAATCTAAGTGTCAGACCCTGGCTTTTAGACTAGCATTCATAATAAATAGGTGAGCATTTCTGCTTTCAACCAATGAACAAACAAAGTACACTGGTATCACAACAGACAAAAGCAATGTAGACTTCTTTTAGGTAGACATGCCCTATTATGCTGCACTTATATAGCACTTGTTCAGGAAAGAGTTTTAGAAATAAAGAACTTAAATGTGATTGCCCCCAGAACAGGGACTTAGCCAGGATTTGGATAGTAGGGTGTCCAAAATGTGCTTTGGAGGAGACAGGGTGTCCTGGCAATCGAACGCAGAGCGTTCGATGCTGTCGCTCAGCGAGCGACCGCCCTTTGCGGCCGGGGGTCTGGGGCCCGCCTAAGGGCCCCAGAAGCCAGAGGGTCTAGGTGCTCTGAAATGCTTTCTCTGGCTTTTCCTGGCACTTATTTTCATTATTTTATATATTGAAACGTATGATTTTTCAGTGTGAATTTTACATTTCATAGATATTTACAAACCATCATGACAGAAAATAAGGCAAATGTTCAATCTTTTGCTAATATGAATGTAATACAAAGGCATAATTGTTCATTTCATAATTTATTGCATGCTCCTTTATTTGAACATATCTCATTTGTCACTTGCACATATTTCACCTCAAATAACCCTTTGCTGTCTTTGTATTTTGCAGGTATTGCATGCATATAGCTCCCACTCTCTGAAGTCTACCTTCTGCACCCTGTCGTAACCCAACTCACCCTGTGTAGCATTTTAGTGTGAATGTTGTATATATGTGACATTTCATTAAGTGATGTCTGTGTCTGTCTTATGAATACGTCTAGTTTCTGTTGAATGAGTGACATAATATAGGTGCTTAATAAAATGATTTTGTGTTCTGTGTTACATGTGTGTTAACTTCATTTGTTGTTCAATAAGTCCCTTTAGTAGGATAGTTAGTCAGGTGTGAAAATCACATTCAAATGATGTGAAACATTGTCAGTCCCGAAGATTGTTAGGATACTGTACTCCCTAAAAGGTGAGTGACAGTTGGACCAGCAGCATACACGGTAAGTGCAATGGAAATAAATCATACTGAGGTACACTCAACGGCGTCTGTGTCCTCAGAGGGCCCTTAAGAATAGGATTGGTTTGGTAAAATAAAGTGCCATAAAGCTCTGTGATATGGTGAGTCATAGGCATAATAAAATAAAAGCATAGTAATGTAGATAGGATATATAGATATTATTAGAGTAATTAGACTATAAAAGAAATTAGCCACACATTGTATAGGCCAAACCAAGAAAAATTGTTAAAATCTGACATCCTCTTGAGAGGGTAGTTTTCAATGTCTTCCTCATTTTAAGAGCTTTCAGGCAGTATATATTTTGTATAGGCTGAATTGCCAAATAATTGCAGGATATATGAAAAACAGAGCCTAAGGAATTACGCCCCCACTTCATTTGCAATACAGGAAAACACCTACCTGTTGTGAGTCCAACATTAGCAGTAGGGGGTAATCCCAGACATTTCTAAAGGATACATGTAGGCCTATCATCAATAAAAAAAAAGTTGTTTTATTGATTTCGACTTATTCAGAAAGTAGTAATAGTATGTTATTAGAATGTTATTCATTTTCTTCTATAGGTGATCATTTTAATTGGGGTAAACATCTGGGTTGAAAATAACGAAGTTTTTTTCCTATGTAAAAAAAAATTGGGCAGAACTCCGGTGAGTGTGACAGTAATCTCGTTCATAAGAATGAGATCCCATCACTTGTTTAGGTCATCCCCCCAACCCGCCACCTCTTTATTAGGACAGGGGTAATAAATTACATGCATTGATTTTAACTTAAAGCCCATGTTAGGTATGAGAAAATCTATAGACCCCCCTGGTGGCACCCCAGGTTAGTGATGTATTAAATAATCTTACCTTTTGTCCCTGTTCCAGATGACTGAGTTAGACTTTAGAAGTGCCTGGTGCCTATTGTTTTGGAAACGTCTCCTAACATCTGACAATGTGAACACCATTCGCATCCGCTAATGCCACTTAATGTGTCAACGTCTGGCAAACACTAGAGGTTGTATACATACATAAATAGTCAAATAAAGTGACTAAAATGTTGACTCAGTTGTTTGGACTTAGTTATGGCAACTGCTACTGGCACTCATTACTCTGACCTTCCACCGTGGGCCGGAGCCAAAGCAATAAATCAACCTACTCAATTATCGCTCAAATCACAAGCTATCGTAAGCTGAGGATTGCTATCTCCCATGGGGTTTTAAAAGGAAGCTTCACCAGTTCACAGCAACATGTTATCTAGAGTGTTATCTCCACTCCACAAACAATCACAATGTGCTTTTACGGCCGGCCGGCAGTTACACAGCGTGGTGGCCTGGCCGTGTGTATGGGAGGACATGTGTGTTTGGGAGGACACGGCCATTGAGATTTGAGGTGATAGCTACTTCCCGTTTCCTCCCCGTCTTTTAATGTGTGTTTTGGCTAGGGATAGGGTGTCTTTTGTGACGTTTTTGGAGGTCAGCCCGTCCACCATTTCATCATTATCTAATCACTCTGCCCGTCAAAATGACGGGTGGACGCCTCGCTGGGACAGACGTTGCCCCAGAAGGTGTCAGAGTGTAAGATTCGTACCTGGTGCGTGATATCAGGACGGCATTCTGAAGGTTCCTTCTTGTGTTTTCTCATCACACCTTTATGTTTATCACAGTTCAGCAACTCAAACTGCTTGCCCACCTGGAAAACACACAAAACACAAATAATAATAATAATAATAATAATAATAATAATAATAATAATAATAATAATAATAATGATAATAATAATGATAATAATAATAATAGTAATAATAATAATGATAGTAATACTACTACTACTACTACTACTACTATTACTAATCTTTATTTAAAGAGGGTAACTCAGTCCAATGGTAAGGGTCTTCCCTGAGGGCCTCTGGCATGTTTACAAGTAGCCTGAGGGCCCCAGGGTTACAAAGTAGTAGGATAGACAGCTTTTAGATTAATTATGTGTCCATGCAAAAACATGAGACTGATAATATAATGCCATAAACACAATAGGCCAAATTCAGTCACCTTGGTGTTCTTTATTCTTCTTTCTCCTTTTTTATTCTATTTTTCTTTTCTTTCATGGCAGGTGTCGCCCCGTCACCAGATTTGGCAACAGGGCTCCGAAGCTGGTGACAGCAGTTATATGGTGCATGGTGAGAGATAGACGTCAATTAACTGTATACATACAAAGGAGCGTAAATGTGCAAGGAGGGCTTACAAGAATAGTTGCAAGTTCACAAATTTACCTTGACCATTCCCCTGGGATATATTTAGTTTTAAATCTTTTGACAGAAATTTATTTTTAAAAAGTGTGTATTGTACACGTATAAAACATACAATGACATACCCATCAATGGTTTAAACATTTCCAGGGCGCAACATCGATAAAATTTCAACTAGCCAAGCAGGGCTAGCTGCTCAAAATTTTACTAGCACTCAAATTATTTTGCTGGTGAGTGGTCTGTATTTTCTTTAGATAAAAAAGACTCAACTCTAAAGAAAACAAGACAGTTAATGAGATGTCATTCTCATCAACTGGTATCACTACTTTCTTAACAAAAGATGAAACAAGTTAAATTCATCACTGATTTTAAGACTGTAATATGTGAATAAGTTGAATCGCCAATTTGATCATGAAACCATTAAATTCAGCATAAGTAGGGTTGCCTACCTTTAACACGAAACGGTACGATACCGGTACTGGTGCAACGGTACCACTGTTACCAGTATCACTAACATTGAAATGGTACCTCTGATCTCCGTGGCCTCACTGGCCTAATCGGCTTTTTTACGACATTCAGTCACTAACAAGTGTGGTTCTATTCCTCAATTCTATGACAAGAATTAATAGTAGAATTGGGGAACAGAACCAACGATAGAGACGAACATTGACAAAGTTAACCGAAGCAAATGAGCGCCACCACGCACTGCAAATGTGGGATGTTACATTGTATCGTATTTCCCGCTGTATACTATTCCAGACAGCGTGTCTGGAAGTCTTTCGGCGGGAATCAGCACACGATACGTCATCGGATTAACATAACAACTTGTTTAATTTGTTAAAACAAAGCGGTACTCAAAAAACAAAACGGTGCCTTTTAGTACCGTTTCTTTACGAAACGGTTATATACCAGTACTTTCGAAATGAATCTCGGTTCCTATCGGTACCTGAGTACCGGTATGCAACCCTAAGTATAAAAATTAGTAAACTGCAGAATGTGTGAAAAAAAAACCTCTCTAGTATTCCACACAACAGTTTAGGATGAGATAACATAAGGACTGCTTGACTTAAAGTCGACTAGACCAGGCAGCGTCCTTTGGCTACACGATTCCCATTTAACTGCAAACTGACTGCACCTCCTGGGACATAATGGGCATAAAAGTTGATATATTTTTTAAAATTTCATGTTTGATGATAATTTTGTATATATTTTTCAGGCCCATTTATTTCCTCCTTAATGAAATTCTTAAAGTTCGATGTCAAATATATAATGTTTTTCAAAGGATCCTCTAACAAATTCAATGAATGTATATTTTAATTTCCACATTAATGACTAAAACAATTTAAAGTGAAAAATAAGCTGTGATGTGCATTGAGCGATAATTGGGAACTGACATGTGGAAAGTTGTTTTTCGCATCTTTATCATTGACTTCTAACGTCATAACCAACTACCTTGACGGCTTCAAGAGAAGACCTCTCCAAGACTACGATGAGGCGCTTCTGTTGCTGCTTTTCGTGTAAAGATCTGAGATGATTCTTCGGCCTCTTTGCCACGGGTTCGCCAGAGTCAGCCATGATTATTTTGTAAAGTGCTGCCACCTGGAGGCTTGATAGTATAACTACGTTTGAATAAAATCAATAGATGGCGCCACGTGTCGATTCCCAGTAGTATGCTAAGGCCTAAAAAATATATTGTCTGTTTCCTGTAACACCCCAAGAAAAATTAAGGTAGGTAGGTAGGAAAATGTTTTTAATTTAAGAAATAATTTTAGAGGTAGGCTCATAGCTGAGCTGTTCATGTTTTTCATTGGGAATACCATGTTTTTTATTCAAAATGTCATAAAAATATTTAGGGTAGGGCCAAAAAAATAGGGTAGGTAGGGTAAGAGGAAACAAACACTTACTTTTTAGGCCTAACTGCTCTCACAGAACAGATTTTTTTTCTTTTAATTCAACATACTTATTTTCCCATTTTTGATACGTTTTATTCACTTCTCATATGTCATAGATAATTCAAACACCATCGAAAATAGAGATGAGTGGAGAGATAGAAGAGAAGTGTCTGGTTTAGTTTATTTACTGGTTTAGACGATTAGTAAGTGAATGAAAGTTTTTTTCCCCCATGGCGAGGGAGGCACAGGAGCAAGTGAGTGATCTTTGAGAAAAGCAAAGATTTAATGGTGACTTAACCGTTTTCAGTTTCTCCATTTGTTTGTTTTCTCAATGTTCATTCAAGTTATATCGCCAATTGACTCCACATATGTAATACCTTGTGATTCATATTCTGTTGTCTAAAACATACCCCATTTTCCCTCTCTAGATATGCTCCTGCAGACCAAGGTAATGCGACATCACCCAGGATTTTTAAAATGCCTGTCAATAGCAGCAATTCCCAAATTTCTGCCTCTCCAGATTTAGCTACCAACCTACTTCAAATGCTTCTAATGAATATATTTAATAGTCTAATGTGTCGAAAGGGGCAATTTACACTTCAGCCATGTCCTGGAAGATGGTTTGTAAGGAAAATATTTTTGCCTCTTCAGAAAGGTTTTCAGGAAACTGCCTGTCCAAAAGACAGACTTGAAGGGTCCCGGTTTCACCCAAGACAATTATGTGATGGGGCACTTTTTGTGAGAGGTAGAAGTGATGGCAAGTACTAAGGTGCATTTGCATTTTTCTGGCAGTTGTAGAAAGGAATCTATATTATTACTTGTCCACAGTCATTGAAAATCATCTTATATTTGTCCTGAATGTTATTTCTTTTTAAATATCATGCTACATATGAGATGGCAACTACCACGGTAAGAAAACAAGCAACCTCGCCCAGGCTAGGTCCGATATACATGGTTTACTTATAACAATGGGAAAAAGAAAATATAAACAATGGTTTAATATTGTACTATTTTGATTTATTACATGTTTATACTATGATTAGATTAAGAACCAAGTAAAATGTACAGGGGGCTGTTTCAGCCAATGGTCTGAAAAAAAGATCAATGATTAAATTGGACTCACTAGGCCACAAAATAATCACTGTATTTTTCCTCAGTGTGGCTGAAATCCATCCCAGATGATGTTTTACATATAGATGAGTTTTTTCATATACAACACAACACAAGCATTCAGTTCTCCCTGTTGTCATGGTAACAAGGGATGGTGGGTTCTTTACAGACTGAGGGAAAGGGTAATATTTAGGGTACAGATTCGCTTCCACCATGATCTCCAACAGTTGAAATATACACTTGGCAAAAGAGGATGACACTAGCTGATATTCCTATAAAAATAATTTGTCACACATCCATGGAAATGAACCAAATTTAAATGAAATCACACACAACTTTTGGGCGATTTTAGGAAAAATTCATGCCAACGCTGGCGAGCTTGAAGCTGTTCTATCAGAAGCAAGATTTTGATGATGGTGAGAGAGGATACTTCATTATCATTTAGGAAAATACCAAAAGATTTACAAAGACCGTTTGCTCGGTTCGTGGTATGAATCTTGCTATAGATTGAAAGTTGATTCCAGTGATAGAAACTAAAACAGCACAGCAGGGGCTGAAAGGAGAAAAAATAGACTAACTATCTACAATTCTATTTTAGGACCAGGTACCGATTCATAAAAGCAGAGGAAACATAATGTACAAAGACACAGTTCATCAATTTTCAGAGAACGTAAAGAACGGAGGTGGCTCAAATCAGCCTTGTTCAAAATGACAAGTCACCAATTTCATACACTTGACAGCCAACAATTTACAATGTTATCTTACACGCACCATTTGGGAGACCAGGAAATTCATACAGATTTACCAAAAACACTCATACAACGGAACCATGAATCAAATGTTGCTGCCCAGTGACTTCCACAAATGAAATTTATGAAAATATAGGTATTAACGTATTTTGTTAGAAAAGGGTATAGTATATCCACCAAATAAAATTTCTTTACAAAATCTAGGAAGTTCATGGATTATTATTTTTTCTTTTCTTTAAAACTAAATTCAACTGGGTGCGGCCATCTTTAGAACATCATGGACCAATTCAAAGATATTTATAATGTACTGCGTGTGACAAAACCTTTAGTGCCAACCTCAAAGAGGTGAGAATTAATAGCTTAAATCTTTACTTCTCATCTTCCTTGGTTTAGGAGGTGCAGAGCCTAAACAATGTGGGGCAAGTTAAGGGGCAGGGTTTCATGAGTGAATTCTGTAATTAAGAAGGCACAAACAGGGCCTTAAGGTTTCAACGCTGTTCAAATGGGCAATCATAAAACTTAGGTCACCATTATTCTTAAAGGGAATGATAGAATGATTATCTGATAAGAATCTTACACACACATCTTAACTAAATGAGAAAATGTATTTTTTTCAATTATACAATCTGTTATTCACATGGAAACAAAACATTTTAGACCATTTTCTTTATGTTGACATATCAAGAGGTTCCTGACCAATGTATGTGTATATATATATACATACATGCATATATCCTGGTGTACACGTACCCGACTTGAATTTATGTGTCCTAATGACAGATTGCTGCCCAAGATTCCGCAGGCAAATATCAAGTTCCTCAATTAGCGACAATGCTGCTGTTTTGAGACCTTTGAGACTCATGATGAGTATGCTAAACCCTTGCAAATTAACTGATAGTGCTGCTATCTGGAATGCTTGGTATTAGATGAAAATTTAGATTGGATTTTTGTGATTTTCCATAGAAAAAATCATAATGATGTGTTACAGTAACATGTAAGAAATGTTAAATGGTACCCATACAACTTCTTAAAATATTTTGAGAATTCCTGCTACATAACCAAAATATTTCGAACAACCAGAAAACACTTTTCAAGGGGAGTTTAGGCATGAAACAGTTAATGATAGAGTTGGGTGAAAATTGCTAGATGAGGAGGTAAAATTGCTTATATCATAATCAGTTATAAGGACAGCATTGTGATATAGTTAACAGGCCCATAAGTTGATATCTTATGGCTACTTGAGGAGAAACTAGCTGTGAATCATCACCAGCTGATTTTAAAAGATGACATTCACACTGAAAAATATTCTAAAGAAGAAATCCTGAGAAAAGAAGGGGATATCCTTGTTTCGTTTTTTCTTTAGATAGCTGTACAAAATCACAATCTCACAAATGAATGAATAAGAAATCCTGAGAAAGTAGGACATTCTTATTTCTTGAGATAGCTGTACGAAATACAAATGAATGACTAAGCCATCTTGTATAAGTTTATCTATTACCGTGCTATGAGAATAATCAGGCTTGCAGAGGGATAAGACAATGTAGTCAGTAAGCACAAGAATGGATCACATTCATCCACTGGTATCACCTAAGATTACACTGAAGACCCAGATGTTTTACAACCCTGTTAATGCAGTTGGCTCATTTGGCAAATGCAAAATAATGCAAAAATCCTGAAAGATCACTGAAACTCTGGCATATGGGTACTCATCTGAGAGAGCTCCATGAGAGTTATCCAATGAATACCAACATGACACGGTTTAGATGTTTTTCAAAAATCTTTGCGTCCTTGTGCTCGAGACAACAGGTTATTAATGCATCCAATTCCTTGCTATTTGCTGAACATAAAACACTATTATCAATATCAAAAACAAATAAAGTGGTGATCGAATTTGTTGAAAAACACACTATTGTTATCAACTAGAATGATACGATCTTACTAACAACTAATTTTCTTCATGTACCCAAGACATCATAGCATAGACACGACAGACAGACCCATTATATACCTAGGGTCGTCAATCTCCATTCACTGAAAACACACAATATAACAGTATCACTGTCTCCTGATTCATATTAAATGCAATTGGCAACCACAAATATTTCATTTTGTAATACTGGCATGGAACAGCAGAACCCCATCTACGAAATCCACATCCTCTGCTTGTCCCAGGTCAGATTTGACACGCTATATATCCCATTACACTTCCTTAATAGTATATACCGATGCAGCACAGGATGAAAATTATCGGAGCAGCCACATTTGGTCCATTGCGTCGTAGAAACATTACGAGTTGTAGTAGTGTTTTTTGTAACCTATTCGTACATCCGATCACATAGTAGTCCATTTCTCCAGTGGCTAAGCACTATTACAAGAAGTAGTCCGCCTGTGGCTTCTTGGATGGAATTCCCCTAGACTCCTGAAAAACAAACAGAGAGCGTTGATATTAGAACCAAAACACAGACAGCGGCCAAACAAACTCACTTTAGAGGAAACCTATCTCAGTATACATTTCCTGCCTCCTTATCATACAATGAAACCACCCTATTGCGGTAACCTCCAATGTACATACCTCCTTATTACATATCCGTTTCATATAGACTAGCTTGCTGTTTTACAAATGAAATGAAATGTCTCTATAATACATATGATATTTGGGGAGAACACTTGCTCTTGAAATAACTGAACTCAAATGCAATACATTTTAAAAAGCAAAAATAATAAAATTGAAAAATATCTTGGGTTTTGGTGATCAAGTCAAACCTAATTAAATTTAAGTCCAGTGGGTATGTCTAGATTATGGACTTAGTTAATTGTTCCTTTCTGCTATTATAATTTTATATCTGATTTCATATTGTTATTACTAAGGAAATTAACAATGAGAGATGGTTACAGTAACAAGGAAGAGAACAGTATTTAAGTGGTTGCCATACCTGTGGTGCTGCTTCAAATATTGTAAAATCTCGCTGTAAGTGTTCATCCAGTTCTAAGATAGCTGCTACGTTACCACACCTGCAATCAGAACAACAACAAGGAATGAAGATCAGGGGATGAGCGAGGCGATGAAATGTGCACTCTTTGAAGTACCATAAAAAATCGTGAAAATAAATGGCAATACCATGGTAATGAAAAGCTCAGTATTTAACCCATTTGCACTCAGAGAGGCCAAAACAGGCCTGACTATTTTGTTGATATTTTCCTCACAAAAGCGTTTTTATCAAAAATATTTGAAGGAGAAATGTTTATCAGAATATTACCAACAACTCTCCTTCAAATATTTTGTGAGAATTTGCTTAATTTTCAAGTTATTTTCAAAATTATGAAAATAGCAGACGATACTTTCCTGGGGAACTCTGAGTGTGAATGGGTTAAAGCCATTCTGATAAAAATTGAGAAATAATGAGGTATTCACACATCTATAAGTATCTAATTTTCGTTTTGTCTTGATTTCCTCGATTTTAAAACACATTCACATAAATGCTGTACATATTTGTCATCATTTCAGCCAGACAGGAAATATAATCTTCCCTTGGTGATCTCTTTAGTTTTCTCTCTATTAAATAGGTTACTGTAACCACAAAGGTCTAACAAGTGAAATTATGAAAAAAGGGTTTTCAGTCAAGTATATTTTAGGTTTGCACTTGCCCGAATAGGCAACCTGATTTTCTGGGCCCAGTCTACACAATTTTTTACAGAAAATGGCACAAATACCTAGAAATATGGAAACAATGCAACACAATTAAAAAGAAAATGGTTTTCAAATCATTAAATCCATGATAAATAATACATGCCATTCTAGCATTTGATATAGCGTACTTCGGGCAAGCCAAAACTTATACCAGGAAGAAAAAGTTGACTACTTCGCCCTGCATATAGCAAGTTAGTTTTGAAACTTATGTTGATGCCTGAAGGGTTAACCCTTATGCTGCTGGTTTGGCCAATACAAAATGATGCAAAAACATTAAAAATAACTGAAACCCTGGCATGTGGGTACTCATCTGAGCGTACTCATCAAGAGCTTTCCAATGGATACCAACATGATAGGGTTTAAGGTAATTGTCAAATATGTTCAGGGCTCGACGCTAAGGGTAAACCTATGGCCCCAGGCCGGTAAAAATTCCCAAAAACAGTTTCGGGCCAGTAAAAAAAGACCTCAACTGGCAGGGTCTTAGCCGATATTTGGAAACAGGGTGTCCAAATAGAGGTTTCATAGACTTTTGCGTGTCCAAAGTGTGGTACAAAAAACATACTACTAATAAGATAGACCCTATACCTTTACAGATTTTGCTTTTTTAGGCCAGATACTGCTTTGTGTGTCTTATAAAAGTGACACTACAGCTTCTACATCTTCTATCTTCTAAGAAAAGTCATCTTCAGCAAATTCTGTCATAAAATTTTGGGTGTCCAAACTGTCAAAAAACAGTGTTCTGCGTGTCCAAATGACACGCTGGACGCATTACGGCTAAGCCCCTGTCAACTGGTCCTACAGGCCCAGTAAACATTTGGAGACATTCTTGTTAAAAAGTTTCCCCCTGAGAATGGCCCCAAATGTTTTTGAAATAAAAGAAGATAAAATTTATAAAAACAAATGTTGTGGTGAATTTTATCCAATGTTCTTTCTTGTTATGTTAAAGAAAAAGTATAGGATCAGTAAAAAATTTGCAGGACCAGTAGATGCTAGGTGTTACTGGTCCTACAGGGCCAGTATAATTTTGAGTTAGCGTTGAGGCCTGATGTTTGCGATATTGTGCCTTGGACAAAAGTAGCCTCAGCATTGGAAGGGTTAAGAGAAGTAGCAGGTAAATAGAGGCACATGTCTCCTCCACACGTAACTAGTGGTAGAGGGGCCGCCTGAAGGTGAGAAAGTGCTTAAGGATCAGAACACTCCCAGCGCTGCACATGCAAACAACAGCTTGACCCTTGACCTTGAGCAGCTCTAGAACTCCTCCCCCTATCCTCATAGCCACCAGGCACGGCATGCTGCTCAATCAACAACACTTAACCCTTCCAATGCTGAGGCTACTTTCCTTCAAAGCGCAAGGACGCAAAGACTTTTGAAAACCATCTAAACCCTGTCATATTGCTAATTATATGAAAGCCCTCATTTGAGCTTTCTGCATCATTTTGTAATGACCGAACTAGCCATCAGCAACTTGAACAACATCAAATGATGACAAAAAGCTAGGAAATGACAGAAACCCTGGCACATGGGTACTCATCTGAAAGAACTCAACAAGAGCTTTCTTTTGAATACCCACATGACTTAGCTTGGAATTGGATGATTTTCATATTTTTGTGAATTGGACAAAAATAACCTCAGCATCAGAAGGGTTAATTAACAGGCAGGTAATCATGGTAAGGGGGATTGGGAGGAGAGCTAGGAAATGAACATCTTCCATATACTTTCTACATACATTTATGTGATCCATAGATCTGGAAATACTATCACTTTTTCCCTTCGATTTTGAATTCCTGCATATTTTTTCTGGTGAATCATCAAGTTTACACAAGACTATTGGCCAACAACGGTTGAGAAGAGAGCTGGGAGATGAGCATCTTACATATACTTTCTACATGCATGTACGTGGACCAGAGACTTTTTTCCCTTTGATTTGGTATTCCTGCAGATTTTTTCAGGTGAATTATTAAGTGTACAAAAGATTATGTCTCCACATGAAAATAGCTCAGATTTTGTCTGCAAGCAGAACAAAATGATTAAGAACCCATAAAAGTTGGTTTCATATTTTTCTTTCAATTGTCTTCTTATCATAGGAAGGGGGAGTGTTGTTAGGCTGAATAAGATAATTTCAAGGGTGATCTCATGTTATGCATTGTAACACAGGTTGACCAATAACTACCAGTCTGACTGGCTCCTATTATGCTTGTGTTCATAACTAGATCCATAACAACCACCGACATCTTAAAGGCTTGCCGGTCCACAATGCTAATGACTGTCTATGCGATATCAACAGCTCAGTCAGTGAATTATTAATGAGGCCAAATGAATTCTGCCAAAGAATCAATACTCAGATGGCAGCTGGCGCATGGAAATCCAATAGGTCTACTGGACCTCAACAGGATTCACTGATATCAGTTTTACAGGTGTTTATAGTTAAAATTATTTCATTTGGGAACGATTATCTTGAAGATTATTTTGGTTTAATCCATATGGAACAAGGAAATCAAGAATGTTTTTATACAGATACTTGTCCTATCACATTATCTTGACCCTTACACTGACTATTGTATCTAGAACCCTTTTTATAATTTCAAACCCAAAAGCCCCTCCAAAAATATCTATACTATGAAACAAAACATATGAAGAAGCACCTATACTTGAAACACAATAGGCTTTCAAATGCAATTATCATATAAATGGATATTAAGTAGCCCGGCAAATCTGGATGGGCAGCAATTCAGTGATTGCTATTTTCAAAATGCTGATTTAGACCCTGCAGTGAGCAAGGCCTTTGGACAAGTGACCAAAACATTTTGGTCACATTATTATTTCTCTGATGAAATATAGCTTGAAAGAAGCTGTAATGGACATTGTCATCATGTTGACAGAATCAAACTGTTACTTGGGCAAATCTGACAATCATTTATAGAAGTACTACTTAAGAAGTGTTGTGGGAGTAAACAGCAGGCTATTTCAATTTCTACCGAACAATCTGAAATTTGAATTTTCTGATTTAGAAAATACAATTTCTACCGAACAATCTAAACATTTGACTTCCCTAATTATAAAAAAAATACAATTTCTACGGAGCAATCTATAACATTTCACTTCCCTGATAAAACATTAGTAATTCACTTGTCCTGCCACAACATCGGACCCATCTCAGGCTAACTATATTAAAGAATATTTTGTAGAAGATGACTTACCTGTAACAATAATTAGGAGCTGACCATACTGTTAGAACTGTCTCCACGAAATGCCATTTGTAACCCTCCATGACTAGCTGATGAGCTCGACAGATGAGATCTATGTCATTTGTTGCATTGAATTGTGCTACCACGTCGCTCCCAAAGAGATATCCCGCCCCTCGAGGACTCACGCCCCAGCCTTGTGTTTCTGAAAACAAAGAACAGCACTTAAGAAAGACAAAAACAAATAATATAATGATACTCGCAGCGGCCAATAGTGGCCAGACAATTTCATCAGAACATTTTCAATTTCCATTAATGTCAAAAATATCATAAATGTAGGCAGCAATTTCAAGCATAGCTGTTCAGCAATAGGGGGTTGAAATAGGGCAAACTTTCAAATGCTTCTCATCTGTACAAAATATGCTTCTGAAATAGTTTTAGTCACATGATCACCAGGAAGGGATTTGGAGGTTCTTGTCTCTTTTCCTGCTATTCAAGGTCAATTTCTAGGACTAGTAGGTACTAGGTAGTTATTTTAAAGAACTAAAAATGAGACAATGAACAATCAGGAGTACTTGTTGGATCACCTAGAAATGAGAGCAGCCATGTGATAGCCATGGAGAAAGAATAACCTTTCTTGCAAACGATCAATTTCTTTTGATAATAAGCTAAAAACGAAAAGCTGACTTACAAAAAATATAACAGGAAAATAACAGATGTCTAGGGGCAGATCCCAACCAGGACACAAGAGTGAATAATTTGCCAGTGGCAGGGGGTTAGGCGGTGGTTTTTGCATAGTACTCCGGTTTCCTAAACTACTTACGTCTGGCGGGTCACGATTTAGCCGCAAAACTGTACAAAAAGAGACGCTTAATGAAAGTCTGTAAAAATAGTAATTTCTGGCAAAATTAGCCAATTTTACACTTACCCTCTGGGTCTGACCATAAGAGATCACACATTGGTCCGTCATGTGGAACTTCTTGTTTACGGTCTATTGCTCTGATCTGGTCTAGAGTATTAATGGAGGGAGACAGACCACCATGGACGCAAAATATCTGAAAAAGGGATATCCAAAATAAACTTCCTGAGATCATAGATTTTATATTAGTCAACTCACAACGCAAAATATCTGAAAAATGGAAATCCAAATTATACTTTGAGAGATCATAGATTTTATATTAGTCAACTCAAGCTTTATAGAGGGGACATTGGCCTATAGTTAAAAGTTATAGTAAGTCTGATAATTTTAGGCAATTTTGGTTGTGACACAATATGTAACATTGATCTACATTAAGATGTTTATTTCCATAATTCCACATTGTTTCATTCCGATCATTCTTTAGGAATAAACATTGCAATGCTTTGACCTTTAAGAATTTCTAGAGGTTTTTAACTTTAAAGTTTGTCATACAATAATTAAATGATTATATACAATAAGTATCTTCCTACAAATTAAATATGACAAGTTCTTATTGCTCTAAAAATGTTTCAACCATCCAGGTTTCCAAATATAACTTAAGACACACATTTTTCAGTTATCAGAAAAGTCAAACTAAGTTCAGACCAACTTACTTTTCCATCTATAATGGCGGATAGACTGAGGTAGTCAAAGATTTCTGTACAATATCGCCAAACTGTTATGGACCCATATTTTCTTAGACACTCATCATAGAAGCCGTATACTTGTGTGATCTGTCTGCTCTCGTGGTTGCCTCGTATCAAGGTAATTCTGTCTGGATATCTTACCTGGGGAAAGGAAGATCAAACGATAAGTTGCAAAAAAATGAAATAAATATCAAGTAAGGGTCTTGATATCTTAATATAAGTCTAGGTTATGAATATTAGGACCACCAACTTTCTAAACCCATTCACTCTTGTCAAGGTAATTCTGTCTGGATATCTTACCTAGGAAAAGGAATATCAAACAATGAATATCGAGCCAGGGTCTTGATATCTTTATATAAGTCAAAGTTATGAATATTAAGACCACCAACTTTCTAAACCCATTCACTCTTATCAAAAAAAATTCTGTCTGGATATCTTACCTAGGGAAATGAATATCAAACAATAAGTTGCAAAAAAAATGAAATAAATATCAAGTAAGGGTCTTGATATCTTAATATAAGTCAAAGTTAATGTGAATATTAGGAACAACTTTCTAAACCCATTCACCCTTAATATAACATTTTAAAATGGATCTATGACATTTCTGAAAATATCTTAAGAAATAAATACCGATTCATAAAATGTCTCAAGAAAAGTTGGTTGAGTTCTGCGTTTGAGTAAGAAGGGGAGAACTAAGTTCAGACCAACTATTGCCTAGCATAGGGACAAAGAATGAACAACAGTGAAGCCCGGGAAAATAACACAAGGATTTCTGCTACATTTACAAGGATTTCCACCCATAGTCTTAGCCAGTGCCTTTTGGACACCCAAACCCTCAGAAATCACCTTCCAGGACACCCAAAATCTTTTGTGAGGAATTTTGTGAGTTCCCTTGAAATGAAGGCAGCACAGTTTATAATTGCCAATTCAGGGCACCCAGTTTAAAAATTCAAGCTGAGACCATGATGCTTACTATTGATTATTTGTCAATGTATTTAGACCAGATGGGCCAGGTAAAGGTAAAGACTCTTTCACAAGGTACTCACTTTCAATGCTAATAGTAGTAAAAATGTTTCTACACTGTAAAATCCTCTATCGACGAAGTCACCCATGAATAAATAGTTTGTGTCGGGTACATCTCCGCCTACTTTAAACAGCTCCTTGAGGTCGTAAAACTGGCCATGGATGTCGCCACACACCTGAAAAATAACAACAGTGGAGGTTTAAAACAGACAATGGAAGATAGAGGCTAGATTACTTCATTCCTTTCCAGAATAAACAGGCAGAGAAATGAGAGAAACACATTTCTTGTAGGACTATGTGGTCCAAAAAACCCATTCACAGGTGTCGCATGTAATGTTTTGAATTAGGAGCGAGATGGGCCCCTTACTCATCAAAATTAGGTCCCAAATGAAATATCTCATGAACAAGAATAATTCAGTCTATTTTCTTAAAATAAAGGCAGAAAGAATAATCCAAAATGGCCAAATTCGGCACTTTCACCTGCTCCTTAACAATAAGCCCAAAAATAAATAAATATATATATATATATATATATATATATATATATATATATATATATATATATATATATATATATATATATATATATATATATATATATATATATATATATATATATATAAATATATATATGCCATAGCGGATCCCCCCTGGAAATGTGTAGATGGCTAAAGGTGATGCGTACCGTGACAGGAGAGTCCACGCGCTGGACGTTACTTTCTTCTACTAGAATCTCCCTGGCTTTGGCACACAGCGCCTTCACCTCGCTCTCCTTGATCACCTCACAGCGCCTCAGCTGCTCTATTTGCCTGCAAAATACAAGTGTGAGCAGAGGGTGCAGTTTCTTGAAATAAATCACAGAATCACTATGTATGGCAATAATACTTCAAATAATCTATGCAGTGTGCAACATAACTACTTGCCCCGTTGCAAGTGAATTCGGCAAAAAATGGCAATCGGGCAAGCAGAACAAGAACCTAACTTGCCCCGCTCAGCAAGTATTTTTTGGGCAGAGTCCTCGCAATGTAACTCACCTTTGTTTAACATTGCGGCGGGGCAAGTAGAAGTGGCGGCGCGGCAAGTAAACAACAAAGGTTCCAAATAACTTTTTGAATGTCTTTAGTTTTCCTTTCAGAGTAAACATTGCAATTGACATACGAGTCGGAGCAGAGGTTGCAGTTTTTTGAACGAAGCAAAATAAATCACAGCATCACCACATATGGCAATAACACTACATTGCCAAAATTAAAGCAAACTACTGACTCCACTTATTGAATGACTACTATTAGTTTTCCTAAAAAAAATATATGTATATGGTAAATGTGTATTAATAGGGTCAATATTGCAATCAACAAGGTCCAAATATCAAATTAAAATGGACCAAATAATGTATAATAAACTTCTGGAATAAGTGAAATGATTTAACTAATATTCTTTATTGTCAGCTGCACAACAATTTAAATAGAATTTGAATAACAATATACAACGGTACAGTCGGTCATTGAAACTAACATCTGAAGAACAAACCTTGATTTGTAAGAGAATTTTACTCAATAAAATTCTGCTTCTTTTGGACAGCTAAATATATCAAAATCAATGCTGAGGTGTACATATAGAGAACTTACCTATCTAGATCACTTGTGTCTGCCATTTTGTTTCTGAACTATGTGTACCTGTAAAGAAAAATGATGTTGAGAATGAGTACCGAGCAGAGGAAAGAGGCAAGTCCAATTGATTGGATATTCTAAACCACAACCCATTCATACCAAGAGCTGAGCCCAGTACATCTTTGGACTCCCAGCATAAATTTGAGGGAGCTGCAGGAGAATTCCAAGGAGCCCTCGGCTCCTGGCACTCCCTAATTTCAAGCCCTGAAATAGCTGATAATTTTAGAGATACCTTTCACACACAAGAAATATTCAGATATGTTTTTTACACCAAAAAAAAATGTTGCATGACGCACCAAAATACCACCAATACATGCTTTCAAAGGAAACTCTATAAATTTGTGAAATATATTCATGAATGAGCAAAATATATTCATAAATGTGTGAACTATATTCATGAGAGCTGGCCTCATTTAAAGAACTTCCGGGTTTGGCCAGGATTTCGGAACTGGGTGCCAAACATGGGCAATTGTAAAATATTGGGCTGTCTGATTTTCAATGGAGACCACAGTATATATACTCAGATTACAACCATATAAATATTTTTCCTCATTGAAATATAACATGATATGATTGATATCCCTATATATACAATGTCATGGGAATTGTACTGCTCAGGTAAAAGTTGATTATAAGCTTGAAATTGACATTTTAGGAAGTTACTCTAAACTCTAAAATATTTGGGTGTCCTCTCAGGGTGGTGTTTGAGGTTTTAGATGGACAAATGGTGCCCAGATGCTCTGCTAGCTATGAATTTCATATATATATATCAAATGCTGGTTGGTTCTTTTTCAACTGAGAGACACAGCTAGCAGGCAAAATGCAATGTGCTACCTAGACTGTTCAACTGTTGGGGTTGTGTACATAGCATTTATTTGCCTTGACCACAATGATGGTGTGCAGCAGGGTCTTAGCCAGGATTCAGAAAGTGGGTGCCCAAAATTGTAAAATATTTGGGCGTCCAAATTTTTAAGGGGGTCCACAGTACAGGGGCTTAGCCGCCTATGCGTCCAGCGTGTCATTTGGACACACAGAACACTGTTTTTTGACAGTTTGGACACCCTAAAGTTTATGTTACAATTTACCGATGATGACTTTTCTTAGAAGATAGAAGATGTAGTGTCAATTTTATAAGACACACAAAGCAGTAACTGGCCTAAATAGCAAAATCTGTAAATATAGAGGGTTTATTTCATTAGTAGAAATGAATGTACTTTGTACCACACTTTGGACACGCAAAAGTCTATGAAACCTCTATTTGGACACCCTGTTTCCAAATATTGGCTAAGACCATGCCACAGTATACTCAGATTTCAACCATAAACATATAAATTTATCAAAATAAGGCATGATGTCCTTAAACAATATCATGGGAATTACGTGAAGATGAGAAAATTCATTTATATGCTTGAGATTAACATTTTAAGAAATTTCCCACAAAAAAATCTTGAGTGATGCTTTTTAAGGGTTTGGGTGTCCAAAAAGACACCAGACGCCCTGCTGGCTAAGACCATGGTGTGCAGAATCTGTTCCATCTGAGCCAAATGCCAGTGAGATCAATGCAGCACTTAGCTGCAACAACCAAGATCTAGGCAGGATAGTGAAATATTGATGGAAAGCTTATGCCTAAATAGGCAGAGCTGATAGCTCTGCTTGCTTATAATGCAACTTTCAGCAAGATCAGCTCACTGAGCACTACACAACCGAATTCATAGCTCTAGACAGGCATTCTTGGGAATACCATATTATAAAACACTAGTTACGTATAGATGCAATTCTAACACTGCTGAGACTCAAGAGCAGGCCATGTTCTGGAACACGTACTAGGAATGGTTAAAGGGCAAATTCACCATTGGGATAACTTGGGCTAAAAGTGTACCTGTTGAAGAGGAAATTGCAAATCCATAGGGCAGGGTCTGACACTTAGATTTTAAGCTAGGGGCCCGAAATGATCTTTTGATAAAAATAGTGGTCAAAAACAGGATTTCTGGTTAATGTACACACTATTTTGTGCCCTTAGTCTGAAAAATCTTGGGGCCCACAGCAAAATCTAGGGGCATATGCCCCTGGGAAAGTCGAACCCTGTTAGGGGCATCCATTTATTAGTAACATCAACTAAGCGACCTAGATGTACTGCAGCTGACTGGCTCTGCTATGGAGATATCTAGCCTGTACCAGACTGACTACGGGTCAGGAAATATGTACCTTTTGATGTTGAATGGGCCATCTAAATGCATCAGCCTGTGTCTTCTGTGTTTAGATAGGCCGGCCATTCAACCCCCTCAACTCTGTATTTCCCAACAGTGCTCTCTCCCCTGACATTAATTTTACTAAAATCCTGTATAAATACCAAGTTCAGGGACAATATTAATAGCCAACCGATCCCATATTTGCTTATCTATTACATGACTGTCTAGCAAACATCAGGCAACTAAACTGGTGGCCTGCTGTTTGGTGTGTGTGCAACTGTGCATGTGTGTGTGTGAGCAGGCGAAGTAAGTTCTAGAGATACTGGATTGGAGAGACAGCTGGGCAACTCGATATATTTTAACATGTCCTAAGGGGTATTAAGATGCTTTGAACACCTTCATGTAGTCACTTGCCTCCTGGCCAAATATTAATAATTAGATGTACTTCTGGATAAACTTTCAATTTTATTTCAAAATATTCGATGTTAAAAAGCTTGGATAATGAATTAAAAATGTACGTTTTTTTTTCTTGCAGGCTATTCTTATTACATCAAGAGATATTAATTATTTACTATATATCATACTTATTTATAAGTACATGCTCAATGAATAAAATAAGCAAAATTTCTCATTGAACACGTTTTCTATATACCACTAATACCAGCATAATTTACACAAGGTATCCATTCACTGATCACAGTTATTGCTGGTAGTGTCATACTGGCTTCCCCACTCACCTTAATATAACTTGTATGCAGGTAAAACAGTTGTGCTATTGATGTGAAATCTGTGACTTGTGCTATCTATATATAGGGAGTACAGCCCAGTATGACATCAGTGGATGCTATTTATAGCCTGTTAGTGATGTCATCATGCAATTGGAACTGTTTATCTTCAATTTCTCAGGTGGGCTCAGACAGGTGAAACAGCCTGGCTATTAATGACTAATCATCACAAGAGGTGCAGCCAAATCATAACACAAAGTTGGCTCCCTGCCAACTATCAGAACAACAGACTCAGTCATGAATTCAAGACCATGTTCCTTATCATTTATACAGATTTCAAATTAAAAATCTGGGTCTTGGATAGGATATTCTAAGGGACTAGTGTACAAATATGCCATCATAAAACTGTAGCCCCGGATCACAGGGTTCGACTTTCCCATGGGCATATGCCCCTAGATTTTGCTGTGGGCCCCTAGATTTTTTAGACTAGGGGCCCGAAATAGTATATATGGGCTCGATCAAGCTGTTACGGAATCACACTTTTGCTGTTCAATCTTCGATATCTTTTTAATGGAAAAAGTTAGGAAATCATGCTTTATATGGTTGTGTAGGGCTTTGAAAGTTCTTTTAAATGGACCACGTTCAAACTTCCCCAGAAAATGATTTTTGGGTAAAAAAGTGAAAAATCATGCTTGTTACGGAATCACTCAAAATTAGCATCTGTTTTCTACCACTTTAATCAAATACCACTTTCATGCTGTTCCTGCCACTTTTTTCCAAAATTTTCTTTATCATGTGGTAGGTAAATTTGTTTTGCACAGATTCCACCACAAAGTTATGAGTTGAATAAGTTAAAGTGAACTTTATTCAAGAAACTTTGACAGATGGTCTTGTTACGGAATCACATTTACCATTTGTTACGGAATCACATTTTCAGTAACAATCAATATCTTTCATTAAAAGAGTGCACTATGGTGAAATTTTCTGCTTTACTAAAAAGTTAAGTTAGTATACTGATATAAAGACATAAACTTTTACTGAAGGGAGCACTTAATCATGAATTACATGGCAGCAGAGGGTGGGTTTTATACGTCTCTGATGGTAGGTAACAGATGACAATGTCTAATGTTAGAGTGACCACTTCCCCACAAGGGCAATTGTTAGACAATTAAAATATATAAGCTGTAATTGATTTAACATTGAAGCTTCTTATAAATAGATCATTAATCTGAAAAGGTTTTGAAAAACATGATGTTACCTTCTGCATTCTCAGAGGTAGATTTCACTAACTACCTGGTCAGTTCTATATCACTTCCTGTACACATCAAGGCTGTTGGTATATCCCAGACAATGTGGATTCAGTTTTTCCTCCACTGTCCCCTCCCATTAACACCCTTTATTGTTTAGTCTGAGGAAGGAGGATATGATTCGGGGGGAAATTGCATCTACCCTGATTAACTGAATGGGTGGCTTCAGGATTAGGGATGTAGAGGTGAATGGAGACATTGCATTTGGAGACAGGATGGAGGTGTCAGTCAATTATTAAGGTACACATCTGTACACTTACCAATTGATATCAAACTAGCTGAGTTTTGAATGAATTATGAACATAGTTAATGCCAAATTAGCTAAATACTTATAAAATAACTATGTAATGATTCTTTTTAAACATGCATTCGTGATCTTATTAACTGTTGGAGTAGATCATACATGTCTATTGGGCGAATGGAGAATCCCTGGAAATTTGTTTTTAAAATCATTTAGACTGCTGATCTATGACTGGCTCTGTATAAAACAGTAGCATATGAGTCTTCCATATGACTATATTCTATCTTTGAGTGATGTAACAAAATTTTGTTCTCTGAGAAATGTTTATGTACTGAATCCTTCCCCTTCTCCACTTGTGACAAAAGCTTTCTGTCCTCAAAAGTGTGTAAGTTCCATCTGGAACATTTACTGAATGAATTCCTCTAAAATTTAATGCGGGTGGTCAAGTTTTAAAATATATGCATAATTAGAGACTTCGGATCTGGGCTACATTGACCCTGTGCTAAACTTCAGTTTTCTTCTTTACTTGAAGGAGAATCTCTGTTTCTGTGAAGGTATCTAAAATCTCTGTCGAAGAGCTTTCCTGTCCACCACAGATATAAATTCTCTAAAATCTACTATTTTACAAAAGTCTTAAACAAATAGGGTTCAAGAATGATATTACTATATGGTAGGATAAGACAGTCAAATGAGGGAGCAAGTCTTCTTGAATTTGAGGGAAAATCTTGAATTCAATATTCTAAAATTCTGTATGCAACAGTTTGAATAGGTTGATATAGTGGCCCATTATAACCATGAACATGCATGTAGGGCTGCATACCGCTAAGGGTGAAGTGGTACGGTACCATAACCGGTACCGTTGAAACGATACGGTATTTTATCGGTACTGCTATCGGTATCTTGTCAAGATTCTTGAACTACGCTAGGTACACACATAAATCTTAAACATATTGGTTGTCTGTCGGTTATTTCAATTACATCATGTGAAAACTGAAAAGTTGTACATACGGCTGTCGAACTTGTTAAATTGAGTAGATCCACATTCTTGCTTGAAGATATGTTATAGCGGCGAAGCTAGTCAGTACCATATAGTCCATATATCGCCGCTGCCATAAGTGTTGTGATTCTTATCGCTACCGCGTAATGGCGCTGTATAGCGCTACAGCAGCGCCACTACGCAGAAACAAAAAGAATTACTACACTAATGACCACGGCGATGGTACTAGCTTTGCCGCTATATCATACCTTCCAAATTAACAAGGTCGGCAGCTGTAAGTACAACTTCTCACTGCATTATTTTGTAGTATTGGACGTTTGACAAGGGTTTGAGTTTTGCAAAATTCCGATAAGCATACCGTTAAAAAATGAAACGGGTATTCACCGGTATTTTGCGAGACGGTATTCGGTTCGGTGCTGGTACCGGGTACCGGTATATAGCCCTACATGCATGTACTTCTTGAAATAAATGCCTTATAAAAAGTCACTGAATTTAAACTAGAGTGAAAACAATTCATTTATATATTTGAAAATGTCTTTTTAAAGGGTTAGTCACAAAATTATTTGGGTTTCCTGATGGGTGATTTTTGAGGGAGTGGGTGTCCAAATGAGGCTGAGATGCCCTGCTGGCCAACTTAATTATACTCTACTTTAGAACTGTGTGAATGTTTTAAAAAAGGTAGTTTGGTGGTATGACACATTTTGAATAATTGTGCTTTTCTCAAAATCATATGTGAGTTACTTGTTTATAAAGAACTTCATCTGATTTCCATGTACAGCTTAGTCCTTGTCCAGAGTTTTTTGATGCCATATTGAAACTACTACTCGATAATGGACATATACTTTTTTTTTTCAAAATACTGTGCACAATGTCTCATTCTGAATATGGAAACTATCAGTTAATACTAAACTTAAAGTTAAGATAACAAACTAGTCCATTTAAAGAATGTTAAAGACATCTATAAGCTTGAACCAGTCAATTTATCAAATATGTGATTCCGTAACGTTACGGAATCACCAACTTTAACCCCCACAAAAATACTGTTTGAAAATTTATTTTTCAAAAGTGTGCCCCTTATAGTTAAATTAGTGTTAAAATGCTTTTTTCTATGAAGTTTCATGGCAATGACCCAATTTGAACACTTTCAAAAATTAAAAAAATGCTATTTTTCTGTTACGGAATCACATGTTACGGAATCACAGATCACCCTATTTCAAAATTCATCAAAAACACCCCAAAACATAATATTCAATCCTATATCTCTTGGCACAGTCTTCCCAGGTATAATTGTATCATCTAAAGCAATATTAAAGATCATAAGATGGTTTTACAAGAAAATATGGTGGTTTTAACATTTTGTGAAATGTTACTGTCAGAAAGGTGTTGAACAAACAAACAAACACCCTGCAGTAAAATGTTCGTATCTTTTTCAAAAATGGGAATACAGTAAATCTGACTAAAGATCCAGAAACTTCAGAATTCTAGCTTTCCAAATATGTAAGAAACATATTTCTACTATAAAATTTATTTTTTGTCTTAGATGCTAACTTCAACTTGATCGAGCCCATATATAATAATACAGAAATCCTGTTTTTTGACAACTAAATATATCAAAAGACCTTTTCGGGCCCCTAGCCTGAAATCTAAGTGTCAGACCCTGGATCAAAATACAAGAATTCAGAAATAACTGATTAGTTTTTCATATTTTATTTCTGTCAGGGTATCGAGAGCTGACTTAAAAAAATGTGTGCAATGGCATACAGGGCTCGAAAGTCGAAATTAAGAATTTTTTTCGAGGAAGCCCAATTGCATCTTCATCCTCTGACAGGTATTTTTGCTTGATATTGAAATAACTAAAATTCCTGACCAAAATATTTGCATGTCCTGAATGTTTGTGTTTTAAACCCTGTGAGTCCAAATTGTAATTTTCTCTACAAATGTCCGATGCCAAATTGTACTGGGAATTATTGGCCAAAATCCAAGATCAGGCTGTTCATGTTTGACAACCTTATGAACTTTTGGTCTATCATAGTCATGTGATACATCAAAATGAACCTTGAATCAAGCACAACATTCTGACAGCCAATTTGCCTAATTTTAAAACTAAGAAGGGGGTCTTTTCTTTTGGCAAGCCAGCCTCTTCCTTAGATAGAGGAATTTGATTATCTTGCATGCATGATTTTCTATACAATGTTACCACAACATCTGCCTCAGTGTTGTAGCTTGTAGCCCAAATCATTTCAATGAACACACTGACCCAAATTCACCCAATGTCAACAAAGAGGGAAATGTGTAAGAACAATTACTGGAACGCCTCACCGCTTGGGTTATCCCCAAACATATTCATGATTAATCAAGCCATAAAGCCAATTTACAACTTTTGCTTATATACCATTTCTGCTCAACACCATTTCTCTTCCTATTTATTTAACCAAAATGCCTTTTAAAGTGGTAGTGTTGTTTAAATTTGATTAACTTTCACGGTGCATGGCTTTGAGATACTTTCTGTATGTATTACATATAATTTTGAAACAGATTTCATTAAACATGCAGAGAGAGGTCTACTTTCCTGTCCATACAGACTGATGAATTTATGCCTCAGAAGGACACATGTATGTATTGTATCCTAATAATTAATAGCCCTTCTGTGGGACTGGCTGTGACAGTGAGGGATTCCAGTTAGTACATACCCCAGTGTCTTAGCCAATAGATTTAGAAACTGGGTGCCTAAAATTGGCAGTTGTAAAATTTTTGGGCGTCCAAATTTTTAAGGGGGATCACAATATACTCATATTTTAATCATAAACATGTATAAATTCATAAAAATAAGGCATGATATCATTAAACAATGTCATGGGAATAATAAGTAGTGTTTGGAATCGGTCACAATTTTCAAGATCGATCATCGGTCCATCTGAACGACCGATGACCGATTAATAATCGAAGTTGTGTACATGGTTTTCAGTGTCGCCATTGCTGTTTACTTAAGTCAAAAGGTACCGCGACACCTAGCGGTATCAACACACACTAGCGTAATTGCGTCATGGGCATTTGCGCTATTGTGTGCCGATAACCACAACAACAATGGCGGCATCGTAACATCGCCTCAGCACGCTCAGAGAGTTGGATCTGGAGCGGTCCAGCAGTGTTTCCTCTTTGGTGGGGCAATAAATATGTAACTAAACTTTTTTTCTCAGATTTTCTGAGAGGCAGGATTACCGAAAGTCCAGCTATTTCTTTGAATATAATTTTTATCCATGTTCGTTTTTTTGTTCGAACATGTGAAATTGCGTTCGATCATCATAATCGGAGGCACAAACGAACGCTGTTCGGCTTGTTCGAACAATCGGACGAACACTAATAATAAAGAGATGAAAAAGTTCAATTATAAGCTTGAGATTGAGATTTTTAGAAATTCCATACTAAAATATTTGGGTGTACTGAGGGGTTCTTTTTTAGGGTTTGGGTGTCCAAAAAGACACCCAGACGTCCTGCTGGCTAAGACCATGACATACCCTCTTCTTGGGGTCATTTAAGTGGTACGACTACTAGTGGTCGACTAGTAGCAAAAAGGTGGCGAACCTGCAGAATCTGGAAGCTCGCCCAGTCTGTCACACTCAACAGTCAATAACTTGAAAGTAAACCTCTTTGCAGAGTTTGCACACTCTATCAATACTTAACTGAGTATTGATAGATTCAGGCTCTCACTATCGGATCATAGTCTTAGCCAGCAGGCTTCTGGGCGTCTTTTGGACACTCAAACCCTAACAAACAACCCCTCAGGACACCCAAATACTTTTGAGAGGAACTTCTTAAAATGTCTATCTCAAGCTTCTAAAACCCTGTATCAGATTAAGGCTTATTTGTCATAGCACCTAGAAACACTTTCCTGGCAATTAAGGACCCAGCTAACTATTTAAACTTTTTCAATGGCTTCCACATATAGTACCACCATGGACTTAGCCAGGACCTGTGCTGCTTGTCTTTTGGACAGGCAGTTTCCTCAAAACCTCCTTTTAGGAGAGGCAATTTTTTTATGAAGACTTTTCAAGTATGGCTTTTGGGATTTATTAATCAAATATTTCCCTAAGAAACCATATTCTGAGACATACCTGAAGTGTAAATTGGCCATTTTGACACAAAAGGCTATGAACTGTAGTTGGATAAGGATTTGAAGTAGATAAGTAGCTAAATATGGACGAGCAGAAACTTTAAAATTGCTACTTTGGACAGGCAATTTTGAAATCCTGGCTAAGACCCTGAAATTTAATACCAGGTGGGTAGTAACCTGGCTTCTTGCAATAATCAGCATAGTCCCGATCACAGGCACTTTACACAGAAAAAAATGGGGAAATATGACTGGATACATTCAATGCAGAAAACCTATATGATATGAGATATCATATGTGGCCCTGACACTTATATATATATATAAAGCCATTAAAGGGTAGGGAGCGCACCCGCTCCCGGAGCGGGCTGCACAAGGTCCCATCTGTGTTACTGTGTATACGAGTACCATTTAAGTTTCCATCAACCGGATGTCGGTTTGTCAATTTAAGGTGCATCACGTAGGCGCAAGTTCAGGGAATCCTAGGAATGAGTCTACCTTTGACTAGACGCATGATCCCGCAGCATGGACAACTACGCAACAAATCCCCCCCCCCCCCCCCCTGCAACGTCATGATAGTAGCATGAAAAGTTGCCATGGTTGTGAACTCTATGCTCACGCCTCACGGTAAACATTAATTGCCTTTCCATAGGTCAATTTCATGTGGACTAAATCGTTAGAACCACCACAATTAATTTTACTTACAAGTCTCTCTAAAATCTGTTGCAAAATGACGGTTTTGCGACAGGTTGAAATCCTAGTAGTTAGTATGCCATTAATTTTTTTGGTCAGAAAAAAAAAAAATGCAATCATCCGAAGCATTGCGCTCGCTTCCTGGCCATGCCAGCATCATATTAAAAAATCTGCGAGTGTAAAAAAAATTGTCAGATAAATTGTTAAATCACATTTAATGGGTAATTTCTGTCTATTACAATGGACCTCAGCAGCGTGAACGATTAAATTAGACGGACTGGGTCCCTGTCTGTTGGCTTTTTCTTAAGGAATCCCTTCTTTATAAGTTAAGATCGGGCAGTGTGCACAGGTATTCAAGGATCAAGGCTTGAGCGGTCCTCCCACTCCAAAATTATGTAAGTGGCGTTTATGAATCGGTCAAAACCGAAAAAGAGAGCATAAATAGTCCAAAGTTACTAATCTCTAAATGATGTAGTTCCAAACAGAGAAGAAGATGAATGGTAAAGCTTAACAACTAGCTGGCATCAGCCGGTTCAGGCGGATTTTTTCAAATGAGAAAGAGAAAAAATGAGCGTCATAGCAACTTTGAAGTAGGTTATTCCGCGTTTTCTGAAAACACCTCCGTTAAAAGTGAGTTTTAAAGGAAGACACCATGTCAACATGACACTTGGCCACACGAAAATTAGCGTACCTACGTCTTAAACTAACAAATAAAAGTTAAAATACGCAATCTTACCCGTGCACTTTGTGCTTCCCTCAGTCTGTCTGTGTGTCATGCACTGAATGACGTCATTAACTAGCGTTCACGGGAAAACGAGATTACAATTTAGTGTCGGCTGTAATTACACAAACAACTTGTATTACTGCTGTTACTTGTAATTATATATGCTTCAATTGCAATTATCAATAGTTGTCTTGCTATGAGTTATTAATGATAACATATATGTGTAACTATTTTTCAGGTCTCGTAGAAGTGAGACTAGGGACTCCATGTTTACTGTGCCTTGTTGCTGATTATTTGACCTGGATAAATTATAATTTGTCGTCTCAGATCTGAGAGATTCCTGGATATATTCTGAGTGGAAACTCAATGCACAAGCATGGGTAATATTCACACTGTCGGACCAAATGAAGCACTAGTGATTTCTGGTAAGTTGCAGTGAAATAATGCACGAAACATCAGGCAAAATCGGGAGGTGTTTCGGCGACGTGAAATTTTGGGTGTGTTACTCTGTTATTGTCATCCTCATCCTCCGTATATATTTAGCAGGGCCGGCCAGTTGTAAATTATTTTTCCAAGTTGCAGATAAGTGGAATTTAGAAGTAGTGAAGGAGTACGAACGTGCTCGTTGATCGCTAGGATTGCAATAAAGCTCAAGTTATGCATACAGCATGTCATGTGGTCACATCTTCTGAAGCCATTTGTGGGCCTGGCCCACGGAATTGGATTGGCCCCAGGCCACTTTGCTTGCCGATTTAGAAAAGCAATCATAATAGGAAATAGTCATGGATTACTGTTATATATTTTTAAAATGGGTGAAACGCAGTTTTGGTAATGTGGTCGGCGTGCATAATTGTGGGGACTTGGATTGGCATTAGGTATTGTGCAATAACTTGCACTCCATTTACTGATTTAGTATTCATGTTTCATGGCCTATCTGACAATCAACACCATACATTATATTGTGCAACCAGCTTGCTACTGTGTGTGCTTCAAACATGATACAATAAATGATTGGGAATTATTCTTTTATACAATTACTACCTTTTGATATTGGACATTTCCAGCTGCGACTGACTGCCAGGGTTTTAGATTTTGAAATGTGGGACAGGACAGGCATATGCTTGGAATGTCAAGGATGCAGCATCAGGATGTAAAGGCTGTTGAACTCAAGCCATGTTTAAGGGTTTTAAACATGGTGTCGGCCAAAGGCATTTTGTTTATCTATCAAAATTGATATATTTTACGTCTTTACAATATAGTAGAAAACAAGGTTGCAATGTTATGATTGAAAAATGTTTTTTTTTTTTAATTTATATTATAAGTAGTATTTAACCCTTTCATTTCCAGAAAGGTTTTAACAGGTGCCTTCTTGACTTTGATATTTTTATAGATTATTAAAGAATTAAGAATTAATTCATAAAATATTTGAAGGAGCATTGTTGGTTAGGTCTGGGACGTGCTGGTTCAACTTTTCAGCTAAACCCATTCATACTTTCAAGACATCTGTTGACTGGACCGGCAACAGTTGGAAATTAAATGTTGAAATAAAGCATAAATTTGGAAAAAAATAATTGATATTTTTTTAAGGAGAGTTTTAGGTTCCGAGGAACATCCCTCCTACAGAGCCATCAAAGATTTTCTAAAAATTGCCATTGGAAATAACCAAAATGATTAGTCAGTTTTGAATGTTACTGGCATGAGATATTCCCAAATGTTTGGATTACAAATATCAAATAATCAAGAGGTTTTTGGGTGCTACAGGCCAGAAAAGTCACTTTAAGTGATTTGAATACCAGTTGTACCCATTGTACCACAAGATCTGCCACAAAATATGAAAATATTCAATTATTAACATGAAATTAACATTTTTAAGGAATTCCTCTAAAAAAAATGTGGTATGTCCTGATGTGTGACTTTTGAGGGGTTGGTATGTACAACTAGCCCAAATGACACCCAGACACCCTGCTGTGGCTAAGACACTGCCTACAGCTTAGCTAGTTACCTCCTAGGACAGTCTGAGCCTAATATTGATTGGCAAAGGCCACACTGGATGAGTAACAATCTCGCACTCCTAGGTGTACATAAGGTAATGAATGCAGATTTAATCTCTGGCATAATTTTCATGTGGCAAATAGTCGCAGCTGAATTGGTTCCTGACATTATTATTATGGCTTTTACAACTGACATATCCCAGACCCATCCTAAAGACCCCCAAATGACATCATATGTAGCCTTAAATACCTATTTATAAAAATGAAAATGAATCTTGACCTCCGGACCCCATCCTTGACGTCCAAAAAGGAGGTTTGCAGGAAACTGCCTGTCCTGGCTAGTGGCTAGGTCTCTGTATATAGGGAAACTAACTGCAGTAAAAGGTCACTTGGTTGCTGACCCCAAGAATTGACTGATTCCTTTATTGGATTTCCTTGTCCAATTTTGCAGTGCATGAGGAGGTGTTTCAGAGTCAGGTCACTCATGGGGGAAGTGGCCAGAATTAACAGGAGGCACTAAGCAGGAATAGGCATAAGCTTGTGGCTTTGAAAAATACCTCCTAGCTAGTCATCTAGATTTAGCAGGCAACCAGTCTATTGCCAAGACACACTGCTCACACACACTTGGGTCAGTAAACTGGGAAACTACCTAATAGAACTGCAGGGGTTGACAGTTGACATCACATAGTCTTAGCCGTCTGGGCATCTCTTGGACACCAGGCGCTCAAAAATCCCCCCCATACCCCCCCCCCCCCCCCCTCCCCCACTCTGGGTAACCCAAAACATTTGTTAGTATTTTCTTAAAGTTTAATTTCCAATTACTTAATTGATTTTTTTTCATCCAATATGAATCCCATGACATTGTTAAAGGATATTATGCTTTTAATATAATTGCACTATTAGTGAATATACTTTTGAGCTTGTAATCACTAATCTGAGTATATATGGGGGTCTCCCTTAAAAAATTGGATGCACAGAATTGGACACCCAGTTCCTAAATTCTGGCTAAGACCCTGGTTGACACATGACTGCAGAACTGACATGGACTGGGATTCTGCATGGTTGCTAACATCAAAATATTATGTGCCAAGAGCTTTTTCAGAAACAAAGCCAGTCATGGCCCGATAAGTACTGTCATTCAAAATCTTAGCCAGCACGGCATCTGGGCTTCATTTGGACACCCAAACCCTACAAAATAACCCCTCAGGCCACCCCAAAAATATAGTAGATTTTTAAAAATGCCAATTTAAAGCATCTTATAGAAATTTGTCACCTCAATATTTAAATAATAATTCCTATGACACTGAATAAGTTGTTATAAACCTTATTTCAATGAGTAGATCCATGTTTATGGTCATTATCTGAGTTGATTGTGTGAGATGTCCCTTTAAGAATTGAATGCCCCAAACTTATGAAATTGCCAATTTTGGACATAACGTTTCTAAATCCTGGCTAAGACTCTGCTGTCATTAATCATTCAGGGCTCGAAATTAGGGGGTGCTGGGAGCCGTGGGCTCCCTTGAATTCTCCTGCGGCTCCCTCAAATTTCTGCAGGGAGCCCAAAGACGCACTGGTTTATATATACAATGTACAACATCTCTAGGTAGCTTTAGAAGATACAATTGGGCGCCATGGATAAAATGTTAATTTCGAGCCCTGATCATGATTAATATTTTGTTGTATTTTCTTTGTGTAGGTGGGTGCTGTGGAGCTGAGAGCAAGAGGACCATCATTGGCAACTGGGGATGGGCATGGTGCATGGTGACTGATGTCCAGAGGTAAGCTTATTAAGACTCGATCCCTTCTAATGCTGAGACTGCTTTCGTCCAAAGCACAAGGATGCAAAGATTTTTGAACCGTCTAAAACCTGTCATGTTGGTAATCATTGGATAGCTCTCATTGAGTACTCTCAGATGAATACCCATGTGCCAGGGTTTCAGTCATTTATTCAGGTTTTTTTTTGCATCGTTTTGTATAATTGGCCAAATTAGCCACCAGTAGCATAAGGGCTAATAGTAATAATTAGTGTTCGGAATCGGTCACAATTTTCAAGATCGATCATCGGTCCATCTGAACGACCGATGACCGATTAATAATCGAAGTTGTGTACATGGTTTTCCGTGTCGCCATTGCTGTTTACTTTAGTCATAATGTACCGCGACACCTAGCGGTATCAACACACACTAGCGTTATTGCGTCATGCGCATTTGCGCTATGGTGTTCCGATAACCACAACAACAATGGCGGCATCGTAACATCGCCTCAGCACGCTCAGAGAGGTGAATCTGGAGCGGTCCAGCAGTGTTTCCTCTTTGGTGGGGCAATAAATAGGTAACTAAACTTTTTTTCTCAGATTTTCTGACAGGCAGGACTACCGAAAGTCCAGCTATTTCTTTGAATAGAATTTTTATCCATGTTGGTTTTTTTGTTCGAACATGTGAAATTGCGTTCGATCATCATAATCGGAGGCACAAACGAACGCTGTTCGGCTTGTTCGAACAATCGGACAAACACTAGTAATAATAGTACTAAATTAAATACAACAATGACAACAGCAATTATAAGGAAGCTATAACCTCAATGGCATCAGCAGCTACAAATGCAATCAGTGTCTCAGCCAAATCCTAGGGCGCTTGGGTGTCATTTAGACACCCAACCCCTGATTAGTTTCTAGAATTGTCAATTTCAAGCTAATTATTTGAAATATTCACTTCAATGTGAATGCTAGGACATTACTTTGAGGTATTATTCAGCTTCTTAACAAGAAAATGCATCCTTATGGTTGTAAATTGAAGATATTATGGTCTCCCTTAAAATATTTGATGCTCAAAGATTTTATGATATCCCATTTTGGGCACACACTCTTAAAACCCCGGCCTAAGGATATGACTACAATATAACAATATTTTTTTTAAAACAAAAAAACATCAATATGCAACGATGAATTGTTGTGTGTTACCTTTTGTTCCTCTAATTCTCAAATCGTTATGTTCAGATACAGGAAATAGACCTATTAAGGACTGGTGCAAATATGTGAATCAGCTTACATTTGAAATGTTATGAATGAAATGGCCTGTAAAATGTAATAAATAGTAAAGGTTAAGGTTTGAATATCAAATGGGTTAGGGATATTGCCCACTGAAGGGTCAATATAAAGAAAGGACAGAGTTTGGGAACAGCTCCGAGTATTGATAGAATGTAAGAAGAGTCAGGACCCTAGATAAGCATACTGTAGAGTAGGAAATTAATCCGAGGTGTAAATTAACCAAATTTATGATTTTCAACTTTTCCGAGATTTTTAATTCCGAAAAGCCAATATTGAAGGTTAATATTCTAATGGTCAACAGGAATAATACATCCGACTTTCATTATACCAATCTGACCCCACTCAGAAAAGTTCGTCAGAATAAATCACTCAAATTAATTTCCTTTTCTACAGTTTTGTATTTTTTCACCTATTAAAATGTTCATCTACCTGTGTTTCAGAATCTCTCTGGAGGTCATGACCTTGAATCCCGTGTGTGAGAGTGTGGAAACCTCTGAGGGTGTACCCCTGACCGTCACAGGGGTCGCACAGGTCAAGGTCATTACAGAGCCCGAGCTCCTCAACACCGCCTGTGAACAGTTCCTGGGGAAATCCAAGGACCACATCGAACGTGTTATCCTGCAGACTCTTGAGGGCCATTTGAGAGCAATTCTTGGTGAGTAGTCCTGGACCCAATAGTTTAAGTAAGAGGACTAAACTGTACTCAGGGTCTTAGCCAGGATTTTTAAAGTGCCTGTCCAAAACAGCAATTTCAAAATTTCTGCTCGTCCAGATTTAGCTACTTATAAACTTCCAAGTCCTTATACCAGCTACATTTGATAGCCTATTGTGTCATTAAGGGCATTTTACACTTTAACTATGTCCTAGAAGATGGTTTGTTAGGAAAATATTTGGTTATTAAACCCCAAAAGTCAAAATTGAAAAATCATCATAGAAATTTTTGCCTGTCTAAACAGGAGGTTTTTAGGAAACTACCTGTCCAAAAGACAGGTAGGACGGGTCCTGGCTAAGTCCCTGACTGTACTGTAAATGTGAACAAAAACATTTATTTTCAAAATCCTAGCAAAGTTGCAAGTGAACTGATATATTCTATTAAATTGATTTTTAACCCTCACATTTTGTCTCAATTGCCCTCCTGGAAAAGTGACAAGGGAATTTCTCTCCATCCACCCCAAGACTTAAACCCTGTAATCTCATTAACCGTTAATTTGCGGAAATTTAGACCACCCTAGAAATTTGGGCCACTATAATTAATTTGCAAAATAATTAATTGGAAATCTGGGCAACCCGCGATATATCGTCAACTACAACTGGTTGCGATTTTACAAAATATGGACCTAGCTGTAAATCTTGCTGATATAACATCAAGGTATTTTCCAAAAACATGGGCCACCCTGGACCCATAAAATTCTAATTATCAAAAAGTGTCCCAAGGTACTGAGAATTTACGGTAGTTATCTTTGTTCTTTCTAGGTACTCTTTGTGTCAAATTGATTTTTAACCCTCTAAAATCAGGCAATCTCACATTTTATCGGAAATTTAGACCACCCTACGAATTTGGGCCATTATTTATTTTGCAAAATATTTAATGGGAAAAACGGACCACCCTTGATCTATCGCTGGTAACTTTCACAAAGTATGGACAACTATTACTCTGCTTTGTTGGTATTTTCATATAACATGGGCCACCCTCAACCCATAAAAATTGTAATTATTAAAAAGTGTCACAAACTACTGAGAATTTACATTTAGTTTTCTTTATTGTCTCTAGGTACTCTTAGTGTCGAAGCCATCTACCAGGACCGTGACCAGTTCGCCCAGCTTGTGCGTGAGGTGGCCGCCCCTGACGTCGGGCGTATGGGTATCGAGATCCTCAGCTTCACCATCAAGGACGTTTACGATAACGTCGAGTACCTGATGTCACTCGGCCGCGCGCAGACCGCCAATGTCAAGAGAGACGCTGATATTGGTGTGGCTGAGGCCAACAGGGATGCTAGCATTAGGGTGGGTAAAATCTCCATAATCATATTACCGTAAACTCGCTGTAATTTGGTAAAGTCTCCATAATGATATTAGGAAGGGTCTTAGCCATGATTTAGAAACTGGGTGCACCCAAAATTGGCTATTGTAAAATGTTGGGGTGCCCTATTTAGGGGCACTGGAAAACTGCCACAATCCAAAGTTGCGGTGAAAAGACAAATAGTCATAAAGCTACATTAGACCGATATTAAGTATAACATTAAAATGTGAACAATTTGGCTGAAATCAAAAAAAGAAAAATAGTCTTTTGAAAGGAAGTACAAAAATGGAGGTACCAATCTCTCTTGAAAGTGTCAAACTCATAATCATAATGCTGGCTTAACCAGTAAGCAAGAACAGCTTCAAATGTTATCAGCTTAATGAAATGTAAGCAGTTCTTAGCGAGTGGCACTGAGAATTGTCAACAACACCCAGATGCTGTTCATACATTCATTGCTAGTAAATGCGCAAATTTGCATACGTCCTGACATTTGTCATTGTCCCTAACTTTTGTCATCTAATATTTTCTTTAAACTAATTAATTCATGCAGTTTTGATATTTGAATGTAAAGTTGAACAAAAATGACAATTGACGGGTGACAATGAAATCATGTGTAGCCGAATCATCGTTTTTCTGTGATCTTGAGAATTGTTTTTACAGTACAGACATTTAATTCCTGCTTGTGTATTCATTGAGCCTCTCTCTGACGTTACAGGAAGCTGAGTGCGAGAAGACGAGGATGGACACCCGTTACATGGCCGACTCCAAGATCGCCGATTCCTCCAGAGCCTACCAGATGCAGAAGGCCAGTTTTGATATGGAAGTCAATGGTGCTGTAAGTTACAACAGATGCCACTGCAATTGACCCTTTCATTCCTGTAGTTGCCCAAAAATGGCTCAAAAGATTTGATTTTGGATGATGTCTTAGAGGGAAAAGCATGTTTTGGAAACCAGTGACAGTTTAGGAAAATCAAAATACAGGCAACTCTGCTTAATCTGGACTGAAGTGGACCTTAAATTTCTGTCCGGATTAGGCTAAATCTGGATCATGTGTAAAGGAGTTATATGTATAGGAAGGGACCGGAACCTTCCATTCTGTCCGGTTTAGACGAAAATCCGGATTACACATGTCCGGATTAAACAGAGTTGCCTGTATGTCACACTTTTTTGATGAAAACCTTGAAGCAAAAGCATAGTAAGTTATTTTCATTCTGGGAGGTTTTGTCAAAAGTATCTTTAATCCATACAACAATTTCTAGAGGATCTCTGAAGCATTAATGTATATAAATAAGTTACTCCTAATGTAATGTCTACTCAGGTCCTTTTATTTCTGTTGTAGAAAGCCGAGTCTGAGCTTGCCTATGAGCTCCAGGCAGCCAAGGAAAAACAGAAGATCCGTAGCGAGGAGATAGAGATTGAGGTCGTTGAGCGAAAGAAGCAGATCAATGTTGAAGAGAAGGAGATCATGCGTAAGGAGAAGGAGCTGATTGCGACGGTCAGGAGACCAGCCGAGGCCGAGGCCTACAGGGTGGAGCAGATCGCTGAGGGACAGAGGTAGGCATAGGCTGCTATATCATAAGGGTTCTGCAGGTTGCATAATGTTAAGAGTTACCTTTACTGGTACTAGTACATTTGACGGTACTCTTAATGATACTTACCACTGTGAAGTTATATTCCCTAATCATATATTAGGGATTGTCCAGGATCCTAAACATTACTATTCACAAAAAGAATTATAAGGTGATAATGCAATAAAATACCATTAACAGTACCATTTCTTTGGTACCTATACCGTACCGCACCGTACCTTATGCGCAATGTTTAAAAATGATGACAGTGGCCAGGAGTCACCATATTTTAATTACCATAGTATTTATATAAGTATTTGTTTTGATATATATATATATATATATATATATATATATATATATATATATATATATATATATATATATATATATATATATATATATAGTTATAAATAATTGTGTGACATGTTACATGATGTGATTGTTGATTGTTCTCTTCAGGACTGTGGTTGTGGAAGCTGCCCGTGCTGATGCCGAGAAGATCCGTTTGGTAGGTGGCGCTGATGCCTCGGCCATAGAGGCCGTCGGTAAGGCGGAGGCCGAGCGAATGAGGCTAAAGGCCTCCGCATACAAACAGTATGGAAACGCAGCTATGCTCAGCCTGGTACTAGAGACTTTACCAAAGGTGAGTGAATTTTTTTCTGAATTTTTGCTTATCGTCTCATTTATGCCATTTTGTGGCTAATTTGTGACTAGCCAGTTGTAAGTAGTGGAGGAAACCGGAGCACCCGGCGAAAACCACCACCTAACCCCAAGTCACTAGCAACTTTCTCACATGCCCAGTCCGAGATTCAAACCCAGGCAGTGGTGAGAGACTGCGTACAGTTTGTGGCGGCAGCTTAGACCGCCAGTTTAGATCTAACTTAGAAAGTGTGTTACACAGTCAAATATGTAGTGCTGGGAATCCTTGGAAAATTTCAACTCGATTAATCGTCCAAATTTTAGATATATTAATCGATTATAATGGATTTTTCTTAATGTTAATATGCCCATTTGCCAGTGTCCGATATATGGCTGATTACCTCAAAATCTTTTATGATTAATGGTCAGGAACGTATAGTCCATGTTTGTTACAATCATCATTTACTTAAATGCATGGTTTTCATGTTAAATAAGGACCTTTTGAATGGAAAGTCTGACCACATTAGCAGAGAACATATTCAAAAATAATTGATCATTTGTTTTAATGAGTGATCAATCGGAAATAATGGCAAAATAATCAATTAATTGATTTTATTGATTTGTTGTTCCAGCAATACAAATGATTTATTTAATCCTCTCTGTGGCCCTCAAGGTTTAGAGATGCATGTTACTAAGGTACTTTATGAAACAATATTTATTCTCTCTCTCTCTCTGTTTTCAGGTTGCTGCCGAAGTTGCCGCTCCTCTGGCTAAGACTGACAACATAGTACTGCTGGGAGATGACCGCACTACGGCCGAGGTCAGCCGGCTGGTCAGCAACATGCCACCCGCCATACAGGCACTGACCGGAGTGGACCTCAGCAAGGTAAGGGCCATAGAGTTCTAGAGATAGTGATGGTTATAGTAAATCTTGCCAAACATCCATCTCCATCAGAGTCTAGCAATGGTTCCAATCTAAAGCCTATAGATTCTAGTGACAGTTCTAGAAAATCGTGTCAAATATCGAACTCTTCTAGCAATAGTTCTGATCTAACGCATATAGATTCTAGTGACAGTTCTAGAAATTATGTCAAATATCGAACTCTTAATTCTAGCAATAGTTCTGATCTAACGCATATAGATTCTAATGATAGCTCAAGTTAATCATGTCAAACATCCAACTCTTAATTCTAGCAATAGTTCTGATGATAGAATTAAAACATTAAGATTCTAATGATAGTTCTAGTTAATCATGTCAAACATCCAACTCTTAATTCTAGCAATAGTTCTGATGATAGAATTAAAACATTAAGATTCTAATGATAGTTCTAGTTAATCATGTCAAACATCCAACTCTTAATTCTAGCAATAGTTCTGATGATAGAATTAAAACGTTAAGATTCTAATGATAGTTCTAGTTAATCATGTCAAACATCCAACTCTTACAGATTATATCAATGGTTCTGATCTAACACATCAAGATTCTAGTGATAGTTCTGGTTAATCATGTCAAACATCCAACTCAAAGAGATTTTAGCAACAGTTCTGGTCTAACAGATTTTAGTGATAGTTACAGTTAATCACTTCAAACATCCAACTTTTAATTCCAGCAATAATTCTTATCTAACGCATGTAGATCCTTGTGACTGTTCTAGTTAATCATGTTAAACATCCAACTTACAGATTGCACTGACTGCTCTGGTTAATTATGTTAAACATACAACTCAAACAGATTCTAGCAATGGTTCTGATCTAACACATGTAGATCCTTGTGGCTGTTCTAGTTAATCATGTTAAACATCCAACTTACGGATTGCACTGACTGCTCTGGTTAATTATGTTAAACATACAACTCAAACAGATTCTAGCAATGGTTCTGATCTAACACATGTAGATCCTTGTGGCTGTTCTAGTTAATCATGTTAAACATCCAACTTACGGATTGCACTGACTGCTCTGGTTAATTATGTTAAACATACAACTCAAACAGATTCTAGCAATGGTTCTGATCTAACACATAACATATTCTAGTGATAGTTCTAGTTAATCATATCAAACCCAAGGCAGTGTGGTGTCAAATGATGTGTAACCATTGAACAAATTTTTACATTTCAGGGCCCAACATTTATAACTAGGAACTTACTCATGCGTATGATTTAATTTCTCATCCCTATGCACTCTTTTTTTGTTTTTTTCAGATCCTGCAGAAAGTCCCTGGTGCAGTAGCATAAGGCATTTACCATCAACCATCAAAACTATTCCTCTACCCATAATCAGCAATTAGAGGAGTGGTGACAAGATTTAGAGCATAGCCGACATCTCAACCTCCTCCATGTTCAGTTGTGCTTGTATAAAGAACATCAAATTCTGATGCCGACATCTGCTGGTTTTCCGTCTATTAGGAGATACTAGTGCCAAGGGAACAAGTTGTGATTATGATTCATAAAAGCAATTAATGTGAATTGATTGTTTTTGTTGTGTCACATACAGCATCAGCATTTCATTTGTCTTTGTATCGGTCCAGGTGACAAATCTTTGTCAACATTTTTTTTTCTATATATATATTTTTAATAATCTTTTTTTTTTTTTTTAGTTTTTTGCTAGAATGTTTTATTTGGAATAATTTCCAAGTTTATATAACCTTATTTGAATAATGAGATCCTTATCATGTCTCTTCATTGTTTTAGACAGATTTGATTAATCTATTCCCATTATGTATAACATACCACTGATTATATAACTGATTACCAACATTGGAGGATATCTTTTTTCCCCATATATTTACAAGTGTTAAGAAATATATGAATTTTGTAGTTAGACTGATTCTATTTTGTATGTGACTCTGAATGCTTATGTGTTAAATGTGCAGGGAATCTTGCTAGAGATGGGGAGTTTATTTCTGACTGGCAGTTCGTAGTTCATTTTTTATCAATATAATGAAGTACCTGGTACCTGGTTTTCGGGTAGTTACTACTGGTATTATGTTTTAGAATTGTTTAATTCTATGCTGGTGAAAAATTTTAATGACAGAAAAATAAACTCAAGTCCCAATATTGAATTGAGGTCGCAACTTACATTTCAATTGTGCATTAAAATGACTATGGAATTAATTTAGATCCCACTCTCAAATTGAAGTAGCAACAAAAATTTTAATTGTGCATTAAAACGGCATTGGATTGTATGTTGATAACATACACCTTGCACTTTACTAGTGCTAGAAAAATGATCACTCAGTCTTGTTGCTTCCTCTGAATGTCATTGTTCTCTCATTGAAAACTTTTACCTGCATATGCTTTGTAAATAGCCCTGACTAAGAATTCTAATATATAGACATTTGTATTTCCCCTGGTGACCATAAACGCGCAGTCTTGAGCAGGGTCTTAGCCAGGACTTCAAAAATGCCTGTCCAAAACAGCAATTTCAAAATTTCTGCCCGTCCAGATTTAGCTGCTTACCTACTTCAAATCCTTATACCAGCTACAATAATTAATAGCCTAGTGTGTCAAAAAGGGCAATTTATACTTCAGCTATATCCTAGAGGATGGTTTGTTAGGAAGATATTTGGTGATTACACCCCAAAAGTCAAAATTGAAAAATCGTCATAGAAATTCTTGCCTGTCCAAAAAAGGAGGTTTTTAAGAAACTACCTGTCCAAAAGACAGGCAGGACGGGTCCTGGCTAAGTCCCTGGACTCCTGAGTCCATGAATTAGCAATGGTGTGGTATAGGTGTAGCTTAATAGCCGCCTGTCCCTGGTACTGCATAAACACATATATTCTTACATAGCCATACCTTAGTCCTATGGTAAATATATGGATAGCGATAATGCCATCAAATATGTTATATAAATATCCTATTGTGATGATATGGTCACCACCTATTTCCAAAATGAGATTAGTACTATAGATAACGTGTATCACCCTTACCATAATATATGGACACTGTCTGATTAGTCCCACCATGTCTTTATTTGATGCATTGGTTGCGGTACTAAGAGTCTTTTTAGTATATGTGTACCTACAAAAGACTCAAGTAATCATTCATTTAGGCCAGAAGCCCATTTTTTCTCTTTAAAATATGCTTTTGAGGAAATCTATTCTATGTTTGTTAAGGTTTGCCATTTCTTTGCATGCTGCTTTCTCCATTCACATATATATGTTTTGAAGTGTTCATTTCACACTAAGGCCACACGCTGTTCTTTAGAGAAAAAAATCAGTTTCACAACTTAGAGGAAAGGCCAATTTCAAGCCAACACAGACTAACTCTTCACTGGGCTTTTTGGGAAAGAATGAGATCCACAGATGGCCAACTGCAACATTATAACAATACAAAAGAGTAAACATTTCCTAATATGTCACATGTACAGAAAATGAAATGCACCCTTTTTGTAATCCATTCATGCCTGAACTTCCCTTTTCTGGTAATTCTGATGCGTGATGAAACAACTTGATAATATAACTTTATTTTGAAAAAGAAATTGAATTAAAGTTATTTGTTGCATTGAGATAAATGTTTCTCTTTCATGTGTCAGACAAATTACTCCTTTACTGGTAATATTTTCCAAAATATGTTCTTTTTCGTCAAAGGGCATTTTGGGGATGAATGGATGAAAATCAGCCCTGCACTGGTTCTGCTAATTTTACCTCACTGCACTTGTTTATTGTGTGTTCTATATCCTATACAATACTAGATTCAGTATTGCTAGCAGTGACCTATGTATGCCTTAATTATCACATCATCCTTGACGTCCTTTCATACTCTTAACCTCGGTGAGGGTCTTACTCTTAGCTCATTTTCTCTGGTAAGCTTTTATAAAGAAATTCTATTTTTAAGTTTTTGTAACCAGATAAAGAGTGACTGCTTTGCACCCCTAGAGAAACCTATGGAAAGTGCCAAGTCAGAGATCAACTTTGCACTACATGTCTTCCTTTCAATGGGAAGTATTTACCACTCTCAAACTGTCATCAGCCTTCTACTTTTTCTTTCAAAAAATAAATTGTGCCTGTTTGAAATAGACTGCTGTTGAAAGGTAATATAGTTCATATCATGGCATCTAAATTTTACATTTGGGTTGTATATTAAAAAAACATTGAATTTCCAAATTAATGAAGGGTGCTTTGATGGTGTGTAAAGTTCCCAATAGAGGGCATGTAGATTGTGTGTAAAGTTCCCAATAGAGGGCGTGGAGATGGTGTCTGAAGTTCCCAATAGAGGGCTATGATCTAGTGTGTGAAGTTGATCGCTGAAGGGCTTTGTTATGAGCTAATACCTGTTGTTTTGTGTAGAACATCTGACTAGCAACTCGCTTAAGAAAATGCTTTTACTGAACCCACAAGGAAGACCGTTGAGAAAATCATTCCCTGGCAACTCACGGCCAAAAACTACTCTCATGCCATTCATGTGTGCATTCACTCATTTTTATCATCCAAAAATTTAAAATGCCTAATTTGGTATAAGGAAAAACCTCACTACATTTCGCATTCATATATAAGTGTCAGAATTCCTATTCCTCTATCCCAAGACATTATTCCTTGTGATTCGTGGTTGAAGTCTATACTAGTGAAATGCACTTGATATTAACATGGCAATACTTTCAATCGAAACTGAAAAACAACTTTTCCAACATGACTAACTTTTATGTAGCCTTTAATCCAGGAATCTATTTACCTTACTAAGTAGGTCCACATCTTTTTGTATACTGTGCATCATTGTTTCAACATTTCTCAGTGTACATTGGGTTTCATGTCTGCTTCGTCAGCAAAGGCTTGAAAGGCATGCATGGTACTATACATACCTGACATCAAATAGAAAATGGCAGTCCTATTTTTCTTATACAAGTAATCTTTAATGATAGATCCTCTCATGACTTCACTGTATGGAGTCATCTTTGTGTATATATTTAGTGTAGACAGCGAGATGTGGCCAGAATGTGACTTTTATGGTAGGCTTGTAATCATACTTGGGATAGTCCTATGGAGGGTAGGCCAGACAGGAACTCATGTCAAAGCCCATGTACAGTACAGTACAGGTCTCTTAGACCAGAAACCCAAAAACGATATCATTTTGGAGATGGTCATCAGAATGCGATTTCGATTTTCACAAAACAGGGATGAAACAAAGTTCAAGAAAATATTGTCAAAGTTGATCAATCAAATGCCAGCTTACAATATTGTGGAAAATGATTAATTTTCTGAATGGTCACGCTCAAAATATTTCACTTGTACCTTGCACCCCTATTTGAGCAGTTACCATGCTTGGTGCCCATCCTAAATATATCAATAGGAAACTGTATAAGCTATCCCTTTCGCAGGTGGTGGCTAATTTGGCCAATACAAAATGACTCATAAAACCTGAAAAATGATTGAAACCCTGGCACATGGGTTCTCTTCTGAGAGTACTCAGTGAGAGCTATCCAATGAATACCAACATGACAGGGTTGAAGTGGTTTTCAAAAGTCTTTGTGTCCTTGTACTTTGGATTAAAGTAGCCTCAGCATTGGACAGGCTAAATCTTCCGTTTGAAGTGTATGATATCATCAGCTTTGGACTAACCTCTCTAGTTAACCCTATCATGTACTGGCCAACTGTAGCTACATGGAAGTATTGGCCAGATTATAAATCTCAAAAGCATATCTTTAAAAAGAAACCCAGTTACATTGTACCTATCACTGTTCTTGAAGATACAATGTATAGAACCTTAATTTTTGTCTGTTGGAATTATGGTAGAAGAGGTTAAAGGACTGACATTGTTCATGTTTAACTCTTTATAGGACTATCCTTGTAGATTCTTGAGTAAAATATGATACTCATCTTGTGAGATTACTTTTGATTTCTTGAAGCAGAGAGCAAAATTGGAATGTGTGTTAGTCTGGTGATTCAGCTTTTATATACTTAGTAGTAGTATTCATTGATGGTAAGCATAGACAGTATTGTTACAAGACTGATTTTAAAGAATATTCTTGATATTTAACCTCTAGAAGTTAAAAGCTGTGTTAGCAGTATCGAGCTGTCGTGTATGCTTTGTACTTGCCAAAACCATCGGATCCAGTTTAATATAACAAAAAGAGTGATTAGAAAATTGATGGAGTTAGTATGTAATTTATGGCAAATATCCCAATAGCGATAGCTGATTTTACAGTACTTCTCTCTCCAAAATTCATATGCAATATTTCTTTTCTTATAAAAAAAAAACTTGACAGTGGTTGTGTTCGAACAAAAAGTACACTTTCTGAAATTATTCTGTGCAAGTCATAAAAGTACTGTTAGGACAAAGTCAAATGTTTATTGTTTGGGAATAACTGTTCAAATTGGCATCAGCTATTGACTGTAATGAACTTTGAAAAAGAGTTAATTGACTTTACTAATAAGGCAGCATGTGTTGTAGTGAGAATTCTAGATTAGAGATGTCCTATATCATTTACATGTGGTATCTTAAACTTGTAAAATGGTCTGTTTTGTTTGATCACTGTAAACTTTTGTATCCTTACTAAACAAAATATATTCGAGAAAACAGTTTGACGCGTTGGTTGTTCTTTGATAGTATGTACAGGTACTCTACGGCTTCATTCTATGGTCGATTAGGCGACGGTTACTTGATCTATTGGTTCCCGGATCCTTCCCAAACCAGTTATACAGGGTCGGTAGGGAGATAATTTAAAAGTTGATTTTTTTCAACACACTGAAATTTAAGTAAGCAAACAGATAGGAGGGAGGTTAAAAAAAAAGTCACTTTTTGACTAGTACTAAAATACATACTTAAACCATATTTCTGAATATTAAAAGAATGATTTTGTTAATATGATGATGCATTTCGACAACAGTGAATCGCATTGCAATTTTAATTTCGTATTGGTCTGGTATTAATATTCATATAGTTTACGGTGGATCCCGGAACCAATAAATCCAAGTAACCATCGCCTTAATGTGCCAGAAAGAAGATAGACATGAATTATTAGCGATTACATGAATGGCCACGTACATGTGTGTGCAAGGAAAACTATAATATATTGAGGAGAAAATGGTCCTGAGAATCTCCTATAGTGAACACCAGTGTACAAGTAGGTTGAAGCCAATTGCACTATGTGTGTGTTTCTATGGTCTACACTAATTACCTCCACTATAATTGACCTACCCCAGGTTCATTTTGGCTTAAATATCTATCAACAAAGCTTATAGCATCAGTGACGGCAATTGCGTTTGTGTTCACTTGTTTTGTTGCTTATCACTGCTATGTGGAATGGTATCAGGACAATATCCCCCCCCCCCCCCCCCCTCTGTGTGAAATATTTTTTGTACTGATAAGGCCATCTTTTTTTTTTTTCTGTTTTAGGAAGATTTTTTTTCCCAAAATCAATGCGAGAGGGAGCTAAAATTAAAAAAAAGTTAAATAAAAAAATAAGTGAAAAGTCGGTTATACAAGCTAACCCATATTTTTTTTATTGTCAGAAACCCTTGTTTACATTCTGTAGGGTATGAATACAGGTATCCTTTCGTATGGTTGGATGGTTTGCCCCAGAAATCTAAGTCTACCATATGTTAAAACATTTGAACACCTCCAGACTTGGTCAAGAAAGTGAGAAGAGCCTCTCCACAGCAGTATCACATTCTGCGGTCACCGCACCTACATTAACTATGGGCTCTGCAACTTCAGTTGTGATCACCTCAAATAGCTTGGGTACCGCAAACAGTGCAGGTACCGCAAAGAGCGCAGGTACTGCAAATAGTCCAGGTACCTCAAAGAGCGCAGGTACTGCAAAGAGTGCGGGTACCGCAAAGTGCGCGAGTATCTAAAAGAGTGTAGGCACCGCAAAGAGCTCGAGTACCTCGAAGAGCGCCGGTGCATCAAAGACCCCTAGTACCGCAAACAGTGCAGGTACCGCAAAGAGCGCAGGTACTGCAAATAGTCCAGGTACCTCAAAGAGCGCAGGTACTGCAAAGAGTGCGGGTAACGCAAAGTGCGCGAGTACCTCAAAGAGTGTAGGCACCGCAAAGAGCTCGAGTACCTCGAAGAGCGCCGGTGCATCAAAGACCCCTAGTACCACAAATAGCGTGGATAGCGCCAGTGCCACAAATAGCACGGGTACCGCAAATAGTGTGGGAACCTCAAAGAGCGCCAGTGCCGCAAATAGTGTGGGTACCTCAAAGAGCGCCGGTCTCACAAAGAGCGCGGGTACCTCATAGAGCACGGGTACCTCAAAGAGCGCCAGTGCTGCAAATAGCGCCAGTGCCACAAAAAGCGTGAATACTTCAAAGAGCGCGGGTGCCTCAAAGAGCGCCAGTGTCGCAAATAGTGTGGGTACCTCAAATAGCGCTGGTGCATCAAAGAGCTCAGGTACTTCAAAGAGCACGGGTAGCACATAGAGTGCGGGTACCTGACAGAGCGCCTGAGTGCCGCAAAGAGCACAGGTGCCTCAAAGAGTGTCAGTGTATCAAAGAGCGCGGGTAGCTTATAGAGCTCGGGTACCTGAAAGAGTGCCGCAAAGAGCGCCTGAGTGCCGCAAAGAGCGCAGGTGCCTCAAAGAGTGTCAGTGCTACAAAGACCGTTGGTACCGCAGGGCATGCAGGTACTGCAAATAGCGCGTGTGCCTCAAAGAGCGAACCACAGAGAGTGCCAGTACCGCAAAGAGCGCCAGTACCGTAGAGAGCGCAGGTGCCTCAAAGAGTGCCAGTGCCGCAAAAAAAGCGGGTGCCGCAAAGAGCTTGGGTACCTCAAAGGGCACCAGGGCCACAAAGAGCGTAGCTAGTTCAAAGAGCGCCAGTGTCGCATAGGGCGCGGGTATCTCAAAGAGTGCCAGTGCCGCAAAGAGCAGATAACTGAGTGCAAGTACCTCAAAGTGTGCGGGTACCTCAAAGAGCGTGGATACCTCAAAGAGCACAGGTACCGCAAAAAACGTGGGTGCCTCAAAGAGTGCGGGTACGCCAAAGAGAACGGGTACGTCATTGAGCGGGGGTGCCGCAAAGAGCATGGCTAGCTCAAAGGGCGCCTGTGTCGCAAAGAGCGCGGGTACCTTAAAGAGTGCCAGTGCGGCAAAGAGCAGGTACCTCAAAGAGTGAGGGTGCTTCAAACAGCGCCAGTGCTGCAAATAGCGCGGGTACCTCAAAGAGTGTCAGTGCTTCAAAGAGCGCCGGTACCACAGGGCATGCAGGAACCGCAAAGAGCGCGGTTGCCTCAAAGGGCGCAGGTGCCTCACAGAGTGAGGTACCTCAAAGAGCGCGGATACCTCAAATAACGCGGGTGCCTCAAAGAGTGAGGGTACGTCAAAGAGAGCGGGGTACATCAAAGAGAGTGGGTACGTCTCATTGCGGGTGCCTCATTGAGTGTGGGTGCCGCAAAAAGTGGGGGTACTGCAAAGAGGACCGGTACCGCAAAGAGCGCAGGTGCCTTAAAGAACGTGGGTACCTCAAAGAGAGGGGGTGCCTCATTGAGCGTGGGTACCTCAAAGAGCGCGGGTACTGCAAAGAGCCCAAATGCAGGTACCGCAGAGAGCGTGGATACTGCAAAGAGTGTAGACTGGTGCCTCAAAGAGCGTGTCGGTAGCTCAAAGAGTGTGGGTACTGCAGGGCGTGTGGGTACCCCACAGGTTGCAAGTCCATGCAGCACTGGTATAAAGAAGGGTTGTAAATCTGCACGCACTGAGTCCCGCTAGGTGTAGAGCTGCACTCACTGCTCACAAACTGGCGTGGCTAGAGCAATGGGGCAGGCTTGCCGAGCTCGAGCTGTAGTGGTCAACTTGTGAGCTTGTCTATGTTGGAAACACAAATGTAATACAGAGCACCTAACACACCTTCTTATAACTGCTTATCGCAGACATGTCTTGTTTACAATTTCCAATGCATACAAGCAGTGTTGGGTGTTATACTGACCTTTGTACCTCGTCAGCACATTTCAAAATGTTAATAAATCTCCACCAGTAAGTATGTATTTCTTAATAGCTGGGCTGGAAAACAAGTTTGTTTTTTAAGGCTATGAGCTCATGAGTCAAAAGGGTGGTGAGCTCATGAGTTGATCTCCCTCAACGAGTGCAGCTCTAGCTAGGTGTCTAGATCTCCGTTGAGGTCTAGGTCGGGCCGTACCCCCCTGGCAACATCCCGAGACCAGTTCTTGGACCAGGCCGAGGTTGAGGAGGAAAGGGAGGTGGAGAGGTTTGACCCTCTCAGGACCCATCCCCCTCTCTCCAATGGAAGCCACAAACTGCTAGGGAGTTCTTCGCCTAAGCCTGTGGTGACTATACCCAGTACGGGGGTTGTGGGAACCTCGGCACCATGCAGGATTTCGCCCGCGCCATCTAGTCCCTGCTAGGGAGTAAAATGATAACTAAATATTGATGACCTGACTCCTATTTAGCAACTTGGAAACAATATGTATATGTTTATTTTATTTTCTTCTTTTAGAAAGCATGCACCAATATTGCTTTCAAGGAAATTATTTTCATGTTTCCTTTTTTTTTTTTTTTTTCAATGAGGGGCCCAAAATCAACGAGGGATTTTTCCTAAAACAGAAATAAAAAAAAAGTGGCCTAATTTAAATTGAGTTATAATTGTTACTATTCATTTACTTTTGATTTAAGATATAGAAACGGTAATCAGGTTACTACTGAAAATGATTCTTGACGCTTAGTGCCTTTAAATACGGCTGCAAGCCGTTCCCTTATTAGCATACTCTGAAACTGGCACCCTCAGCAAGTGGGTTTGACTAGTTGGAAAGATGGCATCATTTCTAGCCAGGTCACGTGGCTAACTTTATCTGCCCTGAAAGATAGCGGATACCAGAAAACACATATTTTTTACATGTAGTATTAGATTAGCAAGGCTTGCAGTTTTTTTCAATGGAAAGGTTCCCATCTAAGTGTCAGGCGCGCCTTCTCTTTCGTGCACTATTTCTTTCAAATTCCTGCACACCATATGCTGCGAACGGCAATCAGTCCTCACAGCGTACTAGTACAAAAGTAGTGCATGCAAGACGAGATATAAGGGCCCAAATATGTCCGACCTTCAAGCACATGTGGGGGGAGTATAGTAAAACATTGGCATCTATTGAATCACACCTAATCATTTGAACCTGACCGGTGCCCCATAGCCTAGGAATGTCTATTGACACGACAATTATCGAAGCCGGCAACTCACGCTGACCTGATTGGTGACGTCATCGACCGCGTAGTATTGGCGCCAAATTTAAATACTGTACCAAGCCTTTACACTCGTCTCGTAAATGCATGTACTTTATCCCGGAATCGTGCAGTCATGACACGCTACTGACTGCCTTTCACGGATTTATAAGGGTTTTTAAGTATGGAATAGGAACATTAACTTGTAGTAATGTATTAAATCAGAACTTATCATTAGAAAAGATTTATTCTATTGGCGTGGATGGCTAATTTATCTAATCAGATTTGGCTCTCTTTTAAGTTGTGTCAGATGTACTAAATGTAAATCTAGCCAGTATATCAAACTACTTAAATATCTGAATCAAGGTAATTTACTTAATATGATAATTTACTTAAGTTATGGTGATGAGAACCATTGTAAGCTAGTTAAATGCATTGTATATACATATAAATATATATATATATATATAAATATATATATATATATATATATATATATATATATATATATATATATATATATATAAATACATATATATATATATATATATATATATATATATATATATATATATATATATATATATATATATATATATATATATATATATATTTATATATATATATATATATATTAACAGCTTTAGACTTTTGTTTAGATTTTCATCGCCACACTGGAAATTATAACTTATAAACTTGTTTATGTAAGTTTTGTTGGATAGAATTTTGGTTGTTAATTTGATATTAAAGTAGCTTTGCTATAGAAATGAATATATGATATATATACCAAAGGAAAGGGAGCTCTTTCCGTTAATTTTAGAGAAAGTTTAAATTTGTAAGAGATGAAATACCATAAGTACTTTTATAGCATGTGAAATATTGCGTTGTCTGTTATATAATAGTTATATACTAGTATTACTCTTGAATTACTGTGAATAAGTGAAATATACTAAAGTGTGAGCCGGCGCAAGTTTAGAATGTATATACAAATGATGTATTACTCAGCTGCATGATAAAGTTTCGATAGATGCCACTTTTTGTCAAATTTTTTTTCCTAGTTATACAGTGGAAGCATTGCTCCAGATGATAATGGTTAACCTCATTTTAGATATGAATAATACCAGTTTCTTTTCTTTTTTGAAAGAATCATAGATGATCTTGTGAGTAAGATTACAAGATTTTGAATAGGTCCATTTTCCGGATCGCCTAGCACCTTTCCTAACACTTGGTTGGCAATCTTCAAAACCTAATGTTACAATCCAGTCTTACACTTCTAATCATAGTTCAAAAATAATAGAACAATAAACTAACATGTGGTCTAAATTGTTCGGTTCAGTTTTGCAGAAGACAAAACAGTCAAACGGTTTAATACTGATCTTAAAAAGCTTATTGCTAGTGTAAAATATGCAGTGTAATGTTTGAGACTGGGTATATTTGAGCTATCAGTCTTTAAATGCAGAGTGGTGTTAAAAGAAAAATCTAGATAACTCTAAGGAGTTAATGTTAATTTGTGCATTTTCCCTGCAATTAATATTTATTTTGCCCGAGATTTAGTTGTTTTAATGATGTCTCTCATAAAGTATTTATTTATAAAGAAATCTCAAAAAGTATGCATTTTTAGTAATATTTAAGAGAAATTGCCCCAAAATGATGTATTGTTTGAGTTTATTCAATGTTAACATCATGATTCACCTTTCTGCCTACAAAACCATACCAGGTAATACCCTGTATGTATGTATGTGCAGGGAAACCTTTGACAAGTGAACTCCGTAGGACTGACCAAAACATTCACTATAGGGGTGTTCACACTCAGGGGGATTTGCAAGTTGTACTACCAAAGAGACATCCGGTAATAAAGCTGATATATGAATACGTTTTTAAAAAAATGTTCATTTCTCTTCACCATGTCATTTTACATGATATACATAGGATCTGATTCTTATAGAGCACCACACTTCATAAGCGAACACATATATAAACACGTATAAACACTATAAAACTGAAATCCGATCTCTGTAGCTAGTGATCTCTTTCCCGCTGCCATAGCTATGAATAAGCTTCACTTTTTTCTCTCAGGGCAGGTCCAGTTTTGTCATCTTAGTGCCCAGAAAAGGGATAATTTCTAACGTGAACATTAACACCTTTTATTGTGCAAAATATTGATACATGTATGTTATCAATATCCTCATTTACTCCACACAACTCGGATTAGGGGGTGTTCACTCTTCACAAAACTAAACTTTTTTTTTTGTAAATGAGACCGCGGAAAACTTTAAGTGATGCTCACTTTTTCGGGTTGTTTACAGTGCGAGGTTTTAACATTTGTATCGTTTTCATTTATTATGCAACAGCAAACCACATTCGACATAGAAAAAAATCGGAGATGAACACAATAGCCAAGTGAAACAATTAATTCTCTTAAACGTGGGGGATGTAATATACTAGTATCTCAAAAGAAAAACAGGACAAGAATGACTCTTTGGGATCTAAAAAGATGCCTATTAAAGGTCTGAACATATCCAGATTATATGAGGTGATGGTTAGGGATTTGTTTGACCAAAGATGGAATACATTCATAACTGAACTTAGAATCGACAATAGCACAGTTAATAGCTGGTACTTGTAAGATTATGATATAGTTTACCCAATCTGTTTAATCTCCCTACTATCGTAAACAACTTTTGTTTTGTACAAAACAGTTGATATTATCATCATGTACAGCCTTTTGAACATTTTTATTATTGTGTTTTTCTTATATGTCCATAAAACCATGAATTTATGTTCATAATGACACGACTATGGAGAAATAAAAATCATGTTGCACATGTGTACAATTTGAAATTTAAAGAAGAAAAAACAGCAAACTACATTGTGTTTGACGCATTGCCAGTGGTCTGTCTGTCTGCAGTGTGCTCACTGCTGGCAGTTTCTGATAAATCCCTTTTCGTGTATCAAATTCACAACCAATTGAAAATCCTTTGCTGCAACATATTTCAATAAGAATTAAAGATTGAATTAAAGGTTAAATGCGACTTAAATGTAATATGACAGAACAAGTGACAATAAGCCGAATTCCACATCACAACTAGAATAGTCGCATTTATTTTAGAATGATGTTTTATTTCAGATACTTCTTTGTTCTCCATTATAGTAAGATAAGTCCCTTGATCTTGGAATACTAGTAAATGTTTTCCTAGTTCTTGTTATGTTGCCTTAGTGAGAGAGAGATTCTTCAAAGCTGTGTAGCTCCATTGAGATGAGTTCGTCCATATGATATGTATTATAATCTTCACATATCTCCTCTCCAGCTTTTATGTCTCTAAGGGTAGACGAACTATCAGGCATTACATCGGGGTTTCCAGGTATTCCGCTGTTTGGTTCCAAACAGTGATTTGTATATCTTGCAATTACAAAGTCAACCACATATCCACGGTTCTCGTGAGCTAACCATGAGTACTCCCAAATGTATTTGACCAAATCCCTCAGCGCTGGAACAGCCATCATTTCCAGTACAGTTTGTTTGCTCAACAGAAGGCAGTCTCCCCAGTCCTTATTGGCATCATGTCCGCAGTCCAGCTGGTACCACAGGGTATCCTTTGGGAGATCTCTTGTTGCGAAAATACCCCTCCCTCTAGAAGTGTTAGTGTGCCGAACTACTATGCCATCAGCGACATGGCACTTGCATACCCTCAGAGAGGGCTCCAGGTTGCTTGCAATACGCTTAGCGTTGCCACTCTGTAGATATGACTGTACGTATGATGGTTCATCTGTCCTCAGATACCAACAAAGCGAAACGATTGCCAAAGTCACAAAGGCAAAAAGACATGTTGACCTACGGCTATTCATCTTCAAAGTCAACATCCCATGCATTTATAACGCTATGTACATTCTATTGAACGGTGCAATTGTATTGTAGCTTAGCAGGGGTGTATTCAGGAATGACGTCATTTTTACAAGATCAACAAGAGTCAATTTAAAACCCACTACATCAATCACAGGACTTAGCCAGGAATTTGAAAGTGGGGTACCTTTTTACCCAAGCTGAATGTTAATAGGACGCTTTGGTATGCAAAACTGTTAGGTGCAGAGGATCTGAGCCGATGAAGGCTCCCAGGTAGAAGCTCTAGGGATCCAGACATATTGAAATGCATTTACAGCCATTTTCTGGCACTTGAAACGAGAATTAATTCAGTTCAGATAATTAACTTGTTTATTTGTCAGGAACCTATTATTTGTTTTCAAAATATTCAGAAATATTCAAAATATTCAAATATCCGAAATTCATTTACGGATATCCGAAATTAATTTATGGATATCCGTAATTAATTTCCAATACTAGTATCTGAAATTCATTTTTCAATATCCAAAAATCAGAGGAATTTTGGATATCCGTAAATGAATTTTGGATATCCGGTCAGAGAATACTAGTAGTAATGAATGACGTCACGGATAACAACGAGGGGGCGCACGTGTGTTCCGTATTTCGCGGCACACACGACGTTCTGGATCAGGGTACCTTCTGGCCATTCGAATTTCTATATGAAAAAAAATATCGAAAATCAATATTTTGAATATTTCAGTCTTATTTTCCCAAGATAAAAACGGAATTCAACTCGTTTTTCTATTTTTCATTTTAAAATTAAGTAAAGAAATACCAATGGTGTACTTTACGGCAATCAGGGTATATTCTGTCCAAACATTTTTTAATTAACAATTGAAAATAAAAAAACGCGGTTCATTCTTAATTATTCAATTTCCTATTAACAATTGAACATAGAAAAACACAAACATTTTTTTAATTTTCTATTTATTGTTTTCTAACTTTATATTACAAAAACACATATATAAAAAATAATTCCTTTTTCATGGCCTTATTATTGAAACAGAAATCAATGTATTAAAAGTGTGTGTAATATCTTGTGCATATATAGACAAATGAAAATGAAATACCACTTTTCCAATAGTCTATGTAAGCCTAGTGTATTGGTAAATGAGTTTTGCAATTAATTTTCAATATTTCAATTTCCTATTCTCACTTAGAAATTGTAAATTATAAATTGATTTTCAATATTTCAATTTCCTATTCTCAATTAGAAATTGAAAATTGAATGTAGTTTACTCAATGGATAAAAGAGGGCAGCACCGGGTAATCACTACTTTGTACAGGCCTCAGGCCGGTAGACACTGTATCCACGCAGTTGTGAAATGAATGACGTCATGGAAACCTGTGAGTGGAATCCCCGTGCATACTTAAATGTCACGTGCCGGGAAATACCTCCATAAGAGGCGCTGCGATGGCGGCCCCAACGGCGGCAAATTTAATCTGATTGGGTTGCAAGGGAAGGGTTCTCATATTTTAATCAAGGTTCCACCGCCCCCAACCTATACATTTAAATCGAACGTGTGTGTGTGCGAATGTATGTGTGTGTGTATATACGTATATATATATATATATATATATATATATATATATATATATATATATATATATATATATATATATATATATATATATATATAAATATATATATATATATATATATATATATATATATATATATATATATATATATATATATATATATATATATATATATATAAGTATATATATATGTATAGATAGATAGATAGATGGACATATATACAGATATTTTTATGTATAACATATAAATGTATATACATATACACATATATATATATATATATATATATATATATATATATATATATATATATATATATATATATATATATATGTATATATATATATATATATACATATATATATATATATATATATATATATATATATATATATATATATATATATATATATATATATATATATATATATATATATATATATATATATATATATATATATATATATATATATATATATATATATATATATATATATATATATATATATATATATATATATATATATATATATATATATATATATATATATATATATATATATATATATATATATATATATATATATATATATATATATATATATATATATATATATATATATATATATATATATATATATATATATATATATATATATATATATATATATATATATATATATATATATATATATATATATATATATATATATATATATATATATATATATATATATATATATATATATATATATATATATATATATATATATATATATATATATATATATATATATATATATATATATATATATATATATATATATATATATATATATATATATATAT
>OZ012691.1:12298129-12331121 GCA_963942565.1 Maea johnstoni | reverse complement strand
CTATGTTGATATACGGCACCTACCATTATCCATCTACGCAGGACACATGGGTCGATCGTTAAATGGTTTAACTATCACGTTTTAATCGGGCAGAGCGACACTGCAACTAGTTATACAAACATACACACTGCATACATACATCCTGATATACATACATACACACACATACATACGTACGTACATACATACATACACACATACATACATATATACATATTAACGTTTTTGTCGATTATTGACCGACACATACATATTCATAGAGTACATACATAATATATAGATAGATGGATAATCTTTATTTCAAGTCGATTTATAATTGTACATAGTAAACACGAGCTACCAGTGCTCTTGGCCGACTACAAGACAACAATTAGAATGTAACATGCAGGGTGTACCAGCAATAGATGCATGCATACATACATACCACTCTCTCTCTCTCTCTCTCTCTCTCTCTCTCTCTCTCTCTCTCTCTCTCTCTCTATATATATATATATATATATATATATATATATATATATATATATATATATATATATATATATATATATATATATATATATATATATATATATGTATTTAAATATATATATATATATATATATATATATATATATATACATATATATATATATATATATACACATACATACATATATATATATATATATATATATATATATATATATATATATATATATATCCTGTCATCTTGACTTCAACGATACCTTATAAGTATTGCGCTGCGAAAACAATACACCTCGCCTTAAGTTTTGACCGACAGTGTAAATACACACACCATACGTATTGTTCAAAGCACATAACACGAGAATTTGTTGATATAGCTAAATCAACTCGAAATAAATACAAATACTTGTCGTGCATGATAAAATGCACTTGTTGAAACCAGCTCCCTGTGCAAACGACCAAATGACCTACTTTCTCCGCACAACCCAACCAGGAAGGTTGGTCCTCCCAAACTATTCCATTATATTGATAGATTGATATATATATATATATATATATATATATATATATATATAAATATATATATATATATATATATATATATATATATATATATATATATATATATATATATATACATATATATATATATATATATATATATATATATATGTATGTATGTATGTATGTATGTATGTATGTATATATATATATATATATATATATATATATATATATATATATATATATATATATATATATATATATATATATATATATATATATTTATATGTGTGTGTGTGTGTGGTTGTGTGTCTGTATGTCTGTGTGTATGTATGCATGTATGTAAGTGTGTGGGTATTTCTTACACATCTCAATAACGCATTGGTTTTAGATATTTAAGATCCCTTCCTCTTGATCAAAACCCATTTTTAGAAGAAAGCCTGTTGTTCCTAGCCGTATCTTCTCTAGTCAATTGTTAGTTTTCGCCTTGACTTGAGAGTTAGCACAACCTCTAACATTTTCCCCTAGAAGTATGACATATAAACAAGTATCTACTATTTAATTCAAAGATAAAGATATCATGCCAAAATCTATATGCGAATGGATTTTTTGTATCGTGGTATAGGCTAAGTAAATACTTTTCGAAATATTTGGGCCAATCACGGTCGACGAATGACAAGGGGTCTTTCAGTCGCAGAAGGACCATAGACAGTCCTCCACAACGCCGAAGATTTATATAGCAACCAGGCCAACCCGCGAATTCACGCTTGGGAGCCAGGTGTCGTAACCACTAGTCCACGATGGATCCTAATTGTCTTTGTAGGTTTATAGTCTAGCATAGTATAGTATGTTTATTGACTGAATCTCACAGACGCAAAATCATACATTGTACATCTAGATAGACAAACAAAGGAAACCAACAAGCACAGGAACCTGCTTTTCAGCTTCGCTCAAAGTCAGTGAATACAGTAAAATGAAATATGGTTAATAACAATAAACTATGCATACTATGCGATAAACTATATTGTTATACCTCACCCTATATTAAGAGTGATTTCATAACTCACCCTATCTGTCAGAAAAGGTGGAATAATATCACAAGCAGGTAAATAATTGCAAGTCAATAATCTACCCTATTCCATGGTTCCATGGTGGCTGGCCGATGTTGATTATTAAAACAGGATAAAAGTTGTGGTGGGCCAGGTGACAACTAACTATCAATAAAACTGAAATAACTATGATATTAGCTTGCCGAAACATTGATCAGGTGGTTACAAGAGTTCTTCAACGTATATGGTGATTACAAATATGGTTTTAGATACACTGCATCGTGCGCTGGTGCACCGATTCATCAGCCGGTTTATCAAATGAATGCTGCTGCTGAACATTGAAATCAGCTCTGGTCCTGTCCTACGCTTTTGCCGCTTGTTAGGCCTATAAAACGTTCTGTATAACAACACAGTTATTGCCTGTCTTGTTGGTGGTTATCACCCCTCGAAAGGAAGTATTTCCCTCGGGCGTTGCCCTCGGGAAATAATTCATTCTCGGGGTGATAACATGCACCATCCACCAACAAGCCAGGCAATAACTGTTTAATGTATTATATACTAAATGGTAATATATTTCAAGATCCACAGACTTCCTGATATTTGGGGACTTTATATTTGTCCTGGTATTTAGAGGGTAATATTGTAATAGTATTGTAAATGTCAGAAAAAATGTATTAGGTACACATACAATTGACGATTTGTACACAACAGTTTGTGAAGTTAAAAAACTATGCATACTGATCACATAAACCCCTTACGTGCTATATATATATATATATATATATATATATATATATATATATATATATATATATATATATATATATATATATATATTTATATATATATATATATATATATATATATATATATATATATATATATATATATATATATATATATATATATATATATATATATATATATATATATATATATATATATATATATATATATATATATATATATATATATTCAGAGTAGGATTTCATATCATTTTTCGTTCCGGCAGGGGACACTTACCTGGCAGTCTAGAAAGGGATTTTCCATATACGGATTGGCGGCACCCTTCTCACAATATTGACAATACCACGCGGATCCTTTTTCATCAAGAAAGCTCTGTGAAATATTGGGATTGTGACATTCTTGGTGATAACCTGCAATGATAAAAGAACAAAATATGGAATAAAGAAATGAACCCCTCTCCTTCGAATGACTTCATCAATTGATTCCTTATCGATACAAACTCGTTTTTACCCCTCTCCTTAGAATGACTTGATTACTTGATTCCTTTTCGAAACAAACTCGTTTTTACCTGTATATCTCCTGCTTACGTATTGTATTTGCTTATATTGTCTCGTACCTGATTCCGAACACCTGTGTTATGCAAACACACATTGAAATGCTATTAAATCTACTCAATACAGCTTGGCGCCGCATGACACAGCAGCGCATGCGATATTTAAACTACTCTTTTGTATGGTGGTACATGGTAGTGCATACTATATTAAGTACTGTTTTATACGTTAGTACATCTCAATAAATTCAATATATCTAAATACAATATGTTGAAACTTTTGTAAAAAGTGTTATAATATACATCTCAATAAATTCAATGCATGTAAACAAAATATGTTGAAACTTTTGTAAAATGTGTTATGATATACATCTCAATAAATTTAATGTATGCAAATGCAATATGTTGAAACTTTTGTAAAATGTGTTATAATATATATATCAATAAATTCAATGTATGTAAATACAATATGTTGAAACTTTTGCAAAATGTGTTATAATATTCATCTCAATAAATTCAATGTATGTAAATAAAATAGCTTGAAACTTTTGTAAATTTGTTATGATAAACATCTGAATAGATTCAATGTATCTAAATAAAATATATTGAAACTTTTGTAAAATGTGTTATAATGAACGAGTATTCATGTCACTCTTTCTAATGGTTAACAGATGCACATTGTTACTCAACGGGGATATATCTTTATCACAGCTGTTATACTTGATAACAGTTTAGATGTTTTTAATGATGAGCGTGGCACCCATGTGATTAATGTGGCAAAAGTTATTATTCTCTGTTATACTCATGCAAGGGAAAGGATTGGCTTTCAGCCATTTGTTACTGTTGCGTAGTTCTGAATAAATGGATATTGTATTGCTGATGCAATTATGTATGCAGAAATTAAAACATCAAAAAGAACAATGGCTATATTGCGCTATTGATTCCATATGTTTACACATTTTCAATACGACAAAACATACAATAATCTCTGTGACCACATTGGAAGCCATTTGATACATGGATGATGCGTTATCGATGAGGACCATGCAGCCCCTAACAGGAAGAGCTATGTTTATTTAAAGTATATAGAACAATACACCACAAATCGAGAGGATATAGATATCCAGTTACAGGAGGATATGTTAAGCTTGTTTTCCCCAGCGGTGCACTATTTCAAAGTAGTGTTCTCATTTGAGGACGCTCTCATCCAAAATCATATGGACTTTAATAACTTTGATATCTATCTACTTGTTATGATTTTCAGCTTAATCGTGTGTATAAATGTATATCAATTAACCTTAATGGTACGGTACGAAATTCATATTACAATATACATATTACGATGGATAGAAAGGTTAAGACATTGTAATAGTATGTGGTGCTTATTTTAAGCTACAGACATATATACATATATATATATATATATATATATATATATATATATATATATATATATATATATATATATATATATATATATATATATATATATATATATATATATTCTACCATATCAAATTTGGGGTGTTTCGTATAGCTTTAGAAAAAAGTCATTTTGCTGAAAAGTGGTTATATTTTGACACAAATTTCAATCGCACACACGGGAAAAAACATTTTTGAGGTCATCGTATCGATTCCTCGTATATTGTGTTCAAGTGTTCAATCGTTGGATACACGTTTCAAATTTACATGTTTATTTCTTCGATTGATTACACTAATCACGTCGACCTACTTTCGTTACGTTACGCACAGTCTAATCCTCATACCTTTTTAAATCAAATAGAATCGTAATTGACGGCTTAAATGCCATGACAGCATTTTGGGCGCCGAGGAAAAATACCGTTTTGAGGCCAAGCAAAAATTATAGATATATACTTCATTCTGGAGTTATATTGTAAGGTATCAGAGCAATAAGAGAACATCTTTTAGCGAAGCTTTTGGTCATGGCATGGTTTGATATCCTCCATAATCCCTAATGCCTTTAAGGTACTCATGGACTTCATCAACTAACCTCTCTCATTAGAAAGATCATACAATTGCATGCCTGCCCCGGTGGCTGAGCGGTCTAAGGTGTTGCCACTGACTACGCGCTGTGTCTCATTGCGTGCCTGTCCCGGTGGCTGAGCGGTCTAAGGTGTTGCCACTGACTACTCGCTGTGTCTCATTGCGTGCCTGACCCGGTGGCTGAGCGGTCTAAGGTGTTGCCACTGACTACTCGCTGGTTCTCATTGCGGGCCTGCCCTGGTGGCTGAGCGGTCTAAGGTGTTGCCACTGACTACTCGCTGTGTCTCATTGCGTGCCAGCCCCGGTGGCTGAGCGGTCTAAGGTGTTGCCACTGACTACTCGCTGGTTCTCATTGCGGGCCTGCCCTGGTGGCTGAGCGGTCTAAGGTGTTGCCACTGAATACTCGCTGGTTCTCATTGCGGGCCTGCCCTGGTGGCTGAGCGGTCTAAGGTGTTGCCAATGACTACTCGCTGTTTCTCATTGTGGGGTTGTCCAGACGGCCGAGCGGTCTAAGGCGTTGACAATGTCTAAGGCGGTCGAAGGCACTATAAATGTTATGTATATAACGTAACAATTATTTCAAACGTGAATTACACCTACCTAATGCCTTTTCTACGTTCTACTTTACCACTTATGTTTATGTTAATTTTGTGATTTTTCCTTGTATAAAACTGTATGATTTTTGCAATTTGATTACTGTAACAGCAGATAAACATACAATACACTACAACACAATACAATACTGACTACTCGCTATTTCTCACCACGAGCAGAACCAGACAGGATAGAGGGACAATACACATTCCAGTCCAGTCCATTTCTAGTACCCCTCCCAGGATATGCCTTTCCCTCAATAGCCGGAGCTCAGTAGGTCAATTATTGGCGATTTGCCAAAGTGATCAAAAGGGCGGAGCATCAAAATTTCCGTCTTGTGTCTCCTTTCTGTCAGGCGGAATGCATCGACTTTAAGTGTATTTCGATTCCCTCGATCTCATTCACTCCAAAATAAACTGAATTGTTAGACGCTTTTCAGCATGTCAAGTCGAATATCACATGCCTTGTCAACTTTCATAAAGAATTTGCCAAAGGTTGCTGGAGGGGAAACTGGACACAAAAGCCATCAAATCTGCATATTGCACACAATAGATAGGATCTTTTTCGTCGAAAGTTTAGTGCAAAGGCTCAGACAAGACATAGACGGGCGTTTTGCCCATCGTTTGCTAAAGCTAATCTTAGAGATGAACAAGGGGTAGTGCCGAGATGAAATTCAAGTACCATATCTATCATCGATTGTGGCAGTTTTATTTTCGCGTTATTGGGTAGGTTTATTTTCGCGTAATTGTAGCAGGTTTATTTTCGCGTTATTGTGGCAGATTCATTTTTGCGTTATTCGCGCTCACAGAAAGTGCGCAAACCTGCATGAACAAGTACCCCATGAAATGGCCTTCTTGTGACAAGAGTGCGCGAAAATTACGCCCCCTCAACATAGTATTAATTGGCAGTGTGGATACTTTACATGCGCAGATTCAAAACTGCGTACAATGATTGCCACTTTAATAAGATTAAACGATGATATTTGAAATACATGTAAAATGGCACTGCACATTTCGAAATTCTCTTTCTTTAACATGTCATGATTAATTTACTATATAACAGTTAAACATAATTGCAATTCGACATACTACATATCGTTTTCAGTTTTAATTCATGAACGTTTGTTGAGGCAAAGTTTTATCTACGGGCAATGGTCAGAATATTCGTCTTATACCCATTGTTGGTGCATTTATCTTTAATTTCGTTTTACAAAAAGGTACATATACATGTAGAGGTATCTTTTGTCCAAGACACCAAATCTTGCTCGTGAGATATGAAAAAGAGACGATACGTCTTTCTTTCAATCTAGCACAAATTCAAGAAGAACATTTTGCAACACACACACACACACACACACACACACACACACGCTTTTTTGCAATCCTAAATCACCCCTAATTCCATCCGTATAGTTGAAAGTTGGGGTGGGCTTTGAATAAAAGTAACAAAGCACATTTGAACGAAAAAGTCATCTCGTTCAAAAGATCAAAGAAGAAAATATCATGCTAATTGTATTACGTAAGAAGTGTTAGGTTAAGTATAAAACGAGATGTGACTAATGTATAACCTAAAATCCGGAAGCAGACTTAAATGTACAAGAACGCAACATAGCAGGTGAAATCATATAGATTTTCTGAAACACATTCATTTTTTAGACAAAGCAATTTGAATGTGTTGTTCCGGAAATATCCATCTCACAAAAAGTAATGTAAATGTTTTCTTCATAATTGTTATTTATCAGGGTAGTGTTAGCTATATGTCCTTGTTCAAATAATAAGCCAATCACATCAATGACCCACTTAGCTTGCATGTCAGTTGTGAGCTCATCCATGCATCCATGCCCAGAAAGCTGGTTGGCAATCGGGCGTGCGGACGTGTATAATGGCTATGCACGCATTAAGAGCTTGAATTAAATGCCGGCACTGTCGAGTAGTTGTTACGTTTTGTGATGGTCCTAGTCAGGGGGCGACGGTAGGCGGCGTGCGTGCTCTGGTTAAGATTGCCATCAATACAACATAAATCCGCCCTAAGATCTCGCAAAGCTAGCCGAGTAGGTTACCAGTCTTAAATAAGCTGATGGCTATGATTGCATCGGACCACACCCAAGTAAATGTTTACTTACAAAGCTGCCCGTATTGGTCTTAAGCTCGTTTATCTAATACAAGGTCGTTCAGATAAATCAATGTTTAAAGGATAAAGAGGCGTTTCTTTGTTAAAACCTTATTTCCATCACTTCTGCACTCACAAAACTATCCAGTAGATCTCATTATATTCATCAGTTGAAGACGTCCATGAGGTTAGTGTGCTTAGGCAATGAGAAGATCTTTATAATAAAAAACCTATACACTCGTATAAGCTGAACAACTACATCAGAAATGCACGATGTGAGTCATCTCAAACAGGACTCTCTGTATCTTTGAGTCGATTTATTTCAACACCAAATGAACTAATTTACGTTGACATTTTCTCGCTATCATTACTGCCTTAAAGAAACTAATATAAAACACGTCACCTTTAGGGTAGCCAACAGCATCAGCTATACAGTATATGGTATGGTATACTAGTAATGGACACACGGAATACGTACACAGTATCTCTCTCGTACCTTTCGCCGGACTCCGCCCTGGGAAGGGAACTATGGCCTAACATTGGCGTTGGCACTACGGATGACCGCACTCTTTCTCGAAAACGTATATTCATAGCCTTAGGGCAGGGGTCAGTGGAGTTATTTTTAAAGCACGTGTGTGAACTGCATCTAACCTGGCTATCTTCTAACAATGCCCTCTTTCTTATTCCAACCTACATCGTCTTATTATAGACGGGTGAAACGTGATGCCTTATGTTAGCTTGTCTAAATAAATAACTCAGCTGTTTATGAGCTCGCAATGAATTAACCCGGGATCGAAAGACATGGACAGAATTTTCTTGATAAATATTTTCATGTAATATAAGCGTTATTGGAGAAAACATCTTTATAGTTTTGTTGGTGTGTTCCTGCAATATAAACGTTATTTGAGAAAACATTTTTCTACTTTTATGCCTGTGTTTTTCTGCACTCTAATCAACGTATCTCATTACTTTTATGATTGTGTTTTAATGCAATATAAACGATATCTGAGCATTCATCCCTACGTCTGTGATAGGTGTTGTTACGATAGATAGACCCCAAGGGAGCAGTGGTGTATGTGATGTACCAGGGATGTTACGAGGCGAAGCCGAGTACCCAGGGGATCTCGCATACACCGCTGCTTCGAGGGGCCTATGGTACAGACATTTAATTCCTGCATCAGACGACCGGACGTCTGCCTGTGCCTGGTTGTACAAACACCCATGGATAACATGTCAAAAAATGAGCCAAGCACATCAATGACCCACGTAGCTTGCGAATCAAATCTACGTTCAAACTGGGTGGCAATCGGGAGCGCAATCGTGTATTTTGCCCGGGATGCCCACGCATTTAGTGTAGTAATTAAATGTCGGCACTGTATGTAGCTTGAACCATGGTTGACTGCCTTCCATTAATCACAGACCAGAAACCTGAATGAAAGAAACACAGATTTAAACAAAATAAAAAAAGGAATGGGTATTTTCACTGCGCTTTCAACAGCTTAGGTTATATTGCGACGAGGTAGAAGCCCGGAACTGGGAAGAAATTCCCTTCTGTTCACGAATAAGTTCCAAGGGGTCGTTCAGTTGTAGAAGGACCACAACGCCACACATTCATATAGCGACCAGTACCAACCCGCTTGTGGGGATGCAGCGGAGACTCGAACCTGCGAACTCACGCTTGGGAGCCAAACATCGAAACCACTAGGCTACGAGGGATCCCTTTAACCAGAATCAGGCAAAGTGTGAGTTTGTTCATTGTTTTGCAAGGGTCTCTTTGGAGTTCTGTTTTCGTCATCATAGATCTCGAGTATAAATGGCTGACGTCACTTGACTCATGTTCAATCCAACACGTGTACACAAAAACAAACTCATACCCATCCAGATTCATACTTCAGATAAAAAAATCAAGTGTTTCCCAAAACGTTGCTTACTCATTATCGTAAATAACGACGCATTTTAACCTGTTATGTTAATCAAGGTAAATATTGAAAATACTCGTCTCGTAGGTATTTTAATGTTAGTAACCAACTCAGAGAGCTGTTAGAAAGGGTTATAAACTCTATCACATTGTTTACCGATTTTTACCCATATCTTGCATGATTATCCGCAACATGTTTATTCATTTGTATCAATGCTTCCTAAAGTGTTTCATAGAAAGTGGGAAGAATCGTGTTAAAGTCCTAGTGATAATGTTTGCTTGTATGATCAACCAGCTTCGGTGCTTTGCGAGTCGAGTCGGCTTAGGCATGAGTTGACCTGCTTCCAAACACGCACTTATCCGAGGTAAATGAGGTAAATAAAACTACTCACAAAGACGCACTTATCCGAGGTAAATGATGTAAATAAAACTACCGACAAACACGCACTTATCCGAGGTAAATGAGGTAAATAAAACTACTCACACACACGCACTTATCCGGGGTAAATGAAGTAAATAAAATTACTCACAAACACGCACTTATCCGAGGGAAATGAAGTAAATAAAACTACTCAAATAAAGAGAAGGGACCGGCTCAAATGTCCGAGGTATGCGAGCTGTCTGAAACAGTGTCCGGGATAAGTGACTAAATTAACATTGAAGGAGATGGAAATGGTTTTGGGACAAGAGCCTTTGTGTGGGCTACGTGGAATTCTAAGGTTTGCGAGCACCAGATTTAGCGAGGTTATCTTTATTCATTTGATTATGAAAGTGCACGGGAAGGTCAAATGCAATTACGGTGCATTTTACAGTGGTTTAAAGGCCACGTGCAAAATGTACTCATGAACTCTGACCTATGGACGAATTACATATTTGATCAAAAGCCTGGCCATTATAGTGCTATATCCTCACATTAAAACTAGTCTTGCATTTTAAAGTTCATTTTGCACTGTGCTGTTTAACATCAATATTTGCACTTTTTTACATATATGTTGTCGTTTTAAGAAGTCTATAGATTTTGAAGACAAGTATGGAGAAGAATTATTCCATTGCATGGTTATACTTTGTATGTAACTTTGGTATGGTTTACTTTCCAATCAGAACATTAATGTTCATCCCTAGAAGGCTTGAGAACCTGCCACTAGTAAATCAAATACTGTACGAATGGAAATTCTGATACCCTCCCCCTGGACTATTGTGTCTAATACATACGCACCTCATAACCTGACAACCAAAGCCTGCGTGCACAAAGGGACTGAGACTTAAACTTTAATCCTTAGCCTCTTTAGATCTGAGCGCTTTTGTTCCGTAAACAGGCCCTTTGCATAACTGAGGGTATTTCGGAAAGCCAACGTTTGATGCTTAGATGACTGAATACTCAAGACAGGTATCAACACTACTTGAATGGTGTAAAGGTGCAAATGTAACAAAATGCAAACCATGGGCTGTGTAGCCATATTGAAAACCTGGATATCATGTAGAGATTGGTGGTTTTAAAACCGGGTGCCATGTTCATGACTCTAATTACATAGTACTGTACCCAATTTAAGGTTAGTTAAGGATGTCGGCAACATCATGGGCTCTTTTTCCGGACTGAAAACCTTGATATCATGTAGAGATTGGTAGTTATAAAACCGGGTGTCATGCCAACTGACTATAACATAGTACCCAATTTAAGTTTAGTTAAGGGTGTTGGCAAACACATGGGCTCTTTTTCCAGGCCTAAAACCTAGATATCATGTAGAGATTGGTTTTTATGAAACTGGATGCGATGTCCATTGACTATAACATAGTAATGTACCCAATTTAAGGGTAGTTAAGGGTGATGGCAAAACATGGGCTCTTTTTCCAGGCCTTAAACCTAGCTATCATGTAGAGATTGGTAGTTATAAAACCGGATGCGATGCCCATTGACTACTAGTATAACATAGTACCCAATTGGCAAAAGCATGGGCTCCTTTTCCGGACTGAATTCCTTGGTATCATGTAGAGATTGGTGGTTATAAAACAATCTGATGCAAAGAGCGGTAGTTGTCGAGATCAAGATATAGTTGTATTCTCAAATATCATGACCAAATGCAGGAACAGAACTAGATTTCTTTGTAGGGGGTTTGTTCAGTGTATTAAATATTTTCTTTTGTTTTTCAACTGGTGACACCTATTGAGTATTGGACAAACTGAAACGATTGATCACAATTCTCCGAACACTACTGCCAATTTTGAAAATAAATTGGTATAAAACAGATTTTACTTAGTATGTACCATTATTACTTTACCTGCCCAACCTAGATGCTATCCTAAGGGTGAATACCGTGTTTTGCCTACAGCGATTTTCGTATTTATTGAATTTGATAATTTGACATAGGGGTTCCCATGCTAAACAATATTGTACCTAACAATACGCAAATAACGTAGCAATTAGGTATTAAATTATTTTGTACATTTTTTATGAAATTAAGCCCAAAAGTCCTATTTCACAAACTTTAACCATCTGTGGTTGGAAAGATAACCCCAAGCCTATCATTCTCTTAATGTCTTCTTCTTAAGAGCAGTGTGCATATGGTTTATACAATTTAAGGTGAAAATCATACACAGCATTTCTGACTTATAACACTTTTGGATAAAAAACAAACTTGTTTTATGATTTCCTCGATGTTGTCCCATAAGTTCTATATAATAGAAGCATATTTTCATCATAGCAAAGAAATATTTCAGGCACTGACTGTAAATGTATCTCTGAAGCGATAACATTCGCAATGAAAAGCGCACTTTTGAGAATGAGATATTTATAACATAAATTGCATCATTTTTTGAAAAGTTAAAAAAGGGGTAGATTAACCTCATTATTTAAGTAAAACTGTTGAAAGTTTTTAAAAGGAAAACAACATTTTGAATTATAGAACCCCTTAGTCATCGCACTCCTTTATGTCTCAATGCATGCATTAACATGAATGCTGCCATCATCCCTGACCTGTGGCGGAAGTGGACACGTTCATTTAAACCGCACTCGAATGCGAGCAACAGGGACGGGGAGTTTGATTATCATCATCTCTGCTGTCAGTTTAACCCTTTAATGATTAAGAGTTCCCCTAGAAATTGTCTTCTGGATGTTGGATACCTTTGATAATAACTTTGAAATCAAGAATGATCTTGCAAAATATTTGAATGAGAGTTGTTTGTAATGTTCCGAATAACATTTCTCCTTCAAATATTTTCCAAGCCTTGATTTTTCCTGCATGATTTCATCAAAATTGTCAGGCTGCTTTTGGCCGCTCCAAGTCTTAATGGGTCAAAGCTGACTCATGATCATCAGTTAGCAGTCGTAGGCGGAGGAAAGCTCGATAAAGCAACAACTCACGCCCAATCACTGGTCTTTATCTCGCACTAACCCTAGGCCATGTGCAGAGGTGGGACCGAGCTAGTAGCCATGTGCAATGCCCTGGACCACTCAGACATGTGAGAAATCCCCGAAACGATGATGACGATAAAAAGGACAGACGATTAAATAGAAGTAACGCGACCACCAGTAAAGGTGGGCGAAAAAATCAATACTCTTCATGTATGGTGGTATTAAAGTAAACGGCTGGCTAGCTTAAACCAACTGTCAACCGACAGCGACAGACCTACGCCTCCCATCCTAGTGCCTACCTTCTCCATTGAACGTTGTTGATGCGAGAAACCGCGACAGGACAGACAGAGACTCTCTCGCAGTCTACTATACAACCGATACTGAAAAACGCAGCACGGACGCCGTCGCTTCCTCCGCGGGTAGTCAGTCAGTCGTCAACCCGAACGTGGGACATACATGCGCGACCCTTGCCTATCGCTCACCTTGCCGAGCCACTAAAGGAGTGACCGCAGTCTTCAGCGGGAGAAGTTGTTGTTGTTTGGTCTATGTTGAAAGTAGGCCACGGCTTGCCGCTGTTGCCGTATATAGGACAGGGCGGAGAGACTGACATGGAGCGCCAGGCAGCTAGGCAGGCAAGCGTGATCCGTGTTATGTTGGTAAGTTTTTGCAGGGAGTAGTCATTGTGCGTGGTCATTCATGTATCTCGAGGTATGGTAAATATTCCACTAGACATTCAACTGGTTTTTAAGTAAAGGGAGTGCGCATTATTCAAGAAACATTGATCAATGCAAATTACTCTTTTCTTGCTATGGTGGTGATTTTGACTTCTGAAATGTTTTAGTACTACGGAACCAGTTTGAGGCAGTTGCTCTATGCCCAATCTATAACTGAAGAAAGTCTAAGGGAATCCTTACACTTTTGTATCACTTACCTGGTAAGTTAACGTGCACTGGACAGGTAGCTAACTGAAAACGCCACGGGCATGTGTGTGCTCGTGCGAGTTGCACTTACCTCAATGTGCCTATCCACACCCCACTTCGGTGATGATAAGTACTTAGCATTGGGCAACAATAAAACAATGGGGTGATTGGAGAAAGCGCGGCGTGGTGAGGTGTTTTAATGATCAATTGCAGACCTTTTTTTGTTAAAATTCTCTATAAATTAATTTTAAAAAAAATACTGTTAGGTCACTCAGTATCATCATATATTTATACAATCACTCTGATACTAGCAGCTGATTGGTCAATGTCTTTGATGAACTGGAGCATTGCTTTTAACAAATGTCAATGTTAGGAGACCAATATAAACCTTTATTGGAATCCTAACTTGTGGGGATCCCTAAAACATCACTCATTGCCATGGCAACAGCAACTAAAATCTCCCCTGACAGAGGTCGTTTCGAAGATGTTTTGTTGGCGCTAGAAGCAATTTTGTGGCGTTTAAAACATTATTTGCATATTATAGTCTACCAAAAATGGTGTATATCTGCAATTAAAGATGGCAGGAAGTGATAGAGATGGGTTGAGGTTTGTAAATCCATGTAAGAAATCGTTGCCCTTTGTTCTGTGTGAGACTAGTCTGACAAAGAGGTTTCATGGATGCCTGCTTAAAGAGCCTTGAACTTAGAACTTGTTGTGCTTATCATAATTCAAAATATATCTTGGGTGGGGGGAGCTGATGATAAACTTGTTACACTTGTGAAAATGATGTACGGCTAAAATGATCTTATTGACAAGTATATCACCATTATTTGTCCCAAAGATTTGATCAATTTCTGTTATTTCCATATGTTGATTTTAATGCATGATAAATTTGTTTCCCTTGTTGTGAAAATGGTGTACAGCAAGATGTCTGCGAGAAGCCAGCCGGTATCGGACTCTGCCATTTTTGCAACACAGATTACTAATATAACAGCTAAAATTACCTTATTGACAAGTATATCACCATTATTTGTCCCAAAGATTTGATCAATTTCTTTTATTTCTATATGTTGATTTTAATGCATGTCTCAACCACAATTCTATATTTTTTTATAAATTGTTCTCATTTTCGCATTCTAGGAAGGCATGGATAAGAACTTCTTCACTTCCACAATACAAGCAATTGGGTCATCCGCTAGTTTCATTTTATGTAAACGCTTATTAGCCATTAACCTATTAAGAATAATATTGAAGAGAATTAATCTTAAGAAAGTAATGGCTCCTGAAAATGATTTTTTTTATCAAGACCGTATTTGATAGGAAAATATTCTCAAGCCTACGTTACTTGTGTATATTCCCTTAGCCAGAGATATTCTAAGAGCATCATGGAACGTTGATTGCTTTGGATAGCTTAACCTTACTTCTATTTGTTTTGATTTTTAAATTTAAGCCTTATACTTTTGAGGTTTACTATCCAATAAGAAAGTCTTTAATAAACCATCAATTTCATCTAAGCATTATTTGTTGGGTGTTGGGGAGACAGTAGGATGCGGGTAAGTTTTGATATTGGCAAGCTCTTTATCACATGATCCTATCAAGCAAAGTTTAACTTCTGGGGGTCCAAATCGTAATAAGTTGCTTAACTTCTTTCTTTAATTTCTGCTTTTCATATTCAATTATGTTATGTTTGACTCGTCCAGGACATCAAAAGTTATTTCTAAATGATTCAAATTTATGGGTCCAGTCTAACTTTTGCTAGGGACAAAGCGTTATACTGCTGTCTCTCCAAACCCCAATTTTTACCAACTTTGTTTTCTATGTTTATCGTAGGACCAGAAAATAGGCTGAAACAATCAAGTAGTTTAATACATGCTTGAAAAGATTCCTCATCAGGTTGTATAGAAAGGGAAGAGTCATCTGCATATTGTGAAATTTTGAATTCATTTTCAAAGATCTGGATACCTTTGATGTCACTTCTTGTTCTTATTGCCTTAGCTAAATATTTGGCAGCAATAAAGGATAGATATGGAGATATGGTATCTCCTTGCCGACACCCTCTGAATAAAGGAATTTTGTCAGGTGTTAACAGCCTTTAGAATTCTGAAGAAAGCGCCGATTATTAATGAACTAACCCATCCTTGTATTTCCAGACCAGAATTGGAAATTTCAAGTGTTTTAAGAACGATTTTCTTTGAGGCTTAAGAGGACAGCCCTCAACTAAATTGCTAGGACATCCCATAGGATATCAATTCAAATCACTCAAGTTGTAATTTGTTAATCATGTACTGAACCACAAAGACTGGGTGATAGGGGGTACAGGCATAGGTTGGAATTGTGGTAAGTATATATGCTCTTATACTGTCTAACAATTGCTTGTCTTTTAAAAGGAATGTATTAAGTTTCCACAAACAAAGAGCTTGCTTAAGATAAGGTTGGGTACAGTTGGACAATGGTCAGAGCGATAACTAGCTATTATCTGAGTTGTGGGAAAAATTGTAAGTAAATTTAAGAAGACGAAAAAGAAATCTAAACGAACCACTTTGGCTGGGGATTTCTTGAACCAAGTGTATTGTTTATTCTATGTATTTCTGTCCTCCACACATCAACTAAATCAACTACTTAAAAGATCACCATTATGGTGTATGGTGAGAAGAAACATGAATTGAGACGCAATGCCAAATTCAGAAACTTTACTATGGGAAATAAGAAAGTAAAAGATCGTGAAGAATACGACCACCTAGGTGTTAAAAACTGCCTCTTTGGCAACTCTTTTCCAAGAACCGAAGATAGAATCAGCCAGGACCGTAGAGCCTTCAATGCAATCCTGAGTATAGGCATTAAGACTAAAGGCGTTAGCACAGCTGTGTGTTACATTATCTTTTGGTCTATTATTGCTCCTATTTTCATTTGTGGTAGCGAGCTTTGGGTTTTAGGCCCAGAGGAGGTTGAACTTTTAAGTAAATTTCAAAGATACGTTGGCCAACGGTGCCAACGCTTTCCTTTAAGATCACCTAACTTTAGCTCCGTATGCCCTATCGGATGGATTAGCATTGAACGCTTCATACAAGTTAAAAAGATGCTCTTTCTTAGGACTCTTATGGTGATGCCTGACGAGTCTATAGTTAAACAAGTACTTGTAGATAGAGTTAATATGTATCAGAATGATACAGAGAGATATACCAGAAATGGAATTAATAGCCTGGTATTTGAACTACTTAACACATGCAAAATGTTTGGTATTTTTTATATTTGTGTTGCTGTGATTAATGGTGGATGTTATTTTAGCAAAGATGAATGGAAAAAGAAGATTTGGGAAATCGCATGGGTGAAAGAAGATGAAGATTATAAGTTTACCTGTCAAACTACCTTTATGTATAAAGTTATAGATAAACCCTACTTCTTAATTTCGGGGATCCTATCTGACCTCGTACCAGTCATCATTGGCGATCTTGAAATTATGGCCAAATTAGTTTGCAATTCTAGTCTCTTAAAGGATCACGATTACAGGCTGAAAAAGCTATCCTTCAGTCACAAGGTGTGTACTGAGTGTCCCCTGGGGATTAGAGAAGATCTGTTACATTCGGTCATGCAATGTCCCGATACACAAGAGATCAGAACGGTTATGTTTGCCTTGATAAATGCTATTGATGATGTTTATGTCAAAGATGTAATAGCAGAACAAGAAGACTTATTCTACATCATTATTGGCAAGCACCCAGCAGGGATTCCTTTTGAATCAGTATCTAACATATTGCTAGTTTCGAGCTGGTACATTTCCAAGATGTATAGGCATCTTAATGATAGGCGTCGCTTGCCATAGAATTTCCTATCTTCTATGTAACGTCAATACTCACTGTGATTATATCTCTGACATAAAGAAGTGCACTGTGGCGTGACACAGTAATAATTATCCTGTTACACCGCATCATGTACCCGGGGCGTCCTAACCCAGGTCATACCTATCCTGTTACACTGGACTGAGGCGCATCATTACCATGTGTATCAGTAATTTGTAAATAACTCCCTATATTTAACATGTTATGTATGTACTAAATATCTCTCATTTAATTTATGTTTGAGTATTCGATTCAGTTTATGCTTTCAGCCCGAGTTCAACACAGGGTATTTATGTTTATTGTTATTTTATTCAGTTCTTACCACTATATTTGTATTTGCTATGATTTTGTTCCTTGTCCGACAGTCAATAAACATACAATACAATACTGTAAATGCACCAATTCGAAAAATAAGGAGCCCGTCTGGCCCATCTATAGACCATTGTAGATCAACCCAGCGCGGTGTCAGAGCTTGATAGGTGCCAGAAGTTCTGGAGTCTGTGACCAAAAGTCTGAAAAACCTTAACTAATATATAGAGTCATGACAGTTATTAATCATCAAACCTATGTGTTGGGTGAAAACCGACGAACCAAACCAAGACCTTTCCCATATTTTTCACTGATCCATGCAAACATGCAGATAAAAGTTATCATGTTGTTTTTAAAGAAACTGACTACCTCTGAATCCTCACGAAAAACGTGTTTGTCCTTCATAATTGGCCGGCCAAGTAACCGCATATTTAGGCTCTTTGAATTGTATTTTATTTTTGCATCTATGATGGCATAGTTGTTTATTACAAGTACGCTTTTTCGAGTGTTCAACTTTGGGCAACACAATTCATGTAGTTGTTTTTGTCATAAGTATTCTCTGTGAAACTGCAGCTGGTTATGATTTCATTTTAAATACTGCATATATATATATATATATGCCTAAGTAGTATCGCTCATTTTAGACGATTTTGTTTAAACTTGTCTATCAGGAAATTGATAAGAATGTTTGATGATAGCAACAAAAAGACTATCAATATGAATATGGGACTGTCACATATGGTGGCTGTGACAACATAACATTTGCTGAATGTGACTACATAACAAAATATTGTTTCAATTATTACTCACTTGAGCCATCTTGAGTATATATTTTGCAAATTTATTATGTAATGTTACTGTATAACTGGTTAATTTAGTGTGGTTTTTAATTTGGCGTTTTTTGGCGAATGCCCATCATCGCCAAATTATAGATCGCATAAAAATATGTCTACATGAAGATGGCGTTGTTCTAACTGCTCCAGACGCCAAAATAAATACAGGGAAAATACGTTTTTGAAAAAAACGCCAACTTAAGTACACGCCAAATTAACCAGTTATACAGTATCTCAGGCAGTGTTAAGTAACTAAGGAGTGTAATAGAAGCAGTGTTCTTTAAAGGCAACTGCAAAAAAGGTATATTCTTAAAACAGTAGAAAGCAGATGGTAATTTTCAGTGACTGCACAACAGTTACGTTTTTTTATTTGGTCATTGAACTATTTTGGAATGGAAAAACTCTTGTATCATAATGAAGTACTTACTAAACCCCGTTTAACAGCCTTACAGCGTATTGTCTAATTTCTAGCTTTTTACTTCAAAAGAAAAGTTGTTTAACATGAACAGCAAATTTGTGACTATATACTAACTGCTCGACCAAGCCCTAAGTATCCCTTTAATTGCAGCTATTTGAAATATCAAATTTTATTTGGGGGCCCGGGCTAAATTTGTTACGTGGTAGTCATGCCATATAGGAATTTGGAATTTTTGTCACGTTTTCTGCCATATTGTGGCTAAATCATAACTATCCAGTTGTAACTGGTGGAGGAAACATGAGTAACCGGCAAAACCACCCACTAACCCCAAGGCACTGGCAACTTTCTCACATGACATATAGGCAATGTATGTAAAATGGTCTGCACGAAATGCGATAGACCACACAGGCATGGGGGCAGTTCCTTGCAACTGAAGAGCTTCAACGCGGAGAGAAATTCGTCCTTTTTGTCTTGATGTTCGTATAGCATCTTTTCATGATGTGCTGAAAACGCCTAGCATTCAAGAACACCAAACCTCGGTTACTATTTTTAGTCAACCACTGTAAACATATAAAGGCATATGGTATAGTGGTGACATAATGGTCGGATGGTAATTGGACTGCATTCTCAGTTTCCGGTAGGGTTTGCAAAATCCTTATCCGGTAACCGGCTTTATCACTACGAACCCCGTGTTCGGATTACGAACAATAGGCACCGAGGTAATGACAGTTCCTGTTGCTAAGCGAAATGTTCCTTTCTCTGCACGGAGGACCGTGACTTAGTCACCTACTTATAGAATAGGCCATGAATTAGCCCCAAAAACTTGACCATCTGTTTCTATTATGCTATTCTTTTCCTACAAATTATGCTATTCTTTTCCTACAAAATTGGAATCTTGTTCATAAATGAATGAAGATGTAAGTAACCCCAGCGTAAATTACACCACTCTGCCTGAATTTGACACAACACTCACCAAACCCACCATGGCAGCCATCTTGACCTGCTTTTTCAAATCAGTCGTAAGAGCGCAGCGAAATGAAGGAAGGAAGGATTTGTTTTTTACATCGCTTTCAAGAGCATCCAAAGGTCATATCGCAACGAGATACAAACTCAGAATCGGAAAGATATTCCTTTCTCTTTACGAATGGTTTCAATTGCCTCTCAGTTGCAGAAACGCCACAATCAGTCACCCACAACGCCGCACATTTATAGCTACCAGGCCAACCCGCTAATGGGGATCCAGCAGAGACTCGTACCTGCGACAGTAAGTAGGTCATTATGATATCTTAAATAACCCAAGTGAGCAAATGCACCAATTCCATATAACGTCCAAAACAGTAAGAAGTACATATCTATTTTAAAAGAAAAAGTCCTATTTTAACAATCCAAAGACAAATATTACTATTTACGTCTATAAAGAGATCAAATAATTTAAGCCCAACCCAATATGACGGAGATCCCTAGATCAGTTTATTCACAAAAAAGTATGATTACCCGGTTAGTGACTTGAACACTTAGTTTTTGAAAAAGCTACCCTCATCCTTGATGAATGATTTAGACATCTGTCTCCTTCATTAAAAAACTTATTTTTGATAGAAGGTGCGATGAGGGACGAAAAATACAGCCGTTTAGGAAGGAGTGCTAGTGCACATACTGTGTAGTGAAATGCGTGTAAATGTAGTTAAATAGCGCAGTTCTCGTTTACAAGACTCTGCTTGAGGAACGCTCTAAAGTAGGTCAAACAGTTGTGACCTACTTTTGTGCACATAAGTTTCTGCAGGACACTCAAAAGCGGGGGCGCCTTGTCACTATACAGACGTTCAGCTTGGTGTCCAGATAAAAATCATGTCATAGCCAGTGCTATACACACAGATCTTAATTTAAAGAGGATTAATACTTTGCGTTTAGGTTGATAAAAAATTCTCCTCTTCGCAGTCATGTCAGATGCTTACTGCTTTTTCACGAGAAGCCTGTTTCCATGCCATATAACACGCCTACACATGCTGGTATCGTATTGCCATGTTATACATCAAATTCTTGGTATACTCTAAAAAGGTATGCCCACAGGGTATTTTTCATAAGTCACGGAATAGAATTGAAGTGAAGTAATCGACTCCTAGCCGCGTCGTTCGTCGAGTATCTTTATATATATGTTTGTATTCATTTATATATATATATATATATATATATATATATATATATATATATATATATATATATATATATATATATATATATATATATATATGTATGTATTTATGTATATATATATATATATATATATATATATATATATATATATATATATATATATATATTCATATTACATGTACATATACATGTAAGTGGTCAAACATAAGTGAGGACGATAACACAAAGATAAAACCGATGTAATTGACCAGTTGACTTGACCTTGAACCGTATAAACATTGATCATATGAATGTATTTCATCTTTCTTATATTTTCAGGTAGATGGTGAATGGATGGAAATGTACAAGCTAGGGTGTTTCTATTACCATTCAACCTTTGTGCTCAGTCCATAAATCCACAAAGCCACACCACTTTCAACGTGTATATAGTGCACGTCCAGAGTTCGGACTCAAATAACTGTGTCGTGAGGGCACACTAACCTTCCATTGGCACGACCTCCTCGGTCCATTCCATGGCAAACATAAATTACGTACAGTGCCGCCATTTAATTCCTGCACTAAATGCGTGGGCAGCCCGGGCATGATACACGACCGCACGCCCAATTGCCACCCAATCTCCTGGACATGGATGCATGGATGACCTCACAACTGAACGTAGCTTTGATTCGAAAGCTGCGCGGGTCATTGATGCGATTGGCTTTTTACATGTTATCCATGGGTGCTTGCACGACCAGGCGTTTAGCAGACGTCCGGTCGACGGATACGGGAATTAAATGTCTGTATTGTATATTTAGTGCCTTAAAAACTAATCAGAACCAAAAACACAAAAAAACGTTCATACTAGTATGCTGTAATCCTATATGCTTGTAATGAACGTTCACATTTGTAAATGACCAAATAAATGGCATGTCTATGCAGTAATCCTATATGATTGTAATGCCTGCCCTTAGATACAGAAGGCAATAGCGCAAAAAGAAAAAAAAGATCGTTAGAAAAAAGGTTAATAGTGGTCATGTCGTGAGTATGGGATGTCTCTTTAAATGGAGGTAAAGCTATTTACTGTATCACTCAGTTACTATGCACACACACACTGTCACGTTCACTTTAGTTGAAGGAAGTAAAGAAGGAGTTGTTTTGCGTCCCTTTAAACAGCTTAGGTAATATTGCAACAAGATAAAAACATGGAACTAGGAAGAAATTCCCCTCTCTTTACGAACCACCACCATGCCGTACATTTATAATGCGATCAGGGAGTCGCCAAGTTCCTCTTTTGAGCAAAACACCAGGAAAGATAATCACTAAAAATTCCGTTAGAAACCATCATAAAACTGGTTTGATGCTTGCATTATCCTGAGATGAAAATTGATATCTCATCCTTTGTCAACTACTCGTCTTTTTTTCCACTATGAACACCTGAATAGTCACGATTTTGCCTGGAATGGCAAAACGTCTCGATAATTGCTCGCATTCCATTCCTATCCACACGTGAACTCTTAACTGTTTGCTTTCACGATTTACTAGCACGCAAACAGTTTACAGTACCGTAAGAGCCTAAGAGTCATTCCAATTACCTTACTTATAAGGGTTTGACCTCCTAGAATGTACTTAACCACGTTTTATTCTCATCTTTTCTGCTTTTCTTCCTTTTAAGGCTTACTCACAATCCACTCGTTACTTAGTGAAAGAAGACTTACGTGTAGTACCGGGGTAAAGCGACCGAATATCCCGAATCTTTTGGCAATTTTCCCACTAGCCTCTCTTACTACACGAGAGATTCATGAACTTCAAGAAAATTATTCATGGGTTATAGAGTATCCCATATCAAGAAATATATGGAGACAGTAAGAAATATGGTTGTATATTAATACCCAAATAATGAAAAAAATCTGATACACAGACAATATTAGGAAATGTCAATGAAAATAAAATGCATTCAATGTCTATCATAGTGTCGAAGATGGCTATTCTCAATACAGACAAGAGGGTGAATATATATACTAGTATATATATATACCAGATGTTGTGTTAATCACACACACACACACATACATTTATATATATATATATATATATATATATATATATATATATATATATATATATATATATATATATATATATGTATATATATATATATATATATATATATATATATATATATATATATATATATATATATATATATATATATATACTTATATATATATATATATATATATATATATATATATATATATATATACTAGTATATGAATAAATATCTATATAAATATATATATATATATATATATATATATATATATATATATAAATATATACATATATATATAAATATATATATACATATATATATATATATATATATATATATATATATATATATATATATATATATATATATATATATATATATATATATATGTGTGTGTGTGTGTGTGTGTGATTAACACAATATATGGTATTTTATTCGAGCAAGTTTCAGCTCAATAACTCCTGAATCAGATTTGTTCGAGGCCATATATGGGGACTTTTATATTGAATTAGCAGAAACATTTTAATGAACATATATTTTCCATCTTAAATCCTGTATTGTTTTTCGTACCTGATTTCGCAATAAGAATGATAGAGAATTTCTCATTGACTGATTATATATCATGTTATTTTCTATATTTCTCCCGAAAGATCAATTGTGTGTGTCCCGAGTGTGTTGAAATAAACTATGTCTTGATGTTTAGTATACTGCTATACCACGTGCACAATTTGAATATTTAAAAGGCTTGGGGTCTTTAGCATTCGATGCGGTGAACCACTCGGCCAGTAGGATATGTCCCAGGAACAACAGAAACCCGACGGGTTGGCCAACCGAAATAATGACTGCTCCCTCGACTACGACGACTCATACTCACATGACGAAAAGTACCCTTTTTTGCAACCAGACAGAACGAGCAAAACAAGTTGTAAATCATGAAAGACTCCAGGTCTTTGAAGGGTCATTCACGCATGGCATGCGTTGTCGCTGTCCAGGCAGGCGTGGAGCGCCCCATGGTGTATAATACTAAACCTTCTTCTCCATCTGAAGTCATAAATATAATATGTCTGACACGCTGCAATATACCCTTCTACGCGTATGCGTGATCTACAAGGTGAAATAAAAAGTGGCAGAGTGTCCTAATACGTAGTTCGTGGGGTGATATATCCCCGATGAAGCAATGGCGTTAAGACCCGATATTTTTTTAGACGAATCATTTAACTTGATGTGCATATCTTTTTACACAATCAGTAATGCAGACACCCTGACGTGCGCTTCCGCCCGCACAAGTCGACCTCACATAGGACAGCACCAAACTCTCTCTCTCTCTCTCTCTCTCTCTCTCTCTCTCTCTCTCTCTCTCTCTCTCTCTCTCTCTCTCTCTCAAAGTCCATAGTCACATACATACATACATTTCACGATAAGTGTTTAGTGCCAACTTTTCATTTTCTGAAGCTTGCTTATATTGCTTGATTGTCCTCATTTTCATAACGCCGGTGCAGAAATGATGAACATTTCACCTGACATGTAGCTGGAAAAAAAGACCAAACGTGGGAGTCGTGATGTTGTCACAGATTGGAATTAGTGCATGTTCACGTCCCATGAAAGTCTAGGAAAACCTGGCCATGTCTGCAATGTTTATGAGTTCAATAGTAATTGGAAAACAACTTTCATCACTTAAAACTGTTACCTCATGGCTATTTTATAGAATAAGTCTTGGCAATGAGGAAGGTTGTCTGCATACACTGGCATTTTAGCACCTAGTGTACCGACTGATTACTACGTCTATCCACTACACTAAGTTTGTTTTACCCTTAGAAAATCCGATTTTCTTCATCAATCTCCAATAATTAGTATTCGCAAATGAGAATAAAAGGTATAAAAATGGGATTATGCAAATAAGATAAGTGGCTTAAAGAGACAACAACACAAAACCTACCTTTATCAAAAAACTCAAAAAAAATAGAAACTTAGATTTACCAAAAAGAAAAGAAACGTTACACATGGGAAACTAGCCTTTCCAGTGCTGGTTGAAACAAAAGGAGAGAAAAAAAACTCCAGTAAACAAATCCTACACGCTCTTTCAGCAAAGTTTTGTACATATTGCAGACATATTTACAGCTTCATATCCATAATGGAATCCTATGGTGAAAAGACAATACATCAATTCTCTTCCCCATAATGACCTCAAAAAGGTCCAAATGATTCTTGATATTGTCAATTCCATACATGTCCACAATCCCGTTCAGTTTGTTCCACGTGTTACCTCATGTTATCGACTGCATGACAGTTCATGATGAGGTGCTTAGCATCCTCTCCACATAACTCAAGACATAGATCACATGCCATAGTACTAAGTACTTAGATTCGTATCCCTTTACCTATAGTATTTTCATTTAGTAAGCTATTGCTACAGACCAATTCAGTCATGACTTCACATTGACTTATAGGATTGGGAAAGAGGTCTGAAATATGCCGCCATATTAGGGTATTAACAAATTCTGAAGTACTCTTCAGGCGAACCTTACAGTAAAGATTTCTCTGTTCTATAAATACAATCTTCATCTTCTACTTTCCAAGCTCGCTCCCAAATACGTTTCTTCCAATCATTTGTTGAAAAGACTTCTAAACCATTTATCATTCCCACTACTTTGTCAAGATAATGGAAACTCTCCACATGCTAAAACTTTAACTATCATATTTGATAGCAATGCCAATAGTTACATTATTATCAAACTGCAGTATCCTGTTTATGAAAATGTTCCTGTGTGTACAGTTCTCTTCCCTAACAGCAATCGTCCTTCACCCATTAATGCTCACAGCGGCCAAAACAGCCTGACAATTTTGATGAAATCTTGCAGGCAAACGCATATGTAGAAAAATATTTGAAGGAGAAATGTTTCTTCAGACCATAGTCAACAACTCTTCTTCAAATATTTTGTAAAATCATCCTCAATTCTGAAGTTATTGTAAAAAGTGTCATAGATCCATGCGAACAATTGCTGGAGGAGTTCCTAAGCATTAATGGGTTAAGAGAAGCATTTTCTTAGCATAAATAAAACTTTCCAATCTCATCCACCTTAAACCTTCAAAAGCTGTTTCGTTTGGTGATCTACAAGGGAATCTCTGAATTATTCTGCCAGCATATCTAAGGAAATTGTCAAGTAGATGTATGTTTTCAGATCCTCATATTTAGTCCTCATAGTTTAATTCCTAGGCCTGATGATACGGTAGGATCTGTTGTTCCCTTATTAATCTTTTCTTTACTTCTTAAAGTGTAGTCCCCACAAGCACTTAATTTGAGGCCAACATGGTTATGTTTTTTTCTACCGCAGGGTCATTGTCAAATCTGTATCGCCTAAAACAGGCATTGTCCTCGTTTTCTTTTTTGTACAGCACTTTTTTGCAGTAAATTGGTTCTCCACATTTGACTTTGCCGATTAAGATTTTTCATTACTCCGTCTACTTTTGACTTAGATGTGCTTGCTGATGCTACATCATCAGCATACCCTAGTGGGGAGGTACTTATGCCATAAATAGCGGCATATAAATGAGAGTCTTCTAATTCCAGAATCAAAGATTCTATAAAGACTATATATTTTATCAAAGGATCCCGGCATAGGCATGTGAGAAAGCTGCCAGTGACTTGGGGCTAGGTAGTGCTTTTTGCTCGGTACTGCGGGTTCCTCCACTACTTACAACTGGCTAGTCACGAATTTGCCACAATTGGCCTAAATGTGACGAAAAACGAAATTCCAAATTTATCAAAGGATAGGTGTCCGCCCTGGTGAATCCCGCGTTCCACAGTGTACCAGTCCAAATACCTATCCCCAATACGCACTCTGCATTGAAAATCATCATAAGTTTTATAGAGTATTCTCCAAGTCTTGCCTCTGGCTCCAATGGTGTACAGACAAAAACCAGCAAGACCAGCAATCCACACACTATCAAAGGCCTTTGCTACATCATGATAAGTCACAACAACTTTCTTATGCAACATGGCAACGGTCTCCTATAGAATCATAGCCTTGTGGACCCAAGAAACACCACACCTCCAAGCTGCTTGGAGTCCAGAGACGGCCTCAGATTCTGTCCACCAATCGGGTATAAATAGACAAACAATCACCTGTATGAATTCTCAAATATCCAGTAAAATAATCCAATGCAAGAGGTTGTGAGATAGGTGTTTATATTAACTGTCCAGGAGGAAAATCGCGCTGTTTTGCATGGGGCGCCCGCGGTTGCAAAAATAGGGCTTGTTGTAGTGTGGTTGTGGGGATCCGTGCGCCCGAAACTGATGGCCGGCGCACGGACCCAAGGCCCAAATACAAGACATCACTGGTTGCACACTCCATAATTGTGGAAGTAAACTGTTTGAAATCACTTTGTATGTCTTGCATTCTCTTACACCACCCACCCCAGCACTAATTCTAATCATTTACGTGTACAAACTGGTTTACTTCCTAAACAATATCTTATATAAGAATACTAGTCTTTTAACCATTTTAATTTCCATGAAACTCTACAAAGAAAATCCTACTTCATAAATTTCAACCATCTGAGATTCAAAAGCTAATAGAGTGACATGTAATTTCCTTGATGTTCCAGCTAAGAGCATTGCGTAGATAGTTAGGACAAATTTTAGAAACATTTTAAATGAGCAATTCTGATTTTTTTTCATTAAAGTAGCACATGGGGTTCAAACCAGGAATTCAAGAAACACCATCTTAACCCTACTCCTGAGTGGTAGCAGGTAGAAAATATCATAACCAAGCGTCCTTAGTCAGCCCATATTCTATGTCATTTCAATATTTACAACTTTTCACTCAAATGACATAATCTCACTACTTGCACAGGTGCATTTAACTAGCTTACAATGGTTCTCATCACCATAACTGAAGTAAATTATCATATTAAGTAAATTACCTTGATTCAGATATTTAAGTAGTTTGATATACTGGCTAGATTTACATTTAATACATCTGACACAACTTAAAAGAGAGCCAAATCTGATTAGATAAATTAGCCATCCACGCCAATAGAATAAATCTTTTCTAAGGATAAATTCTGATTTAATACATTACTACAAGTAAATGTTCCTATTCCATACTTAAAAACCCTTATAAATCCGTGAAAGGCAGTCAGTAGCGTGTCATGACTGCACGATTCCGGGATAAAGTACATGCAATTACGAGACGAGTGTACAGGCTTGGTACAGTATATGAATTTGCCGCCAATACTACGCGGTCGATGACGTCACCAATCAGGTCAGCGTGAGTTGCCGGCTTCAATAATAGACGATTTCACGGTAATAGACATTCCTATGGGACACTGGCTCAGGTCTAAATGATTAGGTGTGATTCAATAGATGCCAATGTTTTACTATACTCCCCCCACATGTGGTTGAAGGTCGGACATATTTGTGCCACTATATTTTGTCTCGCGTGCACTACTTTTGTACACTGTGAGGACTGGTTGCCGTTCGCAGCATATGGTGTGCAGGACTTTAAAAGAAATAGTGCACGGAAGAACAGGCGACACGGACATGGGAACCTTTCCATTGAAAAATACTGCAAGCCCTGCTAATCTAATACTACATGTAAAACATGTGTGTTTTCTGGTATCCGCTTTCTTTCAGGGCAGATAAAGTTAGCCACATGACCTGGCTAGAAATGATGCCGTTTTTCCACCTAGTCTAACCCATTTGCTGAGGGTGCCAGTTTCAGAGTTTGCTAATAAGGGAACGGCTTGCAGCCGTATTTAAAGGCACTAAGCGTCAAGCAATAGGTCGAGTATGTAATGCTTGTCTTATGTTTATTTCCTTTTTGTAAAATATTAAATTTATTTTGTGTTTCCTTATTTTGTAATTTCATATCTAACTTGAAGTGCTCAATAACCAACACAATACAATACAATACAAATCAATACTATTAATTTACATCATGTACCATCACTGTACAAGGAAGAGAATTTTAAGGGAGTCTTTCTTTAGGGGATCCCTACAGTTGTAATTCTTTCTTGGATGTCATATACCAAAATAACGTCATCTTACTAAACAAGCCACAATGGAAACTCAATGTTTTACAATTTTCCACATTACAATGTGAAAAGATATGAAACTGTGCACTGATAAAATGCTATATAACGGGTAATACTTAAAGCATCATAGTATCAAATCAGCTGGAGTGAAGATACTATAATGCCTACTTTTTGATTTATTACAAATGACTAGATACTCCATTATTGATCAGTAAATGTGATGCTATTAATCAAAAGGCGTCACGTGTCTATTGTGCGATAGACACTTGCCTTCATTCCTAATGTATAGGACGTGTAACTCAATGCTATTTTTCATTACCAACAGTTTGGATGTAAGTGCCTTTGCAACGCTTTAGCGAGTTGACGCAATGAAAAAGTAGGTCACAACTCCATGTATATCTATAGAAACAGTAGGAGTGGTCTAAGGCGTTGCCACTGACTGATTGCTGTCTCTCACCACCGACCGGGTTCGAATCCCAGGGGCACGTAAAAAGGTTGCCAGTGAGTTGGAGTTAGGCGGTGGCTTGTGACGAGTACTCCAGGTATCTCGCCTTCTTACGAATATGTAGTCAGAAATTAGCTAGAATTTAGCATAAAAATCCTGGTCGCCTTTTATATTCGAATTTATGATTTCTGTGTCCATTTGAGCAGTGGCTTAAGTAACAGGAATGTAAAAAACGGGTCATGTGGCACCCCTCTTGTGTTTCAACACTGCCTATCTGTGTGCATTCTCACATACAGCTGTGCAGTGTCAGAAAATGCTTCCAATGTTATACCACATGCAAAACCTTGCTATATAAGTTCAGACGAATATAATTAGAACATTATCATGGACAGCAAAAATTCTTTCTTTTGAGATTTTGGCGGATATGTTCCCATAATCAATTGACCCACTTTATCTTTTCAAAATAGAATGTCCCTTTCTAGATAAACCATCAGATTCTGGTGCCCGAAAAGTGTTTTGGGTTTGTTTGTTGATTGTTTGTCCGTCTGTTTATCAATGGGGCGTTTTGTCTAGATCACCATATTTAGTGCCTATGTCTACCTCAATCTGAGGTGATGGGTACGGTACTTGATTTATTGGTTCCTGGATCCGCTGATCAAAATAGAATAGACCCGACGGGAAAATAAATATAGTGCCCCAACTTTATTTCGTGCTCTGCCGCCAAGCCATAGGTAGGTACATCGAACCTACAATAAATTGACCATGGATAGTTGGTAATAAAATTACAAAACTACAGGAATATTAATACCAGAGCAATACGAAATAACAATAGCATTGCAATATAGTGTTGTTGAAATGCATCATCTTATTAAAAAAATCATTCTTTTGATATTCAGAAATATGGTTTAAGTATGTATTTTAGTACTTGCCAAAAAATCACTTGGTTTATTAACCACCGTCACGACTGTTTGCTTACTTAGATTTCCGTGTTTTAAAAAAATCAATTTTATTTTTAATTACCTCCCTACCGACCGTGTATAATCGGTTTGGGAAGGATCCTGGAACCAATGGATCAAGTAACGTCGCCTTAACCCATTACTGCTTAAGACCATCATACATAAATTGTCGTCTGGATCTATGATACTTATAGAAATAACTTCCGGAATAAGAATAATTTTACAAAATATTTGAAGGAGAGTTGTTCATATTATTATGATTGACATTTCTCCTTCAAAAGTTTTTCTAACTATGCTTTTTCCTGAAAGTTTTTACCAGAATTGGCAGGCTGTTTTTGGCTGCTGTGAGCGTTAATAGGTTAAACCATGCTTCCTCAGTCTTGACCCATGACCAATTGAACCAGCACGTTACAAAATGTGTGTTCGCTTTGTCTCACCAAAACACAAGACCATGTGTTGTACTCAACCCTGATGCATTCGACAATATTGCCAGCTATCTAATGATACGTTCAAGACTATTTTGTTTTTCCTCAAAATCGACAGATGAGAAGTCATGATATAGCCTTTAATGATTGACATCGTGACTATCACAGACACTTTATGATAGACTGCTTTTTAAAGAATGGTTTTATGGTGTTTTTCTAAAGAGTTCACCACCATTTTTAAGGTGGCTCAGACATGTAAGAAGGAGATTTTTTTGTATATGCAGACGACACAGATAGCATAACGATAATGTGAAATGAATATGTAACTCTTCACAGTAATCTCTCCCAATAATAAGAAATGTTTTTTGTGGTTGCCCCAGTTTATAGAGGAATCGAACCCCTACTCGCCCCGGCCTGGGATTGAACTCTGGACCCTATGCCTCCCAGCACTCAGGCTGGCAATCTTGCCACTTTACCATTGAGAATGGTTTTATGGTTAGGGCAGGATCATTGATCTCTAAATCAACCTGTATATTCACTCATGTACTGGTGTAAAGACTCCTACTATATATTGTTGCACTAGACATGTGAACCAAACTTCCATACATTAGATCAACCATGCACAAGCCCTGAGCGTCACATTTTTTGTCAAATGGGAATGTGTATGAATAGAATCAATGCTATCATTAATCCCGCTGAAGTGCAGTGACTCGAACACTCGTCAGTGCAATCTGATTTATGTCTTTCTGAAGTGATAGCAACTTACGGATCATACTGCATCACAGCATATTATTAGTCGTCTTTACTAAATGATTCATTTTGTATATATATATATATATATATATATATATATATATATATATATATATATATATATATATATATATATATATATATATATATATATATATATATATATATATATATCAAATAGCTGCATGTCAAGAAATCCCTTTGTAAACATGGGTTGGTCTGTGCAGGCCAGTGTGTCAAAGAAGCTTATAATTTCTATTTCGAACTAAAGTTCTCGAGTAAATATTAAGCGTGGCGACACCTGTCAAATATGTCTTCTTCCCTATTGGTGGGGTATGAAACCACATCTAGCATAGTGTGCAATGCTAGCCTTCGAAGTAGCGAAGATGATAGGTAAATTGTTTAGAGAAGATGGTGGTCAGCATGCTGTTCTGCAGTGTCCTGCACTTAAGACCGGATCAGATGCTTTGATATGTGGCAAATCAATGTGGTCACGGACCAAAAAGTTGATTATTCATAAATCTGTCGAATTCCTGGATTCGTGATCATGACAATCACTCATAACGACAAAAACTACAAATATAAATAT
>OZ012691.1:12285629-12290629 GCA_963942565.1 Maea johnstoni | reverse complement strand
CTAAACTTGGAAAGAATCTTTTAACTGATTAAAGATATATCTTTGTGCAAAACTAATATACAATTCGAAATTTCTCAAGTTTGAATTAAAAAGGAAATCATGAACAATATGACATATGGTGAACTTTTTCACTAAGCAGAAATAGTTATATTTTGTAAAGGGATGAGTCAACCCCAAACGAACAAATTCAAAATCAAGCGCGGGTCATATCCTTTCTACAACACTATGATACGTGTGGCTACATGAAATTTGTATTTAGAAGAGTACCGCATGAAATACACTCATAAGATGCTTTTGAGAGAATAAGTCTGTGAGCAGATCTAAACTGTGCTCTCTGAGGAACATCACAAACGTAGAAAATGAAGCAGGCGGGACGCATGGGTTACCATAACATTAGAGTTGGTCCGATGTTTTCTGGTGGTACTCGAGTTGCCTCCGACATTAACCTGTGATTAATCTTGACTATGCATCGATGTGATACAACGTGGCGATAATTGGCACTCCATATCAATAGAGGATTCATTTTGTGACGAAATTCGCAGTCAATAAAGATAGATACATAAATACATACATACATACACACACTTAGATATCTGCACACGACATACCTCCCCAGTTTCCACAGTACATATATATATATATATAATATATATATATATATATATATATAATATATATATATATATATATATATATATATATATATATATATATATATATGATACACTTTTATATTTTAGATGAACAGTTTTTATGACATCACGTGCATAATTATCAATCTTGGACTTAAAATGTCGCGTCGACATACATGAAAACTAACATACCTTTCTGTCCGGTTATCTACATCCTTTATGTACAGTTTTGTTGCTATCTGAAGATTAGACATTTGTAGGTTCAGGGTACATTACTTCACATATTATGATAATGGGAAATATATGCACGAGCTATTGCAGTTGCAAATTATGTCCCTGATAGCAGCACCCACCAAGATAAGATATGTGAACAGTAATGCAGGGACGATAGCATACAAGATATGTGTGAAATTACAAATTCACCACACCTAATAAGTCTGGTGTTTTAGTGTGATTCCAAAACCCATTTTCCAAGACCTACTATAGTTAACACCTCCAAATAATATAAATGGTAGCAATTGCATCCCCAAATTACCTTAGCTAAGGCCATTTTTTCTGTTTTAGAAAAATCCCTCGTTGATTTTGGCCTTCTCATTGAAAAAAAAAGTTAAGGAAAGTTGAAAAGGTATTCCTTTAAAACAATATTTGTGCATGTTTTATGATTAAAAAAATAGAAAAAATATATACATATAGATTCCAAGGCTTTTCATTTTTTTTTAAATTCTCTCTCGCATTGATTTTGGGGAAAAACATCCTCCTAGAACAGAAAAAAGTGGCCTAAGCAAAGTAGTCTGTTAGTAATGTTTATGTAGTAGGACAGCATCTTTTCCCAAACCATTGCTTGACGTCACCGAATAGTGCTCTTTCGCCTGTTCACCGCTGGCTAATTTACGGCAAAAAAATAAAGTGAAATACTTGGCAGGGGGGAAAATGTCGAGAGTTCAACTCGCTTGGGTTCCATCAGAAAGTGTCGAATTGGCCACATATACACGGTAGTTGTACAGGAGAATAGGACAGATATTGCCATGAAATCTCGCCTTTTCCAAATCTTACAGTAAAATCTGTGGGTATTTTTGATGCACTATAGAAAAACGCGGCAAAATATTGTCTTGAAAGTGCTCGATAATTCTGAACTGTATGTTTGAGCTATAGTGAAAATAATTCTGCTGACCTGAGCCACGGTTTCATTTCCCCTTTTAAAGACACATTTAATTCGTTAAATCGTGAAATCATGCTTTGAAATATATATAAAACAAAAGCTCTGCCATTGCCTTTTGTATAGGATGAATAAATTCTGTCGAAAAGTCGTCATAAACAGCCATTAAATATTGTACATCAAGAAACTCATTTTATACCACTTTTTTACACGCACGATACATGAAAGAACATCGACGGAGGGCAAATTGAGGTCCCATCACGTGTGATGGAAAGAGAAAATATCTTGCACGAGTGAGTGATTTTGTGTTTTGGAACCTGTTTTTCGACGATGGAAAGGAGAAATATGCATGTTTTAGCGTGACGTTAGCTAGCTAAACCTAGTCAGCAAAAGGCCGACTACATGGATGCATTTGTTCAACAATGATAATGCGCTTGTGTTGTGACGTGCACTGTTTATTGTTGTTCACCTTGGAAACTGACTGTCACAGTGCACGCGCGCCATTATTGGGTCTACTGTTGGAGCAGCAGACAATTGTCCGTATTTACCAGGTCGTAATTTAATGCCTTCAAAAGCACCTTTCAAAAGGTGTTCTTCGTTCAGTTTGGTATCAACTTTCAGGAAAACGCCCGAATTTTACGGCAAATGCATTGCGGGTCAGTTTCATGAAGGCTTATTCTAGCTTTTACATGTTTTACATGTCCTGCATGGTGAAACAAGTGTAAAGAAGAAAATATCTTTTCACGGGTTATCCGCACATAAGTGCAGGCCTCTGAGTGGAAAAAAGGTAATTACGTCGCTTAACAGCTAACAGTAAAGACATTAAATTCCTGCTACAGTCGACCGGACGTCTGCCAGTGTGTGATTATACACCCATGGATAGCATGTCATACTTCCCAGTTTCATATCTCATTTGAAATAGAACATCAACTATCAAGAAATAGGGATGGCCGCACATTATAAGTCATACACCATACTTGATTTTGATTAAGAGTTTATCAATTTTAAAGGTGATAGTTGATATTTCAATTCAGATTGCTATAACATCTACAGTACAGACATTTAATTACTTCACCAGTCGACGGGACGCCTGCCAGTGACTGATTGTACAAACATCAATGGATAATATTTTAAAAAAATAAGCAAAGCACATCGATAACTTGCGTAGGTTGGAAGGCAAAGTTAAATTCATATGTGTGGCCATGCATCCATGCCCAAAACACTTGGTGGCAATCGGATGTGCAGTTGTGTATTATGCCTGGGCTGCCCACGTATTTAAGGCGGGAATTCAATGTCGGTACTGTATATTGATTGTAAAGCAATACATTTGTTTTCCACTGGTCCCACAATAAGGTTCTGTTTCATCTTTTTTGTCCCTTTGGTCTACGGGCCTGCCCCGATGGCATAATGGTCTAAGGCATTGCCGCTGACTGTTCTCTCATCATAATCTATGCTCAAATCCTGGCATGTGAGAAAGTTGCCAATGAATATGAGGAAAGGCTGTGGTTTTGCCATCTACGCTGGTTTCCTCTACCATTTACAACTGACCAGTCACAAATCAGTTACAATATGGCAGAAAAAGTAATGATAATCAAAATTCTAAATTGCAAATACCATTGTTCTAGAGATTTCAGATACTAAGTACTTTCATAGATAAGTTCTTGAACGTAATCATGTTTTATCATTTACCGGATTTTGGCAGAAAGTGAATAACGATACAGTCTTCAAAGACAGTGTTTCAGAATATGACAGGACCCCTTCTAGATTTAAGGTCATGCCACAGGTACTCTGAATTATGACAGGACCTGAAAATCATTATCTACTAATAAACCACGTTCTGTTAGTATTTTGGGGGTGTATGGGAACATTCAAAAATATTTTTGAAATACTCATCATGCAGATCCCCTGTGGAGGTACGTAGGACCTTGGACTTTAATAAAGACATGAATGATCAAATGGTAGAGTCGGATATTCAAGTATTCAAGTCTTGACATTTTGCCAAAACACACAGCTAGATATGTTCTTTAAGGATTCCACATCACATCAAAATAGCAACTTATTGATAAGTTTATTATTATTTGGTAACTATGAGGTGTAACTTATACATTATCATAAGTGTCCATGTCTTCTTGTAACTTAGTTTTCAGATATTCAAGTTTTAAAATGACCCAGGCATTGAGTAGGGTTCTACCTCAACCAGTTTCAATAAGCTCTTCGGAATTCTGACGTGGAATCTCCTTAAAGTGTGTTTAGAAGTTGAAGGGGCAATTTCTCATCTTCAAGGAACAGTTGCTTGTGTTTAAACTAAAGCAAAATTCTACGAGAAGCAACTGCCGCCGATTTGGACACTACCAAAAAGGTCTGTTGCACATTTTGACGTGGAAAAGGCCTTTGATAGTGTTTGGTTTGATGGCTAATTCTACCCGTTGAGAAAAAGTTGGTGTCAAAGGGAAAGGGCAGGAACCGGGAAGAAACTCCAAGGGGTCTTTCAATTGCAGAAAGGCTAAAGGCAGCCCTCCACAATGCCACACGTTTAAATAGCCACCAGACCAACTCACTTGGGGATCCAGTGGAGACTCAAGCCTGCGAACTCATGCTTGAGAGCCAGACATTGTAACCATTAGGCCACGGGTGGATCCCTGTGTCAAACTTTTGTATTCCTCCAATCAGGGTTTTTGGTGTAAAGTCAGTTTACAATGGGTATTGTCAGATTGGTACCAATGAAGTGTAGCATACATCGGGGGAGTATTTACTGCTTCTGAAATATGCTGCCTTCATTTACCCCCTCCTGAGAAAAAAGATGATGCTAAGTTGGGTTGTACAATAGTTGGTATTCTGACGTATCCTTACCCTACACATTGCTTATGAATATTCCATCCAGTGGCAGTACAATTACATTGCCAAAAAGAGTACAGTCATGATTTGACATTGTAAAGACATTGAATTGAGATATTTCCTATATCACAGGAACTGTTACCAAGTGCTTCCACTGCACAGACAACTTCCAATGTTCAGACAACATTCTGAATTCTAATGATTCATTTAGCATTCAGCTCTGAACATTCTATGGACATTCTCACCGGAACATTCATAAAATTTTCATTCTGAACTATGAGAGGACCGTGCTTACTGGGATATATATATATATATATATATATATATATATATATATATATATATATATATATATATATATATATATATATATATAT
>OZ012691.1:12271523-12285429 GCA_963942565.1 Maea johnstoni | reverse complement strand
TTTATTTCCTGCACCAGTCGACCGGACGTCCACCAGTGCCTGGTTGTACATAGACCCATGGGTAACATGTAAAAAAAAAGCCAAGCAAACCAATGACCCAAGCCTAGGACGTGTGGTCGCATCCATGCCCAGGAAACTGGATGGGAATCGGGCGTGCGGTTGTGTATTACGTCCAGGATGCCCGTGCATTTAGTGCAGGAATTTAAAGTAGGCAATGTACAGGCCAACAGACAGCATTTTATCGAATGCCTCCATATATTCTACTTCCTGATATTCACATTATTACTATAGCCCATTGTTTGCCAACATATGGATTTATTTGGCAAGTTTAGGCTGACACCAATAGGTGGCACCACCTACCACTAGGAAGGAGATTATCTGCAATTTCTCAATATTTCAAATGCTTGCTATGACCAGATGTATAGCCAACATTAGGCCAACAGTACCCTTTTTGATAATGGTATCACCGATATCTTACCCTGAAGATCATAATTCTAATGGAATTCATTAAATTTCTACTTCCTGGTTCATACAGGATTAAATATATTATAATTCTGCAGACAATGGGCGGTTTGTATAAGACAACAGGCGGATCCACCTGCCAGGTTCTTAAGCCCCTATATCTACAGTGCCGACGAGTAATTCCTGCACTTAATGCGTGGGTAGCCCGGGCATAATGCACGACCGCAAGCTCGATTGCCAGCGGGTTTTCTGGGTATGGGTGGTCTTGCAACTGGAGGTACCTTTGACTTGGAAGCTTCGTGGGTAATTGCCCTGCTTAGCTCATTTGCTTTGACATGTTATCCATGGATGGTTGTACAACAAGGCACTGGTAGACGTCCGGTCGACTGGTGCAGGAATTAAATGTCTGCACTGTAAAAGTTTTTGCTAAGGTAATATGGTTCAGAGAAAAATCATGTGTTAATCGTTTGTATACACTACTGTTTTAAAAATGTCTTGTTGACAGAATTAGTACACCTGTTAAGCAAAGAGTACCGATTTTGATGGATTAAGAGAATATAAACTCACCAATAAAACTCACAATTACTTCATGGGCATAAAAGGACACAATACCTACATGTATGTATATTATTGAATGTACCCTTCATTACAAAATTAACATACAATATATACTAGTAATGCTATGATAACAGGAATTATTACACAGTAGCGCGGACATTCGCAAATGATTATTATGTAAATAAACATACATAAGAGAGGTTTTATATACAGAATGTATGCAATTTTTGCAGAAATATTACTCTCTGTATGAGTCAAGGTTCAGTTGCCCCTGTGGCTTAACAAGTGAGGCCACAGCTCCTATGTGAATTGTATCAACATACTAAGGTTCATGCTTCTAATGATAAGTACACAATATTGCCTAAAAATGTCAAAGATCTGCTTGACTTATAAAGAAGACACCTTTACAATGTGTGTGTTGCAGTTAATGTGTTCATGCCTGAAACTTTTTCAAATTGTGATTAAGTACGCCAACAAAACAGTAATTAGTGGAGTAGCAAGAAAGAAAATGCCTTCTCGAACAGTTTCCCTTAATAAATTGCACAAAAAGTTCAGTGCAGAATCAGCTAAAGGAATAAGAGTAAGGATGTCGCAGGTGGTGAATACCTAACAGCGAGTCCTTGGAGTGTGTGGACAAGAATGTCAATTAGCTCTAGACAATTTACGCAGAGAATCGACGACGTGTCTGCCATTAATTGCTCCTCAGGGTATCGTGTTGCACATGCTTCCCTCGATGAAAACCCTGCTTCACATGTGTGAGGTAATGCAAATAGGTAACATAGCTTAGTACAGTGTAGTGAAGACCAAGAAATCATCTAGTCCCTAACTGGCAACACCATTATTTATATATATATATATATATATATATATATATATATATATATATATATATATATATATATATATATATATATATATATATATATATATATATATACCGGTATATATATATGTGTGTGTGTGTGTGTGTGTGTGTGTGTGTGTGTGTGTCTGCAAATCTATGTATGTATATAGGTAGGTAAGTATGCGTGTAGATGTATGTATGTATGTATATTTGCTTGTACCACAGTTCCTTGACTTTTACTAATCAGAGGCCTCGAAAAGTGTAGGGTTATACGACATAACCCACACTTTTCAAGTCTTTGTTCTCTAAGCTGCCTAAAGCAAAAAGGTGTTACCCAAGAGTATTTAGCAAGAGTGCTCTGCCAAGCGTTTCTCGGCCTATGATTGGTGGAAGGCAGTCAACTGTGGTACAAGCCACATCGACTCCTTGGAAGCTGTGGTATATGGGATACCCTCGGGGTTACTCGGCTCCGCCTCGTAACACCTTGGGTATATCTCATACACCACAGCTTCCTTGGGGTCTATCTATCACATGTATGTGTGTATGTATATATATATGTGCATTTGCATGTGTGTGTGTGTGTTAGGGTAGAAAACTGAAAAAGTGCAATGCATTTTCTTACTGAGCTTCTATCCACAATCATGAAGCGAGATCTTTCCAATTTCCCAAATGCATAGGAAAGATCTGTAATGCCATATCCGCCGAAATACGCTTTAGCTATAAATATGCCAAATTTCAAGCAAATCCGTTGGCCTTTAATGTCCAAAAAGGCTTGTTTGAAGAAATCATGTTTATGTGAAATTACATATACAGGGAGCGGCAAAACAAACTTTCCTGCTCGTATGCGAGCCAGTACGTGGGAGCTTCTGTGATAGTTACTTCGTCTTCCCATTCATGACCTGGACATTCACAGTTGTAAGGTCTCATTGTAAGGAAAGGGTGTAAGCGTTAACATATATAACAGTCTCAAAATGACCCCGTATTCACAGATTAACCCATAAGCCTTGATATACATGTAGTAGCCAGAGTTTACAGTAAAACCTTAATAAAAGAAAAACCTTTCGTACTGACTGTTCTACTACCAGAAAAGGCCTGCACGCCATCAAGATCTATCAAGATCTATCAAATCACCACCTAAGCGATGTATACATTTGATTATCGTCACTTTTCTGCCATTTTGAGGCTGTCATGACTAATCAGTTGTAAATAGTGGAATAACCTTAGTATCTGGCAAAAAGCACTAGTCACTGGCACTTCTTCACAAGACCCCGCCCACATTCGAACCCGATAGCGAGCAGTCAATGACCCTTAGTGATATAAGCTGAATACGACGCACGAAGGAACGTGCTTGCAATTATAGTAGGCGGGTGGCCAAATGTCAGAATTATACTTTTGATGGCGTTTTTCGTTACAAGTCGTCATCCATGCTTATTCATCTCTACATAGGGTGGGCTTTAGCGTACGGGTGGATGACATGTCTGCTTTTGCTTCATAAGGGAATTTTGGGGCATTTTATGCAAAAAATCACCAAAAAAGTATGTTTTTTGGGATTTCCTTCTAGAAAATTCATATTTTGAGATAGAAACTCAAAACTTGCTACAAATGTGTTCAAGAGGATGCTTTTGATCATAGAACATGTTACGTTAGTGTGAATTCAATGAACCCCCTGCTGTGAGTGATTTTGGGGTAAAAATCATCAAAAATGAGTGATTTTTGTAATTTCCCACAACTTGAATGTCACCCTGTGGACTATTCCAAACTCACAACTAAATAGTTTTGGTTTAGAAAACTACCCAAGAAGGTGTAGAAACAGAAAGTGAGTTATGTTTGAATATTTTCATGATATGCTACGTTTTGGGGCATTTTATAGAAAAATTGGCATTAAAACTAGTGATTTTAGGGATTTGCTTGTGGAATTTTCATAGTAGGAACTTGAAACTTACCACAAATGATTTCATAAGGATGTCTAGGATTATCAAATGGTTTGAGTTAGTATGAAATGTATCTGACCCCTGCTGTGAGTGATTTTGGGGTAAAAACCTATAAAATAGTAGGATTTTTGTAATTTCCCACGAGTTGAATGTCACCCTGTGGACTATTCCAAACTCTCAACTAAATAGTTCTGGTTTAGAAAACTAACCAAAAAGGTTTTGATAGACAGGGTGTGTCATATTTGCATATTTCATGACATGCTACGTTTTGGGGCATTATACAGAAAAAATGGCATAAAACAGGAGATTTTAGGGATTTGCTTCTGGAAGGTGCAATTTTCATAGTAGGAACTCAAAACTTGCCACAAATCATTTTATAAGGATGTCTATGTTAATAAAATGTTTTGTGTTAGTATGAAATGTATCTGACCCCTGCTGTGAGTGTTTTTGGGGTAAAAACCTTTAAAATAGTAGGATTTTTGTAATTTCTCATTTATTTGAACAAAGGTTTATTATATCATATTCCAAGTTTCTAGACTGATATTGTTGTTACAGAATATTTACTAAGAATGGGCATATAGGGAAAATAAGTTATGTTTGCCAAGCTATGACTTGCTAAATCTGGGGTGTTTTACTGAAAAATCGTCAAAAGCATGCGTTTTTAGGAATTTGCTTCTGGAAAATGCTGCCTCCAATGTAGATGTATAAAACTTGCCACAAATATGTTCCCATTGATGCATATGGTTGTAGGATGTGTTGTGGTAGTTGAGATTAAATGTAGCTCCTGCTGAGAGTAATTTATTGGTAATATCCTTTAAAATCATGAATTTTTTGTATTTTCCCAGGCTTAACCTGTCAACTTAGAGATTATATGCGAATGATTTTAATTTCCCAAATTTGCCAAAGAAATCATTTAAGAATGTGTTGGTGAAGGAACTGGGTTAGGTTTACTAGCTTTCAATGATAAGCTTTTGTTTTGAGCATTTTATGGAAAAAGTAATGAAACGTGAAAACTTATAGAAATGTGATTTTTGTAGGCTCTATATTTCTATGGAATTTTGTCATGCTAGATTTTGGATCATTTTGCTGTTCATGATATAATGAGAGATGGATAATTTTGATAGTGCCTATGTAGCAATCACAGTGGAACCTGTGAGCATGGAGCACTCAAGAGAAATTAAGAAGTGCTCCACGTATGCAGGTCTCTGACATCACAGGACATGCAGATCAAGAAACAGTGTCATTGAATTAGCATCAATATCAATTTATGGTAGAGAATAGTAGCAGAACTCCTACTACAGGTGAACTTGGATATGACAGACCACTGTACGACGGATTTTTGCATATGACAGACGTTATGCTTGGTCCCAGTCCGATGCATATCAAGTATTCGTCATATGTATACAACGGATTTTGCATATGACGGACCAATTTCCCTGGTCCCATTGAGTTTGTCATATCCAAGTTCACCTGTATTACAATCAGAGTCTAACGTATATCTCACTCAGTTACATTTAAGTATCATTCTGTGAGATCTTATTTCATTTATAATTTAATATACATGTGAGTCATTCAAGTATGAAAAACAAAACACCCACATTGATCTTTCAAATCCCAGTCACTATGTGAGAAAGTTGCCAGTGACTTGGGGTTAGGCAGCAGTTTTTGCTAGGTAATCTGGTTTCCTAAACCAATCTCACCTGTTAAGTCATGACTTAACCATGGTATGGCAGAAAAAGTGATGAAAAAACAAAATTACCAACTCCCAAATATGTGTTTGTTCCTTGATCCCAGATAGGGCATGTGAGAAAGTGATCACTGACTTGGGGTTAGGTGGTTTTCACTGGGTTACTATAGTTTCTTCCATCACTAACAACAGGCTAGTTACAGGAAAAAAGGAGGATAATCGAAATTCCAAATTATTGCATGAATCAGGATTCATTTTGACTCCTCCCCATTCATATCTTCATCATACTGCTCTTAATACTTCCTATTCAGCAGATTGTAGGTTGTCGCTGCAAAAACACTGCACAATAAGGACCACATCTTTTGTCAGTTTGCTGCCTATAGATTAAATGCCCCCACTCTCCTAGCACAAAGCTTTGGGAAATTGGGCTCCTATCACGTATGGATAAACATCACCAAAATATTTTAGTAGCCAGTGATGGACTACTTGTCCACAGCATTTAGTAGCCCTTTCACCTATTCCCCTTATAATAAGTAGCCCATGAGCATATTATGATCTTTGATAAGACTTTCCTAAATATACAGTACTTAGCTCAATGGACCTACAAGCCCATTGTTTAAGAAGCCCTTCCATTACTTTTTAAAATATTTGTATAGTCACAGGCTACAGGGTTACCTTGCGCTGTTACAGTATGCAGGTACTGCTGTGAAAATGCTCTATGTACAGAGGTAACCTATCAGGTTCCACTGTATATTATCCTCAAATACAATTTTCCACCAAACAGACTCAACAACTAATGAATGATTAAAATCAGTTCTATTTTTTGATACTTATATCAGAATATCAATGCAGCTTGCATTAGCTTGGTAATACATTCTTCCTGTTCCAACACATCTGAGGTAGCATTACAAGAATTAATAGTCAAAGTAATGTACATGTGCATATATACTTATATTAGTGATGATATTACTAGTACTTTTCAGATTCAGTTTCTGCATCTAATCCCCCAAAACAGTAATCACCCAATTATATTTAGAAGGCTGGGCTTTTTCAGGAACACCTTCCAGCATTTCTTTCTTCTCAAACTGTTTGATAACAATGTTGTTGTTGATTTTGAAATTTGTCATCATTAAAACCACTGCTAGGGAGTATTTCCTGGTCATCAACTGGCCAGTGCCTTATATTATGAGGCATTAACTCAGGAAGAATGCTTTATAGCACTCAGAAAAAAAGCTTGATTTTTCTTTAAGTGTGATGAATGGGGAACATCCTCGAGGTAAAGCCACGTCTTCATAAACCACTATTTTGTGAAAAGACTATTTCCTGTGTTTTCATTCTTATAGGGGTCTATATAGGATCATTTTTAATAATGAAACACCACATCTACCTGTGGCACATCTTAATTGTTGAAATGCTGAATGGCAAACAGTGTTACAACTCCCATTAAAGGTCAATGTAAATGCTAAAAAGGGACTATTAAATGACACATTTCTTACTATTTTACCGCAAAAAGGTGAAAAATTATACATGAATGTTAGATTGATCTGTGATATTATCAAATAGTCCATAGAATATTAGTTTCAAAGTTTTTGTCCAAAAAATCGCTTAAATTGTTAAGCACAGGTCACATGAAACTTCAAACACAACATCTCTATAATCACAGAAATCATAATGAATATTATTGTACCAAATTTAAATTCCTACCATGAAGTTTACTCTCTCTAGAAGCAAATCTCTAAATTCACATTTTTACTTTTTCTATAAAATACCCAAAACCACAGCTTATCATTGAAAGCTATAGTAAACATAACTGAGTTCCATAGTCAACACATTCTTAGGTGATTTCCTGTGGCAAAATTGTGAAATGGTCTCCAAGTTGACAGTTAAGCCTCAGAAAGTACAAAAAAAATTGCATAATTTTAAAGGATCACCCATAAATTATTCACAGCAGGAGCTACGTTTAATCTCAAAAATCACATTTCTATTAGTTTTCACGTTTCATTACTTTTTCCATAAAATGCTCAAAACAATAGCTTATCAATGAAAGCTAGTAAACCTAACCCAGTTCCTTCACCAACTCATTCTTAAGTGATTTCTTAGGCGAATTTGGGAAATTAAAATCATTCGCATAGTCTCTAAGTTGACAGGTTAAGCCTGGGAAAATACAAAAAATGCATGATTTTAAAGGATATTACCAATAAATTACTCTCAGCAGGAGCTACATTTAATCTCAACTACCACAACACATCCTACAACCATATGCATCAATGGGAACATATTTGTGGCAAGTTTTATACATCTACATTGGAGGCAGCATTTTCCAGAAGCAAATTCCTAAAAACGCATGCTTTTGACGATTTTTCAGTAAAACACCCCAGATTTAGCAAGTCATAGCTTGGCAAACATAACTTATTTTCCCTATATGCCCATTCTTAGTTAATATTCTGTAACAACAATATCAGTCTAGAAACTTGGAATAAGATATAATAAACCTTTGTTCAAATAAATGAGAAATTACAAAAATTCTACTATTTTAAAGGTTTTTACCCCAAAAACACTCACAGCAGGGGTCAGATACATTTCATACTAACACAAAACATTTTATTAACATAGACATCCTTATAAAATGATTTGTGGCAAGTTTTGAGTTCCTACTATGAAAATTGCACCTTCCAGAAGCAAATCCCTAAAATCACCTGTTTTATGCCATTTTTTCTGTATATTGCCCCAAAACGTAGCATGTCATGAAATATGCAAATATGACACACCCTGTCTATCAAAACCTTTTTGGTTAGTTTTCTAAACCAGAACTATTTAGTTGAGAGTTTGGAATAGTCTACAGGGTGACATTCAACTCGTGGGAAATTACAAAAATCCTACTATTTTATAGGTTTTTACCCCAAAATCACTCACAGCAGGGGTCAGATACATTTCATACTAACACAAACCATTTGATAATCATAGACATCCTTATGAAATCATTTGTGGTAAGTTTCAAGTTCCTACTATGAAAATTGCACCTTCCACAAGCAAATCCCTAAAATCACTAGTTTTAATGCCAATTTTTCTATAAAATGCCCCAAAACGTAGCATATCATGAAAATATTCAAACATAACTCACTTTCTGTTTCTACACCTTCTTGGGTAGTTTTCTAAACCAAAACTATTTAGTTGTGAGTTTGGAATAGTCCACAGGGTGACATTCAAGTTGTGGGAAATTACAAAAATCACTCATTTTTGATGATTTTTACCCCAAAATCACTCACAGCAGGGGGTTCATTGAATTCACACTAACGCAACATGTTCTATGATCAAAAGCATCCTCTTGAACACATTTGTAGCAAGTCTTGAGTTTCTATCTCAAAAAATGAATTTTCTAGAAGGAAATCCCAAAAAACATACTTTTTTGGTGATTTTTTGCATAAAATGCCCCAAAATTCCCTTATGAAGCAAAAGCAGACATGTCATCCACCCGTACGCTAAAGCCCACCCTATGTAGAGATGAATAAGCATGGATGACGACTTGTAACGAAAAACGCCATCAAAAATATTTCTAGAGCTCTTTTAGGGATTTGGCCACCCGCCTATAGTAGTATATCCGTTCATCTATTACAATCAACGTTCTCAGTGATTACAAAGTATTACATCTTCAATTAGCACATTTGCAACCTGTGCAGGATGAGTATGTTTCTTATTCATGACGTCATTGCTGTCAATCTATCTTAATTGGTTGTATGTGGGACTGCTGCAAATTGCCTCTAATAGATCCGTGTGACTTATAGAAGTCATGACGTCACAAGATGCATAGTCGTGCATGGAGACCAGAGATTTCGTCACCAAGAGACTTAATTCCCACTATGCAATTTCAATAGTGGCCACCGGTACTATATCTACGCATTTGTAGGACCAATCAATATTAATTCCTCGATGTATTTTCATTGACACTCTTTAAGGTATCATTCAGTTTTTTAAAAAGTGTTATTGATTTTCATGAAATGCAGGTAAATTTTCACAGATGTCGTTAGGCGAATTGATTAAATGGAATGGAAAAAAGATAAGTGCTTTCAAACTAATAAACTAAGTTATCAATGTTTTAACGTTTGGAGAGATGTCATATATATCCACAGCATTATTCAGGGATTAGAGGGATTTATCATGTCATGTTGATGACATTGTCATGACGTAACGAGCTATCTTGGTTACGCAATCTCCCCTTTCAACCTCAGTCGAGCACGTAAGACACTCTTTTACGCTTTTTGTTAATTCTCTGCAAATGTTTTTTATTGTCGTCTCTCAATGGCATAGTAATACATACAACGATTAGAAATCTCAAGCTATGATACAATCAGTATACACTCATGTAAGGATGGGTAATACTCAATTCTTTTATTTTATTTCAAATTACACACATGTGTAACAAGATTTTTATTTCATATTTATACAAAAAAGACAAACAAATACATACATATATAGGAAGTCATACCGTTGGAAGATTTTACATTTTACCGAACAGATTGTCGGTAATATATCGCTACGGCATGTATACCTTTAATCATCATTTTTCTTTTAAGTTTTGGTCGATTATTTTACAGTTTCCCCATCTTTTATCAAATAATTCCATCTTTTTTGGTAGACCTCGCATTCGTATTCATCTGTGATTATTTCATTGTATGTTGATTTTAAAACATCATGTGTTCTTAGATCCCTTTCGTTGAAAGTGCATACACCAATGTAACAAGATTTGATAAACGGGAAATAAGTATTGCAACTTTAAAAATACATTCCTATTTTTGCCATGTTAAACATGAAATAAATACTATCAGTTCCGCGAATAATGGAAAAAGGATTAAGATATGTGATTTGATTAACAAACTCAATTCAGCAGTAATACAGTTCTATATAAAAAATAACTTAACTTGAATAATGGTGAGTAAATTCAAAACCAAATTCCATTTATCTAGAAATCACATTATAAGTAAAGAATTTGGAATCTCGTTTTTCGTCACATTTATGCCAATTGTGGCTAATTCGTGACTAGCCAGTTGTAAATAGTGGAGGAAACCGGAGGACCCGGTGAAAACCACCGCCTAAATTACCCCAAGTCATTGGCATATAAGTAAAGATAAAGGTGTGGTGTTCTTGCTGTATGCAGTTGAACAATGATATATACATTAGAGCTTTGCTTTGTCACACATACTTCATGAGGATTATTTTAACATATTGGACTCCATGGCGATTAGGCACCCTCCCATTACGTGGGACTGATAACCTGATTCACACCATGGAGCACTGATGAGGCTAGAGTGTCACTAATAATTCTGTATATGGAGACGGGTGATTATCACCATATGGAGGGAATAGAACCATTTGAGGCATCTTGTATCAATCAAATCCATTCCTTGCTTGCTTAGTTTGCCAATGAATATCCACAGATACACACACATTTACATATGTATTATATATATATATATATATATATATATATATATATATATATATATATATATATATATATATATATATATATATATATATATATATATATATATACATATATATATATATATATATATATATATATATATATATATAGAGAGAGAGAGAGAGAGAGAGAGAGAGAGAGAGAAATATAGTTTTATATATTTATATATAGTTTATATATAGTTCTACATATTTCTATATTATGTATGTATGAAAATAAATTGTCAATATTTGTATTAGGTTAATTGATATGCAATAAACAAAAGAAATCATACTTAAATATATATATTAAAGGGGCCCTAAAGGCTCACAAACATATCAGCTTATATGAAAGTAATACACTTCAAGAACAGGATGCTACCATTCTTTTTCTCTCATTGATCCCGTGAGGGGAGATTTTTGCATATTGTCATCCTCCTGGACAGCCTCTGCCAGCCACTGGGTGCGGCCATGTTTTTCAAGTGCTATCAGCTGTGACACAATTGGGTGGCAGGGATCACATCCTGTCTCCAAGCTACCTCTGGGCAGTGTATCTAACAGCAGTGCTCCTGACAAGAGCTCTCTGCACAAGTTGCATAAAAACGTATATCAAACAAGAAAATGGCGAAATCATGTGCAGCAATTGGCTGTAAAAAAAGACACGGTAGTGGAGAAAGCTTTCATAGATTTCCTAGTAGTAAATTTAGACAAAAACAGTGGTTAGCATCCATGAAACTTTTAAACCCACCTGTCCTGAAGTATGCATATGTATGTTCAGATCATTTCACTGACGAGGATTATGCCAGGAATCACACACTGCAGTCAGGATTACTTCAGAGTACAGTTAACAAGGTTCTGAAGAGGGATGCTTTTTTAGAAGGTTTGGGTACTTGTGAAATAGGTGTGCATAATCTCTCACACTTCGTCAAAAAAAGAAACAGTCACAATTGATACACCTTTTATCATGCTCCATGCGACTCCTATTGCATCTAGTCTTACTTTCTTCAAGGATATAATATCTGGTAACCAATTTTCATAAATCTCTTGTTTCAAGCAGAAGTGTTCTTGCAATCTATCAATTTCGGGATTTATTTACTTTATTGGTATACATTTACTAGTCTCAACATGATTTACCTTCATTCAGTTGCTCAACGAATATAAGCACAGGTGTATGCATTAAATGTTTAATTATAAGCCAGCATGAGAAGGGTAAATATCATTCCCTAACTTACAAAATTGAAACAGCTAAGGTTATAGTCAGTCATGACCCCATTTTCACTGGGAAGAAATACATTTCTAAATAGTACTACAATATAGAGGAAGGTTGAAATCAAAATATCTCAAATTGCAAATGACCCTTTCTTTTATTTATGATAGAATCAATGACATTTTCATTTACTCATTACCAACCTTCTCTAAATGACTTATGATTAATAATCATACTCTTCATTATTTTGATCTGATGTACAGACTTTAGCAACCCTAACAGCTAACTTTCAGGGTGAATGGCAATTTTCATAGGTACCTCAACATGGTCTTTATTAATCCACTGAGAATAAACTGTGCAGGATTTTGTTAGTTGTGTTACAACTGAGGTTTTGTCTTATGTCTAGGTCCCTAGGGTAATCACAAAAGTAAGCAAAGGAAAGGGACACACAGGGTAATTGACATTGTCCAATTGGCATTACACATCTAGACCCCATGGGACACAAGGTAGTAAACACAGGAAGTGACTAGCAGTTCTGGGAACAGCAATCATCTTCATTTCCTTTAGTAATTGTGTACATATTCATGAGGATTATAGAAAAGAAATTTCAAGAATACCTTTGGAAGGGGCCTGATAATTTAAAGAAAAAGAAGTCTAACAGGTGCCCCACAACATGCTATTTAAGCGCCAGCCCTCTGTTTCCACATCTTGACCATCAAATTCATCAACACCTTGAACTATGTCTATCTATGTCTATATAACTATATATAATCCACCTGATCACCTTCAGCCACTCTTGGTTCAAAGTCGTAGGGATTTGCATACCTAAACATCCTGAATGTGCTTCAGAGCAGTGAAATATCTACCTTCTAGACAGAGCTACTGGCTTTATCTAATACACCCACTCAGCTGCTTGCCACCCAATTACATTGACTAGAGCAGCATGAGTTGACTCAGATTCAAGATGGCGGCGGCCTTGACTCAGATGAGTTGCTATTCACTAATTGCAATTTTAGATTTCTCCTTGTGTGGAGCTCTAGGGCATCTCTTTATGTGACAGATGTTGAGCTATGTCCATGAACTTTCATATAAACCTATGGTTTGTTCTTCCCCAAGTTCCCCTTTAAATATCAAATATTGATTGGAAGTACTCGTAGTGCTGATTTTTTAGGAAAAGAAAAACGCAGTGACGTGAACCCAAGGTTTAAAAAAGATCCCTACGTTGACGTTAAAGCCATAGCAATATTCTGACGCCTGCCAATTTAACTGTCTGTCCTCAAGGAAATGCACATCATGACTCAAATACCTGTCTGTGGACAAGCTTACTCAAAACGTGATGTCTTCTATCTGATTGCCTTATGCTTCATGTCTAATTGCAATCACGTACGGTTAAAACTCTATAAAATATCCTACCTTCTCTAAGTGACGAGCTTGATAATTATCAGTGCTACATTCCTCAAACGTTCCGTAGTGCCGCTTAATTTTGCATGTGTAATTATACTCTTTTTGCATTTCTTACCAATTATTATATATTTCTTAAATCTTACCTTTAGCATGTCGTTGATTCTTACGAATTTAGTGCATTGTAAGCACATATGCATGGCAATACACACAAATGCCACTCCACTAGGGCACTGTAGGGTTTTTTGTTCATGAATCAGAGTAATGATATGTACGTAATTCGAACCAAAGTACCCGCATGGATACATATCAGCTTTTCAAAAAAGCTTTTCGTAAACCTGTTAACACATGCGCAA
>OZ012691.1:12261523-12269023 GCA_963942565.1 Maea johnstoni | reverse complement strand
ATATATATATATATATATATATATATATATATATATATTTATATATATATATATATATATATATATATATATATATATATATTTATATATATATAAAATATATATATATATATATATATATATATATATATATATATATATATAATATATATATGTGACGTATTGTGAGCAAGATATATCCACCTGTGTTAGATCCTGTGTACGTTCATGATGCAAATGGGTTCATCTGTTTTTCATTTCCTGAGGGATCGCCGAAATCTATTTTGTAATGAGTTCAAATGCAAACGTCCGCAAGTTTGATACCTCTATAAGGCGAGTATTCTTTTCTGGGCCGTTCGGGCTCGCCTTCAACCGATTCGGCATGTACAGTACATACATGTTATTCCTGCACCAGTTAACGGGACGTCTGCCATTGTATGTTTGTACAAAATCCTATCGATAACATTTCAAAAAGTAAGCAAAGTACATAATTGGCCACGTAGCTTGCGAATCAAAGCCACTTTCAGTTGTGAGGTCATACATGCACACATGCCCGGAACATTTTGAGGCAATCGGTTGTGCGGTCGTTCATTATGGCCCGGGCTGCCCACGCACTGTGCATGTACTTGATAAAATTCTTCATCAGACTAAGGTTGTGTTGTCTTGAACTCCGAGGATTCAGCGGTTCTGAATCAAACAACACATCCACACAGTCTTGTCTTAATCCCCATATAATTGGCGAGTGTTAAAATCGCTTAACATCTTGTGGTATATTTATATCTTCCAATTAATAACAAGATGGCACAGACGCTTGGCAACAGCCACTGTAACCATGTGGGTTTTACCTTAAGGTTCATGAATGAAAACATCGTAATATGAGAATTTCATAATATGAAAATTTCATTTTCAAGGATAAAAACGAAATTTCCATGCATGAAAATGAAAATTATGCCCAAAATTCTTCATTGGTGAAAATGTCATGCATGATGTTGCGTAAATCCCAATTGCCCATGAAAATTTCAGGAGCGGAAACAATCATGCCATTTTCATGCATAAAATGTTCATATTTTCATAGACTGCCTTCCACAACGCCGCACATTCATATAGCGACCAGACCGAACCTCTTGTGCATCCAGCGGAGACCCGAACCTGCGAACTCACGCTTGGTTAAGCCAGGCACCGTAAACACTAGGTCACTATCATGTACTGTCTTTACCCATATACATATAATGCATACAATACACCTATATATTCATTTTACACTAACAAACCAGTATTGTGAAACCTATTTGACTCAACTCTGTTATTCTTATTGAATCAAACAATCCTTGAAATATTTCACAAGGACGAATTGTTTTGAAGTTGTCGGACCTAGGATGTACTATAAGATTTGGAAACAATATTTTCATTCCTCAAATAGTTATTTCGTCACCATCTCGTCCCTGTGTTATATATTTTTAAATGATGATTTATCTATCTATATAAATGATAAGATGTAATATGATACAATATTCTTTGGCTTACATCAGCATTCTCAAAATTGGTAAGGATGATTGTAAGGATACAAGTACATGATGGCAGCCAAAGCTCTCTATCTATGCGGACAGGTTTGTTTGCCGTGAAAAACTTTCGAATTCAATATCAATTAGACTTTTGTAGAGGTATTCGGGGGCTGACCACAAGGTTGTATGGTATGTCTCATCTCAGCACAAATCATGAAGTAGATTAACCCATTCACACTCAACGGTTCCTTTAGAGAGTATCGTCTGCTACATATATACTTTTGAAAATAACTTGTGAAAATTCACAAAATATTTGAAGGAGAGTTGTTGTTTAGCTTCTGATCAACATTTCTCCTTCAAATGTTTTTTCAAAAAATGCTTTTGTAAGTTAAATATTTCCAAAATTGTCAGGCCTATTTTGGCCGCTATGAGCGTTAATGAGTTGAGACCATGTGAAGTAGTTGGCAGTGACTTGTTATTCGTGAGCGGTTGTCCACCTCGTACTCAGGTTCCCTTCTTCAATGTACAGTCAGGACTTGGCCGTCTGAGAGAAAAACTGACGATTAACAAATGCAATCAAAACAAATCTAATTCTATCAGACCCTCCAGACTTCCTCCATGCACACCAAAGAGTTGATATTGAATATTATTATACCTCACGTGAGGATACTCTCATCCCATTGGATGAGAGCCATGTGTCAAAGGTGTTGGCAACCTGTGCTTCTATAGGTTCCTTGGCAGCGGTCACCATTTGACGTATCAGCACCCGCGGTCAAGGAGATGACGTATTAGCACCCGTTGTCAAGGTGCCGCTTCATGATTCCCTATATTGTTGAGGACGTCATGCACTATAAACCTGCTGCTCCGAAATTGCACTGCCCAAGTGAGTTTTGTAAGTTTCAACTTGGCATGGATTTTGGGTGCCCGGGGGTGATGGGGGATGTTCGGTATAATAAAACAAATATGATATTCCTGTGGGGTTGCCAACATGATAGTCTACCCCTCGTGAGCATTGTCACCCAAGGGCGTAGCCCGAAAGTGACAATGCTCACTCGGGGTAGACAATCGTGTTGGCAACCCCACAGGGATATCATATTTGTATATCGGACATACTCTGGTTCCCTTTCTCCATGTGCAGTCAGGATTTAGCCCCCTGGGAGAAAAACTGACGATTTACAAATTGCAATCAAAACAAATCTAATTCTATCAGACCCTTCAAACTTCTTCCATGCACACCAAAGAGTCCATATTGAATATCGGACATATTTATTTCTAAGACACTTATAACGCGGGGGGGGGGGGGGGGATTCGCGACCAGTAGATCTCGGATAGGGATCAACCAATACGGTGCACAGGGAGGGCACGAGGCAATAAGATACCCCAGTGCAGCACTGGTTACAATGCAAGCGTATTAGTTGCGCTTGGCAACACACGTATGCGTCTATTGCGCACTGGTAGGATACTTAGTAATTGGTCCCTTTCTGCCCGTGGTGTCCAATCTTGCTAACGTCAATTTCATAATTACAATTGTGAAAACACATTTTATCCTCGGTACACATGAACATTAAATGCTTCCGGAAAATCAATGAATTGGATACGGGTACATTTCAGCAAAATGCTTGCAGCAACACGTAATGAGCATGCGTTTTATTAATATAAAAGCTGTCAGTCGTTAAGTCCATTTAATAATGGTAATCCAAGCTGGCATTACGACAAAATAAGTACATTGATAATTTAGTACGTGCCTCTTATCCAGACTACTAATAACAGTTTCATGCCGCAGTTAACTGCCTCGAGCACACAAAGCTTTTACATATTGCAATTATATGGGCTTCATCAACTTCTCTACCGGTCCCTTTCATACATTCTACCCTAATACTCTACTTTTCTCCGTTATAAGGTGCGGGCTAGTCACGGCATGGCATGTAGAAGTGTAAAAAGTCCCATTTTGAATTTCGATCATCGTCACTTTTTGCCATATTTACAGTACAGACATTTAATTCCTGCACTGAATGAGTGGGCAACCCGCGCATGATACACGACCGCATGTCCGATTGCCTGCCAGTTTCCTGGGCATGGATGCATGGATGACCCCATAGCTGAGCGTGGTTTTGATTCTCAGGCTACGTGGGTCCTTGGTGTGCTTGGCGTATTTTTTGACATGTTATCCATGGGTGTTTGTACAACCAGGCACTGTCAGACGTCCGGTCGACTGGTTCAAGAATTAAATGTCTGTACAGTCGATTGAACGCCTGCTAGTGCCTGGTTGTACAAACACCCATGTATAACATATCAAAGAGGTAAGCAAAGCACATCAATGACCCATGTAGCTTGCGAACCAAAGCTGCGTTAAGTTGTGAGGTCTCTCATGCATCCATACACAGGACACTGGGTGGCAATCGGGCGTGCAGTCGTGTATTTTTCTCGTGCTGCCCGCGCATTTAGTGCAGGGATTGAATATTGGCACTGTAGACTCAGTGATAACGCAAATCAGGGCAGGCCATCCACGTTCTCAATCCTCTTCAATCCCCTCTTTCTAGATGTATAGTATTACTTAATGTTGATATTCGTATTCGTAAAGTGCCCGATGCTACTCAAAGACATCAAATGCTATTCATTATGTACAGTCTTAATAGCATTATCATGTACGCTCCAAAATAAAGGCGTGTTCTTCTAGTCTTCATACGCCCATCATATCATGGGTCTTCTTCAAACAACGAGCGATGAAAGGTATAGATCACTTACTCGGTTTTACAGGTACAATATATAAAGGTAGATAATCGATATTCTGGCAGGATTTCATTTAGTTTTATCAAATAACTAAGACGTGCAATAATCTCAACTACATTATGGAACAGCTAATCCACTATCTGTCATAAAATGTGTTCACATCAAAGAATGCAATAAGGCGTAGTGCTATAAGTGCATTAATATACCTGTAGGGAAGGGGTAGTGATTAAACGAAAATGATTTAAAAGAATAAGAATATGTGTACAGCCATATGCATCAAAAAGGGAAATTTGTTAGTATAAATACGATACTCATCAAGGAAGACCGATTTTCGTTCACATTTTTAATTTAATTCAAAATATAGATATGAAGCTAGTTGTGACTCTTCTGTGAGATATAACATTGGGATATTAGAAATTATTCTTAAATGGAATGAAGAAAAGTCATTTAAATTATTCAAAAGAATTTTAGAATGATTGACCAATACCCTTTACCACTTATATCAATTCTTTTCAAGATATTGCTAAGTATGTATTAAGAATGATGGAAATTGCAAAAGATAATGATTGTGATCAAACTTAAGAAAATAAGCTCATGTGTTTGCAGAATGTAACAATATTACTGCAATTTGGAGTCAATGGGGTAAAATGGTAAAAAAAACGTATTCAATAACATAGCGTGCAAATCGAGAGAAAGTTAGTGTTTAAATGAAGTATTGTTTCTATATTTCACCCCATAGGGTATGTTTTAAGTTAAACTTTATTTAGATATGAGTGCAAAGGAGGTACACTAAATATACAACACTGTTACTGAAGGAATATAGATACAGACATGGAATAAGCCTTCAGGAATTTTGGATACTCTGTTGGATCCTCCATTAAAACCAAAATTAGGGCTAAACCATAAATGGGTGCTTGATAATTCTCTAAAGCAGTTTGGCCTCCTGGTAAGTTCTTCAATGTACATTGCTACCTCTTTCCACAATGGATTAGTCATGAAATTTACATGAAAAGAGTGCTCCATACAGGGGCGGATCCAGCCTGAAAAATTGAGCTATGCACCTTTGAAAAGTTTGGAAAAATGAGGGGGCCCGCAGGGTGCAGCGGCCTAGGGCCGCTGGGGCGAGCGCCGCAGGCGCGAAGTCCTTTGCGGTGGGGGGTCCGGGGGCCGCTTAAGGCCCCGGGGAAATTTTTATATGTAGGTGCTCTGAGATGCATTCTCCTGCATTTTCAGAGCAGTTAATGGAACATTATTTTCACTGTAAATATATCTAAACTTTGTTTGAAACTTTCTATATTTCACGAATTTATTAGGTAACCTTGTTCTCACTTCTCCTCATGTTGGTATTTTACATAACTTTATCATTTGTTATCACAGTGCATGTGATTTTTGTCTTCTATAAATATCACAATTTAAAGCAAATCTGGTAAATTAGATACTCTAAATGCATGTTAATTTGAAGCGATTGTGACTTGAAGAAATTCCATAATGAGGAAAGACCAACAACCTCCCCTGATTGTATCTTAGATAAATAAAAACAAGTGAATATGAAACCAGCCGGTCAACCTGAATAGGCTAGCCTCAGAGAATAGCCAAAAAGTCGTGCTCTGCGCATGTTGGTGCCCAGGTTTCTATTCAATGCAAATGATACGGGGGCCCTGATTGGACCGTGATCCCTCGTGACCTCACGCTGATGCAGATCAGAGACCCCTGGCATGTCCAGCCCTTCACTGCAGCGCATGTCGTAATTCGTCTCTCGCTACATTTTTTCTTCATCTAAGAGTGTGAGCAAGCCTGTGGGAGCCGTTTTAACAGCAAATATTTTACTTTTCCCAGTGATAGCCTAAACATTCACAGTTGATTATGAGGAAAAATGCATCGTCTTTAATTGATATAAAAATCTCAAATGACCCTATGTTCACTAAGTAACCCAATGAGCATACGATGATAGAAAAGAGATATATTTAATTTATTTCTTACAATAAATGTTATAGAGAAGTTCTGAGACTATCAAGTTTCTGTACGTAACGCTCATCAAAATCTCATCAAAAGGGTCTGTATGTTCGTTGTCCTACAGGGGCTTGATCATAAAGAAAATGTGTCAATTTCTGGTCTAAACACAAGGTTTTGGAAAAGATACATATTTCCTAAAAAAATCACAATTGTTCAAACCTATTTAACCATTCATAGTTGACAAAACAAGAATTATTAGACGATATTTAGTCACTGGTGAAGATTGCTGTTGAGGCTAGATTGGCATTGTCTCTGGTGCACCCTTAATCGGGATGCATCACTGAGTCGGAAGTGCAATTGATGATGGGAGAGGATGACACCCCCCCCCCCCCCCCCCCCAAACCCCATCCTGCCGCACCTGGCGTGATGGCGATTGGCGAGACTCCCCTGAGAACATTACTCGCTAGCCTGGTCGTCCGGAGCCTTAGATTATGCACATGTACGGTCATTTACTTCCGGCCTACAGAGACAGACGTCATTGCGTAAGAATCTAACCTCCCAGAGTAGGATCGTCACCACTGCTTCACCCAAAATTCAGGAAATGGTTAGCGTGGACTTTAGAAATTGACCGATGCACTTTGATATGAATCGATGCACTTCCAAGATTGATCGATGCACATGCATCGATGCAAACTGGTGTGGATCCGCGCCTGCCATAGGTGAGTAGTTTGTCAATAGTTACTACTTTGCGAAGACCGTCCAATCACACTTAGTATATGTTTAACTAAGGTAATTTCAAACGTTTGCAAGAAAAACGAATAAATTGATTAAATGCAAGTATTCTAGTGAAAAGGGTGCTTGCAGAAATTGTTTTCTAAATTTAGGTGTTTTATCCAGCCATAGATAGTCATTAAAATATTTTCAAACTTTGAGAGATTTTAGGGTTTGGTGAAGCCAGCATAATGTGCGTGACCTTGCTATCAAAAGGAACTTAATTTTGATTATTTTCCCTGTCAAAGTTAGTTTGCGTGGCTTCCACACTGATTTGATATATGTTCCTATTTCCTCTAATGTCTAATTAGGCAATTGCCTTCATATTGCTAACATCAAAAATAAATCTCAGGGGGTACACAATTAGTGTTTCAGTCATTTTGTAAATGCAAAAAGTTTTATGTAAGTTAGTCCTTTCTATGACTGCGCCTGATATAAGTAAGTTATGTATATAACACATCGATTGATCTGGCTTTTGTGTTCAAGGGTTTTATCAAGACATTTGTATACAGGTAAATACTAATATATGGCTTGTCATTTTTTTATGAAAAAGCTTTTAAGTCGT
>OZ012691.1:12241523-12254023 GCA_963942565.1 Maea johnstoni | reverse complement strand
TATAATTACCCTTAAAGCTAATAGTAAATCTAAGCTTAAGACACTTTTATTTGATTATCATTATCATCCAAGTATACTGCTGCTGTTTTTTAGTTTTTTCTAATAGCATCATTTTGTCAAATAACAAATTGTTTACAAATATATGCATAGTCCATCATAGTACGTTATGTTTCAATAAACAAAAACAAATTATTTACAACTACAAGTCCAATCCTTTCTATTACGTCATGATTCAGAAGCCCATATGTTTGCAAATAGTATACATAAACCTTTTCATAAGAGATATAAAGAATCTATAATAAGAGTTATGAATCTTTGTTCATAGGTATGTGTGAAACAGGGTCATTAGTTTCAAGTATAAGTTAATGCAGTTATAATAATGTCCAAGCACAATTGAGTTTCCGGACAGTACTGTAAATTCGGAAAGGATTGCGTTAGTTTAATTTTTGCGTTTTTTTGAGTTTAGCCTCTGACGCAAAATCAAAATTCACTTAGTGCTGCCACTTTAAGTGTATAGCTGGCACTCCATGTTGCGACCAATTTGCAAAATTAAAAACGCAAAAATTGATTTTCTGTAAATTCGCAAAATTTACTCTACACAATCTTTTGTGAATCTACAGTAACCTCTGAGCAAACCATGCATTGTGTTTTGCATTGGTCCCAATGTCATGTATTCCCTATCAAAATCTTAGGAATGGTACATGTATCCCGCAGTCTTAACTTCGGATTTAACTTAACAACAATGGTATCCTCTCATTTCAGTTTAGTTACTCCTATAGTCTGAGTGCTATTAATGCTATTAATGCTCACATCGGCCAAAAACAGACCGACAATTTGGATGCCATCTTTTAAGCGAAAGCATAGGTGGGAATTATTTGAAGGAGAAATGTAAACACTATCATAAAATCTGTTTCAAATATTTCGTATAAGTGCTTTAATTCCAAAGTTTTGTCAAAAGTGTTATAGATCCACACGACAATTCTTGAGGAACACTTAAGAATAATGGAGTAAATTGAGAATTGAATTGAATTGAGCATTTTAAGAGTAAGCGACGACAAAAAAAGAAAGATAGCCAAGTAAAATGTTGCCTTTGACATGTTGGTTAATTTTAACCACGGAGTTTGCCGACCGGTGAAACTAGGTCACCAGGGCGGGCGATAGTAGTTCATTTTATATTCAAAATCTCTGTGTTTTTTTCAATTTTATCGCATTTTACGTTGTTTTCTTTATTTCATTCAATCCTCTTTTGGGAGATTCATTCCTGTTGTACAGCTCACAGGGATTTCGTATAAATTGTATAATGTCACACGACTGCGCTAAACTATTTTTGAATTGTCTTAGGCTAGTCAAACAAAACTAACCAGATACTCGATGTTGGCCAATTTCACGTTGCAGTTTGGCATCAGGAATTGTGGGTAAAATTATAATTTAGACATAAAAGGGTTGAACTAATGATTCGATAAGATAGTACTGTGATTTCTACTTGATTGCGCTTAATCAAAAATATGTATGGCCAGCTATGACAATCATTCAATATTCAAAACTGTGATAACAGCTCGCTTTACATTATGTATACACCTTTAGATGTTAGACTTTAAACAGTTTATGATCTGTTATATTGTAGAAAATAGTAAGAAATTCATCTACACCAAAGCGTGTTTATTGTAAATAAGGATTCAAAAATTTGCAAATCAGGACTTTTTGAGAGAGAGAGGGAGGGAGAGAGTTACATTGAATTAAATTGAATGTGTTGGATGTAAGCATTTATTTATTCTCTAAAATCATATCCATACACATTTATTGTAATATGATGTTTCTTAACCCTTTTGCTGCTGGTGGCTAAATTGGCCAAGACCAAATAATGCAAAATTCATGAAAAATCACTGAAACCCTGGCATATGGGTAATCATCTGAGAGTACTCCATGAGGGCTGTCCAATGGATACTAACATGACATTGGTTTAGATGGTTTTTAAAAATCTTTGCATTCTTGTGCATTGGACGGAAGTAGCCTCAGCATTGAAAGGGTTAAACTGATGAGTGATAGAACAAGTATTTGAAACGCATGCAGATATGGAACCGAGTACTTTTCGCACATATATAAAACCTTGACCAGGTGTGAGAGAGAGGACACTGCCCACGCCCTCATTTGTCACTGTCTAATGAAGCTTTATGTATTTCAGGGCCGTTAATCCAGCAGCTCGGAGAGCCAACAGGAAATAGGGGTTACGGCTTTCCTCCCTCCCCCGAAAGCATCCGGAGAGTTTCCACTGCCTACTTCCGGTCTTTACGAAATGCGGAGGCTCTGCAAAGAGCCCTACTTGGCATCGGAAAGCCGATAGGGAGCGACAGCTTCCGACTACGTCACGACCTCGGAGAGGAACCAGCGAGACAGAACACCCTGTTTGACCGACTGCGACGCTATTACGCCCAAAAAATACCCAAAAGGCGCGTGGCGGAAATAGAGATGGGGCTTGACAAGAGATACGGTAGTCTGTTTGGTAAACGTGTACTAAGGGACTCGTCAAGTGGTTTTCAGTTCCCTATGTCTCGAAGGAACTTCCGGGAAATCAGACCGGAAGTGGATGACAGCGAGGATGATGAGGGCTTCGAGGATGTGCTTCGCGGAGCAAGGCAATTCAAACGTTATGGTTCTCTCTTTGGTAAACGTGTGGCCCCCTGGGCTGCCAAGAGATCTCTGAGTGACATGTTATCTGAGAACCAGGACAGCCTTCTTGGAGAGCTCCAGACTAGGATGCCTTTGTCTTGGAACAAACCAAAACGCAAAATCTTCAACCCTGATATGAGTGATTACATATTAAGACATTTAGACAATGATCGTGATGAACCTTTCTTACTCAAATAGATATGGTATATCACCAGTCTACGAAATACAATTTTCAGCTCCAGAGAAACGAATCTTTCACTGTTAGTAAAATAAGTTTCGCTGAAAAGATCCGTGTTTACAAAGTACTGGGGCGTTAATGTCGGAAAAGTGATATTTTCCTTTTAAAGATAAAACCATGGTGACAGACAGTGTTTTATTATCGTATTAAATATACAGGAATTTTACTAGCTGATAGCGTGAGATAGACAAATTAGAGACAATGCTTTCTTTGTGCACAGTATCGTACAATTATCTGCTAATATTAATCGTGGTAAATAGTACAAGATTGTTTCGCAAATTTGCCAAATTATTGTATATCTAGCTATTGTTTCAGTTTTAAGTAGTTTTGTTTTGTATTTCTGAAAGCTTCTCTTTAAACCAACAAAATTGGATTGACGAAAGTTAACCTTTCTCTTCGGAACTCATCCACCAACACTAATGGTCGGGCAATATAACGGCATTATTTTACCATGGGGATGGATATACCTAGGAAAGGGTTCTTCAAAAGAAAGTAGGGCTTATGTACAGTACATACATTTAATTCCTGCACCAGTCGACCAGATGTCTGCCACTGCCTGGTTGTACAAACACCCATGATGGATAACATGTCAAAAAGTTTAACCAAGCACATCAAAGACCCACGTAGGTTGCGAATCAAAGCTAACTTCAGTTGTGAGGTCATCCATGCCCACGAATCTGGGTGGCAATTGGGCGTGCGGTCGTGAAATTTTTTCCCCGCGCATTTAGTGCACGAATTAAATGTTGGCACTGTATGGTTTGTACAGTAAAAAGTTTTATAAAAAGACATTTAAATCAAATAACTGTTTTGCTTGTGCAATAAAATCTCAATTTTACATTCTTTTTGACTCATGTCTGTAGGAAAACATTGTTAATAATTCATTTGGCAATACAACTGGTTGTGAAAGAACATGGAACCCATTAGCTAAGATGTAAAGAAATGGCGAATATGGATATATCTGTTACACAAGGGAGATACTGTCTCTACTGGAATTTAAATGTATATCTTTACAGTGGAATTTTTCACTTTGGAAACTTCTATCATCGAATGTCATAAATGGTTGGCAACGTTTTTTTTTATTCACGAAAGGACATTCTCATTATCGAGTATAGTATCACCTGTGCTTTGAGACCTGATGATTCGTTACCTGCCGATAGCAGATTTTCAAATTAGATGGGTCGATGGTTGCCTACAATAAAATGGCTTCGCTAGGATCTTGGAATAGTTGGATAGCGATAAAGCTTACTGTATGCAAATGCGAAATATTCCTCACAGTTGTAATAATCCATTGGGTGATTAGCGTATACACATATACATCCCAACTGGTTGAAAACCATATCATGAAAATCTCTAATAATGCCCAAAAAATAAGATAAAATTACTCAAAAAGGAAAATATCCAAACGTATATTTGCTATCTAAAGTATGCAATAGTGCGGATTTCAAAGTTTAATACGAGTGTCCATGTATGTGTGATCATATCGTGAGCAAATTAAACGTGTTATGGTGACACCTCTATATACATAAATTCCATGACTGAACTCACCAGCGCAACATGGTCACTCGCTTAACGCCATCTTGAGCAACAGAACGACCTATCTGAGCACCCAAACTCAAATTAATCAGATTTTCATTTGTACATGTACCTGTTGATACGAAGTTTTGCTTGTGCCTTTTACTGTCTGGCACGTGAAACGTCAATAAAATCTCAATTTTACATTCTTTTTGACTCATGTTTGTAGGAAAACATTGTTAATAAATACGAGACCAGGTCAGCGAGTAAATCGCAGTATTTCTGAATACACCCTCTTTTAGAGCTACATTGTGCATGCACAGTACAGTCTTTTAATTCCTGCACCAGTCGACCAGACGTCTGTCAGTGCCTGTTTATAAAACACCCATGGCTAATATGTCAAAACAATAAGCCAAACACATCAGTGACCCACTTTAAGGCTTGCAAACCAATGTACGTTCAGTTTTGAGCACACCCTTGCCCAGAAAACTGGATGGCTAAAAAACCCCAGAAAACCACGGTCCTGAATTATGCCCGGGCTGCCCACGCAGGAATTAAATGTCGGCACTGTTAGTGATAGCCTCAAAACATTCTACATTGAAAATTTCGGCATAGTCATATAACTGTGTTCATGGATGTTCGGATATCAATTAACCAAGCAAAAAAGTTTGTATTCACCCCTCAAACACGGGTTACGGGTCATGTGGGTGTGGTGCCATCTTTTGACAGTATTTAGAAGTAGAAAAAAATATTTTGCCCTCTAATTTGAATATGGCTTGATCTGAAAGTGTGCACATTCGGTGATCTTTTCTAGAGATGTCCTACCAAACAACCTTTACAGCAATTGAGTGTCGTTCACAGTAATTGCGATGACAATTTAATTACTGTATACTATTTTAATTTGGAGTGCTGAAAATTTCGCTTAACAGCTCAGCTGAAGAGTATTTGTGCTACTTTAAATTCGCGAATTGAAGCACTCAAACTATATATTTGTTACTATATAGATATTTATTCGAAGGATGTTATTTTTGCGCTCTTATGGGGAGCGCGAAATTAGCGAAAAATAAATGCCTGTAAAAATACAAGTTATACGGTATATCAGCTAGTCGCTTAAGGTGGCTTATGGGATTGATTTGTGAGTAAAAGGCCATTTTGATATTTTCGTATATCTTAACGCCTTCACACATTCCCTCGTGATCAGATCGGTTGTTACTTCCTTGGCCATCACTAAGAAGAATTAAAGACCAACCAATACAGAGGCTCTCAGTGGTTCATGCACAAGCTGGAAAGGCTTTTGGTCGTTTTCCCTACATTTACATCAAATTGCAACAAGACATAGTTGCTTTAAACATGCATTTTGGGTATCAAATGTTAAAATGTGCTTGAAATCTGGCAAAACTTTAGGTAAGATTGTTCTGTGGGTAGGACATCACCTTTTTTTTCTAGTTTGATTTTTTCAAAAACTATGAAATGTGAACTTTGAAAAATCGAATTACAGTCAACCCCTCTGTGGCCAGTAACGAGGGTCATGCGCAGTACAGACATAGAGGTTCTTGGACGCGTGTGCTAGAGAATGATATTTCTTACACTCAAGGACAGAATTTTCATCTTGGAACTCGCCAGAGGCTCGTTCCATGATGAAAATTCTGTCCCCGAGTGTACGAAATATCATACTCTAGCACACAAGTTCAAGAACCTATTTCTGCCACGTCCCATAGATAAATAAACAGTAAATAATCGGGGAAGCTTCACATATAATGAGCGTGCCTGAGCACGTGCCTGGCATTTCTAGGTCACGTTGCTAACCAACGAACGTGGTGCATTGTTCCAAATATGGCAATCTTTACCAAATATGGTAATAAAATCATTCCAAATGCCCATTGGGAATGGCCATTGGGAATCGAATTTCTTCAATGGGTATTTCAGCCCCATAGTGGTAGAAATTTAATTCCATACCCAAACAAGCGGGATATCCAGGCAGATTCTATGCCCAGGCACGCGGTTAGCACCCACTCATCTGTGCCCGATATTATAAAGGAAGGTTAAATTTAGCATGGTAAACCCGGCTAGCAGGTTTGTTCACCCACTGGTGAAGGTTAAAAGTTAATGGGTTGCATGGAAGATAGGTGAACAAAACTCAGGGCAGCTAACTCTAGCCCTCAGTCCAACTGGTTAGGCAAGGTGCAGGGAAATGGGTCGCTTATTTTTAGCCACATGCAGGTTCTCAAACAATAGAGCAGGTAGTCTCTCTGGACAAACAACTGATGCAATGAGCAGCTCTGCCAGTACTACACAGGGTGGACAAGCTCCTCCTAGAAAAAGAACTAAAAATTGGGACGACGCAGAAAAGGAGTATCTACTGGATGCTCTCAGAGATAATATCAATGTAATTGAGGACAAGAAAACAGATGCTGCAATCAACAGAAAGAAAGCAACAGCATGGGAAAATGTATTCAGGTCCTTCTCAAAAAAATATGGGGAAACCAGAACCAATAAACAGCTGAAAGAACAGTGGAAGTCTATGAAAATTACAGCGAAGAAGAAATTTTCACACTATCAAAAGGAGAGAGTCAAGACTGGCGGGGGTCCACCACCAAAGTCACCTTCTGCACTGGACAACGAAATCCAGTTATTCCAGCTGAGTTCAAGCAACTAAACAACCCATATGACGATGATAGCCAAGATGGGGGTCCGACTCCACAAGCAGATCTACCAGAAGTGGAACCCATTATCTGGTAATATCTGATTAATCCCCCATAATATTTATATATCAGTCCATCCTGTTGTGGTTGAGCAACACACTTTAACCCTTAGTAGTCCAAATTGTAACTTTCCCCACAACGATCTGATGCCAAATTGTAATGGGAATTATTGGCCAAAATCCTTAGGCAAGTTTTTTTTTTCATTTTTGACGATCTTTTATAATTTTTCATGTTACATATCAAAATGAAATTTGATTCAAGCACAACATTAGGCCTGTGTTAGACCCTAGGTCACAAGTCAATTATCAGATGCACTGACCACAGATCAATCTATAGGGGTTGAAAATAGTCCTTATTTATCTAAACGTGATATGCACACTAGCAGGTCCTTTAATGATACATATGCTCTTTTTGAATAATATCTGGACTCCCCTTTGAGCCATTGTGAATGAGATGCACTTGATGGTATAAAAACATTGGTTCAACAGCCCACAGGACTTTAACTACTTGAATGAAATACTGTATTCGTCGGAATAAGTGCACTGACCCCAAATAACTCCAACCTCTCCCCCCCCCCTTTTTTTCTGAAAAATATTCGAAGGGGCAAGCCAACAGACATTAGTTTTTGGCCTCCCCGTCCTCCCCTGCAAACAACTTAAATGCTACCATACCTTTACATGTATTTCTGGTACAGACCCTATAATGAGAGTATTTTCAAGGGTAAGGCCTTAAGGACCGTATATTTGTATTATTCGAGCGCTCGGACACTTAGCACTATCAGTCCTTGACGTGCCATCGCAAAAGCATCTAATCAGAAAAGGCCTTACAAAAGACACAAGAGCGCAAAGTGTTCAAGTTTGTAGCGACCATGGATTGATGCAAAGATGAGCATCACACTTTGGGTGCGGCTTATTGGAAGATTACCTATACCCCTTCTATCGATTTATTTTGATAACTTGCAAAGTGAAGATCTGCTTATACAGATCTATACACTAGCCTTTATTAAGGGCTCTCGACTTAACTGCCAGTGGGGCACCTCCTCCTTATACTGATATGGTCAAGGATGGGTAGGAACGCTCTGTAACCTAAAGATCTTCCTACCGTATTCTTCTGAATAAGCCCATGTACAGTTCACTAGAAGGTAGTATTAGCAATCTTCCAATTACCTGCAACAATCATTCATGGCAACAATTCATGGCTGCTACGAGCTTGAACACATCAAACTTGTTTGTCATTTGTTACACCATGTCTGATTGGTCGCTTGAACAATGGAGCTCCAAGAATACCACAAAGCTCTCAAGCGCTTGAAATATGCAATAAATGTGAGGTTGTAACTGGTGAAAATACAATCAATATACGATGTATACCAGTGAAAATACATGTATGATCAATATATGGTCTATACCAGTGAAAATATGATCAATCAATATACGGTCTGTACCAGTAACTCATGTAAAGATAAGGAAACATGTTTGCAAGGGGAGGTTGGGGAGGTTCAGAAACTAATGTGCAGTGGCTTGCCCTTCCTACATATTCACATAAAAGGGGATGTGGTTATATGGTTTCTGTGTGCTTATTAGGAAGAATACGGTATTTCAATTGGCAGGTCAGCTTTAATATCAATCATATGTTATCTTTCTGATTTGCAGTGATGCTGAATCTGATAACGAGCATGAAGTAGATCGGGAATCTGATGTGAAATCTGTCGGAGCACTGAATCTTTCCATCCAAGATGAATCTCGGGCATCAACTAGTACAGATTCCAAATCAACATTCCAAAAAAATGGTACAAAAGTCCAAAGGGAAGTTGGAACTGGAAAAAAGAGTGGCGAATCAATGATACAACCAGGTTAAGTGATTCCCGGCCAAACTCTCCAAAAGCTGGAGCGAAACCAAGAGTTAGAGGTCCCTCTGGGTGGCCTGAAGAAAGGCTATTAAATTTTGCGAAAGAGGAACATGAGTTGAAAATGACACAACTTCAGAGAGAACATGATGCTAAAATGGAGATCATGCGCATCAAGCGAAATGCAGCTCTTCTAAAACTTGAAATAGCTGAGAAAAAAAATGCTGATCTATCAAAGTGTGAGCCGCATAACTACTCACTCCAGAGACTCTGACTCTTTGAAAGTTGAAATTCTTTTTATGTTGAGGTAGACCGGAAATACTTTATTAAAGAGACTATTCATTTTATTCATCATTTATTTAGTAAGTATGGCAAATCAGTTAGAGTACTTACATCATCTTCAGCGTTTGCAGCATCTTCAAGGTAGAAGACAGCTGAGACGAGAAAGAGTATTTCAGGATAGACAAAACCCATTTGAATACTACACCAATGAGGAATTTCATCATCGCTTTCGGTTTACGAAGGAAAATACCATTTTTATCATTGACATCATAGCTGATGATATTCGATTCAACACAAATCGCAATAAAGCATTACCACCGTACCTACAGGTCTTAACTGCACTGAGCTTTTATGGTAGTGGTGGCTTTCATGTGTCTGTTGGTGATCGAATAAATATTCACCGGTCCACTGTGTGCAGAACTGTTAAACGAGTGAGTATTGCCTTAGCACAAAGAAGGGCAGATTTCCTAAAAATGCCCACAACTCGCAATGCGGTACGTGAAACATACCAAGCATTTCAACATGCATCAATTTCCAAACATTATAGGACTTATTGACTGCACACATATTCGGATAAGCAATCCTGGTGGAGAGGGTGCAGCAAGGTTTTTAAATCGTAAGGGGTATCATTCCATCAACACCCAGGTTATCTGTGATGAAAAACCTTCGATAACCAATATCGTTGCACGGTGGCCTGGAAGTGTGCATGATGCATGAATTTTTGATGAGTGTCAAATAAAGGAGAGATTTGAGGAAGGCGTCATTGGAGGCTATTTGCTAGGTGATCCTGGCTATCCTTGCCTCCCATATTTGATGACACCTCTGCAAAATCCAACAACACAAGCCGAGCGAAATTACAATAGAGCCCAACGGCGTACAAGATCGCTAGTTGAGAGGCTCTTTGGTGTGTGGAAAAGGAGGTTTGCTTGTCTCCATTACACCTTGCGACTCAGACTCGAGACAAGTTTTGCAGTGATCATTGCTACTGCAATTCTTCATAACATTGCTGTAGCCAGGGGAGATGCTGAGTTTCAGGGAGATAATGATGAGGAACCTCCAGTTGACCCTGTGAATGCACAGAATGGTCAAGGTTTCCGTGATCGTGCACAGCTGATCGCTGAACATTTTTAACAGGCCACTAGAACAATTTGTTCTACAATAAATGAGCAATTGATTATGGGCAGTCACACTGGAGTCAGACCACTATACAATTACATATTTGGCACATTGGGCCCTATAATTTTATTTATTGTGCTATAAGACAATTCTATTCCAGTATGTCTTGCATCCAAAAACAGAATTGTATGTCTATAACATTGTACAAATGTGAGACCTAAATATCGGACAGAAGTCCAATAGTAAGACTTGCCATTGTCTGACAAATATATCATACAACATATATTGCGCAATATTTGTACAACAATAGCGAGTCTAAATATTGGACTTGCATCCACTTTTATAGAATTGCAATTGTTGTAGGAACAGAGTAGGAGAATCGGGAGAATATTACAATCATCATGAGATAAGCCAGGGTCTTAGCCAGGACTTAGGAACTGGATGCCCAAAATTGGCAATTTTGAAATTTTGGGGCATCCAAATTTGTAAGGGGGACCACAATATACTCAGATTTCAACTAAACACATGTATAAATTTATCAAAATAAGGCATGATATCTTTATGCAATGTCATTGGAATTATATGGAGATGGAAAAGTTCAAATATATGCTTGAGACATTTTCAGAAATACCTTACAGAAAAATTTGGGGGTCCTGAGGGGTGCTTTTAAAGGGTTTGGGTGTCCAAAAAGACACCCAGACACCCTGCTGGCTAAGAACATGAGATAAACGACAAATCTTTTAATTATAATATAATAGTTGTAAGATAATATGCTCCGAATATAGTATGATGAGTCATGCGATTTCACTGCAAATATGTCCAATATCAAAATCGGAACTGTCCAGTTCAGATTTTGAAATTTGAGCTCAATCGGAGACAATTTCAAAATTGGAACTGTCAGACTCCAGTGCGACTGGTTCTAGGAAAATATCCCCCTGGGCAATATCCCCCCAGATCAAAATCCCCCCGGAAAAAATAACCCCCGGAAAATCTTCCTCTCACCCCCAAAATGTAAAATATTTTTTGTACTTAAAATTTGGATAAAGTTATAAGTATTACTATTCATTTACTTTTGATTTAAGATATAGAAACGGTAATCAACTTACTACTGAAAATAAATCTAGATCTGACCATATTTGTCAAGAGTTTAATGAGCAATGTAAATGTTTTGCTCGGTGGGGGGGGGGGATATTGTCCTAGAACCAAAGTTATCAGGACAATATCCCCCTGGACAATAGTAACACATAACTTTATTCAAATTATTAGTACAAAAAATATTTGACACGGGGGGATATTGGAATGGGGGGGGGACTTTGTGTGGGGGGGATATTGTCCTGATACCAGTGCGACTGGCCCATTCAACAACTGCAGCACTATAATTCCCAACAGAGTCAGTCTGGTACAGGCTCTATCACTTTCGTGGCATGGAATATTGGTCCTATACCTTTTTAAGAGACAATTTCAGTTTCAACAGCTGCTGAGAGTCTGGCACCCATTTTGTTTATGAATGAGAATCAGACAGCCTCCTTGATGTCTCTAGAATTCATTGGAAAGCAATAATTTCTTGTATAAACACCAAAAAACTGATATCTTTCATTTTTTTTAAATGTACAAATACAAACATGTAGCGGATCCCACAATATAGATTTAGCTCCACATCCCTGAAATTTGATACCTTCACTCAGTAGAAAAATACCCCCACTCTGACTATCGTACAATGAAACCAACAATAGAATGTTAGTGCAGGATGCATAATGCACGTGCTAGAGTTTGAAACATTGTACAACATGTTCCAAATGTATTCTTTCATTAGGGTATCAAATTTCAGAGGTGTGGTCTTGAATTTATATAATATGATATGCCCCAAGCCTGAGACCTATTGTATTATCATTTCTTTAGATCTCTTATTATTTATGTTGTATTTGTGGTTTTGTATCATGCTGATACAGTCAATAAACTTCATACATACATTGACCAATCAGCATCAGCTGGGCAGGTGATAAAACAGTTTATCCTTTTTCTGGGAAGAATTTTCTTGTCTAGTATCAGTCTAAGTATTTTAGGTGGAACAAATTAAGCTCAATTTCTTTTTCATTAATGAACAAGTTATGTTAACTAATGCATTGATCTATTTAATGTT
>OZ012691.1:12214023-12236523 GCA_963942565.1 Maea johnstoni | reverse complement strand
CTCTCTCAGTTGCAAGCCGATCTGCCCCTTTTACACTAGCCGAAATTGTGCTGGCAACGTGCTGGCGACGTGGTGGCAACCGATGGTTGCGGCGGAGTTGCCACCACATTGCCCTTATCGTCAATGATCGTCAGTACGTTGCCAGTAGGTTGTAAGTACATTGCCTTGCATCGCCAATGGTTGCCAAATCACGCAGACGCTTGGCGACTTTTTCAAACTGTTTGAAAAAGTCGCCAAATCGCCAAGCGTTGCCTTGGTCGCCAGCATCGTAAATGAGTTGCCAGTGAGTCTTCAATTGTTGTGACAGTGTTACAAGAGGTCGCCAATACATCTCTATCATGTTGTCAATGGTGTAGTCAATGTTTTCTTTGGAGGTGTTTGGGACATAAATTGCATTATTTATCAAAGATCTGTGAAAAAAACGAAATTGATGATAATGGAGTTATATTCAAAGGAAAATATGAAATATCGATATCACTGATTCTTCAGTGGCAGGACAACCCTAGAAAACGATGCGAAACCAATTATCTTTAATCATTGGTTAATGCATGTGGTTAATGTGGGTTAACAATCAAACTTGATGCTCTAGACATGTCAAAGCTTTCACAGTAGTCACAAAAAGGCCCTACCATCCAGGTGCATGTAATATCTGCCTAATAATGCATACTTTGGGCTAATTTCAAATGTTGCAAATCCAAAAATAAAAGCAAAACAACAACTTTTGAATATAAATTTGTACTTAACTAGAAAGCACCCACCCTGCAGATAGTAAACATGAAAATTTTCAAATTGACAAAAAAGCACCAAGATATCTGATTGCAACATCACTCATGATTATTTCTAGTTCTATCTTGGGCGTCTTCGCATCGGTTGAGTTTAGATCCCAGTCAGATTTGAGCGTTCCCGGCATGCTTTGCAGTCTAGTGACGTCACTGTCAATATGGATGCTCGTCATGTCCTTGATTTAGTTCTATCTAGTCCTTTCATAAATTTCGCGATTAAATGGCTATCGTTCACAAACTCAAATATCATTTTTTGCAGCATTATGTACGCCTGTATTGTTCACGGAAATTTGGAAAATATTCCTTTCGTTTTTATTAAGATCTTTCACCACAAATGTGCTCGACAATGCACGTTTTATCAGTCGCGGTAGACCAAGCCGGTGTGCCGCAGATGCAAAAGCTATGTAACTTGTTTTTCAAAAATTGGATTAAAAGACTTCATTTAAAAATGAATATTATGGCCAAACATTCGTTTGGCAATTTGTTTCAATGAAAAAATATTAGAACACAGAGATATCCCTGCGACCACACAATTAGGGCTAGCTAACTTATGTACCAAAAGTTGAAAAAGCTTGGCTAACAGATATGAAATTGATAAATGAGATGTTAAACCGGCTGAGGCTCATGTCATTTGCAGTCGTCCATGAACTTTGGTCATTCAGTTAAATTTACATATTTGTTCGTAATTTCTTAATGCTACGAGTATTCTCATGGTTAGGGTAGTGAAGGTATCGCATGCTAATGCGATCTTGCAGTTGGTAGACCCTGCTTACGCTGCCCCGCAGGTACTCGCTAAAAAATAAATTTGGAATTTTCATTTTTGGTCAGTTTTTCTGCCAAGTTGCTGCTAGGGCGCATGTAGTTAGGTGTGGATGATAGGGAAACCAATCCGCAGCTTGGTTTCAAGTCTATTGCATCAATCTTTCATGCCCCAGCAGGGATACAAATTCAGGCAGGGTTAAGAGACAGCTAGCAGTCATTGACAACGCCGTGGGCCACACGGTAGGCCACGGTCAAGGTCAGTGGAGGGTATCGGGGCAAACCACCGATACACCCTCGCTCAAAATTAGCATTCCCCTCGCGCTCCCGATCTGATGACAAATCGTAAGGGAGCCCGGGAAAGCGCAACAATCATCGATTGTGCTTGCCATACTGTAGCCAATGATGCTACTTATATAGGTAGATTGGAGTACAGTGATGTGCTTAGAGTAGTTGACCAAATTTTAACTTTTGCAAGTTATTTGATTGAATAAAACTGTTCAACTATAACTTTATCGAAATTGTAAATAGTTTAGAATATTTCTATTGAAAGAAATATTCTTACTTGTGTTACATTGCGGAATTAGGTACCTTTTACAGTACAGACATTTAATTCCTGAACCAGTCGACCGTACGTCTGCCAGTGCCTGGTTGTGAAACTCCAATGGATAACAAGTCAGAAAAATATAAGCCAAGCACATCAATGACCCACGTACCTTTCGAATCCAAGCTACTTTCATTTGTGAGGTCATCCATGCATCCATGCCAAGGAAATTGTGTAACAATCGGGAATGCAGTCGTGTATTACGACCAGGCTGCCCGGGCATTTACTGCAGGAATTAAATGTCGGCACTGTACACCTCTATAGGCGTATTTACATCTTGTTTTATCGCCCCTCATGGAAATTAATAGACCACAGTTCCGCATTGTCACCCGTGCATTGTCGACCGTGATTGGGTCACAATTTCGAAAATTATCTACTTTGCGTATGCCAAGATATAAAAACACATTTGAAGTTAGTTAGTGGTATACTATTTTTATCTATCTATTAAAGGGTTGATAACTCTTCTAATGTTATACCTTTGTTGGGAAATGTTAAGAGCTGGTTCTTCATCTCATTTTAAGCCTAGCTAAAATGACTGGAGAAGAGCCAGCAGCAACCACTGACTTCTACTGAAAATGTGCTTTTAATATAGAGGGTAAAAAGACATTTAAGGGGAAAAAATAAAGGACATCTCATCTAAGGTGTACATGTACATCATTATAATTTTCCCTAATCTTGAGGGAATTTAATAATGAATCATTTTGATAATAGATAATAGATTTATAATGAGTCTTTGCATAATCTGGACAAAATCTAGATTATGCACAATCCGGATATTGCCTAATCCACACTGAAATCTAGGATTCACATCAGTCCGCATTATGTAGAGTTGCCTGTATTGCATTTTTTATTATGTATTAAACCATATTTTGTTGAAAAGAAATACATAAACACATATATTGTTGGAAGGTTTATTGATGAAATACCGGAAAAAATACAAATAACATGAAACATCTTTAAAATTTCAATACAAAATACTATTATATGCCTACTGCTCATTCTCGGCTGTGGATGGTCAGACCATGGTCACATGACCACCGTATAAAGGTGATATTGGGGTGCAATATTACTTTCCAACACTCAGACCCAGAGTTGTCAGGTTCATGTGCTCAATTCTCAACTTCAACTCTTGAAAAGTAACCCAACAGAAGTGAATTCAGACAAGGAACTCAGAAGAAATTGGGCTTCTTGTAAAATCATGATTAGGAAGGGAATTGGGAAAACACATTTTGAAATTAAATAAATAAATCATTACATTTCTGAAATTAATGCATGTGACTTTATATAGTATTTATAGTATTTTGATTGCGATAATACTGAATTAACACAAGAATATATTCAATATGAATCATATTTACATTTTCAAAATTCTTTAAATTAGTAAATTATTTTATTTGAATGAGCAGTAGGCATATAATAAATAAATATGGCACTTTCAGTTCACGCAATATAAATTTCTATTGCACTCTGAAAAATGATATTGCACTCTGCGCAAGCGCCTCGTGCAATATCATTTTTCCGTGTTGGCAATGGTCTCCAATGGTCTCCACTGAGTTGCCAACTATGGTGACTGAGTTGCCAAAGTTGCCACTACCTTTCCACCAGGTTGCAAATGGTCTCCAGTGGTCTCCACTGAGTTGCCACTTGTTGTGACAGAGTTGTGTAAAGCATTGGCAACCTCTTACAACACTGTCACAACAGTCGGAGACTCACTCGGAACTCGTTGGCAACTCATTCACAATCTGGAGACCATGGCAACGCTTGGCAACTTTTTTAAACAGTTTGAAAAAGTTGCCAAGCGTTGGCTACCAATGACGATGATGGCAACGTAGTGACAACGTAGTGGCAACGTCCTGGAGATCATTGGCGACGGGTGGCAATGTGTTGGCAATCCCCCGCAACTATCGGTTGCCACCACGTTGCGAGCAAGTTGCTAGCAAAATTTCGGCTAGTGTAAAAGGGGCTTAATAGTCTTTACACAGGCTTTAAAACGAAAGTACCTTATGATAAATGACCCTGAATAAGATGACTTTTAGAATGCTCATACATTCATAATAACACGTTTAAAACATTTTCTGCTTAAGTCTGATGTTGTAGTAAGACACAGATTTTTAGCCTTTACGCAGGCTTTTAGAACGAAAGCACCTTATGATAAATTACCCTGGATTAGATGACCTTTAGAATATTCACACATTCAAAGTAAAACTTTTAAAACATTCTCTGCTTAAGTCTGATGTTGTAGGAAGACACAGATTCTTAGCCTTTACGCAGGCCTTAAGAAAGAAAACAACATGATATATGACCCTAAATCAGATGACCTTTAGAATATTCACACGTTCATAATAGAACTTTTAAAACATTCTCTGTTTAAGTAAACCTACGGTCCGGAACCACCAGAAATACCTTCATCGCACCACAATATCCTGAATATTGTTTGAGCGAGAACTATCTGTTACGTTTGACAAAATCATTTTCTTTTCAATATTACTCTTGTTGATGCTGAATCCAATTTTAGATCATGATTGCACTCGACGCAAATGAGTTGTAGTGTAACTTAGTGTGCCATGCTGTTGTATGACCTGAGACTTTGACTTTTGACTTTTTTATATTTTCAGGGAAGAATTCTGATTTTTATAATCATCTGGACTGTGCGACAAACAGTTCATGTCTCCAAAAGGCATAACAAGTTAGCACACCACGTCTTCAGAACCTTATACAGCAACTTTTGTTTCATAGCCTTTCACTATGCCTATGGAAGATATTAACACCACAGAGCTCCCAATAGGATATAGGTATAACATCACATGTTTGGATCCTGACCTCGTTCTTGATGAAATAAGCCTCACTCCTGGAGAGCGATCTAAGTTACAACCGTATCTAAATCTTACCGAGGTTGTCAGCATATACATAAGCGCTGCCTTTATAATATTTGGATTGCTTGGGAACATTGTATCTTTCCAAATCTTACATAGGATGAAGTCATCAGCAAGCTTGATTCTCAAAGCATTAGCTATCGCCGATTCCATATATCTCTTGATAATGATAATGCATGTCTACGATAGTTTCTTCCTAATTTCCTCTGGCAATGTCTTCAACAATAGAATGTCATATGCAATTTTCGCAGTTTGTATGAGGCCACTCACCTGCATTGTGCAGACAGCCAGTACCTGGTTGATAGTTTTGGTGACAGTTGGCAGATACTTAGCAGTTAAGAAACCAGTACAAGCAAAAGAGATTTTCACTGAAAAAAGAGTAAAAGTGGCCATATCCCTGATATGCATGTTATCCATATGTCTGTATGTGCCGCTGATTTTTGAATCTTTCTTCTGGGAAACACTTACTGATTTTGACTGCAGGCAAGAGATTCAGAACCTCCAGAACGATCTGTTTTATTATAACGAAACGTACTATCTAAGCTACCGAGTCATTATTGAGGGCTCCATTCGATTTATCATTCCTCTTACTGTACTGATAGTTCTCAACAGTATTTTGGCCATTGGAATTCGCAAAGCTCAAAAACAACGGTCCGTTATGATGGCAAACGGTATAACCAGTGGTCAACGGCAATCGGACAGTATAACAGCCATGGTGGTTATAGTGGTGACAATTTTTGTAATGTGTCAAGCCCCATATATTTTCTTCGTTATTGTTCGACTTTCCTACAGGTTGGATCCGCCTGTTGTGATCCTGTCAGGATTGACACTGATATATTTGGATGTGGTGTCGAATTTCTTCTTAATACTCAACTCTTCCGTGAACTTTATCATTTACGTCGCGGTCGGGAAGACATTTCGACAGAAACTCTTTAGATGCTGCAGGCGCAGGTCAAGTGACTCCCTACATGTATAGTGCAGGTAAGGTGTTACACAGTGGTCCAGTGACACATATCTTCCAACAACAAGAATTGGCAAAAACAAACGTGGAAAATTAGTCCTGTTTCGGACACAGATGACCAGTAAAGAGGTGGCCAGTGACAGCCACTGATTGGTTCAGGCACAGGTGTTACAGATCAAGGTAGTATCAAGTGAAGATCTCGTCAGATTATGGACATGCCAGTGATTGAAGGAACAATTAATACAAGTGTAGATAAATTACAAATGGTCAATAGCATATGGTATAAGAACCTAGACAATTACCCAGAGAAAGTCCGATACAAGGTGATAGGAGGGGAAATGAAAGGAATGGAAAGTAGTATGAATCTAGTGGCGCTGGGCGCAACACAGCGCAAAGGTTAGGGAGGTATGGCAGAGGAATGGATCCGTGCGCCAAAATATGTAGGCCGGCGCACGGATCCATGTCTCAAGGGAAATGGATATAGATGTATTAGTTATATGAGGAATATGGGTAGTGAGGAAAAGCAAATTAGTGATCGTGTAAATATTTAAAGCTATGTTCACCTGGGAAAAAAAGGTCTGATTTGGAAAATATTTGTTACTGAAATACCATAAAGGTGAGAATATGGGGAATTCAAAAACATTAATCAGAATTTGCACCCCCCCCCCTCCCCCAATATGATACTGACCACCTCTGGGTCATGGACTATTATGATGTATTCAGTTCAAAAGCAATCTCTGTGTGAATCTCATAACTGGGAATTTGTCATCATGCTGCAAGTGTGATCTGCTACATAAAATTAAAGTTATTTCATAATCATACTTGTATGGTTATCAATTTGCCAACACCTGTAAAATATGATAGCCCACTCCTAAACTAATAAACTAATCTGACCCCTGGTGGCCAGGATTGGAACCGCATAAAATCTCCTGATTTTGGATGGTTGAATGTTAACAGGTATGAATTATATAACTTGGTCAGAAATCTTCAGATTAGCTACTGATTTGCCAACTTTCAAAAATCATCCACAATTCCTCAAGAATAAATTCATTTTCTAGCCAAGAGCCAAGAATTTCATAATATGCTGAACATAGTAAGTATTTGATCTTGAAAGATCACACAATGTCTGGAAAGATCACACAATGTAAATGTTGTTGATGACGACATTTTCAGTTCCAAAGCTATCTGCGTGTTTTTTAAAACTGTGTGAATATTATCATGCAGCAATTGTGATCTGCTAAAATTAAAGTTATCCTATTAACATATGTTTCCATGATTACCAACTCTAAAGGCCCGCTCCTTAAGCAAAAGTACTAACCCGGCCCCTCCCAGAATTGGAACTAAACAAAATGAAACCAAAAGACGTCGCAGTAACCGCCTGATAAGTGATATATCCTGATTTTGGATTGTTGAATGCTGACGGGTATGCCAACGTACGTGCACAATATCAATTGAAGAATTCATAACACACACGTACCATGATTTAAGAACTTATGGCCAGTTTAGCGATATTCTCAGAATGAGGCATCTCCGTAGTTTAATAGTATGCCGTAGGTGTACGTCCTATACATATTTCGCTGTCTCGCTATGCGCGGAATTACAGTAAAGTTGTTCCCCTTTTTCGACATATTAGCTAAAAGTACACGGGCGCGAAAATATGCCAAACATTTTCCCATATATAAGCTTCAGACAATGTTTCAATCGCACGCATGACTTGATTTTTTGGCCGCTCAGTTTCATCAATAAACTCCTACCATAAACCGTTATTGACGACGAATTTGTAATCGTCGATTCTCCCTATTACCTAGTAATATCCCATCTGGGCGAATGGGAGAATGCTGAACCTATTAAGCCCTACGGGCAGTGACGTGCTTGGGCACTTCGAATCCCGACTCGGTCTAGACAGTTACATATTTACGTTTTCTGACACCCGATTAATTAAATGATCAAATTATATGTATGTATCTTTTTTCTTATTTTTCAATTCATCTATAAGGTGTCTAATGATAATGCAATGCTAGCATTTTTTCCGTATTGAAACTGCAGATTGAATATCCTAGTAAGAACCCTGATGAAGATGTACATCTCATATGTATAATAATGGTTATACTTACACATTAAATGTAGTCATGTTGGTAATGTAATCAACATTTCACAATTTTGATTAGATACCTCTCAGTCTAATGTCTGTGGTTGTATGAAGTAATCTAGTATTTGGATTATGATTTGAAGTATGGCATAATAACATCGGTGTAGTCATAGTAGTATTAATCATCCGTTTGTATGTTTGTCAATTTATAATCTATAATAACCATTGCCTTTTGTTCTATTTTCTTTTTTGATTTCTTATAGTTTATGTATGTATACATGTATGCATGCATTTGTGTGTATATATATATATATATATACTATATATATATATATATATATATATATATATATATATATATATATATATATATATATATATATATATATATATATATATATATATATTTATATATATATATATATATACATATATATATATATATATATATATATATATATATATATATTATATATATATATATATATATATATATATATATATATATATATATATATATATATATATATGTATATATACATATATATAGATAGATGTATATATAAATATATATATATATATATATATATATATATATATATATATATATATATATATATATATATATATATATATATATATATATATATATATATATATATATATATATATATTTATATATATATATATATATATATGTATATATATATATATATATTATATATATATATATATATATATATATATATATATATATATATATATATATATATATATATATATATATATATATATATATATATATATATATATATATATATATATATATATATATATATATATATATATATATATATATATATATATATATATATATATATATATATATATATATATATATATATATATATATATATATATATATATATATATATATATATATATATATATATATATATATATATATATATATATATATATATATATATATATATATATATATATATATATATATATATATATATATATATATATATATATATATATATATATATATGTATATATATATGTATATATATACTGTACAATCTGGTTGATTTACCATGTTAGAAGTTTAGCGATCTCGCCTTGTTTAGGATTTGCCGATCTTTACATTTCACCAAATACACATTATGCCAATTTAGACTATTCTTGAATTTAATTTCACACCTCTGGAGGTGTCGTTAAAAATATTTTTCCGGTTTCCGTGACAATGTCATTTCAGCGCCATAAAAGTTTGGAGTCGTATTCAAGTGCGAAATTGTCTCTCCTGTTGAAAGTCCATTGCTGGCATCGTGCTCGGTGTTATAGACTTTACCAACAAGTCTGTGGTGTTTGGGTTATTACCGTGGTCTATTTGGAGGAGTTAGGGCCAAAGGATTGTGTAAAAACATAGATTTCGTTTGGGGCAATAAGAAATCTTAAATTTGATAGAGCTGAGTGGTAACAATTTGGAAAGGCGTATTGTAACGTTCTTATGAGGTAATCGTAAGTTACTTCCTATGAGTGCTAACCGGTTCAGGTCATATTGAACCAAAACTGTAAAGAGGTATATTGGTCATATCACTTCATATTGCACCAAAAATGTCACGAGTGTCCTCGAGCATACTGAAGGACATATCTTAATGCTTCGATGAGACATTCCTTAAGTAACTTTCATACAAGCTAGTATTTTGAGCAGGGGTGGAACACTAGCAGTGGTGACAGTCTGGGCAACGAGAATTTAATGCCTTGACCACAGGCCAATCGGTTATCAAGATAGCCGCCCGCTGAGATTGGGCGTAACTATACCTTGCTACCTAATTCGAAGTATCATTTATAGTTTAAAATGTGTACTGACTGTTATTTGAAGATGGTATAATTATTATAGCCCCAAAATTTTTTCATCTTTTTTGTTTGGTGTGGTGGGACTGATAAGGTACTGTTCATAGATTAGATTAAGATCATGTCCCAGTTCCCAAAAAGCTAGCGTGTAACATGATCCTGATTTACAAGTAATCGTCTATTGTTTCTCGTCCTGGTAGGGCAAAAGGTGGAATTGGAGCATAAATTAACAGGACGCAGTCATTGTACCAATGTCATTTTCTCATTTTCTTTTTTTAACTCCTATACGCCGATAAAAAGTAATGACTTTCCCCTTTGGGTAAATGTAGATGACTGATTAGGAGCACAATCCAACAATAACTGCAGAACAGTTGTACAATCCATCCAAAGCATATTTGATGTAAAGCATCAATATTTTTTGCTGCAAACATATGTACTACAGTGGAACCTGTCTACATTGAACACTCACGGGAAATGAAAAAGTGTTCAATGTACGCAGGTGTTCAATGTATCCAGGTTCTGAGTATTTGGAGATCGGGTGAAAGATAAACAAAATCAAGGGTAATTAGAGAAAATATATCATTTTATTGCAAAATCTACTCTGTCTTTACCTCACTTTCTTCATATGATTAAAAACTTCACATGTTCAGCTTTAGAAAAATATCAATTAACAAAACAATTAATCTTATATATCTCATTTTCCTCATTTTCATTGAAAAGTTTCAAATCAGTGCAGAATGTTCAAAGTAGACAGGTAAATGTGGCCTGCGGGAACAAATTTGGTGTTCAATGTTCAAGATAGACAGGTGTTCAATGTATCCAGGTAGCCTCCCATTGATTTTCAATGGGGGTGTGCCGGGACATGAACAATTGTTCAATGTACGCAGGTGTTCAATGTACACAGGTGTTCAATTTGGCAGGTTCCACTGTAAATCATAATACGATCGCTTAGAATATCCTGATTATATCCAAAGTGTTCAAAGTCAAATCTAGCAATCACTCCGTTATAATCAATTTGTAATTCATTTTTTCCTACATTTCGTGGACATAGAAAACCACAAAACTCCTATGAAAAGTGTGTCTATGTCAAAAAGTAGTGTATTATCAAAAAAGGGAGAACAGTTCTACTCCAGCAAGGCTACATCAGGCCGTTGGTGGAATCGACACCTTCTAAAACATTTTAATAATAAGACTTGTTCTCTATCCCCAGAGGAAATAAGACCACTAATACTCAATAAGTTTCTATGTATATGCAAGTGTTTGCTTATCCAATGTACCATTTCGGGCAACTTCATATGCAATTCCAACTGAATCATTTTCTATCAGAAGCTCACTTGTGAAAGGAATGCAGTCTGGTTGCATACTCTTTCTTTACCAGAACAAGGTTCAGATTTTATACAGCTAAACATACGTCTTGCTGCATCAATTTATGCACATTGAAACACTGGATACTTTTTAAGGATTAGCTTTTTTAAAAGGTGAGGTGTGATATTCCAAATTGCAATGAACGTACCTGGCTTGGCTGCCGCTGCGTAAAACAATAGACAGGTACTGTAAGAATCAAATTATACATTGTACACCGCTATTTTAACAGTACTACCCGGGATTCTGTTTTCCCCGACTCTCCTGTTGCTGCCTGCGAGGTTTGTTTACAAGACAAATACGGATAGAATGTCACATTCTAGTTTTATGGGTCTGCCCTGATGGCCGTGTGGTCTAAGGCGCTGCCTGTCTGCTAGCTGTCTCTCACCGCAGTGTCCGGGTTCGAATACCACCCGGGGCATGTGATAAAGTTGCCAGTGACTAGGTGGTAGACGGTGGTTTTCGCCGGGTGCTCAGATTTCATCCACCAGTTACAACTGGCTAGTCACGACTTCGCCACTACTGTAAAACCAAATATTATCACGCTCCTTTTAATTTCACGCATTTCGCGCTAGGTGATGATAACGCTTATATTACTGGCGCTGATGTACGTTCAAAATAGCATATAAATGCCCCATCTAGTGGTGATACAGTTGATGCGTGTAATTAAATGGCCGCGATCAGATTCAGACGGCAGTTGCGTGAATAAAAAGGGGCGTGGTTATAAAGGGTTTTACAGTATATTGCAGAGAAAGTGACGAAATTCAAAATTCTCCCTTTTCACATATACCGCCACGTTTATTGAACAAGAGAGGAAAGGACCAGCATTTCCAATATATGTACATAGCAGTAAAATGTGTTTTTTTCATTAACCTTAGATGAATAATGGATATATGTAGCGAGAGATCAATTTCTATATGCGCTATGATCGTGAAGGCCTAGCCAGGGGCCTCGAATCTACGTATGACGTCACTAGGAGACAAAGACCAATGAGGGCTCTCGTATCGTTTACATTAGAGAGAAACTTGCGCACCAACATGCGCAGAATGCGACTTTGGGCCACTCTCCGCAGCCAGCTCGTTCAGGTTGACCGGCAGGTTTCATATCCACTTGTTTTATTCATCTACGTTTAAACTTAGTCCTTGTAGCAGGGACATGTAAGTTTGCACTCAAGGTATTGCACACGTATATGCACAGTATCGATTGCTCAGTGAATAACACCCGGTACTTATGGATTTACCATGAGGAGGTATTTATACTTGTTAACACGACCATTGCCTTCAGCCCCTCCAGTACTGAAGCTATATTCGTTCTAGGCACACGACCAAAATATATATTTTTAAATATGGAAGTCATATCATGCCAGGTACACATATCTACATGATATGGTTTTGATAGTTTCTAATACGATCGTAAGGACAACCCTGATGGCCGTGTGGTCTAGGGTGTTGCCACTGACTACTACAGTGCAGACATTTAATTCCTGCGCCAGTCGACCGGACGTCTGCCAGTGCCTGGTTGTACAAACACTTATATATAACACTGACCCATGTAGCTTGCAAATCAAAGCTACGTTAAGTTGTGAGGTCAGGAGCCTGTGGTCGCACCCATGCCCAGACAATTGGGTGGCAGTCGGTTGTGTGGGCATGTATTATGCCCGGGCTGCCCCAGCATTAAGTACAGGAATTAAATGTCGTCACTGTAGCTGTAGCTGTGGTCTAGGGTGTTGCCACTGACTACTACAGTGCAGACATTTAATTCCTGCACCAGTCGACCGGACGTCTGCCAGTGCCTGGTTGTACAAACACTTATATATAACAGTGACCCATGTAGCTTGCAAATCAAAGCTACGTTAAGTTGTGAGGTCAGGAGCCTGTGGTCGCACCCATGCCCAGACAATTGGGTGGCAGTCGGGTGTGTGGGCATGTATTATGCCCGGGTTGCCCCAGCATTAAGAACAGGAATTAAATGTCGTCACTGTAGCTGTCTTTCCCCACGGACTGGATTCTATTTCCGGTCGGATCATGTAAGAAAATAACTTGTGATTAGGCGGTGAGTTTGCCGAGAACTTTGTTTCTACCACTAGTTACAATTGTCTAGTCACGACTTAGCCGCAATATAGCCGAAAAAATCATCATGTTGGTTTCAATTCAACAACTCTTGCTGAGTACTTTCAAATAAGTACCAATGCGTCATGGTTTCAGTCATTTTTCAGCAGTTATGCATACTATTTTTGACAAAATAAGCCACCGGCACCCAAGGATCACAACAGCGTATATGTTATAACACGGTCCAACTTTAAGCTGGTAGTGGGAAAATCCCTTACTTCTGGTTATCAATTCACCATTAAGAGAACCTCATACCATCTCGAGTGTGTAGCGACCGCCCGATTCACTAAACGGGGGAGCAGCGGTCACTCAGACTCGACACGTGATCTCATTCATGGGAGCCTTGACCAAAACAGACCTTAATGATATACAAACTCAGATACGGAGAACATTTGTGCATCCGTACAACATAACACAGTGCATCCCCGAATAATGTCATGCGCCTATGTTGTATCTGAAGTTATCCTCTTATTTGGTGCAAAAAGTGGACATTTGGAAGAGAATTCGTGGCGAATACAGAACCAACTAACCCTATACAATGCAAACATTTATTTCCTCCACCATATGTGTGGATAGCCCGGGCTTAATACACGACCGGACGCCCGATTGCCATCCAGTTTTCAGGTCACAGATGCATGAATGATTTCACAACTGAGTTATGTGGGTCATCAATGTGTTTGTTTATTTTTGTTATTTGTTAGCCATGGGTGTTTGTACAACCAGGCACTGGCAGACGTCCGGTCGTCTGGTGTAGGAATTAAATGTCTGTATTGTACCTTACCTCTGCACATATTCCGGGGTAAGAATCACCCGTCATGCGTGTGAAAAAGTTATGACTGACTGCATGACTCGATCACGCGCAGAGTATACACCATAAGCCCACCCATTAAAAGGAAGAGTGTTGTAATGAACCAAACAACAGCAATAATTAGTTTTCAACTGATTGCGACCAAGTTGTTTTTTACAGCATCACAAAATCAATACAAAACTATCCATTATAAGCTCTAAGCTTGGTCTTGAAATGAAGCAGAGTGCTATGGCTAGACAAAAATATAATGACTTCCCTGAACAAATAAAATGTTCATTCACCTAAACTAGTGCAATTAATACCTTTTTGAGTACACAATTAAAACTGCGATAAAAAAAGTGATTATTAGAAGGAGAGTTTGAGTATGACGCACTGACTTGCTGATGACGCCATACGGATGTTAATACATCTTGGCGGTTTGCCAGCAGCTCATTAGTGCACGCGTCACTTCAAAATGATCCATAAAGGATGTTATGCTTTTCATCCATTTTTTGTGGACTCTATTGAGGACATTCAGTGCAAAAGCCTATTTCTGTGTATGTTCTAAATCGAGAGCGAAATGGAGATTGTATGTTTTATTGTGTTGGCGTGACACTGCGCAAAACTATGGAACGGCCTTTATTTGAAGGTGACAGAGGATTTCTAATAAGCGAGTTGCAGTAATGAAATGTCTGGTATGAAGTGTGCCATTTTTGGCCTCTTGCGCAAACCGTGGCGAGTCCTCGAGGCCGAAAATGATAGACTAAATGTCAGATATTTCGTTACTACAGTACAGACATTGAATGCATACACTAGTCGACCGGACGTCTACCAGGGCCTGGTTGTACAAACACCCAGGGATATCACGTAAAAGGAACAAGCCAAGTACATCAATGACCCGCGTAGCTTGTGAATCACAGTTACCTTCAGTTGTGAGGTAATCCATGCATCCATGACCAGAAGAATGTGTGGCAATAAGGCGTCCAGTCGTGTAGTATCCCTTGGCTGCCCATGCATTTAGTGAGGAATTAGATGTCGGCGCTGAACATGTATAGTTATCGAAACTTTTTTTGCAAGCTACTTGGGTCATTGATGTGTTTGGCTTATGTAATGTCAGACGTCCGGTCCACTGGTGAAGAAATTGGATATCTGTACTGTATAGCTTTGGAGAAACATTGTGCGCGTGGCATGTTACATCTTGGTGATCCAAATATGGCCATTTTGCCTATAGATGGAGCCACAAACCTTTCTCATTGCTAATTGAGTTTGGTAATTACGAACTCTTTCTTCAATGGGTATTTCAGCCTGATACTGATAGTTTCAGAAAAATGTTTCTCCCGCAACCCAAAGGCAATTTACGAATGGTTGATGGCTACCATTAGTCTAGATGGCTTAACCTTAGCACATTTATACATTTATCATCCAACATTTTTGATACATTTATCATCCAACATTTTTGATAATGAATTAAATATTACAAAGGTTTGACATTTAAACATCTGGCTGAAATGAATGAAATCAAGATCACATGATTCAGGTTTGGGTTTCATTTCCTGGCATCCGTGTGTTCACCTTACAACATTAACGCATTAACACTTTAATGTTCCTCCAGAAATTGTCGTCTGGATCGACGATACTTTTGACGATAACTTTTAAATTGAGAATAATTTTACAGAATATTTAAAGGAGAGTTGTTGATAATGCTCTGATGAACATTTCTCCTTCAAATAATTTGCCAATTCTGCTTAAGCCTGGAAGATATCATCAAAATTGTCAAGCTGGTTTTGGCCGCTGTGAGTATTAATGGGTCAAAACTCCGCTTTGAGGCAGACGAGAAAGTTGCGTCTTACTACTGGCTAGTCATGCTGTAGCTTAGAATGGCAGAAAAGGTAGTGATAAACAAGAATTGCAAGTTCCAAATTCTTCCAAGTCCAAATCGTCGCTCTAACAGGCTCTTAGTTGCTATTTATAATAGGCGGAGCTCGTCCGTAATTCCTATTTTACATATATGACTTCATCTAAGTGAGCTCATACATTCTCATAGTCACGGATCTTTTCACATCTCTATTTAATAAGTCCAGTATGTTTATCATTATGTTTTTCATGCATACAAGATGAAATAAAACATGCAAATATATTTAATAGTAGAAATAAAAAAATCCATAGTACTTAAAGTCAAAATCATCTTGTAGAGATATAGTGTGCATATCTTTAATGTAAACAGCCTCATTACATCAAACTTAAAGCTGTTCTCTTGCACTTTTAGTTGATCAGTTCGAAGTATTGAGAGTCCTCATCATCAATGAAATCCGATGGGGAGGATGCAGCAGTATGCTTATCAATGAAACAGTTAGCTGCTTGGTAAGGAGTACTTGTGATGAACGTGAAGGATCTGCAATCTTCCATTGTACGGCAATGCATTGCACATTGTGGCCCACTTGGTACGTACAGTGAATCCAATGTAGCAACTCTGAAGCTCTTTCCATCTGTTCGTCGGAATAGACCATTCCCTACAGCACAGGCAGAAGAAAATCAATATTCATGCACATGGAGGTGTGTACCAGTAGAAGCATTAACATTACTGCATTCATATAATACAGCCACTATTACCTTAAACTGACCATTTGTTGAGGAATTTCTGATTATTTTCACTTTTGCTGTAACTGGAGTACCCGTTGAAAAGCACCGCCTAGACAAAGTCACTGGCAACTTTCATTTGTTTGAAACGTGTATTGATTCATAACAATTCTTTACAGAACGAGTATCGGAATTCAAAAGAAATCAATAAAATACATTTACTTCACGAAATATTTCACTGAATGAAACATTGAATAAAAGAAATATTCAACTGAACGAATATTTCAATGAGACTGTTTTGCACTGATGACGTGAAAATATATTGCACCATTAATTGTAACTAGAAGAATACAACGCAGAGATGGAAAATAATGCAGAGACGTTTATGCAAATATGTTTATGAAGAGCTAATACAGTCATACAATTGATAATACACTTCATTGTGATATGTCTTGTGAGATATCTGCCGAATCTCTGATGTGAACATTCTTTACTTTAGTTGTGAAGGCGCTTTGAGAAATTGATATATATATATATATATATATACATATATATATATATATATATATATATATATATATATATATATATATATATATATATATATATATATATATATATATATATATATATATATATATATATATATATATATATATATATATATATATATATATATATACGTAAATGCGTACATTTGCATGTCTTGCGAAGGAACGTGTACAATGAGGAATCGTATTTGACTTCCCCTACTGCAGAGTGCATATAGCAGGACTTTGTAACTGTCCACGTGGCACCCTGGCAAAGGGGGTCTGTGAGACAATGGTTTGCGCATTGTTCTTTCGTGGTTTGCCATACATTTCTTAGAGTATGTGGGATCTGCCTGTAGCCGAACTGTTCCACGATGCGACAGTCTGAAATAAGAAAAAAAGACGTAACTTTGCACGATCTGGCACCGGCGGCAAGGTGAGGTTGTATTAATCAATCGAAACCCAAAGCTAAAATGTCCACATGCCCCTTGGAGATTCAATATCTGTTTCATAAGTCTGATTATTCAGCTGTTGTTCATGAGTGGGTAAGCTTCGTATCGATGGCAAGTGCATTGTTCTATTATTAATCACAATCAATAATATACGGTATTCATACAAGTGGTTCAGCATGTGATATCTGAGAAAAACACACACATACAATGAGGCATAAAGGTAGCTTAGGTAGGTACATCCACAAAGCTCGGTCATGCCTGTCGGGACCGTTATCTATTTTATGTGCAGTAGCTTTACTAGCCTATCGGGTTATTTTTTTCACTTTTCCTCTACACTGCCTTTATTTACAAAGAGCATATTGCCTATAAAGTCTAATAATGGGGTATACATTGAACATTAAAAGTGCAGTATTTTATGTGCAGTAGCTTTACTAGCCTATCGGGTTATTTTTTTTCACTTTTCTTCTACATCCCCTTTATTCATAAAGGGCATAGTGCCTATAAAGTCTAATAATGGGGTATACATTGAACATTAAAAGAAGACTCCCAGCAGGGGTAATATCTCAGGAAAAACTGAAAAGTCAAAGTGATTTCAAACGTAGATTTCATGCACAGTTATGTAGCAAGGATTATCAAATTTAACCAATGTGGAGGAAAGATTAATATGAAGGGTAGCGGCTCATGTTTGTTTTTTTAATTTGTCGCTCCGTTTAAATTGTATAACCATTTAAAGCCAATCTTTGGTGAAAATGAAAAAAAGGTTCTTGATAGAGACTTAAAACAAAGTGTTACCACCTTACCCGACAAAATATTCTTCGCTATACCTAAGCCAAAGTTCAAGCAAATCTGTTCACATTCTGATACCCAAAATATGAGTTTGAAACGACCATATTTTGGTGAAATTTGAAATATAGAAAAGAGCCAACTCCTCGCCCTACATGTGTGCAAGTATTTCAAATTTCCTTATGGCATTTGGTCTCTTATTCTCCTCAGTGATACACAGTCATAGTTGGTTTAATTAAGAGGAAAAGGATATAGGCTTGAAACATATGTAAAAACATTCAACATTGTCCTATATTCACATAATAACCGCATAATAACCTTAGGCGTTGTACAACGAATATTCTCTTCAGCAAATCAAAGCACTTCATGAAAAAACATATTTAACAGTCGTAAAATACTGCTGGGTTGGTGATAATTACACACGTTAGTCTATTATTAATATATTTTGTTCATTTAATATATGAAAGCTAGGACTATCCGAATTGTCTAAATGTGATGGATGCACTGCGTGTATGGAGACATGCGTTTTTTTACTTTGAATTCACATCAGTAAACCACTTACTGTAGATTCACAAAATATTGTGTAGAGTAAATTTTGCGAATTTACAAAAAATCAATTTTTACGTTTTTTAACTTTGCGAATTGGTCGCGAAATGGAGTGCCAGCTATACACTCAAAGTGGCGGCACTGATCATTGCAAATTTTGATTTTGCGTCCGAGGCTAAACGCCAAAAATCGCAAAAATTAAACTAACGCAATCTCTTGCATTATAACAGGTGAGACACAAGCTTTATTTTTCGATTATTAAAGAAAAATTACCAGCCAAATTTTCATTTTACAAACACAACTTCCATAAAAAGTAAGACTCCATAGAAGATGATTTTTGTAATTAACCAAAAATTAAAAGGACAATATAAGTATGTACTTTTACTATGGATACTTTGTAGTCATGATGACAGACACTGAAAATTAAGATAAATTTCAAAGTACATACGATGTCCTATGTGGCGTTCTCTTTATTTATTTTTTCATTTTTGTTATATTTGTGATATATATTGTCCTTTGAAAATAAAAATCAGGTGCACAACAAGTGGTTGATTGCACTAAAATGTAAAAAAATTATAGATTGCCAACTGAATAGAATATGTCCGTATGAATCTGTATGCTGTGATTATGGATTATTGATGTTCAATTTGTTACCGTGTATGTTGATATTTCATTTGTTATCTATCTCTTTCTCTGTTATCTATGTAATGCATAATTAATTTCATTATTCTCAATGTTACAAAGGATTGACCGGAATGAATGGACACAATAAAAAACCTTTATATAAGGATTTTTTAATTAAAAAAAACACATACCCTTTCCCTGAGTATTCGCGGTGAGCAGAACGAGTACCAGAAATCCAGGCAGGGTCTTCATGGCATCAGTATAGGAACCGCTAACTGGTTCCTTCCAACCTCTGCCGCGTGTGTCAGATACTGCCAGCTGCCAACATAGGGGTTAGTAGTTCTAGCAGACAACGACAACATCTGAGACATGGAAACAGAGAGTGAAAGCCAAGTCTGACATTAACCCTTGTGCTGCTGGTGACTAATTTGGCCATTGCATATTGATGAAAAAAAATGACTGGAACATGGGTACACGTCTGAGAGCACTCAGCAAGAGCTATCCAATGAATAACAATATGACAGTGTTTGTATGGTTACCAAAGATCTTTGCATCCTTGTGCTTTGGATGAAAGTAGCCTTTTCATTGGGAGGATTAACCCATTAATACTCACAGTGGCCAAAATCAGCCTGACAGTTTTGTGAAATCTTTCAGATAATATCATATTTTGGAAAATATTAGAGGGAGAAATATTAATCAGAGCATTACCAACAAATCTTCCTTCAAATTATTTCAGAAGATCATTCATGTCATTGTCGTGAGTATCATAGATCCAGACACGGATTTCAAAAGGAACAGTCGAGCGTTAACGGATTAAAGAAACGCCCCTGCAGCGTAATTAATCATCGAAATTCCTCTGGGCGACATAACTCGTTATGAACTTACATCAATAATCATATGTTGACTAAGCTTTTAGTACCTTCTTGGTGTACCCAGCAAGATACCTCCCAATTAAGAGGACTGTCTACAAAAGGCTTGGTAGCAAACACGTCCTGCGGGCTTGCAATTATAGTTCTTTATTTATTGCGATGAATTGGTATGTGCATGCCAGTGCATGGTTCGATACCCTTTTAATGGAAATCTGGGAAACTCGGGAACCATCTCATTATTATGGGGCCTGCAATTTAGCGTCCTGGCATAAGCGTAGATATCACAATACCGGTGTAACAGTTTTAAATGTCCTCGAGTGCTCAGTGACCCATGTTTCACCGCCACCTAGCTAGGGGCCAGTTACAGCCATCTCACTGAGCACTTGTTGTGGTTTTCCTTTCTAGTTGCTAGTGATCCCCTTTATTTCGCTATATAAATAGTACACATGTAGTACCTATGACATGTCTGAATAGTTGATATCCATTTCCTGCCATCTTTCAACCGCGGTCTTTGACATCTGTTCTGACAATGCCAGGTGACCCCAAGTTATAAAGTAGCTGAATCTTATTTTAAGATGCTAAGATATTCAGAATTTGGCGGCTCAAACCTGGTGGCTATATTAGTAGAGCACTCGAATTCAGCACTTATTGTATTGATATTTTTCTTTTTTTCTTTCTTGTTTGCAGGTTCGAAGATGCTTTTCCCAAAATTGATAGTTACTGACTAAATTCAACATGGTAGTTCTTAGGTAAAAAAAAACACTTTACACCGTTCTTACACTTTTTATGTGTTTAGCATTTTTATTTCCTCCCCACTAATTTAGATTTGTTTATGTTATATCATGCATAAACGTATGAGAGGGCTGTCATCTGAGAGGGCTTTCCTTCACCAACATTTAAATGTATATTCCAAACCACCTAGCCCTGGACATTGGTCATTACCATTTATGTAGAGATTGTGTAATTGTAAAGTATCGAACGCTTAACATTGGAATTCATTTTGAAATATGCAAAACCAGGGTGTATGGTTGAAGCAACTTTGTCTTCATAAACAAATGATCTCTAAAAACAAATTATGTTTCAGTGAATCCGATAACAAGGAAAGAGCCAACACTTTTATCATCTTCCGATTAAGTACCTTGTACTACAAATGCATAATGTTAGGAATATCAAATGGTTAGTTTACACACACACACACACACACTCACTATATATATATATATATATATATATATATATATATATATATATATATATATATATATATATATATATATATATATATATATATATATACATATATATATACATATATATATATACATATATAATATATATATATATATATATATATATATATATATATATATATATATATATATATATATATATATATATATATATATATATATATATATATATATATATATATATATATATATATATATATATATATATATATATATATATATATATATATATATATATATATATATATATATATATATATATATATATATATATATATATATATATATATATATATATATATATATATATATATATATATATATATATATATATATATATATATATATATATATATATATATATATATATATATATATATATATATATATATATATATATATATATATATATATATATATATATATATATATATATATATATATATATATATATATATATATATATATATATATATATATATATATATATATATATATATATATATATATATATATATATATATATATATATATATATATATATATATATATATATATATATATATATAATATATATATATATATATATATATATATATATATATATATATATATATATATATATATATATATATATATATATATATATATATATATATATATATATATATAATATATATA
>OZ012691.1:12177123-12212123 GCA_963942565.1 Maea johnstoni | reverse complement strand
TGTTTTCAGGAAAAACACTCGAAACTTTTTTGCCTGACGGTAAATGTAAACACTCGACACAAACATAGGCCTTTATTATAGGTGCCCCTTCGATTTTAACGGTTTAAGGGTGAGCACCTGAACATAAACGATAACAAACAATACATATCTAGTTTCACTTCAAAGTTTATTGTGTCTTTCGTCATAAATGGACAAAACAAGTTTTTTTCGCAGTTGACAGTTTCAAGAGCCCCCTTGATCGTTACCCGGATACAAGCCACGCCCATACTAGATGGATCGCCCCATGCTCTTAACCGAGCGCGAGGAGATTGCCTAATAACAGCATTGGCAGATAAAAGTATTTCATTGTTTGGCAAAGCTTCATATATCAGTAGACGGAGAATATAATAAGGGATATATGTATTTGTACTTGGTGTTATGTTGACTACTGGAAAGCACTATAAGAATAGACTTTACACAACATAGTCCGGATAGCGTATGGGGTAAATTTCGTTGACTCGGCTTTCTCCTCTACACTGTTTTTATTTGACGTTTCAGGCTATACAAAGTGTAGATTGCTAGACAGGTCTTCTAATGTGAAATTCGTCACAGAACATCACAGAAGTACCTTACCATCAGGGTGTAATATTTTTTGGTTAGAAAAATGAACAATAAATGTGTATATATGCATACATACACACACATATATATATATATATATATATATATATATATATATATATATATATATATATATATATATATATATATATATATATATATATATATAATTGTTTGATATTCCGATCATAATGAATTATTGTAGTTCAAAGCACTTAATCGAAAGATCCTATTTAGTGGATTAACTGAAACATAGTGTGTTTCTAAGAAACCTTTTACTTATGGAAACAGTTGCTTTAACCATACCTCCTGGGTTTGATACTTAACAACTACACACTCTCTACATAAATGGTTATATTTTGTATTATGATAGCCAATGTTTAGGGGTAGGTGGTTTGGAATGTGAATTTTAAGGTTGGTGAAGGAAAACCCTCTTAGATAACAGTTGTTATTTTATGCATAATATAACATGAGCAAATTTAAATTAGTGAAAAATAAATGAAAGGGCACAGCACATAGAACATGTAAGAAAGGTATAACGTTTTTTTTACGTAAGAATTATCACGTCGAATTTAGTCAGTAACAATCAATTTTGGGGAAAGCATCTTCGAACCTGCAAACAAGAAAGGAAAAAAGAAAAATATCAACATATAATAAGTGTTGAATGCGAGTGCTCTACCAATATAGCCACCAGGTTTGAGCTGCCAACCTCTGAACATTTAAGCTGTATAGATTCAGCTATATTATAACTGGGGGTCACTTGGCACTGTTGCAACTGATGTGAGGGACCCCGGTTGAAAGATCACAGGAAATGGACATCTACTATTTAGACATGTAATATGTATTATTAGTTATCCTCCTTGTAAAAAAGGGATACGGCCTGTTATCTGCGAGAAGCCAGCAGCTCCGGCCTCGTGCGATACGGCGGGCTGAATGCAAATACCAGGCCGTATCCCTTTTTACAAGGAGGATAACGAATTTATGATCATTTCTTTTTATTTTAAAAATTAAAAAATTAAATCTTTCTAAAAATTTTTTATCTATTTATCTATTGTTTATTTTTATTTCATATTATTTTTTATTTGTTAATTTTTTAAAATATTTTTTTATATATATATTTTTAAAAACTGGCCCCAAGCTAGGTGGCGGTGAAACCCGGGTCACTGAGCACTGGAGGACATTTAAAACTGTTACACCGGTATTGTTATATCTACGCTTATGCCAGGACGCTAAATTGCAGGCCCCATAATAATGAGATGGTTCCCGAGTTTCCCAGATTTCCATTAAAAGGGTATCGATCCATGCACTGGCATGCATATACCAATTCATCGCAATAAATAAAGAACTATAATTGCAAGCCCGCAGGACGTGTTTGCTACCAAGCCTTTTGTAGACAGTCCTCTTAATTGGGAGGTATCTTGCTGGGTACACCAAGAAGGTACTAAAAGCTTAGTCAACATATGATTATTGATGTAAGTTCATAACGAGTTATGTCGCCCAGAGGAATTTCGATGATTAATTACGCTACAGGGGCGTTTCTTTAATCCGTTTACGCTCGACTGTTCCTTTTGAAATCCGTGTCTGGATCTATGATACTCACGACGATGACATGAATGATCTTCTGAAATAATTTGAAGGAAGATTTGTTGGTAATGCTCTGATTAATATTTCTCCCTCAAATATTTTCCAAAATATGATATTATCTGAAAGATTTCACAAAACTGTCAGGCTGATTTTGGCCACTGTGAGTATTAATGGGTTAACCCTCCCAATGAAAAGGCTACTTTCATCCAAAGCACAAGGATGCAAAGATCTTTGATAACTTTACAAACCCTGTCATATTGTTATTCATTGGATAGCTCTTGCTGAGTGCTCTCAGATGTGTACCCATGTTCCAGTCATTTTTTTTCATCAATGTGCAATGGCCAAATTAGCCACCAGCAGCACAAGGGTTAATGTCAGACTTGGCTTTCACTCTCTGTTTCCATGTCTCTGATGTTGTCGTTGTCTGCTAGAACTGCTAACCCCTATGTTGGCAGCAGACGGTCTCTGACACACGCTACAGAGGTTGGGAGGAACCAGTTAGCGGTTCCTATACTGATGCCATGAAGACCCTGCCTGGATTTCTGGTACTCGTTCTGCTCACCACGAATACTCAGGGAAAAGGTAAGTGTTTTTTAATTAAAAAATCCTTATATAAACAGATGTTTTTTATTGTGTCCAGTCATTCCTTTGTAAAATTGAGAATAATGAAATTAATAATGCATTACATAGACAACTGAGAAAGAGATAGATAACAATGAAATATCAACATACACGGAAACAAATTGAACATCAATGATCCATTATTACAGCATACAGATTCATACAGACATATTCTATTCAGTTGGCAATCTATAATTTTTTTACATTTTAGTGCAATCAACCACTTGTTGTGCACCTGATATTATTTTCAAAGGACAATATATATCACAAATATAACAAAAATGAAAAAATAAATAAAGAGAACGCCACATAGGACATCGTATGTACTTTGAAATTTATCTTAATTTTCAGTGTCTGTCATCATGACTACAAAGTATCCATAGTAAAAGTACATACTTATATTGTCCTTTTAATTTTTGGTTAATTACAAAAATCATCTTCTATGGAGTCCTACTTTTTACGGAAGTTGTGTTTGTATAATGAAAATTTGGCTGGTAAATTTTCTTTAATAATCGAAAAATAAAGCTTGCGTCTCACCTGTTATAATGCAAGAGGTACTGTAAATTGTAAAATGAAAAAGATTGCGTTAGATTAATTTTTGCGATTTTTTGAGCGTTTAGCCTCGGACGTAAAATTAAAATTCGCAATGATCAGTGCTGCCACTTTCAGTGTATAGCTGGCACTCCATTTCGCGACCAATTCGCAAAGTTAAAAAACGTAAAAATCGATTTTCTGTAAATTCGCAAAATTTACTCTACACAATCTTTTGTGAATCTACTGTAAGTGGTTTACTGATGTGAATTCAAAACAAAAAAAAACGCATGTCTCCATACAAGCAGTGCATCCATCACATTTAGACAATTCGGATAGTCCTAGCTTTCATATATTAAATGAACAAAATATATTAATGATAGACTAACGTGTGTAATTATCACCAACCCAGCAGTATTTTACGACTGTTAAATATGTTTTTTCATGAAGTGCTTTGATTTGCTGAAGGGAATATTCGTTGTACAACGCCTAAGGTTATTATGCGGTTATATATAATATGTGAATATAGGACAATGTTGAATGTTTGTACATATGTTTCAAGCCTATATCCTTTTCCTCTTAATTAAACCAACTGTGACTGTGTATCACTGAGGAGAATAAGAGACCAAATGCCATAAGGACATTTGAAATGCTTGCACACATGTAGGGCGAGGAGTTGGCTCTTTTCTATATTTCAAATTTCACCAAAATATGGTCGTTTCAAACTCATATTTTGGGTATCAGAATGCGAACAGATTTGCTTGAACTTTGGCTTAGGTATAGCGAAGAATATTTTGTCGGGTAAGGTGGTTACACTTTGTTTTAAGTCTCTATCAAGAACCTTTTTTTTCATTTTCACCAAAGATTGGCTTTAAATGGTTATAAAATTTAAACAGAGCGATAAATTAAAAGAAAACATGAGCCGCTACCCTTCATATTAATCTTTCCTCCACATTGGTTAAATTTGATAATCCTTGCTACATAACTGTGCATGAAATCTCCGTTTGAAATCACTTTGTCTTTTCAGTTTTTCCCTCACATATTACCCCTGCTGGGAGTGTTCTTTTAATGTTCAATGTATACCCCATTATTAGACTTTATAGGCACAATGCCCTTTACGAATAAAGGCGATGTTAGTGGAGGAAAAGTGAAAAATTAACCCGATAGGCTAGTAAAGCTAACTGCACATAAAATACTGCACTTTTAATGTTCAGTGTATACCCCATTATTAGACTCTATAGGCAATATGCCCTTTGTAAATAAAGGCAGTGAAGAGAAAAAGTGAAAAAAATAACCCGATAGGCTAGTAAAGCTACTGCACATACAATAGATAACGGTCCCGACAGGCATGGCCGAGCTTTGTGGATGTACCTACCTAAGCTACCTTTATGCCTCATTGCATGTGTGTGTTTTTCTCAGATATCACATGCTGAACCACTTGTATGAATACCGTACATTATTGATTGTGATTAATAATAGAACAATGCACTTGCCATCGATACGAAGCTTACCCACTCATGAACAACAGCTGAATAATCAGACTTATGAAACAGATATTGAATCTCCAAGGGGCATGTGGACATTTTAGCTTTGGGTTTCGATTAATGAATACAACCTCACGTTGCCGCCGGTGCCAGATCGTGCAAAGTTACGTCTTTTTTTTCTTATTTCAGACTGTCGCATCGTGGAACAGTTCGGCTACAGGCAGATCCCACATACTCTAAGAAATGTATGGCAAACCACGAAAGAACAATGCGCAAACCATTGTCTCACAGACCCCCTATGCCAGGGTTGCCACGTGGACAGTTACAAAGTCCTGCTATATGCACTCCGCAGTAGGGGCAGTCAAATACGATTCCTCATTGTACACGTTCCTTCGCAAGACATGCAAATGTACGCATTTACGTATATATATATATATATATAATATATATATATATAATATATAATATATATATAGTTATATATATATATATATATATATTATATATATATAATTAATATGATATATATATTATATAATATATATATATATATATATATATATATATAATATTATATATATATATATATATATATAAATATAATACATATATATGTATATGGTCAGTGGTACACTTAATAATTCAAATTTCTATAGTTTCAAATCGTATTGGATATTTGGAATTTTGGGTATATTTTCAAAGTTTCAAACTTCGAAACCGTATTAGAAATTTGAAACTTTGGTAAAAGTTTCAAAGTTTCAAACTTCCATACTTTCAAATATCCAAATTTTCAACTTCCAAACGTGTTGGAAGTTTGAAACTTTGGTCAAAGTTTCAAAGTTTCAAAGTTCCATACTTTCAAATATCCAACTTTCAAAACTTCCAAAACGTGTTGGAAGTTTGAAAGTTTGACATGGAACGGTTTAATAATGTAAAATGTGAAACTTTCAAATATACGGTGATTGGGGCTGCTAATAGAAGCTGCCTTAAGTTGCAAACACGACCCGCATTTCGTCATTGTTATCATTTATCATCAAGACGCTGTTCTCATTAAGGCTATGAAATACGCATTTCTTAATTTCCTATATCTTCAAATATTGCAATTATGGATATTGATTATGCCTTAAACTGTCATTGACGCTAATGAACATGAAAATGGAGCGACCCAATTGTCTATTCTATTATTAGAAACGGCAGCTTCTAAAATGCGGAACCGGAATGTATGTAAAAACTCGTGCCCATATGATGGACCATGAGTGAAGGAGGGAACAATGAAATTAATTTTCATGACCGTCTTTTTGGGAGGGTAAATAGAACTTGTTCCCGACTTAACCGACCACTCTAGTGGATGAATATCGATCAATATACATTATAATATCTACCTTTCTGTCTGTCCTGTCTGTATTACTGTCTATCTGTATGTATATTATATATTATATACTATATATATATTATATATATATATTATAATATATATATATATATATAATATATATATATATATATATTATATATTATATATATAATATATATATATATATATCATATAATATATATAATATATATACTATCTATCAATCTATCTAACTTTTTATGTGTGAGAGCCTTAGATAAATAAAATTCTTTTCTTCATCTAATGTGAGAGCATCCAAACACACACACACACATAAATGTATGTATGTGTGTGTGTGTGCGTATGTGTGCGTATATAGATAGGTAGATAGAGAAATACGGAAAGACATGCAGATGTGATTATATACTTCATTGATTCCATCATAACGTAGTTTATGAACCAATTCATGAACGCACACACACGCATGCATGCACGCCCGCGCACAATCATTTATATCACCACCTCCCCCCCACCCCCACGCCCCACGCACTTAAGATCTAACTAATACGTTCCCGCATACTCTAGGGGAGGAAAATAGCACTGATTTACCGGTAGGGTAAATAAAACTTTATTTCTTCAGACCACTCCAGAGGAAGGGTAAATAAAAACACATACGTACGCACACACATACATACATACATATATGTCTATGTGTGTGTGTTTGGATGCTCTCACTTTAGACGAAGAACAACATTTTATTCATATAAGGCTCTCACACATGAATAGATAGAAAGATTGATTGCTAGATAGTAGATAGATATATAGATAGACAGAAATACAGACAGAAAGGTTAGATAGATGATATATATTGATAGATACCTATTCACTAGAGTGGTCGGGTAAGTCGGGAACAAATATTTTTTTTATCCTGCCTATGGGTTAGTCGGGAACAAATAAAGTTCTATTTACCCTCCCCAAAAGAAGGTCTTGAAATTAAAGTTCTTTATTTGCTCTTTCACACTTGGTCCATCAAATCGACACGAGTTTTACATAATTCCAGTTCCGCATTTAAGAAACTGCCGTTCTAATGATAGATTAGACAAGTGGGTCACGCCACCATTCTTGCTGCTTTGCGAAAATTATCCTTTTTTCTTATAATTGGCAATTTCCTTTGAAAAGTAACATTTGATATTGTTTTGATATTATTGATATTATACAATGTATAATATATCAACATAACATTGTAACAGAACTACTTGCGTACCGCTAGGAAAGGTTTGGAAATTTGATTTATTAAGTGTGCCACTCTGCGGCTTTTCTAAACATGCAATAGTATAAATGTGTAAAGACTTTTGGAAGTTTGAAAGTATGGAAATACGACTGTAATATCATATATTCAAACCCGTTTGAAAGTACGGAAGTTTGGATATATGGAAGTTTGAAAGTTTGAAAATACAGATATTTGAAAATTTGAATATTTGAAAGTTTGAATTATTAAGCGTACCACGGACCGTATATATATATATATATATATATATATATATATATATATATATATATATATATATATCAATTTCTCAAAGCGCCTTCACAACTCAAGTAAAGAATGTTCACATCAGAGATTCGGCAGATATCTCACAAGACATATCACAATGAAGTGTATTATCAATTGTATGACTTTCTTAGCTCTTCATAAACATATTTGCATAAAAGTCTCTGCATTATTGTCCATCTCTGCAATATATTTTCACGTCATCAGTGCAAAACAGTCTCGTTGAAATATTCGTTCAGTTGAATATTTCTTTTATTCAATGTTTCATTCAGTGAAATATTTCGTGAAGTAAATGTATTTTATGGAGATTCTTTTGAATTCCGATACTCGTTCTGTAAAGAATTGTTATGAATCAATTCACGTTTCAGACAAATGAAAGTTGCCAGTGACTTTGTCTAGGCGGTGCTTTTCACCGGGTACTCCAGTTGTCTCTATCACTTTCAACTGACCAGTTACAATTTAGATTCAATATTACAGCAAAAGTGAAAATAACCAAAACATCCTCAACAAATGAGCAGTTGTATGAATTTAAGCTTAAAGTGGCTGTATTCTATAAATACTGCAACGTTAATGCTTTTACTGGTACAAATATCCATGTGCATGAATATCGAATTTCTTCTACCTTTGTTGTAGGGAATGGTCTATTTCGACGAACAGATGGAAAGAGCTTCAGAGTTGCTACATTGGATTCACTGTACGTACCAAGTGGGCCGCAATGTGCAATGCATTGTCGTACAATTGAAGATTGCAGATCCATCACGTTCATCACAAGTGCTCCTTACCAAACAGCTAACTGTTTCATTGATAAGCATACTGCTGCATCCTCCCCATCGGATTTCATTGATGATGAGGACTCTCAATACTTCGAACTGATCAACTAAAAGTGCAAGATAACAGTTTTAAGTTTTATGTAATGAGACTGTTTATACAAAAGATACGCACACAATATCTCTAACAGAAGATTTTAATTTTTTTAGATTTTTTTTTATTTCTACTTTTAAATATTGCATGTTTTATTTCATCTTGTATGCATGGATAACATAATGATAAACATAATGGACTTATAAGATCCGTAACTATGAGAATGTATGAGCTCACTTAGATTAAGTCATAAAGGTAAAATAGGAATTACAGACGAGCTCCGGCTATTATAAATAGCAACCTAGAGCCTGTTAGAGCAATGGCTAGGACTTGGAAGACTTTGGAACTTGCAATTCTTGTTCATCACTAGCTTTCCTGCCATTCAAAGCTACAGCATGTCTGGCCGCATCACCCTGCACGTTTTTGAAATTTCGTTCTGTTTGATGGTACGTTTTCAAAATTACACCAGATGTAAAGCTCCCTTGTATTATAAGCCATTCAATTATTTGAAATTGTAAAAACTACAATATTCATGACATTTCGGTTGTAATGTCTTAGTAATATTTGAGATAGTTCATGAGAAAATGCGGTGAAAAGTCCTGAATTGACCAATCAGTCGATCGGCCGTCCAGTGCTCTTGCACTTACGAGGATGACGTCATTGTTGATTGTAAATATGACCAAGTGTGTCGTGTGCATCACACCTTTTAACCAATCGGATACATTTAATGACGCCACTCATCAAAAACTTCCGCGAAATAGTACCGGTGTGGTGGCAGAATTATAATGCGTAGCGTATCTCTGTGTGGAGAGTGCCGCTGAGTCTCCTTCCCAAAGCCGAAAACGACACACCCCATATCAAGAAGTTCGTTCTTATATATCGTCCGCGTGTAAGATTACCTTTATATTTTACCTAACGTTGTCCCTGGGTGTTTGTACAGCCAGGCATAGCATAGCAGTGTGTATAGCAGACGTCCGGTCGACTAGTTTAGGAATTCAATGTATGTACTGTAGTAACGAAATGTCTGACATTCAGGCTATCATTCTCGGCCTCGAGGACTCGCCACGGTTTGCGCGAGAGGCCAACAATGGCACACTTCATACCATACATTTCATTACTGCAACTCGCCTATTAGAGTTCCTCTATCACCTTCAAATAAAGGCCGTTCCATAGTTTTGCGCAGTGTCACGCCAACACAGTAAAACATACAATCCCCATTTCGCTCTCGATTTAGAACATACACAGAAATAGGCTTTTGCACTGAATGTCCTCGATAGATTCCACAAAAAATGGATAAAAAGCATAACATCCTTTGTTGATCATTTTGAAGTGATGCGTGCACTAATGAGCTTCTGGCAAACCGCCAAGATGTATTAACATCCGTATGACGTCATCCCCAAACCAGTGCGTCATACTCAAACTCTCCTTCTAATCATCACTTTTTATCGCAGTTTTAATTGTGTACTCAAAAAGATAGCAATAACACTAGTTTAGGTGAACGAACATTTTATTTGTTCAGGGAAGTCATTTTTTTTGTCTAGCCATAGGACTATGATTCATTTCAAGACCAAGCTTAGAGCTTATAAATGATAGTTTTGTATTGATTTTGTGAAGCTATAGAAAATAAGTTGGTCACGACCATCAGTGGCAATCCTTACAATTATTGCCGTTGTTTGGTTCATGCCAACATTCTTCCTTTTAATGGGTGGGCTTATGGTGTATACTCTGTGCGTGAACGAGTCATGCAGTCAGTGATAACTTTTTCACACGCCTGAAGGGTGATTCTTACCCCGGAATATGTGCAGAAGTAAGGTACAATACAGACATTTAATTCCTGCACCAGTCGACCGGACGTCTGGCAGTGCCTGGTTGTACAAACACCCATGGCTAACAAATAATAAAAATAAGCAAACACATTGATGACCCACATAACTCAACTGTGAAATCATTCATGCATCTGTGACCTGAAAACTGGATGGCAATCGGGCGTCCGGCCGTGTATTAAGCCCGGGCTATCCATACATATGGTGGAGGAAATAAATGTTGGCATTGTATAGGGTTAGTTGATTCTGTATTCGCCACGAATTCTCTTCCAAATGTCCAGTTTTTGCACCAAATAAGAGGATAACTTCAGATACAACATAGGCGCATGACATTATTCGGGGATGCACTGTGTAATGTTGTACTGATGCACCAATGTTCTCCGTATCTGAGTTTGTATAGCATTAAGGTCTGTTTTGGTCAAGGCTCCCATGAATGAGATCACGTGTCGAGTCTGAGTGACCGCTGCTCCCCCGTTTAGTGAATCGGGCGGTCGCTATACACACTCGAGATGGTATGAGGTTCTCTTAATGGTGAATTGATAACCAGAAGTAAGGGATTTTCCCACTACCAGCTTAAAGTTGGACCGTGTTATAACATATACGCTGTTGTGATCTTTGGGTGCCGGTGGCTTATTCTGTCAAAAATAGTATGCATAACTGCTGATAAATGAATGAAACCATGACGCATTGGTACTCATTTGAAAGTACTCAGCAAGAGCTGTTGAATTGAAACCAACATGATGATTTTTTCGGCTATATTGACTAGACAATTGTAACTAGTGGTAGAAACAAAGTTCCCGGCAAACTCACCGCCTAATCACGCTATTTTCTTACATGATCCGACCGGAAATAGAATCCAGTCCGTGGGGAGAGACAGCTACAGTGACGACATTTAATTCCTGTACTTAATGCTGGGGCAGCCCGGGCATAATACATGTCCACACACCCGACTGCCACCCAATTGTCTGGGCATGGGTGCGACCACAGGCCCCTGACCTCACAACTTAACGTAGCTTTGATTTGCAAGCTACATGGGTCACTGTTATATATGAGTGTTTGTACAACCAGGCACTGGCAGACGTCCGGTCGACTGGTGCAGGAATTAAATGTCTGCACTGTAGTAATCAGTGGCAACACCCTAGACCACACAACCATCAGGGTTGGCCTTACGATCGTGTTAGAAACTATCAAAACCATATCATGTAGATATGTGTACCTGACATGATATGACTTCCATATTTAAAAATATATATTTTGGTCTTGTGCCTAGAACGAATATAGCTTCAGTACTGGAGGGGCTGAAGGCAATGGTCGTGTTAACAAGCATAAATACCTCCTCATGGTAAATCCATAAGTACCGGGTGTTATTCACTGAGCAATCGATACTGTGCATGTACGTGTGCATTACCTTGAGTGCAAACTTACATGTCCCTGCTACAAGGACTAAGTTTAATCTTAGATGAATAAAACAAGTGGATATGAAACCTGCCGGTCAACGTGAACGAGCTGGTTGCGGAGAGTGGCCCAAAGTCGCATTCTGCGCATGTTGGTGCGCAAGTTTCTCTCTTATGTAAACGATACGAGAGCCCTCATTGGTCTTTGTCTCCTAGTGACGTCATACGTAGATTTGAGGCCCCTGGCTAGTCCTTCACGATCAAAGCGCATATAGAAATTGATCTCTCGCTACATATATCCATTATTCATCTAAGGTTAATGAAAAAACACACATTTTACTGCTATGTACATATATTGGAAATGCTGGTCCTTTCCTCTCCTGTTCAATAAACATGGCGGTATATGTGAAAAGGGAGAATTTTGAATTTCGTCACTTTCTCTGCAATATAGTGGCGAAGTCGTGACTAGCCAGTTGTAACTGGTGGAGGAAACCTGAGTACCCGGCGAAAACCACCGCCTACCACCTAGTCACTGGCAACTTTATCACATGCCCCGGGTGGTATTCGAACCCGGACAGTGGTGAGAGACAGCTAGCAGTCAGGCAAGGCCTTAGACCACACGGCCATCAGGGCAGACCCATAAAACTAGAATGTGACATTCTATCCGTATTTGTCTTGTAAACAAACCGTGCAGGTGGCGACAGGAGAGTCGGGGGAAACGGAAGCCCGGGTAGTACTGTTACATTAGCGGTGTACAGTGTATATTTTGATTCTTTCAGTACCTGTCTATTGTTTTACGTAGCGGAGTGTACTTTCATTGCAATTTGGAATGTCACACCTCACCTTTCAGAAAAGCGACTGCTTAAAAAGTATCCGTTGTTTCAATCTGAGAAAATTGATGCTGGCGTATTTATCTTAAGCGATATGAAATCTGAATCATGATTTTGGTAAACATAGGGTATGCAATGCCGTTTACGATCATCATTTTTGTAATATATATATACATATATATATATATATATATATATATATATATATATATATATATATATATATATATATATATATATATATATATATATATATATATATATATATATATATATATACGAAATCCTCAAAATTGACCTCAAACTATCCTCCAGTTGTCTCTCCCTTTTTCGATAATACACTACTTTATGATATCAACACAATTTTTAACGTCGTTTTGTGGATTTCTATGTCAACAAAATACATGCAGAAAAATGAATTACAAATTACTTAAAATGGCGTGAGTGGTAATGTGAGTATTATGATTTAGCACAATCATACGTTTGCCGTAAAAACATCGATGCTTTACCTTAAATATGCTGCAGATGGATTGTACATTTGTTCTGCAGTTAACGTTGGATGTGGTCCTAATCAGTTAAAAAGGTTTACCCAAAGGGAAAAGTAATTACTTTTTATTGGCGTAGAGGAGTTAAAAAAAGAAAAAAGGAAATGAGAAAATGACATTGGTACAATGACTGCGTCCTGTTAATTTACGCTCCAATTCCACCTTTTTCCCTACCAGGACGAGAAACAATAGACGATTAGTTGTAAATCAAGATCAGGTTTCAAGCAAGATTTGTGGGAACTAGGACCTCAATTCAATCCATGAATATACAGTACTTAAACAGTCCGTCTACACCGAACAAAGAAAATGAAGCATTTTTGGAGCTGTCGTAATTGTACCCTCTTCAAATAACAGTCAGAGCACATTCTAACCTATAAATTATACTTCGAATTAGATAGCAAGGGATAGTTAGGCCAAATCTCGGCGGGCGCCTATCTTGATAAGCGATTGACCTGTCTGGTCTTGGCATTGAATTCTCGTTGCCCAGACTGTCACCACTGCTAGTGTTCCACCCCTGCTCAAAATACTAGCTTGTGTGAAAGTCGCCTTAGGATTGTCTCATAGAAGCATTAAGATATGTCCTTAAGTATGCTCGAGGACACTCTTGACATTTTCGGTGCAATTAATATGACCTAAACCCGTTAGTGCTCATAGAAAGTAACTTACGATTATCTCATAAAAACGTTACAATACGCCTTTCCAAATTGTCACCAATCAGCTCTATTAAATTCAAGATCTTTTGTTGCCCCAAACGAAAGCTATCTTTTAACACAATCCTTTGGCCCTAACTCCTCCAAATAGTCCACGGTATCAGCCCAAACACCACAGATTTGTTGGTAAAGTCTATAACACCGAGCACGATGCCAGCAATGCACTTTCAACAGGAGAGACAATTTCGCACTTGAATACGACTCCAAACTTTTATGGCGCTGAAATGACATTGTCACGGAAACCGGAAAAATATTTTTAACGACACCTCCAGAGGTGTGAAATTAAATTCATGAATAGTCTAAATTGGCATAATGTGTATTTGGTGAAATGTAAAGATCGGCAAATCCTAAACAAGGCGAGATCGCTAAACTTCTAACATGGCAAATCAACCAGATTGTACAGTATATATATATATATATATATATATATATATATATATATATATATATATATATATATATATATATATATATATATATATATATATATATGTATATATATATATATATATATATATATATTTATATATATATATATATATATATATATATATATGTATATATATATATATATAAATATATATATATATATATATATATATATATATATATATATATATATACTGTAGAACACGAAATTCACGCGTGTCCCATGTATAGCGAATTCCGGAGTTTTGCGTAATAGCGTATCTTTATATTAGCGTCTCTGTACCGTAACAGCCGCCGCTGACAGCGCCATCTGTCGCAAAAAAGACGAACTAATTTAAGCAGAGTCCAGTCACAGTCCAGGTTGACAGAAGCCACACTACTGAGCTCTTGATCTAATGCTGCCAGAGTGAAGCAACCTAAATTTAGCATTTGTGTGTGAGTAAACAGGGCCACCAGAACAATAGCTGGGCACCTATCCTTCTGGTTGCTATGTGCAACACTCACTCAGTATTCTGGCTTCTGTCAACCTGGACTGTGACTTTTAAATACTAGTACTGTAACTTTTAACATCATTTAATGCTAGGTTTTAAATATTCTTATCAAACTGCTTGCCTGGCTGAAAGGAGCTAAGCCTACCAAGGAGAGATATGAATTGTGCACAGGGTTAAACAAAGGAAATGGGGCTGTGAACCCTATCCATGGTGGCACAACAAAGGGGCCATATCAGGTTGTATTGGGTGTAATTTTTGGAAAATAAATAATTAAAACAGATCACAATGATTTTCTTTGCTTTTTTATTATGTCTTTTGCTTCCTAAGACCAGAAAAACACCAAAAAGGAATGGTTCAAGAAGGGCTACGTATGCATCATGTTTGTACTAGTGGCGCCATCTAGCGGTCACCATGAAAACGAACATGGCGTCTCCTGAAATGCCTGTGCTAAAGGCATGCTAAAGATGCCATTTGTTGTTGTTTTTTGTTTTCAAAATGGAATGTTTATTAATGGAATCATGAGCTAGTCCACAAGCCCAGAAACCGATTTTGAAAAAGGGTTTCAGCAGGGCTACGTATCTTCTATTAGATTTACTACTGGCGCTATCTAGCGGCCATCACTAAAACGAAAATAGCGGCTGCACAAGAAGCCTCCAATTCTTGCTCATTGACGTCAGCGCCACCAGTGGCTAAAAAAAAAGACAAACTACAGCGTTTTTATATATAGCGAAGCGGCACCAGACGCTAAGTACGCTATATATAAACACGCGGAAATTTCGTGTTCTACAGTATATATATATATATATATATATACATATATATATATATATATATATATATATATATATATATATATATATATATATATATATATATATATATATATATATATATATATATATATATTTATATATAAATATATATAAATATATATATATATATATATATATATATATATATATATATATATATATATATATATATATATATATATATATATATATATATATATATATATATATATATATATATATATATATATACATACACAAATGCATGCATACATGTATACATACATAAACTATAAGAAATCAAAAAAGAAAATAGAACAAAAGGCAATGGATAGTATAGATTATACATTGACAAACATACAAACGGATGATAATATACTATGACTACACCGATGTTATTATGCCATACTTCAAATCATAATCCAAATACTAGATTACTTCATACAACCACAGACATTAGACTGAAGGTATCTAATCAAAATTGTGAAATGTTGGTTACATTACCAACATGACTACATTTAATGTATAAGTATAACCATTATTATACATATGAGATGTACATCTTCATCAGGGTTGTTAATAGGATATCCCATGTGCAATACTGAAATATGCTAGCATTGCATTATCATTAGACACCTTATAGATGAATTGAAATATAAGAAAAAAAAATACATACATATAAATTGATCAAGTAATTAGTCGGGTGTCAGAAAACGTAAATATGTAACTGTCTAGGTAATTGTCTAGGTTCTTATACCATATGCTATTGACCATTTGTAATTTACCTACACTTGTATTAATTGTTCCTTCAATCACTGGCATGTCCATAATCTGACGAGATCTTCACTTGATACTACCTTGATCTGTAACACCTGTGCCTGAACCAATCAGTGGCTGTCACTGGCCACTTCTTTACTGGTCATCTGTGTCCGAAACAGGACTAATTTTCCACGTTTGTTTTTGCCAATTCTTGTTGTTGGAAGATATGTGTCACTGGACCACTGTGTAACACCTTACCTGCACTATACATGTAGTGAGTCACTTGACCTGCGCCTGCAGCACCTAAAGAGTTTCTGTCGAAATGTCTTTCCAACAGCAACATAAATGATAAAGTTCACGGAAGAGTTGAGTATCAAGAGAAAATACGTCACACGAGTCCAATAGCTCCGTATCATTCCAGGCAAGATCTCAACAGGCGCATCCAACCAATCTAAACATACATCAATTGTAAACACAATATATGGGGCTTGACATAATACAAAAATGATCACCACTGTAACCACCATGGCTGTTATACTGTCTGATTGCCGCTGACCGCTGGTTATGACATCTGCCATCATAACGGACCGTTGTTTTTGAGCTTTGCGAATTCCAATGGCCAAAATACTGTTGAGAACAATCAGTACAGTGAGAGGAATGATGAATCGACTGGAGCCCAAAATAATAACGCGGTAGATTAGAAAGTACATTTTGTTATCTATGACACGGGTAGTGGTGTACCCAAGCTCTAGCCTACAGTCAATACGATCAAATATTTCCACAAATTCGAATTCAAAAAACCATGGCATATACAGACATATGGAAAACACGCATATCAGGGATATGGCCAATTTAACCCTTTTCTCAGTGAAAATCACACTTGCTCGTACTGGTTTCTTTACTGCTAAGTATCTGCCAACTGTCACCAAAACTATCAACCAGGTACTGGCCGTCTCCACCATGCGGGCTAACGGCCCGATACAAACTAAAATTGCTTTTGTCACTGAGTTGTCACCGTGTCTGTCATGGAGAACCCGCAAGATACTACCATAGACCTGCACGCTCCTTATCAAGAGATATAAGGAATCAGCGACAGCTAATGCTCTAAGAATCAAGCTTGCTGATGACTTCGTGCTATGTAAGATATGAAAAGATACAATGTTCCCAAGTAATCCAAATATTATAAAAGCACCACATAGGTAGATGGAGAAGACTTTATAAAAAAGAATATACGTTGGGTGCGTATCTCGGAAGCGAGGAACGGTTTCAGGATCGAGGCATGTGATGTTATACGTATGTGCTGCTGGCAACTCTGTTGTGTTACTATCTTCCATAGTGAAAGGCTATGAAACAAACGGTGCTGTATAAGGTTCTGAAGACGTGGTGTGCTAACTTGTTATGCCTTTTGGAGACAGGAACTGTTTGTCTCACAGTCCAGATGATTATAAAAATCAGAATTCTTCCCTGAAAATATAAAAAAGTCTAAATGTCATATTCTGTTTAAGGTCATACAACAGCAAGGCACGTTAAGTTACATTACAACTCATTTGCATCGAGTGCAATCATGATCTAAAATTGGATTCAGCATCAACAAGAGTAATATTGAAAAGAAAATGAATTTGTCAAACGTAACAGATAGTTCTCGCTCAAACAATATTCAAGATATTGTGGTGCGATGAAGGTATTTCTGGTGGTTCCGGACCGTAGGTTTACTTAAACAGAGAATGTTTTAAAAGTTCTATTATGAACGTGTGAATATTCTAAAGGTCATCTGATTTAGGGTCATATATCATGTGGTTTTCTTTCTTAAGGCCTGCGTAAAGGCTAAGGATCTGTGTCTTCCTATAACATCAGACTTAAGCAGAGAATGTTTTAAAAGTTTTCCTATGAATGTGTGAATAATCTTAAGGTCATCTAATCCAGGGTCATATATCATAAGTTGTTTTCTTTCTTAAAGCCTGCGTAAAGGCTAAGATTCGTTGTCTTCCTATAACATCAGACTTAAGCAGAGAATGTTTTAAAAGTTTTACTATGAATGTGTGAACATTCTAAAGGTCATCTAATCCAGGGTAATTTATCATAAGGTGCTTTCGTTCTAAAAGCCTGCGTAAAGGCTAAAAATCTGTGTCTTACTACAACATCAGACTTAAGCAGAAAATGTTTTAAACGTGTTATTATGAATGTATGAGCATTCTAAAGGTCATCTTATTCAGGGTCATTTATCATAAGGTACTTTCGTTTTAAAGCCTGTGTAAAGACTAAGACTTCGTGTTCCTACTACATCAGAGGTATTTACTTACCAATTAGTTTGCCGAAGTGTTGAACTTGGACTGGGAGGTGGGCACATAGATGTACTATACAAAATGAATACGTCAAGGAAAGCATCGCAATTCTCGAATGTGTGGTGCTGCGACCTACTTTTATAGCCACTGTTGGCTAAACACATTGACAGAGCAAAAGGCTGCGTATCATACATTTTCAGTTTCTTGGGATTTTTCTGAGAACCCTATCATATAGGGGGAAGATAGAAGAATTTTGCATATAGTCACTTTTTCTGCCATATTGCAGCTAAGTTGTATAAGGCCTTAGGCCTAGCCTAAGTCACTGGCAATTTCAAACCTGGACAGAAGCCAGTGACATTGAGTAGTCAGTAGAAACGCGAGACAGGATAGATAATATACAATTGTTGCATAATATCTATTCAAGTGTCGTTTTGGCTAGAGTGATTTCATCTATGCTATTGCAACAGCTTCTGACAGTCTTTAAATTAAAATGGTACAATATTCTAGCTGCCTGGTCCCACATCCTTAACATCCAAAAAAGAAAACGTCAAAGAAGGCATAGCAATTCTCGAATGTGTAGTGCTGTGACCTACTTTTATAGCCACTGTTGGCTAAACACTGTAAATACTCTGAGGCTATATATCATATATTCTGTAGTTTCTTGGGATTCTTCTGAGACTATTATCATATAAGGAAGGATAGAGGAATTTTACAGATCGTCACAGTCTCTGTATAAATCAAAGCCTGACCTGACTTCAAATCCCGGGACAGTAGCAAGAGACAGTGGGTAACCAGTAGAAACACCGTAGAGAGAACTGACAGTATGCAACTGCTGCATAGTATCTACCTGAATACTGTAAGTCACTTAAGTATAGCGGGAACAATAAGATAGCGATAATAGCGCTCTGCCCATATGCGCTATTATAAAATTCCCGTCTTTATTAGATTCCTAATTGAACTTACTGCTGCTGCTCCCGTTCACCTTTATACTTAGATCACGCTATCCTGGGCAGTACCGTAATTGCGCTTTATAATGTTTACGCCATATTTAAGTGATTTACAGTATCATTTTTTGGCTAGATTGGGCTTGTAGCCATTTGCTATTGCCAGCTCAGGAATTTGGAATTTCGTTTTTCGTCACCCTTTCTGCCATATTGCGGATAGCCCAGGACTGGTCTGAGGGGTGGTTACAAGTTAGGCTAAGGTGATCAATCCATGGGACTCAGGGTTAAATGACAACAGAGAGAAGTGCTAGATTACTACAAATGAGGTATGCATGATTACTTACTTATGAAACTGTTAATACAGGGATCTACTATACTAATGTAATCCCACATCCTGTTACAGGCCTGACCTAGATCAGCATTTTGCCATACCAAAGGCAACAGTCAGTGAGCAGAGACTGTACTATAACATTCATGCCAGTCAAGGGACACCCCCCGTCTGGCATTTGGCCAAAGGTAGGGGGTGTGGGATCTGGTGGAGGAAGATGCAAAATATAGAATGGTATGTTGCCTAACATCTTTGTGTATTAAATAGCAGTTCAATCTCAAGACCTGAGTAATTGGATTTTCCTCCTGTTACATTACGAAATAAAAGCACTACAAATATATATATATATATATATATATATATATATATATATATATATATATATATATATATATATATATATATATATATATATATATATATATATATATAGTGGTTACGATGCCTGGCTCCCAAGCGTGTGTTCGCAGGTTCGAGTCTCCGCTGGATCCCCAAGCGGGTTGGCCTGGTCGCTATATAAATGTTCGGCGTTGTGGAGGGCTGTCTATGGTCCTTCTGCAACTGAAAGACCCCTTGGAACTATTCGTGAAGAGTAAGAAATTTCTTCCCTGTTCCAGGTTTCTATCTCGTCGCGATATGACCTAAGCTGTCGAAAGTGGCGAAAAGCCCAATTCTTTCTTTTCTTCCTTTTATATATATATATATATATATATATATATATATATATATATATATATATATGTATATATATATATATATATATATATATATATATATATATATATATATATATATATATATATATATATATATGTGTGTATATATATATATATAAATATATATATGTATATATATATATATATATATGTATATATATATATATATATATATATATATATATATATATGTATATATATATATATATATATATATATATATATATATATATATATGTGTGTGTATATATATATATATATGTATATATATATATATATATATATGTATATATATATATATATATATATATATATATATATATATATATGTATATATATATATATATATATATATATATATATATATATATATATATATATATATATATATATATATATATATATATATATATATATGTATATATATATGTGTGTGTGTCCACCAAATGCGACTGTTAAATTCCCTCTACCCAGTAGGTTATCTCATTTACCAGCAATTCCCCACTAGTGGTGCACAACACCCATAGCTTTTATGAGGTCATTATGCATGTTCCCAAAAAATAAACATCCTTCCTGAGTTGCATGATATCTTTCTAAAAGTTGCACCATATTTTGAAAGTTACATGATATATTTAACTAAGTTGAACGATATTTTGAAAGTTGCATGATATTTTTTGAATTAATGTTATTTCGGCATGCCATGCATGCAGGTCGTCCAGTGATACGGTAGTATATGCAAATGGTGACCAAGTAAATGATAATAGTGCACTTGGCCACTTCAGGAATGAATTCTATAGAGGTGGCAGCAAACTATGAGTTTATTTTGTGGTATGTCTCAAGGTATGATTACACATAAACCATTATACCACAGTTGCTTACCTTCCGCCAATCAGAGGCCTCGAAAGATTTATGTTTGTAGGACATAAAAACCACACTTTTCAAGCCTTTGTTCTCTGAGCTGCCTAAACCTAAAGGGGTTACCGGAGGGAATTTACCAAGCATGCTCGGCTCAGGTAATCTCAACCTGTGACTGGTGGAAGGCAGTCAACTGTGGTACAAGCTACATAGACCCCTAGGAATATGTGGTGTATGTGATACCTTTGGGGTCACTCGGCTCTGGCTCGTAACACCTCGGGTACTAGTATATCACATACACCACAGCTTCCTTGGGGGTCTATCTATTACATTCAAAAACCTTACTGATGCATAGTTTGATTGTCAAATAAAACCTTTTGGATGTTGTCATTTCCCTTCATATTGATCAATATTTTCATTTGTCTTGCACTATCCACATGTTAGATTTAGTGAGCCCCACATGTTGACCTCCCCCATCCCACAAATTGACCGGCCCCCCATACACTTCCATTTAGACTCAAAGAAGAAAATAAAGATATAAACTGAATTTTATTAACAAACATCCATGACAGCCGCCGACATGACTGAGATCACATTATAAGGTCAAGGTCACCTGTCATCCATCAAATTAAAATAAACTATTGAAAATCATCTAGACGAGATCAAATGCCGTCATGTGTTGGGCGGCAACCGGACACCTACCAGTTGTCTAGGGCATCCACTTGCTCAGGTGTCTTGGCCTCCAGATGAGTGGGTGCCAACCGCGTGCCTGGGCATAGAATCTGCCTGGATGTCCCGCTTGTTTGTGTATGGAAATAAATGTTTGTACTGTAGATGTTGCGCATGACCCTCGTTACTGGTCACAGAGGGATTGACTGAAATACGATTTTTCAAAGTTCACATTTCATAGTTTTTGAAAAAATCAAAACTAGAAAAAAGGTGATGTCCTACCCACAGAATACTCTTACCTAAAGTTATGCCAGATTTCAAGCACATTTTAACATTTGATACCCAAAATGCATGTTTAAAGCAACTATGTCTTGTTGCAATTTGATGTAAATGTAGGGAAAAGGACCAAAAGCCTTTCCAGCTTGTGCATGAACCTCTGAGAGCCTCTGTATTGGTTGGTATTTAATTCTTCTTAGTGATGGCCTAGGAAGTAACAACCGATCTGATCAGAGGAAAAGTGTAAAGGCGTTAAGATATACGAAAATATCAAAACAGCCTTTTACTCACAAATCAATCCCATAACCCACCTTAAGCGACTAGCTGATACACCGTATAACAGGCATTTATTTTTCGCTAATTTCGCGCTCCCCATAAGAGCGCCAAAATAACATCTTTCGAATAAATATCTATATAGTAACAAATATATAGTGCTTTAATTCGCGAATTTAAAGTAGCACAAATACTCTCCAGCTGAGCTGTTAAGCGAAATTATCAGCATTCCAAATTAAAATAGTATACATTAATTAAATTGTCATCGCAATTACAGTGAATGACACTCAATTGATGTAAAAGGTTGTTTGGTAAGACATCTCTAGAAAAGATCGCCGAATGTGCACACTTTCAGATCAAGGCAAACTCAAATTAGAGGGCATAATATTTTGTTCTACTTCTAAATACTGGCAAAAGATGGCACCACACTCACATGACCCGTAACCCGTTTTTGAGGGGTGAATACATACTTTTTTGCTTGGTTAATTGATATCCGAACATCCATGAACTAAGTTATATAACTATGCCGAAATTTTCAATGTAGAATGTTTTGAGGCTATCACTAGCAGTTACAGTGCCGACATTTAATTCCTGCACTAAGTGCGTGGGCAGCCCGGGCATAATTCAGGACCGCGGTTTTCTGGGGGTTTTAGCCACCCAGTTTTCTGGGCAAGGATGTGCTCACAACTGAACGTACATTGATTTGCAAGCCTTAAAGTGGGTCATTGATGTGTTTGGCTTATTGTTTTGACATATTAGCCATGGGTGTTTGTATAAACAGGCACTGGCAGACGTCTGGTCGACTGGTGCAGGAATTAGGAGGCTGTACTGTATATGTAGAATGTAGCTCTAAAAGAGGGTGTATTCAGAAATACTGCGATTACCTCCCTGGACTGGTCTCGTATTTATTAACAATGTTTTCCTACAGACATGAGTCAAAAATAATGTAAAATTGAGATTTTATTGACGTTTCACGTGCCAGACAGTGAAAGACCCAAGCAAAATTTCATATCAACTAATGACAGGTACATGTACAAATGAAAATCTGATTAATTTGAGTTTGGGTGCTCAGATAGGTCGTTCTGTTGCTCACGATGGCGTTGAGCGAGTGACCATGTTGCGGCTGGTGAGTTCAGTCATGGAATTTATGTATATTAGTCCATGAGCCAATTCTGAAATAGGCCTTATTTTTGGAGTTTTGCGTGCGGAGAGGTGGAGGAAGGTTTCTTGGTATCAAATGAAAGAGCAGCATCCCCCATTCAATTTTCTACTTGTTGGCAGCCTTATCTCTTGCACGTTAAGTTTGTACAGAGGCCTGAAGTTGTGTGTATCAAAAAGGGCAGATTTCCAAAATATAGGAAATTAATGGGGTAGGGGTAACACAATCCACCATAAAATCTGAACTGAACAACTGACGGTAACCAATGACCCCTTGTTACATTTGCCAAAAATCAGGCTTTTGAAAATTTTCAAAAAAGTTTCAAAATTTGACCTTGAACTCAAGTTCAAGGTCAAATCATGGTCATTTTGAGGTCAAGATGAAAAATGGTGGGGCCAAAACCATCAAAAAAAGGTTATTTTTTCTTGTTCCAGGATAAAAATAGTGAGTACAATCATTATTTTGGTCTTAAAACTTGCGCATAAGAAATACATTTTCATTTAGTGTAAAAAAAGATGAAGAATATGTGTTTTCGGGTCAAAAACAAACAAATATGTAGCATCATAGAAGCGCTCATTAAGGTGTTTGCTATTAGATGTTCTTTGCTGTGTTACATAGTCCACTGTGGTAGACGTCCTTGTTAGATTGAATAGTTTGATAAATGCTAAGCATGCTATGTACCAAAAATGTCAGAGGAAGAAACACTTTTTGTTCAGAAGTATTACATGTAGAGTTGCAGGAATACCATCTCCAGGATTTTGGTCAAAGGTCAAAGGTCATCAAGTTCAATGGGCCTTATGAGTAAGACTTTGCGGTCAATTTCAGTCTAATCCGTCCTCCTATTTCATTGCTTCATCAATAACAATATTTGCACAAGGTGGAGTGACATTCAATACCATAATATTAAAGAACCTTATTCCACATTTCATTTTTTACTTGTTGGCAGCCTCATTGCTTGGACGTTAAGTTTGTACAGTGGCCTGAAGTTGTGTGTATATAAAAACATTAGAAATCTGTAGTAGATACGAATTATGGGGTGGAGGGTAACAACATCGATTCTAAAATATGACATATACAACAGACTGCAACAAATGACCCCTCGTTAGAATTGTATAGAGACAGGCTTTTGTATGCATCTGTATTCAAAAACAATTTGACCTTGAACACAAGTTGAAGGTCAAATCGGGGTCATTTTGACGTCAAAGTGAAAATTGGTGAGGCAAATACCATCGAAAAAAGGTTATTTTTTCTTGTTCCAGGATAAAAATAGTAAGCACAACCATAATTTTGGTCTTAAAACTTGCGCATAAGGAATGTCAACGGAACAAATTTACATTTAGTGTAAAAAAAGATGAAGAAAGTGTCTCTTCGGGACAGAAACAAACAAATATGGGCCTTAATAGAAGCGCTCATTTAGGTGTTCGCCATAACTTGTTCTTAACTGTGTTACATAGTCCACTGTGATAGACGTCCTTGTTAGATTGAATAGTTTGATAAATGCTAAGCATGCTATGTACCAAAAATGTCAGAGTAAGAAACACCTTTTATCCAGAAGTATTACATGTAGAGTTGCAGGAATACCATCTCTAGGATGAGGGTCAAAGGTCAAAGGTCATCAAGTGCAATGGGCCTTATAAGTAAGACTTTGCGGTCAATTTCAGTCTCATTCATCCTATTTCTTTGCTTCATCAATGACAATGTTTGCACAAGGTGGAGGGACATTCAATTACATAATATTGAAGAACCTTATTCCCCATTTAATTTTCTACTTGTTGGCAGCCTTATCGCTTGCACGTTAAGTTTGTACAGAGGCCTGAAGTTGTGTGTATATAAAAACATTAGAAATCTGTAGTAAATACGAGTTATGGGGTGGGGGGTAACAAAATCTGTTCTAAAATATGACATATACAACAGACTGCAACAAATGACCCCTCGTTAGAATTGTATAGAGACAGGCTTTCGTATGCATCTTTATTTCAAAAACAATTTGACCTTGAACACAAGTTGAAGGTCAATTCGGGGTCATTTTTAGGTCAAGGTGAAAATTGGTGAGGCCAAAACCAACGAAAAAAGGTTATTTTTTCTTGTTCCAGGATAAAAACAGTATATTATTAAGAAATTTGCATATATGTCAGATCACATGATCGCCCCAGATGTGAACGGGTTAAGATTTGGCGTTTAAGTCTCTGATCACCTATGGCACCTAATATATATATAGAGGTGTCACCATAACACGTTTAATTTGCTCAAGATATGATCACACATACATGGACACTCGTATTAAACATTGAAATAAGTACTAATGCATACTTTAGATATCAAATATATAAGTTTGGATATTGTCCTTTTTTGAGTGATTTTATGCATTTGGGTATTAGTGGAGAATGTTTCTGTTATGGTTTTCAACCAGTTGGAATGTCTATATATAAATATGGTTAAGCACCCATGGATTACTACAACTGTAGGGAACATTTTGCATTTGCATACAGTTAACGTTATCGCTATCCAAGATCCTAATGAAGCAATTTTACCGCAGGCAACCATCCTAATGTGGAAATCTGCTATCGACAGGTAACGAATCATCAGGTCTCAAAGCACAGGTGATACTATACTCGATTCCGTGAATAAAGAAAACGTTGCCAACCATTTATGACATTCGATGATAGTAGTTTCCAAAGTGAAAAATTCCACTGTAAAGATATACATTTAAATTCCAGTAGAGACAGTATCTCCCCTGTGTAACAGATATATCCATACTCGCCATTTCTTTACATCTTAGCTAATGGGCTCCATGTTCTTTCACAACCAGTTGTATTGACAAATGAATGTTAACAACAGTTATTTGATTTAAATGTCTTTTTATAAAAAAATTTAATGTTCAAACCATGCAGTGCCAACATTTAATTCCTGCACTAAATGCTCGGGGAAAAAATTCACGACCGCACGCCCGATTGCCCCCCAGATTTGTGGGCATGGATGATCTCACAACTGAAGGTAGCTTTGATTCGCAACCTACGTGGGTCTTTGATGAGCTTGGTTAAACATTTTGAGACATGTTATCCATCATGGGTGCTTGTACAACCAGGCAGTGGCAGACATCTGGTCGACTGGTGCAGGAATTAAATGTATGTACTGTACATAAGCCCTACTTTCTTTTGAAGAACCCTTTCCTAGGTATATCCATCCCTATGGTAAAATAATGCTGTTACATTGCCCGACCATTAGTGTTGGTGGATGTGTTCCGAAGAAAGGTTAACTTTCGTCAATACAATTTTGTTGGTTTAAAGAGAAGCTTTCAGAAATACAAAACAAAACTACTTAAAACTGAAACAATAGCTAGATATTCAATAATTTGGCAAATTTGCGAAACAATCTTGTACTATTTACCACGATTAATATAAGCAGATAATTGTACGATACTGTGCACAAAGAAAGCATTGTCTCTAATTTGTCTATCTCACGCTATCAGCTAGTACAATTCCTGTATATTTAATACGACAATAAAACACTGTCTGTCACCATGGTATTATCTTTAAAAGGAAAATATCACTATTCCGACATTAACGCCCCCATTTTATTCGTGAAGTACTTTGTAAACACGGATCTTTTCAGCGAAACTTATTTTACTAACAGTAAAAGATTCGTTTCTCTGGAACTGAAAATTGTATTTCGTAGACTGGTGATATACCATATCTATTTGAGTAAGAATGGTTCATCACGATCATTGTCTAAATGTCTTAATATGTAATCACTCATATCAGGGTTGAAGATTTTGCGTTTTGGTTTGTTCCAAGACAAAGGCATCCTAGTCTGGAGCTCTCCAAGAAGGCTGTCCTGGTTCTCAGATAACATGTCACTTAGCGATCTCTTGGCAGCCCAGGGGGCCACACGCTTACCAAAGAGAGAACCATAACGTTTGAATTGCCTTGCTCCGCGAAGCACATCCTCGAAGCCCTCATCATCCTCGCTGTCATCCACTTCCGGTCTGATTTCCCGGAAGTTTCTTCGAGACATGGGGAACTGATAACCACTTGACGAGTCCCTTAGTGCACGTTACCAAACAGACTACCGTATCTCTTGTCAAGCCCCATCTCTATTTCCGCCACGCGCCTTTTGGGTATTTTTTGGCGTAATAGCGTCGCAGTCGGTCAAACAGGGTGTTCTGTCTCGCTGGTTCCTCTCCGAGGTCGTGACGTAGTCGGAAGCTGTCGCCCCCTATCGGCTTTCCGATGCCAAGTAGGGCTCTTTGGAGAGCCTCCGCATTTCGTAAAGACCGGAAGTAGGCAGTGGAAACTCTCCGGATGCTTTCGGGGGAGGGAGGAAAGCCGTAACCCCTATTTCCTGTTGGCTCTCCGAGCTGCTGGATTAACGGCCCTGAAATACACAAAGCTACATTAGACAGTGACGAATGAGGGCGTGGGCAGTGTCCTCTCTCTCATGACCAGACACACCTGGTCAAGGTTTTATATATGTGCGAAAAGTCTCGGTTCCATATCTGCATGCGTTTCAAATACTTGTTCTATCACTCATCAGTTTAACCCTTTCAATGCTGAGGCTACTTCCTTCCAATGCACAATAATGCAAAGATTTTAAAAACCATCTAAACCATATGTCATGTTAGTATCCATTGGACAACCCTCATGGAGTACTCTCAGATGATTACCCATATGCCAGGGTTAGTGATTTTTCATAAATTTTGCATTATTTGGTCGTGGCCAATATAGCCACCAGCAACACAAGGGTTAAGAAACATCATATTACAATAAATGTGTATGGATATGATTTTAGAGAATAAATAAATGCTTACATCTGGACAACACATTCAATTTAATTCAATGTAACTCTCTCTCTCTCTCTCTCTCAAAAAGTCCTGATTTGCAAATTTTTCAATCTTTATTTACAACAAACACGCTTTGGTGTAGATGAATTTCTTACTATTTTCTACAATATAACAGATCATAAACTGTTTAAAGTCTAACATCTAAAGGTGCATACATAATGTTAAGCGAGCTGTTATCACAGTTTGAATGCTGAATGATTGTCATAGCTGGCCACACTCAAAGTTTTAATTAAGCGTAATCAACAAGGCATCACAGTACTATCTTATCGAATCATTAGTTCAACCCTTTTATGTCTAAATTATAATTTTACCCACAATTCCTGATGCCAACTTGCAACGTGAAATTTGCCAACATCGAGTATCTGGTTAGTTTTGTTTGACTAGCCTAAGATAATTTAAAAATAGTTTAGCGCAGTCGTGTGACATTATACAATTTATACGAAATCCCTGTGAGCTGTACAACGGGAATGAACCTCCACAAAGAGGATTGAATGAAATAAAGAAAATATAAAAAACACAAATGGTGATGAAATTGACAAACACCAGAGATTTTGGATATAAAATGAACTACTGTCGTCTGCCCTGGTGACCTAGTTTCACCGGTCGGCAAACTCCGTGGTTGTTCGTGGGGTATATAAACCAAAACCTTCTGGTAATGAATGTGATCATCTTGCATGAAAACGCTTCACACCAGTAATTAAATGTCATCATTCAATTTCCGATTTACTCCATTATTCTTAAATGTTCCTCCAGAATTGTCGTGTGGATCTATAACACTTTTGACAATAACTTTGGAATTAACGAACTTTTATGAAATATTTTAAGCAGATTTTATGATAGTGTTCACGTTTCTCCTTCAAATATTTCCCACCTATGCTTTTGCTTGGAAGATGGCATCCAACTTGTCGGTGTGTTTTTGGCCGCTGTGAGCATTAATAGCATAACGATGGGTAGCACTCAGACTATAGGAGTAATGTACCAGTCAATTGAATCCCTGGGAGGGGGGGGGGGGGGGGGCGGGACTTGGCCGGGAAACACGGTGCTTCTGCTAAATTCTGCTTAAAATAGCTGCCCGGTGTACCGGGATTACTGTGATTTATTGTTGCTGTCCCGAGGCGGTGCATGATAGGCGGGGATTTGAATAGTGACGTCATACTTTGCTGCCACGATTCCAGTAGGCCTATCAGCCGGGCGCACCCGGCCTCTGCTAGGTCCACTGTGTTGACCAACTACGGACTATGGTGCGCAGTCTACCTAACGCGCGATCGTTTCTTTGATATGTTGTGACAATGGTCATACTATTACACCTATAGCGTAAGGTATGACCAATGCCACAACATTTCAAAGATACGATCGCGCTAACCGCTCCTTCTTCGGTGCAAAGAAGACGATTATGCTGTGTCACACGTGGGAGCAGGACGGTGTGGTAAATATGATAATAATAATAATAATTGAAAAAAGATATAGCGCCCTATCTATCTGTAATGTCTTCATAAGCGCTTTAAAGAATAGTCAGTGGACACATGTTTATAGTGACAGTCCTTGTAGTCGATGAAATAGCAATGTTTCTTGGAAGTTTTGCGCACTATCAGCAGCCTTGATGTCAGGTAGCTCATGAGATGGATCATATTTAATTATCTACATAAGATGATCCTATTCCCAATGACATGGTGAATGGGATAAATAAAAAATGAAAAATAAGATAAAATAGAATTGAAATATTTCCCCCCAAAAAAGAAAAAAAACTTTTAAAAAATAAAATTGATCACTTAATTCAGGTTGATTGTTTTGGTATGGGTTACACATATATAGTAACAGTGTGAAGGGACCCTGGTCTGTGTGACAATTCTAGTGCACTGGGGGCTTATTATTTGAGTTACATAAAGAGAAAAATTACTTATTAAAGAAATATTTACAAAAAAAAGAAAAAAAACTTTTCTAAAATAAAAATTGATTATTTGGGCCTAGTTAGTATTGGCTCCCTGAAATTCATTTGGGCTCCCTCGAAAAAATCCAGGGAGCCCCTAGGGCTCCCTGAAAATTCCCAGGGCTCCCTAGAAAAAATCCAGTGAGCCTGTAAATTGTAATTTCAAGCCCTGGGTAAGTTGTAAAACCTGGGTTGGGATCGGATGCTGGACTCTTAATCACTGAGCTGCCTGATGAAATTTCAGCTGGACTGATGAAATGTATTGCACTGAAATAAAATTGAAAATGATAATACTGATGAACCATCATATGAAATCTGAGCCCATAAGACCACTTGGCCACATGTACTTTGAGTTTAAATTTGATTTCAATGTTTAATTGATCTCTGATTGTATAGAGCTCTACATGATTCATCTAGGGGTAGTTTTCATCTGATCATAATTTGGGATGCAAATGAGGGGAAAACTTTCTGCGCCATATATGGACCTCATGGCACCATTTATTAAAGAGTCCTGTCCAAATTCCATGGCGACAGACAGATCTAAAATGCACTGTAACCTATTGTTGAATATATTGAATTTATGTCTGATTTTTTCACTCTGCCACCAACCATTTTCTTATGCAAACACCCACTGTTTTCCCAACAGGGGCCTCGAAAAATGTTTGCTCAGGGTAACCCTACCCTACTAATGGCTACTTAGTTTTTCTCCCCTACCCTAATGGGGTTTCTTCCAATCCTTAAGTCCAGGTCAGGAAGAAATAGGGAAAGACATCCCAATCATGGACATAAACACATGAATAGTTGTATACGACCTTGAATAATAGCTGAAGTAAGTGAGCTGTACATCCTTCAAAAGACAAGTCAAACAAACGTTCCTGGTAAGCAAATCTCAACCCTATGGTTTTAAGTGTGAAAAAACAAACAAAAAAACACTACCTACCCTGCCTATTTTTCGGCAAGCATTTCTTCTTTTGGTCGAGCAAACATTTTTTTTTTGCTTGACCAAAAAGAAAAAAAAGGATTTATTGGTTCTGGTGGGTATAACTTTTTTCAGGGTATGATTTTTAAACCTCTCCAAACAGTGCCTCCACAGAACAGTGGGCATCATTTGATCACTTTTTTCGAAGGTCATCTTAGTTTTCAAAATTCACCACTATGGGTTGATGTGAATTATTTGTTTGCACAATATCTCAAGAACCACTCCATGAAACATTTTCCTATTTAGTGGTTGCTTCTTCGGAAGTTTCTTGGGATGCTCACACTGAAAACACACCCCAGGCTTCGACCATGGCTTGAAGTTGCCCAAATGTGCCTCTCTGTGGTAACCTTGGGGAAGTAGAATATCACAGGAGGGTTGACTTGAAGATGGGAAAGTTGAAACAGACTACTCAATCATTCACTTAAGGAGTTCAAAAAAAGCAGCCATCTGTTGAACTCATTCTATGACCCTATGGCCAACACTTGTTTATACTTTTTCTACAATCACTTCATTGTAGATAAACATTTCCAGTGTACTACAGTGCAATACACAGAGTGTTGATATACTTTTAAAACTGAATTGTAATTCAGAGACTTTCCATTGACAATGGTATCACAATGGACGTCAGGTGTTTGATAAAAGTAATGTGAAGGGTGTCTTCTCCAAGTCTAAAATTTTATTTTTATAACTGCTGAAGATTTTGTTATTTGTGATGTAACTGCTAAGATTTTTGTGGTTTATTTTCACAAAATAAAAAGTTGAAATCTTAGGAACTTAGGGGCATGCCCCAGGGGTGGGGCATACTGCCACAGAATTGGTCCCTGCCAGTGGGGATGAGTGCTATTTATTGATTTTTTCCTGAGCAGTATCCCCGCATGTCCCGGCCCCCCCCTCCCGGGGATTCAATTGACTGGTGCATAACTATACTAAAATGAGAGAATACGATTGTTGTTAACTCCGAAGTTGAGATTGCAGTATACCATTCCTAGGATTTTGATAGAAAATACACGACATTGGGACCAATGCAAAACGCAATACGTGGTTTGTTCAGAGGTTACTTACTCACTCACTGTCCAGACTCTCAATTGTGCTTGGACATTAGTCAAACTGCATGAACTTATACTTGGATGATAATGATAATCAAATAAAAGTGTCTTAAGCTTAGATTTACTATTAGCTTTAAGGGTAATTATAAAACAGACTAATAAAACTCGATGTTACAGGTCTGAAAAAGCGGAGACAGCATTAACCCATCAGTGCCCACACAACCAAAAGCAGCCTGATGATTTAGGTGGAATCTTTCAAACAAACGAGTAGTTTGGAAAATATTTGAAGGAGAAATGTTAACCAGGATACTACCAATAACTATCTTTGAAATATTTTGTTGAATCATTCTTAAATCCTGAGTTATTAAATGTATCATAGATCTAGACGACAATTTCTATAGAAAATCTTAAGTATTAATTGGTTATAACAATGCGTTACTCTTAAGGTTAACTTTTCCAATGCTGAGGCTACTTTCGTCAAAAGCACAAGGATGTATATAATTTTTATAACCATCTAAGCCTAGTCACGTTGGTATTCATTAGATAGCTCTCACCGAGTACTCTCAGATGAGTACCCATATGCTTTTATACCATTAAGCAGTAACGGTATATCTTATATTAAATGATTCAACACTTTTTCCCTTTCCATATTGGTATTTGGTATTGGATCACACCACTGGTACGCACCCTATTTTTCAGGTTCTTTGCATCATTTTGTATTTGCAAAATTAGCCACCAGCATCATAAGGGTTAAGGACATTGACAAGGACATTAAAAGTGCCTAAGTGCGTCGTTTATACAGCCAAGTACACGTAGATCTGGTGATTACAACTCCGGGGAGGTCGCTTAAATGTGAACATGTGCCGTTCAAGCATTGATGCGTAAACAGAAGTATGGCGAATTAGCTTATATGCAAACCTGTACAAACTGTTCGGTTTGATCATTATAAAGACTCCATTGCTGATTTTTCATTTTTCTTTATTCACATAGTCCATCTAGTACTTAAGGCACACATTCTTATCGTTTTAAATCTAACAAATCAAGAATATTCATGCACATCTGCCATTCTCAACGACAACATGATATATACTTATTGGAAGAGCTGCACACTACTCTTCTTGTATTTGCATAACTCATTGGCCTTTTAACATATTTTAACGTATGTTGCCTTTGTTTTCCATATAGCCTGTATGTGTATATAGCCCTAGTAAGTAATATAGCTACATTTATTATCCATGGGTTTTTAATATACTGCTGAAAATAATACCTTGACCAGACACTTTTAAATGAGAATCTGTTTTCAAAATATGAGAGCCATTTCACAGCATGGTTATACAAAGTTATTTTGCATCACCTACTCTCCTCTGATATGGTTAAGACTGACGCTGAAGCCCCTCTCACACAAGAGCACGAAGTCTACACGACTGTACATGAAGGTGCTGACTTCCACTTCATGTAGCCTTCACGAAAAAATTGAGGTTTTGTAGCCACTCGACCATACAACATGAAGCGTACACAAAGACAACACAAAGCCAACAAGATTGAATATGTCTATACACGAACACAACACGTATATAACACGAAGTGAATGTGAATTGCACATGAACCTATATGAACTATCAAGAAGACAACCAGACCAAACATGACACAACCAGAAGATAACGCGATGCTACTGGGAAGTTAACCAGAAGTGATCATGAACACAACATGAAATTACTGCAAGGCATTAGCCTGGATTTGCGTAGCCATATTTATGTAGCCATTTCACTCATACTGTATACGGCTTTAATTTGGAGTGCTAAAGGGTATTTGCACTACTTAAAATTCACGCATTTAAGCACTCAAACAACGCATAAACAAATCAGGATATTTATTTGAAGAATGTTATTTTGGGGCTATCATGGCCAGTACAAAATAAGCAAAAATTAAATGCCTGTAAAAATACCAGGTATACAGTATGTAGTACTAATAATTATATAGGAAATATGTCTAGCAATAACAATAGCAATAGCTACTATCGCATTAATGAGGTTTCAATTTAAAAAATGTTCAATAACCATAGGGAAAACATTTGTGAAATGATAAATGCAAATAATGTTATATAATACAAATATTATATTAGTATAACATAAACGATAATTAAGGAATATTTTTTTAAAACATTAACCAATATATTTTTATAATGTTTGATAACATTACACCATCTTTAATCAACATATGTAATTACTGTTTAACAACTGCATATTACAAATATATTACTGACATACTTTAAATTGTTTCTAAAATGTCAGAAAAAGTCAAAATGATTCATATATATATATATATATATATATATATATATATATATACATATATATATATATATATA
>OZ012691.1:12098701-12171923 GCA_963942565.1 Maea johnstoni | reverse complement strand
GTTTGCCATTCAGCATTTCAACAACTAAGATGTGCCACAGGTAGATGTGGTGTTTCATTATTAAAAATGATCCTATATAGACCCATATAAGAATGAAAACACAGGAAACAAAGTCTTTTCACAAAATAGTGGTTTATGAAGACGTGGCTTTACCTTGAGGATGTTCGCCATTCATCACACATAGAGAAAAGTAAAGCATTCTTCCTGAGTGAATAAGTATAAGTATTTATTGACTGTATCTGTGATACAAAACATGTCTCTTAGTATAAGGGACTGGGCCAGTTGAGGACCAGTAAATACTTTTAGTAGTGGCTTTAATGATGACAAATTTCAAAATCAACAAAGTGAAAAACATCTAATGTTTTCTTGCTGCAATACAACATTGTTATTAAACAGTTGCTGGAAGGTGTTCCTGAAAAAGCCCAGCCTTCTTAATATAATTGGGTGATTGCTGTTTTGGGGGGTTAGACACAGAAACTGAATCTGAAAAGTACTAGTAATATTATCACTAATATGAGTATATGTGCACATGTACATGACTGACTATTAATTCTTGTAATGCTACCTCAGATGTGTGAGAACAGGAAAAATGTATTTAACCAAGTTAATGCAAGCTGCATTAATATTCTGGTATAAGTATAAAAAATAGAACTGATTTTAATTATTCAAAATATTGTTGAGACTGTTTGGTGGAAAATTGCATTTGAGGATAATGTATTGTGGAACCTGATAGATTAACTCTGTACATAGAGCATTTCCACAGCAGTACCTGCATACTGTAACAGCGCAAGGTAACCCTGTAGCCTGTGACTATACAAATCTTTTAAAAAATAATGGTAGGGCTGCTTAAACAATGGGCTTGTAGGTCCATTGGGCTAAGTACTTTATATTTATCAAAGTACACAATATGCTCATGGGCTAGTTATCATAAGGGGAATAGGTGGAAGGACTTCTAAATGTTGTGGACAAGTAGTCCATCACTGGCTAGTGGAATATTTTGGTAATGTTTAACCGTGAGTGAATAGGAGCCCAATTTCCCAAAGCTTTGTGCTAGGAGAGTGGGGCATTTAATCTTTAGGCAGCAAACTGACAAAAGGTGTGGTCCTAATTGTGCAGTGTTTTTGCAGCCCAACCAATAATCTGCTGAATAGGAAGTATTAAGAGTAGTATGATGAAGATATGAATAGGGAGGAGTCAAAATGAATCCTGATTCATGCAATACTTTGGAATTTCGATCATCCTTTTTCTGCCATATTTAGGCTAAATTGTAACTAGCCTGTTGTAAGTGATGGAGGAAACTATAGTAACCCAGTGAAAACAACTTAACCCCAAGTCAGTGATCACTTTCGCACATGCCCTGTCTGGGATCAAGGAACAAACACACATTTTGGAGTTGGGAATTTTGTTTTTTGTCACTTTTTCTGCCATAACATGGTTAAGTCATGACTAACCAGTTGTAATTGGTTTTGGAAACCAGATTACCCAGCAAAAAACACTGCCTAACTCCAAGTCACTAGCAACTTTCTCACATGACTGGGATTTGAAAGATCAAAGTGGCTGTTTTGTTTTTTATACTTGAATGACTCACATGTATATCAAATTATAAATGAAATAACATCTCACAGCATGATACTTATGTAACTGAGTGAGATATACCTTAGACTTTAAGAGTTATAGTAGGAGCTCTACTACTATTCTCTACCATAAATTGATATTGATGCTATTTCAATGACTCTGTTTCTTGATCTGTATGACCTGAGATGTCAGGGACCTGCATACGCGGAGCACTTCTTAATTTCTCATGAGTGCTCCATGTCCACAGGTTCCATTGTGATTGCTATGTACGTAGGTACTATCAAAAGTATCCATCTCTCATTATATTACATCAAAATGATCCAAAATCTAGCATGACTGAGGTAATGATTCAAAATTCCTTAGAATGATAGAGCCTATAAAATTACAAAAATTACATTTCTAAAAATTCTCACGTTTCATTACTTTTTCCATAAAATGCCCAAAACGATAGCTTATCATTGAAATCTAGTAAACCTAACCCAGTTCCTTCACCAACACATTCTTAAGTGATTTCTTAGGCAAAATTGGGAAATTAAGATCTTTGCATAGTCTCCAAGTTTTTGTAACAACAATATCAGGCTAGAATCTTGGTATAAGATATGATATACCTTTGTTCAAATAAATGAGAAATTACAAAAATCCTACTTTTTTAAAAGTTTTTACCCCAAAATCACTCACAGTACAGATACATTTTATACTAACAGAAAATATTTGATTATCATAGACATCCTCATTAAATCGTTTATGGCAAGTTTAGAGTTCCTAGTATGAAAATTGCACCTTCCAGAAGCGAATCCCTAAAATCACCTGTTTTATGCCATTTTTTCTATAAATTGCCCCAAAACGTAGCATGTCATGGTAATATGCAAACATGACTCACTCTCTCTATCTACACCTTCTTGGTTAGTTTTCTAAACCAGAACTAGAAAGTTTGGAATTGTCCACAGGATGACATTCAAGTTGTGGGAAATTACAAAAATTCTACTATTTTAGAGGTTTTTACCCCAAAATCACTCACAGCAGGGGTCAGATACATTTCATACTAACACAAAACATTTAATAATCATAGACATACTTAGAAAAATCATTTGTGGCAAGTTTTGAGTTCCTACTATGAAAATTGCACCTTTCAGAAGCAAATCCCTAAAATCACTAGTTTTAATGCCATTTTTCTGTAAAATGCCCCAAAACGTAGCATATCAGGAAAATATTCAAACATAACATATTTTCTGTATCCACACCTTATTGGGTAGTTTTCTAAACCAAAACTATTTAGTTGAGTGTTTGGAATAGTCCCCAGGATAACATTCAAGTTGTGGGAAATTACAAAAAACACTCATTTTTGATGATTTTTCCCCCAAAATCACTCACAGTGGGGGGTTCCTTGAAGTCACGCTAACGCAACATGTTCTAAGATCAGAAACATCCTCTTGAACACATTTGTAGCAAGTTTTGAGTTTCTATCTCAAAAAATGAATTTTCTAGAAGGAAATCCCAAAAAACATGCTTTTTTGGTGATTTTTTGCATAAAATGCCCCAAAATTACCTTACGAAGCAAATTCAGACGTGTCATCCACCCGTGCGCTAAAGTCCACCCTATGTAGAGATGAATAAGCATGGATGACGACTTGTAACGAAAAACGCCATCAAAAGTATAATTCTGACACTTGGCCACCCGCCTACAACTGGGCAGCTGGAGAATATTTCAGCTGGCCCACAAGAGGTAAAGGTATTTGGTTTATAGTCTTGTATCCACCGAAGCGCTCACACAACCTTCCTCCCCTAGCAGACCTGTACACACGGACACCTTTTCAATCCCCCGAGGGATATTCCAGAGCAGTTGGCAGCATATAGCGCACAAGCTCTAAGCACTGCCTTATTAATGCTAGGTATCCATTTTGCAGTTGGGTAGACTGAGGCAATATGGATTAAACTGTCTTGCCCAAGAACAGACCAAAGTGCCCCGGCAGGGAATTGAATCGGCGACCTACTGATTACTAGTACGACACCTAACAAACTGAGCTACTTTGTCCCCTGTATACCACAAGTATACCACAATATATACCACAAGTATATCAGCTTACTTGAAAGGCAGACATCTCTTGATGCCCTTAAGGCAGATATCCTTAAACCTTTTAATGCTTGAGAATTCCTACAGAAATTGTTGTCTGGATCTTAGATACCTTTGACAAAATGATGTAAAAAATTCAAAAGTACTTATTTATTAGGTATTGTCCAGGATCCCAAACATGACTTTTCCCAACAAATATATAAGGTAATGAATAATGCAATAAAATACCATTAAAATACTATATCATCTTGTTGGTACCAAAACCGGTACCGTACCATTTCATTCTTAGCAGTATCCATGCAAATAAATCTTTCCCAAGTGAGCAATTCACAATAGGAATCTTCACAAAAGGGCAACTTCTTCTAATTGTTAGTTTAACCACCTATCATCTATAAAACCTGCATCAATTAAAAATTGCCATCCAGTATTAGATTGGGTAACAAATATAGCTTGGGGGCAATACACTTTTAATTCTCTTTATCCGGCTAATGCCAGCTAGCTTTTAACCCTTATGCAGCTGGTGGCTAATTTGGCCAATACAAAAAGATGCAAAAACCCCTAAAAATGACTGAAACCCTAGCAAGTGGGTACTCATCTGAGAGCACTCGGCGAGAGCTTTCAAATGAATACCAAGACGACAGGGTTTCAATGGTTTTTTCAAGAATCTTGCATTCTTGTGCTTTGGACGAAAGTAGTCTCAGCATTGGAAGGGTTTTAAGGTCAAAGGTTGTCCATAAATCGCCTTGAATATCATGCAGGTGATTTCTAGCCATGCCTTGTTGTTTATCCCAGTAGAGGTCAAGCTGCTGGCATGTTCCCAGGGCTATCAGCGGCTACATAAATTCCCTGAGAGCTAGATTGGCAGGCATGATGCAAATCATCAATAAAGAGGCCATAAAAAACTCCGTCTCATAGCACCATTTGGCCACTGATGCCAATTGGAGATGAATTATTGAGGCACAGGGCACACCTCCAGCCAACACTATCATTGCAGGGCCAATTGCTAAATTGACACTAATTGATTTAAGCAATGTTTTACAGTATTTTTAATTATGAAGACATACATGTGATATTTATATGTAGAGTGAAATTTACATGATGATTAATCCAACAGGTATCAATCGCACCTGAAAACTTGCTGCTTGAGGAATTCATCTTGCAAAGGTAATTATGAAGCAGGTATGCTACCACACCCCCATCCTTCACAGCCAATCATGGAGCAGGTAGGATGCCACACCCCCATACCTCCATGCATAGCCAATCATGGAGCAGGTAGGATGCCACATCCCCATCCTTCACAGCCAATCATGGAGCAGGTAGGATGCCACACCCCCATACCTCCATGCATAGCCAATCATGGAGCAGGTAGGATGCCACACCCTCAGACCTCCATCCTTCACAGCCAATCATGGAGCAGGTAGGATGCCACACCCCCATACCTCCATACTTCACAGCCAATCATGGAGCAGGTAGGATGCCACACCCCCATACCTCCATCCTTCACAGCCAATCATGGAGCAGGTAGGATGCCACACCCCCATCCTTCACAGCCAATCATGGAGCAGGTAGGATGCCACTCCCCAGACTCCATACTTCACAGCCAATCATGGAGCAGGTAGGATGCCACACCCTCAGACCTCCATCCTTCATAGCCAATCATGGAGCAGGTAGGATGCCACTCCCCCATACCTCCATCCTTAACAGCCAATCATGGAGCAGGTAGGATGCCACACCCACAGACCCCCATCCTTCACAGCCAATCATGGAGCAGGTAGGATGCCACTCCCCCATAACTCAATTCTTCACAGCCAATCGTAGAGCAGGTAGGATGCCACTCCCCCATAACTCAATTCTTCACAGCCAATCGTAGAGCAGGTAGGATGCCACTCCCCCATACCTCCATTCCTCACAGCCAATCGTAGAGCAGGTAGGATGCCACTCCCCCATACCTCCATTCCTCACAGCCAATCGTAGAGCAGGTAGGATGCCACTCCCCCATACCTCCATTCCTCACAGCCAATCGTAGAGCAGGTAGGATGCCACTCCCCCATAACTCAATTCTTCACAGGCAATCGTAGAGCAGGTAGGATGCCACTCCCCCATACCTCCATTCCTCACAGCCAATCGTAGAGCAGGTAGGCTGCCACACCCCCATCACGTTTTCAAGTGACAATCTTCATGGAAAGAGTTTATGAAAGTGAAGTAATTTGAGTTTTACTTGTAAATATATCTAAACATCAACAAAAGTGCTGCTTAAAAACTAGTTTATACGCTGTATATTAGGAATCGGTAATATATAATTTAAACCTTAAAAATAATAATAATAATAATAATGATAATAAGAATAAGAATAATGATAATAACAATAATAATAATAATACCGGTGAACTTGGATATGACGGACCACTGTACGACGGATTTTTGCATATGACGGACGAATACGGGACGATATGCTTGGTCCCAGTCCGATGCATATCAAGTATTCGTCATGTGTATACGACGGATTTTGCATATGACGGACCAATTTTCCTGGTCCCATTGAGTCCGTCATATCCAAGTTTACCTGTAATCTTTATTTCATGAGGGTAACACAGTAGAATACAGGATTTGGTTCTCGCTGTGGCCCTCAGATTTAAGGATTATACCTTTCACGCTTCAGGCCACAGCATTTCATGAATGATGTGCAATACCCTCGAAATATGATCAACAAGAAGGAAAACTTTCACTTGCCATTTTCATCATCAATATCGTCCTCGTCGACTCCGAGCAGCATGGTGAAAGCGATCTTGGCAGAGTTAGTCTTGGCCTCCTTCTTGGTCTTACCACAGCCTTGGGGATAGGCAGTGCCATCTATCGTACAAACATACGCAAACCTGGAAGTCACAGAGGGTGCCTGGAATATAAAACAACACCAATATTACCACAGTCTTGAGGATAGGCAGTGCCATCTATCGTACAAACATACGCAAACCTGGCATCACAGAGGGTGCCTGGAATATAAAACAACACCAATATTACCACAGTCTTGAGGATAGGCAGTGCCATCTATCGTACAAACATACGCAAACCTGGAAGTCACAGAGGGTGCCTGGAATATAAAACAACACCAATATTACCACAGCCTTGGGGATAGGCAGTGCCATCTATCGTACAAACATACGCAAACCTGGAAGTCACAGAGGGTGCCTGGAATATAAAACAACACCAATATTACCACAGTCTTGAGGATAGGCAGTACCATCTATCGTACAAACATACGCAAACCTGGCATCACAGAGGGTGCCTGGAATATAAAACAACACAAGTAGTAGTATTGGTGTACTACTTAGGCATATGCAACAATTAATACTATGTAACAGTGGGATTTTTTTGGCAATTGTTGGAAAGTTGCAAAGAGATCGCAGCAGATAGTGATGGGATGACAGTCCACCATAGTCACAGTGGTGAAAGTAGACAGTAGCCCACCGGTCCGTTTCTACCAAAAATTTGAATGGGCTAGTAAAAGTCTAGGTTTACTTGCCCAGAAAGTTTTTTTGTTCGAACGTGACAAATTGCGTTCGATGATAATAATTGGAGGCAAAAACAAACGCTGTTTGGCATGTTCGAACAATCGGGCGAACAATAAAATTAAGTCTTCCAAGATCTAGCAAATGATAAATTAAAATAACAATATATATAGTATAATTCTTTTGGCACTGATACTGACAAAGCAAAAGATTGGGATGCAAGAAAATGGTATCTATATAAATTGTCAGGCATCAGTATTCAGTGTATGAGAAGCATTCAACTCATGTTAGTACTTGATCTCATGAACTTAAGCATTCTGAGGTGAGATTTTATGGGTAGTTAATGACCAGCCACATGATAAAAACTGCTGATTAGACATGTGTGGGAAGCAATAATAACTGCGGTTGTATGGCATCCTCATTGGAACCAGCGCCATAGCAAACAACTTAGCTTAACTGCCGAGAAAGTGATCGCTGGGACCAATCAGCAGTGGAAGACCCTAGGAACCTTTTTTTTTCAAAGTGTAACATACCAAAAATAAATTTTCCAAGCTTTTGAAATAATGAAATTACAGACCTGTACAGGCATGCTATGCATATGTAACAGACCTGTTTTAATGGGTGTATAATAATAAGTGTATACGGCCTTAATTTGGAGTGAGTTAAAAAAATTGCTTTACGGCCCTACTGAAGAGAATATGTGCTAGGTTAAATTTGCGCATTCAAGCACTCAAACTAAACCAGATACAAAGCAGGGTATTTATTTGAAGGATGTTATTATGGGGGTAGCGAAAATGGTGAAAAATCATGTCTGTAAACAATACCAGTTATACATTACATGTCTAGGCGTGTTTTGCCATGTTACATGCCCGTTTTTACAGGCATGTAACGGACCAGTCATGCCCTTCAACTTTTACCAGTGTTAAGTAAATTTTGCCTTACAGGGCTCAACGGTCCCCAGAAGGAGCAGGTACGCTGGCGGGGCTACCTGAACCCAAGATCAGGTAGTCCCGCCAGCATTTTAGGTAGCCCCGCCATTTATTCCAAAAAGGCAAAATAGTTCTTTTTCCCCCTTTTCATGTTAGTAATGGTACTTATGCTTTTTTCTTCTATTGTGTAGGTTGCATGATTAAGGGATGCTATATTTTTCTATTTTTCTGCTACCATTTTATAGCATTTTAGTGAGGAACTTCCCCAGGATTCAGGTAGTCCAGCGGGACTACCTGAATCCAACTTTAGGTAGCCCGACAGGGCTTTTTTTGGAATTCAGATCTCCCGGGAGATGGGACTATGCTATATGTTGAGCCCTGCCTTACTATGTCAATATATAGGTTTGGTATGATTATTATTGTAAATTGGGTAACTGACTTATGACTACAAAAATTTCATGAATCCCCAGATTTGACCACCTGTTCGGAAATACTGGGCAAGACCGTGCCAGACGCTATGCCTCTAACTGGCACTCGTTAACATCTATACACTCCTGAATATTCAGAGGACTCTCCCTCACTCCAGGGTTCGACTTTCCCAGGGGGCCAAGGGCATATGCCCTTAGATTTTGATGCAGGCCCCTGGATTTTTCAGACTAGGGGCCCAAAATAGTATGTATAATAACCAGAAATCCTGTTTTTGACCATTGATTTTTATCAAAAGACCTTTTCTGGCCCCTAGCCTGAAATCTAAGTGTCAGACCCTGGCCCTGTATGCTAAATATAGGGGCATATGCCCCTGGGCCCCTGGGAAGTCAAACCCTGCATGGCATCTGGATTTAGGTCAAGTACCTCTAGATCTGAGTTGACCCAAGAGAATCGATCTCTACAGATCATAACATATCATACAGTCATTGATCAGAGGCTGCTTCATGATCAAAGCGATCGGAAGTCTCCGAGTGCAGGAACGGTAGAGGTGCACATTATATATATAGCTAGTATAAGACCTCTGCCATAGTCTTAGCCAGCAGGGTGTGTGGGCATCATTTGGGTACCCAAATACTTAACAAGATAGACGCCAGTGGCGTCAAGAGGTTGATTCCTTGTATGTCTTTTTGTAGTTAATCATTTGCAATTTTTAGTTTTTTTAATATTTTGCTATTTTGAAATTTTTCTGATTTTTGTGTTTTTTCGTTAGTGGTTACAGACTGATACACACTTGTAATGCTGCTGATGATACTTACAGACTTTTTAATCAAAAACCAAGTTTGTGAATAGACATTAATATCAGTTTGGAGCACTATAAAACATTTTCCTTTTTTATGAAATTCTTTATCTTTTTATCATACCTAATAGTGCCAAAAAATACATCTGAAACACATATCTTTCAAATTTTTCATAAGATTTCTATCTAAAACCCTCCCTCAAATATTTTCCAAAACTATAACCCACTTCTGGCTATCCAGAAACTTTGACAAACTCACCACCCACCATCACCTATCCAGTAGATCACCAAACATGAACGGGAAAAGCCCACATCCTGCACTGCAAATGACAGTCAACAAAACCCCACCAATAGCATGCTTGCCACAACTTACTTAATGCTGCCTGAAGAACTTAAGTCCGTGACTTACCCTTACATGAAAATGGCCAAACACTGCCAGAATGCAAACATGCACAGGGATCAACCTTATGGTCCCTTAAAGGGCATATGCCCCTGAACCATGTGATTTTGCTACCAGATGATGAATTATAGGAGCCAAGTTTGTGAACGGACATTAAATATCAGCTTAAAGCATTTTAAAAACTTTTCCTTTTTTTGAAATTCTTTATCTTTTCATCATACCTAATAGTGCCAAAAAATACAGCTGAAACACAAACCTTTCAAACTTTTCCCTGTGAGCATGCCCCAAGATCCCCAAACCTGGACAATGCACCCCTGGCAAAACCATACCGTCGTGGTGGCCGCACAGGAATTTAATAGCCCCTAAACTTAAAATCCTGGGAGCCAAATCTGCTCCTGTCTGAAAATGTTAAAGTCAATCACTGATGCATGTAACAAACTGACTGGCTGCCTGCAAATAACACCACATCAAAATCAAACATGTTGCCAACAGCCAAAAATCCACTCCCCCTTAACAGAGGCTTGTGACTCTCCCCCACAACACAAAATGTTAACACATAAGCTAAGTATATACAACAAAGCCCATGCATTTAAATAAGTGCCGGCTCTCAAATATTAAAAAAGACCAACAGTTAAACAGCGAATAAAAAATTTCATCATAACCTAAAATTCAGCACGCATAAATAAAATGCAACTTTTGACAAACTAAACTAATCACTAAGCCTATCCGCCAAATATAAACATGAACATTTTAACACACATACTTCAGAAAAAGAGAGCGATGGGGGGCGGGGTTAAAAATTTGACATCTGACATATCATCAAAGTAACACAAAACATTTACATGAAGATGGCCAAACACTGCCTAAAAGCAAACATGAACAGGGATCAACCTTATGTACCCTTTAGGGGCATATGCCCCTGGTTCATGTGATATTGCAACCAGATGAAAAAATATACGAGCCAACTTTGTGAAAGGACATTAAATATATGTTTGGAGCATTTTAAAACATTTTCCTTTTTCCTTAAATTCTTTATCTTTCTATCATACCTAATAGTGCCAAAAAATACATCTGAAACACATATCCTACAATTTTTTCATAAGAATTCTATCTAAAACCCTCCCCCAAATATTTCCCAAAATTATAACCCACTTCTAGCTATCCAAGAAACTATGACAAACCCACCATCACTCATCCAGTAGATCACCAAACATGAATGGGAAAAGCCCACATCCTGCACTGCAAATGAGAGTCAACAAAACCCCACCAATAGCATGCTTGCCACAACTTACCTGCTGCTGCCTGAAGAACATTAGTCTGTGACTTACCTTTACATGAAAATGACCAAACACTGCCTGAGTGCAAACATGCACAAGGATCAACCTTATGGTCCCTTAAGGGGCATATGTTCCTGGATTATGTGATTTTGCTACCTGATGATGAACTATAAGAGCCAAGCTTGTGAATGGACATTAAATATCAGCTTAGAACATTTTAAAAAAAATTCAACTTTCTTGAACTTCTTTATCTTTTTATCATACCTAATAGTGCCAAAAAATACATCAGAAACACAAACTATTCAATTTTTTCCCTGGAAAAATGCTCCAAAACCCCCAAACCTGGACAGTTAAAACATTTCCCTTCCACTGAAATTCTTTATCTTTTTATCATACCTAATAGTGCCAAAAAATACAACTGAAACACATATCCCTCAATTTTTTCAAAAGAATTCTATCTAAAACCCTCCCTCAAATATTTTCGAAAACTATAACCCACTCCTAGCTATCCAAGAAACTATGGCAAACTCACCACCACTAATCCAGTAGATCACCAAACATGAATGGGAAAAGCCTACAACCAGCACTGCAAATGACAGCCAACAAAACCCCACCAGCAGCATGCTTGCCACAACTAACATGCTGCTGCCTGAAGAACTTTAGTCCGTGACTTACCTTTACATGAAAATGGCCAAACACTGCCTGAATGCAAACATGCACAAATATCAACCATATGGCCCCTTAAGGGACATATGCCCCTGGCCATGATCTTCCGCCACTAAAGCAGGTCCAGCACTACCAGAAACCCAATATGCATGCAATAACTTTGTACTTAAACCTAAAATAGACTGATACACACTTGTAATGCTGCTGATGATACTTACAGACTTTTTAATCAAAAACCAAGTTTGTGAATAGACATTAATATCAGTTTGGAGCAATTTAAAACAATTTCCTTTTATTTGAACTTCTTTATCTTTTTATCACACCTAATAGTGCCAAAAAATACATCTGATCACACATATCTTCCAAACTTTTCATAAGATTTCTATCTAAATCCGCACTTAAAAAAACTTCCCTATTTTTGAATTAATAGTGCTAAGAAATACAACTATAAGAGCCAGTTTGTGAATGTACATTAAATATCAGTCTAGAACAATTTCAAAAAAAATTCCCATTCTTTGAACTTCTTTATCTTTCTATCATACCTAATAGTGTTAAAAAATACATCAGAAACACAAACTTTGTAATTTTCCCTTTATTTTGATCAGTATTTTCGTTTGTTTTGCATCTTGGGCGATACAAATGCAGGGAGATGCTGCCTGGGCCCGAGCACTGGGTTGAAGGGGTATGGGACCGGCATCGGCATCATAGGGTAGAAGCCTGCATACTTCAGGTCTGCTACTTCACTCATGTTGAGAAGAGTTTCTAGGGACAGAACTGCAGGCAGCACTAAACATCAGGTAGACTGAAGGTACATCAGAGAAATTCAATACACCATGCAACCTGAAAAAATAATCATACATACCATCAAAGCAACACAAAAATATCAACACAAAACATATCTCACCAAATGCAATCTTATATTATCACACCGACACAATATCTTCTTTAAACAGTAATTGTTTTGTTTGAGGGACAGAGAAGATTTGCATGGTTTCTATATTTTGTGGATGTGTTTTTATAAAATTGTATATTGAGTGATAGTTTTGTATTGATACTTTTGTATTTATTTCAATTTAATGTATGCTTACTATTTTGGGTTGTCAGGTGAATCAAGTTCCTATGATGCTCTTTGGTGTAGATGCAGTATGATGTCGAAGCCAGTTTCTATGAGTGCTGCCTGCAGTTATGTCCCTTGACACCCTTCTCACCATGAGTGAAAATGCAATCCTGAAGTATGCAGACCATTAACCCTGCCATCCCATGCATTCGCATTACATGCTCTTTGGGCTTATAAGTTTGTGACCAATAAATTATAACAGTACACACTTTTCCTGTCACCCAAAACAATTAAAATCATATCTTTATCTAAAATACAACAACAGTGAGAACGGAAGGGATGGCAGGGTTAAAGGTCTGCTAACTTCAGGACTGCATACTACACTCATGGTGAGAAGGGTATATATACTGACTGCTGAAATCGCGATAAAAATATTTACTACTTCCGTTTTTTTCAAAGTTGTTTTCTTACGATTGTGGGGATCAAAAAAAATCCACAAATGGGCAGGATGGATTATTTAGAGTCTGTTTTCTTGAAGTTGAAACTTTTTTTCCGGTTTTAGTGGCGAAATTAATAAGTAAATTTAGAATTTCGCCAGGGTTCCTAAATCAACATTCCAAAAAGCCATTTTTGCCGTTTTTTTCCGAAGTCGCCATTTTTTTTCAAAAATTACAAATATAACCAACAAGTTATGATAATAGGGTAAAAGCCCTATTTGTCGCGAACACTTTGATGGGCCATTTGTAAATTTTGACCCAGAAACGGCGACGTGACAATTTATTGAAAAAAGTATGTTTTTTGTGTGAAATGCACACAATGCATATCAATGCCCTAATCTCGCTATATCAAAAAAATCAACTTCCGGTTGTAGCGAAAAGCTATTTTTTCGCTTCCAACCTGAAGTTGAATTAAAAAAATGATTGAATCAGATAGATGAGGATCTCATCTATCCAGGTAGGTAGTCATATTGTGATCGGGGGGAGATAGCTTGATGAAATTGACAGGAATCGGCGAGGTACCATTGAGAATGTACTAATCGCCATGGTCAACACGCCACCATCGATGCGTGTTGACAAATATCTCAAAATATTTTCGATTTTCCGAAACCAAAAGAATTAATCTTAATAATATAGATACTTGGCTTGTTAATTCTTTTGGTTTCAGAATTTTAGAGTTAGAGATGGCCACAAACGAAAGCTTTGAAATCGGGGTGCAAATTTCGTCAAACCCGATATTCAAAATGGCGGAGGGTAACCTAGCCAATGTAAAACATACGTGAATGAACACGTAAGTAAAATAGTACAAAGAGGGATACAAATAGCCGCTCATTGGTTAATATACCGCGGGAAAGAGTACCACGTGGTGTGACGGTGAGGCAGTGAGACCGCTCATTGGATAATTCACTATATCAAAAAAATCAACTTCCGGTTGTAGCGAAAAGCTATTTTTTCGCTTCCAACCTGAAGTTGAATTAAAAAAATGATTGAATCAGATAGATGAGGATCTCATCTATCCAGGTAGGTAGTCATATTGTGATCGGGGGGAGATAGCTTGATGAAATTGACAGGAATCGGCGAGGTACCATTGAGAATGTACTAATCGCCATGGTCAACACGCCACCATCGATGCGTGTTGACAAATATCTCAAAATATTTTCGATTTTCCGAAACCAAAAGAATTAATCTTAATAATATAGATACTTGGCTTGTTAATTCTTTTGGTTTCAGAATTTTAGAGTTAGAGATGGCCACAAACGAAAGCTTTGAAATCGGGGTGCAAATTTCGTCAAACCCGATATTCAAAATGGCGGAGGGTAACCTAGCCAATGTAAAAAATACGTGAATGAACACGTAAGTAAAATAGTACAAAAAGGGATACAAATAGCCGCTCATTGGTTAATAAACCGCGGGAAAGAGTACCACGTGGTGTGACGGTGAGGCAGTGAGACCGCTCATTGGATAATTCACCAGAGACAAACCACGTGGTGCTGGGAAACCCAATCACGCACCGTCACGTGATTAGCCGATCGCATTAAATATGCAGAAAACCCACGCATGCGCATCCACCCACGCATGCGCATCCAACGGCCGCCCCACCAGACCAGACGCGCTACAGAATCGTATTGGAGTGAAGAAAACGTAAAGTATAAACACGTAAAAATCCACCAAAAAAAAACTAGGCAACCCACAGAAACAATGAAACAAACATTATAAACTACACACCCAATTCTAACAGAAACAATAAACAAAAGGACCCCACCACACCCCACTCTCCAGATCATGCAGCTAGAATTTTCCAAAAATGCCATGTAAGACAACATAGGGAAAATGCATCAACCAGCTCCCAGGACCCTCCCCGGGAATGCAAGACAACAAAAGCGAACTGAATAAAGGTTGTTGTACAACAACCTCTAAAAATCACCCTTCAGGACATCCAAAATCTTTTTAAGAAATTCTTAAAATGTTAATTTTAAGAAAATATACTTTTACCGTAATATAATTCCCATGGCATTTTATGTGGACATTATGCTTTATTATTCATTTATCACTTATTTTAAATACATATTTATGGTTGTAATCTGAGTTGGTCTCCCTTGAAAAGTAAGACACCCAAAAATTTTACAATTACAATTTTGGGCACCCAGTTTCTAAATACTAGCTAAGACCCTGGCCTCTGTTCTAACTGCCTAAAACCACAGGAAAGGGTAAGAAACCATCCATTAGCCACTGTTTATATGATGATCAAAGCATTAGACATCTCACTGACTGTAGAATTTAGCATGGCAGCAGTAGTAGCTAGGACCCCTGTTATTCCCTCCTGTATAGAGCAAAAGTAAGAAAATGAGAAACCTTTATTTCATTAACCACTGTCTACATTATGATCATAGCATTTGGCAAATCTCCCGTACTGTAGAAACTTATGAGCCCTGTAGCTGGTAAGCTGGGCCTCATCTATACCCTACTATATAGAACTCCAGTAAGTTATGTGAAACCATTCATTGATGATCAAAGCATGTAGACATCTCCCTGACTGTGGAAACTAGCCCTGACAGTAGCTGGTAGGGCCTCTGCTATACCCTACTGAGTGCTCTCAAATGAGTAGCAATGTGCCAGGGTTTCAGTCATTTTTCAGGCTTTTTTGCATTGTTTAGTATTGGCCAAATCAGCCACTAGCAGCATAGGGGTCAATGGATGCAAAACAATTCATTTAAACCTGTCTACGTGAGGATCAAGGCATGAGAAACTACATGGAAACTAGCATTTTGTCATACTGTGAATAGAGCCCTTAAGAAGTTGATGTGAATCAATTCACTGACTACGGTACATGCTGAGGCCTAAAAAAAAGATGTTTATTTCCTGTAACCCTACCCTAACAAGTTTTTATTCAAAAAAATCCCTACCCCAAAGTTTTTTCAGCCCTCCCAACTCCCAATCAACGTAAAACATGCATAAAACACACATTTTTGACCAAAAAAATAATCCAAAAAAAATATATTTTACCGACCTACCTACCCTATTTTTTTCAGACCGTTACAGGAAACAAACAATTTCTTTTTTTAGGCCTGATCAAAGCATGAGAAAATCTCTGTGACAGTAGCTAACAACACCTCTGCTATATAGAACCCGGAAAGGGAATGAGAAATCTTGAAATGCCCCTGAACAGTTTCCCTTCTTTCTCCTCCTGCATAATTGATAACAGGCCTGACCAACTACAATAAGAGCAGAGTAGGTCGACCCAGCCCGCAGAAGGCAAATAGACCGCACAGAACTAACTGGGAACTTAATCTGCCAGCCGCAGGTCAAATACAGCGTTTATCAAAGTAATTGCCTCAACAATCTATACACACACTCAGGATATAACTTGTAGAAGTTAAAAAAAAATAAAACATCTGTCCTGAGGCACAGCGATTGTCTTACACTTTTGGCAAATGGGTTCCTTACTGCTCAGTTTACAGGGATAAGGTGTATATAGTACACACTGGGAACTTAATCTACAAACCATGGATCAAAATAATAGCTAACCAATAAACACACATGTTCAGATTATATGCTGAAAAAAAATTAGTTATATAGCTGTGGGGCAAGTGAAAACTGCATTTTGCTTGCCCCACTGGGAAAGTACGTTTTGTATATTTCAGGTTTACTTTTGAGAATGTGTGCAAGTTTTGTGGTCTGCCATCCAAGCTTGTCCTAGAAAATATGCTTTCACATGCCAGAACCATGTTCTACTTGGTTTTAAATGAAATATTATAAAATTATCATATAGAATTTTTCCAGGGCAAGTGAAAGTTGGGAGTAGGGCAAGTGAAAATTGAATCTCACTTGCCCTATGGGGCAAGTCGCTGCAAAAGTTAACATCATCAGGGCTCAACATTAAGAAAAAACTTCATAAGCCCAGCAGGGCTAGTTACCGGAATTTTACTGAAATATTTTTGCTAGCCCTGATATTAATGACAACTCTTTTCAAATAGTGACCTCTGATGATATCATAGCCTCTGTTGATAACATGAAAAGAATACAGTTAAGTGTATTGTGGTAAATTGAGTTAAATTATCATCCAGGTATGCAGAGCCAAAGGTGAGCTTCATAACTTTTTAAGCGCTGATATTCTAATTCTATCTAGCCCCTCAGGGCTACTCACAGGTAGAATTTACTAGCCCTGACTTTCAATAACTAGCCCGGGGCTACCGGGCTAGCCTTAACGTCGAGCCCTGGTCGTGCCCTGAACCTACATCCTGAGCCACAGTGATTGTCCTGCACTTGTGGCAAATGGTACTCCCTTACTAGTCAGTTAACAGGGCTCATGTGTAATCATCTTATGGCAAATGCTACTCCCTTACTAGTCAGTTATCAGGGCTCATGTGTAATCAGCTTATGCCTACAGGGCCTGGGAATAACCAGAAAACCAGAAATAACTATCAAAATTTAACACCTTTTATCATCTAAATATGTAAGAAAACATGCTATCAATTAAGATTTTCCTGTAGACACCGACCAAAATTTCAATGTTTCAAATAATCATTCTTATCATGACTAGTAAATATGGACTAGTCTGGTAGGGCTACAAGGATTGGTAATTTACTGGCCCTACACTGCTACAGGCCCCTTTTCACATTTTACTAGTCCACACTAGTAGGGCAACCTTGTATGTTGGACACTGGCCTATCTATAGATATGTAACTTTGTGTACCTATATGCAAATATATTCTTTGTACACCTATACCAGGTCTGAAATGTCAGGCGACATCCTCCTTAGTGTCATCTTTTTGATTTATCTTATGACAGGAATAACACTCACACACACACACACACACACACACATTTCCCATGGGCCTTACATATGGGTTAGTGCCTGAACTCACTACAATAACAAGTAGCGATATCCAATAGGAAAAAGTATTGTATCGTTTGAGGTCTGTAATACTAGTAATAAGGCCTAAAAAAAAAGTTGTTTGTTTCCTGTAACCCTACCCTAACAAGTTTTTATCTTAAAAAAAAACCTACCCTAAAGTTTTTTCGGCCCTCCCAATCAACGTAAAACATGCATAAAACACATATTTTTGACCAAAAAATGATGCAAAAAAACTTTTTTTACCGACCTACCTACCCTATTTTTTTTTCAGGCCGTTACAGGAGCAAACAATATTCTTTTCTTGGCCTAAGTACTGCTTTACAACTACAAAATTGATTTAAATACTACCTGGACGTCTCCACTTAAAGCTTGTTTTAAAGACAACTTTACTTGATATATTCCAAAATCTTTAGTTTCAACTACCCCATGTCCTGCATAACATGTGCTGAAAATATATGCTTTTAATTAAATGATAAACACTCTGAATGGGAAAGGTCAATGTGTTCTACTGAAACATAAAAGCAATTACCGGGGAAAATACTTCCAATAGCATCTGAATGTTTGTATAGGCTAGATCGAGCTGGTGAATCCAGTGTTCAGTGTTTTGTTTTGCATAAAATATTTGAGCTGGAAGGACTGGTGCTTTTGGAGGACACTGTTCAATATTGCAAGAATTCCAACCGAGCATACCTCGCCCTTAGGCCTAAAAAAAGTTGTTTGTTTCCTGTAACCCTACCCCAACAAGTTTTTATTCAAAAAAAATCCCTACCCTTAAGTTTTTTTGGCCCTCCCAATGCCCAATCAACGTAAAACATGCATAAGACACACATTTTTGACCAAAAAAATAATGATTTTTTTTTATACCGACCTACCTACCTTATTTTTTTTCGTATCGTTACAGGAAACAAACAATTTCTTTTTTAGGCCTTACCATGCATTACCCATGTAATGCAGTGAAATTGGAATTTCAATTATCGTAACTCTTCTGCCATATTTAGGGTGGAGGAAACTGGAGTACTTGGCAAAAACCACAGCTTAACCATAAGTCACCGGCAACTTTTTCACATGCCCCGGCCGGTATTCAAACCCTCACATTGGAGAGAGACACCTCAGATTGCTAGCAGTCAGTGGCGACCCTAATACAATTTCATTGCAACATTAGCAGGGTGCTACATAGGTTCTAAAACATTTTTTGCAAAACTTACTGCCCCGCTGGCAATTCCACTTGCCCTCACCCCGCCGAACTGGTGACAATGTTACGTGGTCAAAACACGGTCGACCATGTTTGGAACATGGTCGACATCGTTTTCTGACCATGTTATTTTGGCCTTGTTCTGACCATGTTCAGGGTTTACCGTGTTTCATGTTTGGAACATGGTCAACTCTGGTCTGTCACTGCTCTCTTCCTTTTTTATGTTGACCTTGTTTTGACCGTGTTCTGACCATGTTCTGACCGTGTTCTGACCATGATCATAGTTGACCATGTTCCATGTTTGGAACTTTAAAGTCACAAACAAGAAAGAAATATATAAAGGTACTTTAAATTGATTTTTTATATTCATTGATAACAATTTGATTATCTGGCATAGCTGTGGATATTTACTGATAATCGTGTGTCAGTCCCCTTTGTTATGAAATTGATCCCAATCAAAGACATATTTGACAACTGTGTTTTTTTATAATTGTTAGGTAATATTATGACCACAATAGATGCTCGATTATGGAGTGGCTATGTTATATTCCATTGTATTGTTATATTGGACATGATTGGCCATAGTTTAATCATAGGCCACAATTTGACCATGTCCTAAGTTGACAGTGTTTTGACCATGGTCGACCATGGTCAAAACATGGTCATTTCCGTAAATAGGTCGCAAATTCTTGAGAACCACATTGTCATCATATATGTTTTTTCTTGTGTTTATTTTGCTTTACATAAACAATTTTCCTTAAAGTTTAACATAATAATTTTCTAAAACATTATAACAATCAGATCATATGTCACTCAGTTAATTGTCCCAGTGTAGTAACTTCTCTAATAATCCATATAAATAGATGATGGAAATCATTCAAAGGCAGGAGTTTGGTCGACCCATACTGAGCCTATATATATAAAGCTGCCAAAGTAAGATACAGTTGGTGGAATGAAGCCGTTTTGAAAATGGAGACATCAGATGATAAAGAATGTATCAACACAAATTTACAGCTACTTCTTGGCTTTGAATGATGTATGTATATCTGTAATTATATACTTATCAATCCAATTAAGATTAATATTGATAATAAGGAATGATCAAACTATATGTCAGATTGAACATGGTCGGCCATGGTCCAAACATGGTCAGGTTAATCATGGTCCAAACATGGTCAGACCTTGGTCAAACACAAACCCAATAGCATATCTGACCATGTTTGACCATGTTTTAAACATCAACGTTAAATGGCCACCATGGTCAAACCATGGTTGACCATAGTCAATTCTGACCATGGTCGACCATGGTCAGAACATGGTCAGAAGAACATGTTTCGACCATGGTCAGAGGAACGTGTTTCGACCATGTTCTGACAATGGTGGCCATTTAACGTTGATGTTTGAAACATGGTCGAAACACTTCCTTGACCATGTTTCAACCATGGTCTGAACATGGTCGACCATGTTTCAACCATGGTCCAATTCGGCAGGGCGCCACTCTGTTATACAAAGGTGAGTTACATTGCGAGGACTCTGCCCAAAATATTACTTGCCAAACGGGGCAAGTCAGCATCTTGTTCTGCTTGCCCGATTGCCGTTTTTCTTTTTGCCAAATTCACTTGTGACAGGACAAGTGGTTATGTTGCACGCTGATCAGTGAAGTCATTCATTCAGTCATTCGCATTTTCCAAGCCTGTTCCTGGTCATTATCAACAGCATGAAATGACTGTCATTTTTTTAAGACTCATGTATCGAAACATGTATATCAACACTTGGATAATGAAACTCAGGTTTTTATCTAGTTTAATTGTTTTCATGTCCTCTTCACTATTTCTATTTTATTGTCATTTGATTTACCAACTAGAATTCACCTATAATTGCTTATAGTTAGAAATTACAATATTTAATCAATCCATGTCTGGAGATCTCTTCGACAGATCTCGTTTGGACTTTCCATACTTTTGAATATAACTTTTAAATTAATCATAGATTCACAACACATTTGAAGGAGAATTGTGGGTTGGGTTATGATGAACATTACTACTACAAATAGTTTACTAAATATGCTTTTGTCACAGAGATATAACCAAAAAAGTCAAGGTGTTTTTGGCCTCTATAGGCATGAATGGGTTAACCCATCCAATGCTAAGGCTATGTTTGTCCAAAGCATAAGGACAAAAATATTTTTGAAAACCTTCTAAACCATGTTGGTATTCAATGGACAGCTCTCACTGAGTACTCTCAGATGAGTATCCATATACCAGGGTTTCAGTCATTTTTCTTTTGGCTTTTTGCCCGATATTGTATTGGCAAAATTAGTCACCAGCAGCATAAAGGTTTATGTCTAGATGCCACTTTTCTTTAATTTTTGACTGAACACCAAATTGCAATCTCTCCATTGATCTCATTCCTTAACCCTTACTTCCAATGCTGAGGCTACTTTCGTCCAAAGCACAAGAGTGCAAAGATTTTTGAAAACCATCTAAACCCTGTCATGTTGGTACTCATTGGAAAGCTCTCGCTGAGTATACTCTCAGATGAGTACCCATTTGACAGGGTTTCGGTCATTTTCCAGGTTTTTTGCATCATTTTATATTGGCCAATTTAGCCACCAGCAGTATAAGGGTTAAAAACAACCACTCTTACTTTAATCCTATATCTGCTTATCTGGCCATTTGTAATAAATCAGCGCCCCGTGAATTACACAGTTGAAACGAGCCGGATCACAAAGCGCAATAATAAAGGTTAGGAGTTCATTTCAACATTTCCTCTCAGCAACCCCTAGATCAATGCCAGCGCTAATCAGGCTTCTAACGTGAGAAAAGGTCAAGTCAGATTGAAAATGCAAAAACAATGCTTTACGGCGGGTAATGGGAAAGCCGTGCCGCCACATGACCTATAAAAAGATGGGTCACCTGCCACTTCCACCTAACATCGTTATCACCTGAGATTATGGATGGGCAGGTGGGTCTGAACTTATAACATCGATAGGCTGATTCCTGAACAGCGGGTCTGCTTGGCTTGATGTCTCTGTCATGTTCTAACATATATTAAATCTATCTATTCATATATGTATCCATATATATATATATATATATATATATATATATATATATATATATATATATATATGTATATATATATATATATATATATATATATATATATATATATATATATATATATATATATATATATATATATATATATATATATATATATATATATATATGTATGTATGCTAGTTTTTCACCCAAAACTTGATTGGGAAAATCTCAAAATATTACCATTAATGACTTTTAGGTAGTCAGTGTAAGATGTTCTGCCAGATACACATTCGCAGCATTTCTTAACCCTTAACCATTTCCTTAACCCTTTTCATGTCTTAAATGAATATATCCTACAATTTAGGATACCTTAAGAAATGAGACTCCTTAATTCAAATATGTTTATCTATAAAAAGCTGCTACATTATAAATTTTAATTAATTTATTAATAAATGAAAAGAAAGAGGCAGTTGAATCCCACTAACAGAGTAATCAATCAATTATAATACATGTACATGAATTATGATCACCGTTCCACACCGAGTGGCATTGGTAATTTTGCTTATTAGTAGACCTTTAAAAGCATTCCTTAACCCTTAACCATTTCCTTAACCCTTTTCATGTCTTAAATGAATATATCCTACAATTTAGGACACCTTAAGAAAAAAGACTCCTATATTCAAATGTTTATCTATATTAGCTGCTACATTATAAATTCACAAAATTTATTAATAAATAAAAAGAAAGAGGCAGTTGAACCACACTGACAGGGTAATCAATCAATTATAATACATGTACATGAATTATGATCACCGTTCCACGCCGAGTGGCAGTGGTAATTTTGTCTATAAGTAGACCTTGAACGCCAGCACGAAATCAACAGTCCCACAGCATGTGCAGATTGATTGCAGGAGGAATGAACAGGGATTTCTAATTAGCAATCTTCAATTAAGCATAATCAGCAGGAAATGAAGTGGAACTTTCTCCATTCTCCTTTTGTGCAGGTACTCATACCATATAAGAGTATCCACTACTCCTTCATTGTGCAGGTACTTATGTCAATATCGTCATGAAATGGAATGCAGAAAATTGAAGGATCTCTCCGATTACTGCAGCAATTACATGCCTTGGCAATCTATTACTTGAGACTGAATAGGAAATCTAGCAGATAATACATAGGACAGGTAATAAATAGGCATGGGTACAATCTAGGTGCAAATAAAAAATGTGGCTCTTGCAGGCACAAAATAGCTCTTATAATATATATATATATATATATATATATATATATATATATATATATATATATATATATATATATATATATATATATATATATATATATATATATATATATATATATATATATATACACAACCTATTGTCCAGTCACAGCAGAGTCCGACGGTCGTACAATTCCTGAATCGGAAGGTCGGACCCAATCATTTTACTTAGGCCTAAAAAAAAAGTTGTTTGTTTCCTGTAACCCTAGCCTAACAAGTTTCTATTCAAAAAAATCCCTACCCTTAAGTTTTTTCAGCCCTCCCAACTCCCAATCAACGTAAAACATGCATAAAACACATATTTTTGACCAAAAAAATAATGCAAAAAATATATAATTTTACCGGACCGTTACAGGAAACAAACAATTTCTTTTTTTAGGCCTTATTGTGCAATAGACAGATACGATTCCAAGTCCAAAAACGGAAGCGGAATCGTTTATAAAAGTCGCTACTGGTTTACGATCCTGTTCGCAAATTAGTACCAATTTTGAAAAGTCATTTTTTTGAGCTTCAATTATTGTACAACATCCGTACAGCATTTGTACCAATGTCGGACCTAAATATTAGACTTGCATCTGATATTATTGACGTAAATATTGGACTTGCCTCCGATATTTAGACTTGCGATTGTCACACAAATATTATATTGTGCATTTCACATTTTTGACTAGTGAATCGTGCAGTGTCACTGCAAATGTGCCTAATTTCCAATCGGAACGTCCAGTTCCGATTTTATGATAAGCACAATCTGAGCCGATTTTGGAATTGTACAACATTTAGACTCTGGCGTGACTGGGGCATAAACTATTCTGGAGGAACCCATTGACATAACCACTTGCAACACAAGCACTTGCCCCGTTGCAAGTTGCAGGTGAATTTGGCAAAAAACGGCAATCGGGCAAGCAGAACAAGACCCTAACTTGCCCCACTCGGCAAGTAATGTTTTGGGCAGAGTGTAACTCGCCTTTGTTTAACAGAGTGGCGGGGCAAGTGGAAGTGCCGATGGGGCAAGTAAACTTTAGGGGCAGCTTGCCCCGCTCGACAAAGAAAAATGTTTTAGAACCTATATTTGTTCCACCCTGATCTGTTATTTTCAGGTGATCAAAATTACACTCAATCAATAAACCATCTAGGATGAGCAGTAAGGTGACTGTTGCTAAGCAACCCTATCATTCATATAAATACAACCGCATCCAAGATTTACTTCCTAAGGTTTACTGAACTTCCTATAAAAACACCTACACAGAATTCCCGATAGAGTACATGACGTTGAACAGTTCATTGACATAGCTGCCCTAACCAACCCACATAGCATCCCTTGATGGATTGTTCTCAGTATTCTCAAGACATTGAGAGGAGTGATTTACTCGATGCCTGAACGACTGTCTGTTTTCTCTAACTGCCTCTGAACGAGGATTTAAACCCTCATGCTGCTAGTAGCTAATTTGGCTAATAGAAAAAATCATGCGAAAACCTAAAAAATGACTAAAAACCTGGCAAATGGGTACTCATCTAAGTGAACTCTGCAAGAGATATATATATCCAATAAACACTAACATGTCAGGGTTTAGATGGTTTTCAAAAATCTTTGCGTCCTTATGGTTTGAACGAAAGTAGCCTCAGCACTAGATGGGTTAACCCATTCATGCTGAACCCATTAATGCTTAAAAGAGTCCCTCCAAAAATTGTTGTCTGGATCTATGATATTTTTCATGATAACTTCGGAATTGGAAATGATTGTACAAAATATTTGAAGGAGCTGGGTTGTTGATAATGTTCTAATAAACATATCGGTATCAAATATTTTCTGACTATGCCTTTGCCAGCAAGGTTTCATCTAAATTGCCTGGCTGCTTTTGGCTGCTATGTACATTAGGCCAAAAAAAAAGTTGTTTGTTTCCTGTAACCCTGCCCTAACAGGGCTCAACATTAAGAAAAAACTTCATAAGCCCAGCAGGGCTAGTTACCGAAACTTTTACTAGCCCTAAGATATTTTTGCTAGCCCTGATATCAATGACAACTCTTTTCAAATAGTGACCTCTGTTAGTGTTCGTCCGATTGTTCGAACAAGCCGAACAGCGTTCGTTTGTGCCTCCGATTATGATGATCGAACGCAATTTCACATGTTCGAACAAAAAAACGAACATGGATAAAAATTATATTCAAAGAAATAGCTGGACTTTCGGTAATCCTGCCTGTCAGAAAATCTGAGAAAAAAAGTTTAGTTACGTATTTATTGCCCCACCAAAGAGGAAACACTGCTGGACCGCTCCAGATCCAACTCTCTGAGCGTGCTGAGGCGATGTTACGATGCCGCCATTGTTGTTGTGGTTATCGGCACACAATAGCGCAAATGCGCATGACGCAATTACGCTAGTGTGTGTTGATACCGCTAGGTGTCGCGGTACCTTATGACTTAAGTAAACAGCAATGGCGACACGGAAAACCATGTACACAACTTCGATTATTAATTGGTCATCAATCGTTCAGATGGACCGATGATCGATTTTGAAAATTGTGACCGATTCCAAACACTAACCTCTGTTGATATCATAGCCTCTGTTGATAACATGAAAAGAATACAGTGTATTGTGGTAAATTGAGTTAAATTATCATCCAGGTATGCAGAGCCAAAGGTGGGCTTCATAATTTTTTAAGCGCTGGTATACTAATTCTACCTAGCCCTTCAGGGCTACTCACAGGTAGAATTTACTAGCCCTGACTTTCAATAACTAGCCCGGGGCTACGGGGCTAGCCTTAGCGTCGAGCCCTGCCTAACAAGTTTTTATTCAAAAAAATCCCTACCCTAAAGTTTTTATCGCCCATCCAACTCCCAATCAACGTAAAACATGCATAAAACACACATTTTTGACCAAAAAAATTATGCAAAAAAATCTTTTTACCGACATACCTAGTACCTTCCCTATTTTTTTCGGACTGTTACAGGAAACAAACAATTTATTTTTTTAGGCCTTAATGAGTGAAGAGTTTCTTTTAGAAATTATTGTTGGGACCTTATGATATATTTGACAATAATTTGATAATTAAGAATTGATTCAAATAAGATGTTGGTATATTAGTTCTAGAGAACATTTCTCCATCAAATATTTTTCATCAAATATTTTCATTTACTAGGCTTTCACCTGCAAGCTTTAATTGGTTAACCCTAATTTGGCCAATTTGAAATGATCCAAAAAAACTAGCGGAAATGACTGAAACGCTGACACATGGGTACTCATCTGAGAGTACTCATCTGAGAGTACTCAGCGAGAGCTATCCAATGAATTCCAACATGACTGGGTTAAGACGGTTTTCAAAATCTTTGCATCCTTGTGCTTTGGTCGAAAGTATCCTCAGCATTAGAAGGGTTAAAATGCCTGTCCAAATAGCATTCACAAAATTCCTGCCAGTCCAGATAAAGCTACTCACTTTCTTCAAATCCTTATATCAACTGCGTTTAAGAGTCTGTGCCAAAGAGGGCAATTCACACTGCAGCCACGTCTTGAAAGATGGTCTGAAAACCAAGGCCTTTTTTTGGATGAATAGGTAGTTTTTTTCATAAAAGGTCGTCAGAATTACCCAAGCGCAAAATTTAATTTTTTTTTTTAGAAATTCTGGAATTTCAATTTTTTAGAATTTTGAATAAGACCAAACATCGAATTGGACAGGCCTAAGTTAAAAAAAAAAAAAACTACTCCCAAATCTTGTATTTTTCCTGATGTAAGTTGTTTTATTTTGGCATGTAATTTGCTTACCTCGACTGTGGTTTCATCAAAGGTGGTGTTGAGTCTGACCATGGCAGAGTACTCCATCAGGGCGGACACAGGGTTCTTGGTCCCAGTTAGAAAGCCCTCAATCAGCTCTGGAGGAACCTGAAAATAAATACAGATTGATTGATAGATTAATTTCATTGACCTCAAAACAAACTCAGCACAGAGTTATAAGTCATTGATATACAACCTGACAAATACGGCTACAAGCATAAGTATCTTGAAACATGCATACAGAGAGAACATATATGAACATTAAATGCACTCTCTGAGTGAAAATAAAGCATTTACAAATTTACCAACCATTTTAATGACTTCAGGATCAGTGCTTGACATAGCCAGAATAAACTTCTGATTGTCACACAAGACATACGAGTAACATATTAAGCTTGTGAAATAAATTGAACCCTTAGGTCATTATAACGTTGACACTGTGCAAACACATGTACCTCATCTTCAAACCCATTCTTACAGGCTGGACAAATACAATCCTTAGGATGGATCTTTGGGCGCTCACAGCCACCTTCCTGCTTCTATGTATAAGTTATGCGAGCTCAGTCGAAATCTGGACAAAAATCCTCTAGTGGAGGACATGGCCAAAACAACCATCTAGCCCCAAGTCACTGGCAACTTTCTCACATATGATTATCATACCCTGACTGGGATTCGAACATGGTCAGACGTGAGATACACCTAGCAGTCAGTGGCAACACCTTAGATCATACAGCCATCAGGGCAGGCTCAATATGACCCTTAGAATGGGAGACATATAACACCACGGACATACTTGAAAAGGCTGTTGTTGATGAGCTTTGATTGGTATGGAAACTTAATTGAAGTACAAAGTGGTAAATATCAAAGTGTACGAACACATGTTGTTGAGCTTTGATTGGTGTGGAGAATAAATCTATGTACATACATATCAAAGTGTAGGAAAATATTAGGGTTTCGATGCGAAGAGATTTTTTGAATCGATTGATCAAAAAATATTTCAAACAATTTATCGATTCGTTTCGAGTTTTACGGCCACATTGCCGTACTTTTAGGGCAGACGATTTTAAACATTATTGTGCCGTGGCATGCGCCGGCACATGCCAGGCACACATGCGGTGTACTGCGGTAATTGATGAATCGGTGCACCAAATATGGCGCAATAGATTTGTTTACTCTTGGGTGTTGACACGGAGCTGTTCCGTGTCACTTAAGGAAAGTTCTATTGTTTTTGTATGTTTTGGTCGCATAATTTCGCAAAATTTATTCAGAAATTTCATATTTGAAATAATCAATTATTTCCAATGCCGTTCGAACGGGTCGAGTTGGCCTCACCTCAACCAAATGCTTGAATTCTCGCTTAATCGTCCAACCACTAGAAAACATGTTGTTGAGCTCTGATTGGTGTGGAAACTAAATCTATGTACATACATATCAAAGTGTATGAAGACATGTGAAGGGGCTGATGTTGCTGCTGTAGAGGGCATGTATTATTCAGCGTAACAAGGAGGAAACACAGGAGACAGCGGTGGTTGGTGGAGGGAGACATGCAATGATTGTTGTAAACAATAAGGTGTGCGCCGTTGGGCAGATGTGCGGGTGTGCTGCTGCGGCCGCCGCATGCTGCTGGTATATTGGAGGCATGCATAATTAAGCAGCACAAGCAGGGCACTGGCACAAACATCCACAACATCCGGCCAGCCAGCTGCTGCAGCCAGCAGAGGGGAAAACAAGGAGGAGGGGAGGGGAGAGCAGGAAGGGAGAACAGACAGGGGAGGAATGGAGATGAAGAGGTGGAGGGGGTAGCAATGAAGATGAGGAAGGGAGAGGGGAAAAGGGGGAGGGGAGATGAGTGAAAAAGGGGGGAGAAGGGGGAGGGGAGATGAGGAGTGAAAAGGGTGGAGAAGGGGGGAGGGGAGATGAGGAAGTTAAAGGTGGGGAAAAAAGGGGGAGGGGAGATGAGGAGTGAAAAGGGTGGAGAAAAGGGGGAGGGGAGATGAGGAGTGAAAAGGGTGGAGAAGGTGGAGAGGGGAGATGAGGGTGGAGAGTGGGGAGAAGGGGAGGAAGAGAGGAAAAGAGGATTAAAGGAGAGGAAGGGAGAAGGGAGAGGAGAGGGGGAGAAAGGGAAGACTGGGGAGATGAGGAGGTGGGGGAGGAGAGGAGGGGAATGGCGAGGGAAGAAGAGAAGGGTACATGAGGTGAAGGGGGATGGGAGAAGGGGGAGGAAGAGAAGGGGGAAGTGGAGAGGAGAGTAGGAGGGAAAGGGGAATGCAAATATGGAAGGCCATATGGGTGAGAAGATGTTTAGAGAAGATAAAACTGCTTGAGAAGCAGATAAAAATCCTAGTTTATCAATTTCAAAAAATTGTTGCTGTCAAAATTTCCTAAATTTACAACCTCTTCCTCTCCCTTGGGAAATTAAATGAATGAAAGAATTCTAGATGGCCAGAAAGCATGGAAGGAAAAAAAACACAGAAAATATCTGCGGTAGTCTCAAAATGGAGTATGAACCTAAGTGAATAATTGCTTTTTGTTTGGGCGGCTTTGAGAGCTTCCTCTTTACAAATATTTATGGCTCCGAGTATTAATTTTGCAAAACTATTTTTTTTCTCAATAAGATTCATCAAGTTGGTAAATAAAGAAATCTGTTTGGTAACTTCTATGCAGTAATGCTATTTGCAGATACAAGATATATCATTGTTGCATGGTTCCACAAGGTATTATGTCAGTTGGCTTTTTTTGCTTGGTAGAACATTTCCTATTCGTAAAAAATATTTCAATTGGCCATTTTTTGTAACTTGCAGGTCTATAAATGTCAGGGCTTTAAGTATTATGTCATGTACATGAAATCTAAAAATCTGTATTTCTATTGAAAATAAATGCATTTTTAAAAAAAAAATCATGACCTGTTGCATTGTCATGGCCCATGGGGAAAATGTGTAAACGAAGGATACAATATGACAATCAGGCAACAGCTAGGTCATGAGGAAATAAGAAATGATTTATTGTCAGCTTCCAATCACTTTCAGGTTGAACACTTTTCACAACAAAAATAATAAACTTAATTGTTAAACTTGTCTATAATCTTATCTACTGGACTTCCTATCCATAGATAAATTTGAAAAAGAAAAAGAAAAAAGAAAGTCACATCCCTTTGTATGTTCAGTTATACATCATAAGTCTGCAAACAACTGTGGAATGTAAGTGATTGCCTCGAAATGCCAATACTTATCTTCTTTATAGCAATTTTTCAAGGATTCAGAACAAATGAAAAACTATAATGTTAACTATTCCGCTCAAATGAGAACCTCCGCCATTAGTTGGAGACCTAGCTGTGTACCAGTCACATTCTTTCTCTGCCCTGCAAATATGATCACCTAACGCCTTACGCAGGTTTGACAGTACATGCATATCAGGTCGAACATTGTTGTCCAAACATCATTAACTTTTCAGCAGCAAATTATCCAGATGGGGGTGCAGGTAAATTTCATTGATTCTCACTCGGAAGGGTGCATCATGTAGTTTGCATAAGGTACACGCAGAGCGGTACCCGGTAATCGATGGTGTCAGGACGGCCCGTAATAAAACCGCCCCAACTTGATTGGGTTAGAAACTCTGACTCCCGTTCCTGACATAGGCCCCATGAATAAACTAGCATTTGTCAGTAATGGATTAGTAAACCTGATGGCTGGTAATATATTGAGCATATCGAAGACATTTCCTGAGGAAAACTTAATATCGGTAATGTGCATAGCTGGCCCTTTATCAACCTGAAGAAATGCCTGACATGATTAGCTGTGGGTATGGCTACGAGAAACCATAGATCCTCGTGAATTATAGATGAGGCTACTCAAATATCATAAAGCCACTTTTCACTTCTTTACATATTGAAGAAGTACTAGGAGTTGAGCACTCTGCACAAGGGGGATCGTGGTCCCCGAGTTCCTCAGAGCTGCATGCCACGATCCCTGGCTCACTGTATTCCTACCACTTGAGGCCAAGAATTATTTTTTGTTTGGTTTCCTGTAACAGTCCGGAAAAAATAGCGTAGGTAGGTCGGTAAAAAAATTAATTTTGGTCAAAAATGTGTGTTTAATGCATGTTTTACGTTGATTGGGAGTTGGGAGGGTGAAAAAAACTTTAGGGTAGGCGATTTTTTTGAATAAAAACTTGTTAGGGTAGGGTTACAGGAAACAAACAACTTTTTTTTTAGGCATGATCATGCACAGCACGCCAGTTCTCATGCAGTGTGCAACATAACCACCTGCCACATGGCAAATTGCAAGTGAATTTGGCAAAAAACGGCAATGGTGCAAGCTGAACAAGACCCTGATTTGCCCCGCTCGGCAAGTAATGTTTTGGGCAAAGTCCATTCTCACCTTTGTTTAAAGGAGTGGCGGGGCAAGTGAAAGTGACGGCGGGGCAAGTCAACTTATGGGGCAGCTGGCCAAAATGTTTTGCAACCTATGTTGCACCCTGTCCTGACATTGCTATCTATGCGCACAGGGATCAACATTAAGAAAACACTTCATTAGCCCAACAGGGTTAGTTATCATAACTTTTACTAGCCCTGAAATATTTTTGCTAGCCCTGATTTGACAATTTTTTTCAAATAAGGTGATCTTTGTTGAAAACATAGCCTCTTTTGAAAATATGAAAAGAATATTATCATCCAGGTATGCAGAGCCAGAGGAGGGCTTCATACTTTTTTAAGTGCTGATATTCTAATTCTATCTAGCCCCTCAGGGCTACTCACAGGTAGAATTAACTAGCCCTGACTTTCAATAACTAGCCCGGGGCTACAGGGCTAGCCTTAATGTTGAGCCCTGTCACATCACACATATAGTCTTAGCCAGTCTGACACCCAAACCCTCAAAAAACACCCCCTCAGGATACCCAAATATTTTTGAGAGGAATTCCTAAAAATGTCAATTATAAGCAGATTATTGAATGTTTTCACCTCAATGTAATTCAAATGACATTGTATAAGTAATTTATGCCTTATTTTCATAAGTTAATGCATGTTTATGGTAGTTATCTGAGTATATTGTGGTCTCCCTGGGAAAATGGGACGCCCAAAAATGTTACAATCACCATTTTGGGGCACCCAGTTTTTAAATTGTGGCTAAGACCCTGGCATTGTATGTATCTCCTGCACTGATTGCTATTTCAACTTGCAGGGCCAGATATAGGGGAAAAGGTGTTTGAACAAACCCTCCCTATATGTATAAAACATACTAAACACTTAAATATCTATAGTTAAGCCAATAATTTGCAGCAATTTGGGTTTTGCAATTAAACCTCACCTCCTCTAAAACCAACTCCTTGCACTTCCCTGCTACCCCTTTCCATGAAGGAGTTTTCAGAAAACAGGGTGCAAAATAGGTTTACTTGCCCCGCCGGCACTTCCACTTGCCCCGCCACTTCACCTCCGATAAACAAAGGTGAGTTACATTGCGAGGACTCTGCCCAAAACATTACTTGTCGAAAATACTGTTTAGATATAGTATCGATACAGTAAAATCAAGGTAAATCCATATTGTATTATGTCACTAAAATTTTAAAGGTGCCAATTAATGATAATCCGATGATGGATTACAATAGAAGCCCAAATCGAAAGGGCTTCAATTTTGATCAGTTGATCCCAAAATTTGACATCAATTATGATTGAAATAAACAGGAAAAAGGCTGTGTTTTGACAAGTCTTCCTGGGCATATTTTGCCCGTGTTATTTGCCCAAAACAGTACCAGAAAATGTCAACTATCACCTATGACATGACAGTGAGTATCTTCAATCATTGGGTGGCTCATCAATAAATGATTTATAACCAAATCCAAATCAGATCCCATCCATAACTGGTTGGACCTACTATCAATGCACTAAAAAGGGAAACAGAAGAGATATATTGTATTTGGTAAAATCAACATTCCAAATCACATATACTTTGCAGAGAATCAGACATACAGCCAATGCAAAAAATAGGGATTATAAGTTCCCCAAATATCCAAAGGGAACAATATCAAAATTTCAAAATACTTTAAGATGCATGGTCAGGTGTCATTTTCTTAGCTAGTACATAAAAATACTCAGATGGTCCTAAACTTCTATACTTATATCATATAGGATGAAGTGTTCTACCTTGGAATAGAAAGTACAAGTTTCCCTTGAAGAATAGGATGCCCCAAAATATTAGAATTGCCCATATTTTGGGCATCTAGTTTATAAATCCTGGCTAAGACACAGCGTATTCCTGCACACACGCACAGTCAAGAATTTACACTACAAATATGGCTACAATACCCATGGGTATATAATCACAGTTTTTATGTCATGTAATGACAATGAAACTCATCTATAATGAAAATAAGCCAAATACTGACTGAATAGCACCTATTGCCACTAGTACACTACAAGTATACTTGGCTGCAATTCCCATAGGTATGTTCAGTTTTTATGTCAATACTCAGGTAGTGATGTAACGAAACTCATCTATAATTAAAATAAGCCACACACGCTGACTATACTGACTCAATAGTAGTGTTCGTCCGATTGTTCGAACAAGCCGAACAGCATTCGTTTGTGCCTCCGATTATGATGATCGAACGCAATTTCACATGTTCGAACAAAAAAACGAACATGGATAAAAATTCTATTCAAAGAAATAGCTGAACTTTCGGTAGTCCTGCCTGTCAGAAAATCTGAGAAAAAAAGTTTAGTTACCTATTTATTGCCCCACCAAAGAGGAAACACTGCTGGACCACTCCAGATCCACCTCTCTGAGCGTGCTGAGGCGATGTTACGATGCCGCCATTGTTGTTGTGGTTATCGGCACACCATAGCGCAAATGCGCATGACGCAATCACGCTAGTGTGTGTTGATACCGCTAGGTGTCGCGGTACCTTATGACTAAAGTAAACAGCAATGGCGACACGAAAAACCATGTACACAACTTCGATTATTAATCGGTCATCGGTCGTTCAGATGGACCGATGATCGATCTTGAAAATTGTGACCGATTCCGAACACTACTCAATAGTGCATATTGTTACTACATATATTGTCACAGCCTGGTTGAACCAATGCAAACTATGAACTGCAACATATGCTAAACTGTATAAATGGGGAGTTGTGACACCATGCAGTCACTGATGGCAAGGACCCGTCCAGCCTGTCTTTTTGACAGATAGTTCTCTGGGAAACCTGAGCTTTTCGCACATGCAAAAAGTTTGTTGAAGAATTTTCAATTGACTTTTTGGGGATTTAGAACCAAATATTTCCTCAACAAACCATCTTTGAAGACATGATTGAAATATAAATTGCATTTTTTGATACAATAGGCTAGTAAATGTGGCTTATGTAAGAATTTTAAATAGCTGTGTAGTTAAATTTGGACAGGTGATAATTCTGTGATTGCTATTTCAGACAGCCATATTTAAAGTCCTAGTTGCCATTGCAGTAACTAGATGAAAAAAGTCCTTGTAACACCGACACACAAGTAGGTAGAAATAATACTAGCCTTAGTAGTATTTCAACATACCTAAGGCAGGCAATTCCATTCTTCAACATCTATTTTCAAAAAAATGTTATCAATCCAAATTTTGCAGATGATGTGTGAGTATTCAACATATATTTAGTGCCAACGTTACCTCAACTCCTCCACTTGTTATTCTACTAAATGGGTGTCTTAAATGTCAGGAAATGTAGTCAGTGGACCATTGTCTAGTTCCTTATGGGAAGGGGTTGGGTTGTGAATAAGTATATTCGTTGTGATTTAAACAAGACATGGGACAGTTGGGGATTATTGGTAGGGTTGGGAATCAGTTGCAATTTCATGATTGATAATCAGTTGCAGCCAACCAATCGATTATCGATCAAATCAGTTCTTCGCACTTTTGCAGTAGTTGGGTACTAGAGGTCTAGGGCCTAATAATAAGTGATAGTCTATGACAATTACTTGTTATAAGCACCTACCTTAACTTCGTTTTCTGGTGTTTTTGGAGCTTAGTTTCATGGCAAGAAAGCTGACAACTTGCCTGTCATTTAGTTTTATATTTTGCCACTAGGTGTCACCTTTTCCGATTATTATCGATTGCCAGTTTTGTAATCGATTAATCAGTAAAAGAGAGGCAAACGATCGATTATCGATTATAATCGATGATCGTCCCAACACTAATTATTGGGCATATCAATAAAAAAGTGAGACATTTGAACTCAACACAAAAAGGCCTACCAATCACTTACAAATAATCAAAAAACTTTTCGCAAAAAAGTGGGTCAAAGCATAAATTTAAACTTTAAAATTTAACTTTATGTGTTAAAGTTAAAAACATAACACACTGATACCTAGAAAAATAATGCCGAAACATAACTTTGTGGATTTAAAAAAAAGAAATTGGGTGAGGGGGGGATATGAGAATTACATCACTAAAATAATTCTTCAAATCCGTGAATCAATGTTGAGACAGAAAAGAAACTTTGTTTCCTGTACCGGTTCGAAAAAAAAATACAGTAGGTAAGTCGGTAGAATATATCTTTTTTGATTATTTTTTTGTTCAAAAATGTGTGTTTTATGCATTTTTATGTAGATTGGGAGTGCGGAAAAAACCATAAGGGTAGGGATTTTTCTGAGTAAAAGCATGTTAGGGTAGGGTTAGAGGAAACAAACAAGTGAAACAACTTTCTTTTTTAGGCCTGAGTTATATAGCTTACCTTCTTGGGCGCTTTCTTTCTGGGAAGGACTGATGTGATGAGAGGGGCGGGTCCGTCGGGTGTGAGACATGTGGGGGAGTCGTCCTGTGACTGGGGCTGCTCCCCGACGCTGACAGCCGCGGGCGACGGCTGCGGGGCTGACTGTGGCTCCACCTGGAGGTGACCCACCGCAGCAGTGGGGGCCAGAGGAGCGACGGTTGCAGCAGGAGGAGGAGGCGGAGTGGGAGGATTATTCAGGCCTGGGATGTACTTCTGTTGTTGTTGTTGCTGTGCTGCGAGCTGCTGACTGTAGTCGCCCATGACGTTCTGTACGGGGGAGTGCATCGCTTGCATCATCGTGGACGGGGTCTGGGGGGCAGCGGCAGGAGGAGGAGGGAGCGGAGAACTTCTACTAGGGTCCTTCTGCAATGCCATGGAGTAGGCATAAACTGGGTTTACTGGCGTACTACCACCTGAAATACAACAAGTGAAACATAAGTTAGGGTTCCAGGGGTCGGGCATAAACTGGGTTTACTGGCGTACTACCACCTGAAATACAACAAGTGAAACATAAGTTAGGGTTCCAGGGGTCGGGCATAAACTGGGTTTACTGGCGTACTACCAACTGAAATATATACACCAAGTGAAACATAAGCTAGGGTTCCAGGGGTCGGGCTTCGATAAGAAAAAATGCAGGACTTCAGGTCTTCAAATTGCCATAGCCCACCCAAGATCTCGTATTTTTTGCTTTGACTAATCGGAATTTCTTTATGTAGGTACAATAGAGATAAGAATAGGGTCAGTAGCGGAAGATCCCAGAGGCAGAGGGTGGCGCTGGCCCTAGCTTCATGTTATCTATTTGACCCTTTGATCTTTAAATATAAAATATGGCACCATCTCTCAACATTTAAGAAAATATACTTTGAAGAACAATTTCTCAACTCTGTGGCCTGAAGCATGAAAGGAATAATCCTTAAATCTGAGGGCCACAGCAAAAATAAAATCCTTAATTTGACAACATTACCCTTGTGACATAAAGATTATCATTATTATCATTATGATTATTATTGTAATTTACCCTACAAAAACAAGAATTTATAAATGTTTTCACCAGCACCATTTCACCTACATTCTGACCCAGTTATTATTACCAGCTCTAAAGATGAAACTTTCAATTCAACAAGCCCATGGTAAACTATAATACTTAATTGCATCACTTATTTATGATCCTGTGCGCTCCTAGTGAGCAAAATGTATTCCATATATCTCTCTTGATTGATACAGGCCCAGATTTCCCCACTGGAAATGGATCAGCCTATCATGAGAGTTCATTCATTCACTGATTTCCCTGGTCAATTACATAAACAATCATTAAGAACTCTGACGCGGACAACCTCAGGTGTACTGGATAAAGTATGTAATCCCTAACTATTGTCCACTATATATTTGGATATCAGCCTTAATTCAATGAAAAGGAGATTTGGTACTTTATCCATTATTCTTCATTCAATTAGCTTGCTTTAAAAAATGTATGTATCTATACTCTATAGAGATATTTCTACAGACTTCAAAATGAGCTACATTATAATCTGATAAGTCTTGATTACAATTAAGTCTTATCTTGTAGAACCTGTACTTATAGTATATCATACGCAAGGGACATTCAGATACGGTAGTTGAGGGGTTAGAAATAATGGACCCCTATATGTTTGAGATATAATGAAAACTTAAAATGCTTCTACATTAAAAAAAATAACTTGCTTTTGTTGAAAAATAAACACCATAACACCCACATCCTATGTCCACCACTGTATGAGAAACTGTTGCAGTTGGTACGCTACCAAAGTAGTAACCATGCTACTAGACACCTTTCCCCTGTTACATAGATCTACAAAGCCAAACAATGCATGGTGTACAAGAAAGTAAGTCAGTGGTACGTACGCCTACCTACGGTACTGTACATTTGCTGAGGTGCCCGCAGAAAGAGGCGAAGTATTGTTATGTATACTACCTGTCACATAGCGTGCGAACACCGTAGCTCTCTCCACAGCTTCTAGTCCTGGCTCTGGATCACTGGCTGGCCGCACGCCGACTGGCATGAGAACGCTGGCGCGTGGGGCGACTCACCCCAGCCCTATTAATTATACATTGCTTTACATGTGGAACTATAATGTAGTAGCTGTTAATTTTTAATCAGCTATTGATCTAGCGACTATGAGACTATGAATTAGATTTTATGCCCACTAAAACATGGCATGATTATGATATTTTTACTTCAACTTTAATCATATCGCGGGGCCATGAAGCCGATCCGACTCATGAACTTTTTCTCGCCCTATCAGTGTGATCATCACTCATGGCAGAGGTCGGCCGTAGCAACTTGCATTTCGTCTGACCCTACACAGGCGAAGCACCTTGTTTTCACTTAGTAGGGCCACAGAAGATGTTCTTTTGAGTACCTAGGGCACAGGTGGGATATAACTTTAATTTATTTCATTTCACAATGCATCATCATACAACAGAGTGGATCATGAACATTGAAAATATTCACGTACACTCACAGCTACCATAAACAAAACTTGGTGAGGAGTTCTAGGAAACCCATTCAAATAAAAAAAAAAGCACACACACATAAAAACAAAAACAAAACAAAAAAAATAAATTCACACTTCCGAGATGTAAAAAAGAGACTAAAGTTTTTAGAAGGGGTCTTTTATAACCTAACTTTGAATATATTCCTGTACATTAAGAACCACACTTAAAAAAAGATGTTGATGAGTTCCAGGAAACCCCATCAAATAAGAAAAAAAAACTTTTAAAAAAACTTTGCACTTCGGAGATGTATAAATAGACTTAAGTTTTAAGGTCTTTTAGGCCTAAAAAAAAAGTTGTTTGTTTCCTGTAACCCTACCCTTACAAGTTTCTATTCAAAAAAATCCCTACCCCAAAGTTTTTTCCGCCCTCCCAACTCCCAATCAATGTAAAACATACTTAAAAGACACATTTTTGACCAAAAAATGATGATTTTTTTTTACCGACCTACCTACCCTATTTTTTTCCGAACCGTTACAGGAAACAAACAATTTCTTCTTTTAGGCCTTATAACCACACATTGAACTTATATTCTATACACTGAGAACCACTGTTAACAAAAGATGCTGAGGAATTCTAGGAAACTCCATCATATGAAAAAATTATACTTCAGAGATGTATAAATAGGCTTTGTTTTTAGAGTGTCTTATATAACCAAAATTTAAAAAAAAGTTGCTCTTTCCTTGAAAACAAAAGTTCTAAATATTGTTCAGATATAGGGAGGGGGATTTCTAAAATGAACCCAAAACATCCCCTTACTAAGCCCTAGTGCTTTATTGTAAGAAAACACACCTTAATTGGATAATGAAAGAAAAAGAAAATCTTTTTAGACCCATTCATGATTAAAACGAAAATTGAAAATAAACCTCTGGTAATTAAGGCCTAAAAATATAAATTTGTTTGTTTCTTGTAACACCCCAAGAAAAATTAAGGAAGGTAGGTAGGAAAAAGTTCTCATTTGAAGAAATATCTTTAGTGATAAATGGTAGGCTCATAGTTGAGCTGCTCATGTTTTTCATTTAGAAAAGTGATTTTTATTCAAAATGTCATAAAAAGAGGGCCAAACAAGTAGGGTAGGTAGAGTTACAGGAAACAAACAATTATTTTTCTAGCCCTAATCATATAGCACATTCCAAATCACATGTTCACCACTCAAGTGGAACCAATACCACATGTCACAATATAAGCCAGGGCTCGACGCTAACAGTGGTCCGCCGGCCCCAGGCCAGTAAAAACTTTCCAAAAATGCCTTCGGGCCAGTAGAAAAAGACCTCAACTGGTCCTACAGAGCCAGTTAACATTTGGGGATATTCTTGTTAACAAAGTTCCTATCAAGAATGTCCCAAATGTTTTTGAAATAAATGAAGATAAAATAAATTAAAAAAATGTTGTTGGTGAATTTTATGCAATGTTTTTTTTTAATTTATTTTAAAAGAAAAATTTATAGGACCAGTACGAATTTTGCAGGACCTCTTTATTACTGGTCCTATGGGGCCAGTAACATTTTGCGTTAGCATTGAGGCTGTAAGCAGACAAGATTTTTCATGCACAGTGAAAGTGCAGAATTAATTTTACAAAGTATGCATACTGAATGGGAATTTTGTTAACACCTATTTTTTTCTACCATTCTATTCATGCTAAACCATAGCTTGTCAGTAATTCTTTTTTTTTATTTCAAATAGTTTTTTATTCATTTTCCAGCATGTCATTACATAAAGTGGTACATAATTGTACATAAAAATAGGGTAGGTTAAGGTCAGCAAATCATTTTTGGGGGAGGATTATTTGTTTGTTTCCAAAATGTGTTGTATGCATGTTTTATGTTGATTGGGAGTTAGAAGGGCAGAAAAAACTTTAGAATGGCGATTTTTCTGAGTAAAAAAACTTCTGAAATCTACAATTTTAGAGTTATAAACTCTATAATTAGAGTTTAAGCTATTTCCTGCTATTTCTTACGAGAAGTGCTTAAAAGGGGCATTCAGTTTTAATAAAGGTTTTAACTACTTCTCTATCAACATTTTCACCAATAACCATTTGTATGGTTATATTTAACTTATAAACAAAAAGATATGACATTTGCTTCTTTTTTTTAGTCCTAAAACAATTCCATTTGTAATCTATGCAAATTATTCATTTCTATCCCCCCCCCCCCAAAAAAAATAAACCTCTTTACCTAAAACTGCATAATTCTCTGAGCATATATACTCCCTTGATCATTATGTGTTGTTTTTAAGATGAGAAAAGCTTTCTTGGAATTGGGAGGAGATGGCAAATTCATTATTGATCTCTGTGTCTAATTCTGGAATCCAATTTGTAAATGATAACTTCCAACTGTCCGCTGCCACCATGAACAACATGCAGGACTGCATGTAGACATGCAAGCCCAATAAGGCATGATTAAACCTGCAATCAATCCTTAGCTAAAAGGGTTAGCACAACTTTACTGTGACGTGGGTGGGTGGGGAAAGGGCTTGAACAATATCTAAATATCCATCAATGCTATGAAGTGCATGTATAATGATACTTTCAAAAGATGTTCTGCTACAAACAGTATCAGAACAGAGACAAACTTCAAATAAGTCCCCAGTGGGGTAAAACTAGTTTCTGAATATCTATATGCGTCATTCAAATGGCTCTTAAATGGTAACCAATTTATGTAAAGATACACCTGATACATATTGCTTGGATCAATCTATGAAACTTTTGAACGCGCGCACCACACCACACACACATATATATATATATATATATATATATATATATATATATATATATACATACATACATACATAAGGCCTAAAAAAAAAGTTGTTTGTTTCCTGTAACCCTACCCTAACAAGTTTTTATTCAAAAGAATCCCTACCTAAAGTTTTTATCGCCCATCCAACTCCCAATCAACGTAAAACAGGCATAAAACACACATTTTTGACCACAAAAATAATGCAAAAAAAATATTTTTTACCGACCTACATACCCTATTTTTTTTGACTGTTACAGGAAACAAACAATTTATTTTTTTAGGCCTAACACTGATACACAACCTGCTTTTCTCGGACAAATAAGGACCAAGCAGAAGTGTCTGAGGTAACCGAAATCTGAGTTCTATTGTTAAAATTAAGTAGACAGGAATTTTTTGTGACCTTTTTGTCTAGGGTTACTTGAAAATCTGAGGTAAGCGAGCTAGGTTTACTGTATATATACTAGGCTAAAGCTGACCCTCTCTAATTATACCTAAGTGTGACAACTGTTTCATCAATCATTTTATCCAGAGCTCATGCAGTGACCTGTTTCCAGCTGACACTTATTCTCTCCTACTTAAATAAGCTTCCCCAGGCAGCTGCACACATAATGATGTTGTTAATTAAAGCTACCATCACATGTAATCGCAATAACCTTTGGCTTTAAGCAGAAGCATGCAATCTACCATGTGCCTGGCAATCTTCCACAGATACTTATAATCACTGTGCGGCTCAAAACAATAGGTTTCAGAGCACTCGGGCTAATCTATAGATCAAACACCGTAAGATAAATTAACTTAAATGCTTTTATGCTTTTTATATGAATATTGGATAATCTAGTGATGAGTTCTAAGATGGATTCATATCTATCTTTAAATCAGACATGTTGGATTTATAGTAGGAGTCTGATGAAAAAATAAGGTGGCTATAATAAAAATAGGGCCAGGGAGTGACCAACCAATTAACCAGGACCTATCAAGCCTGTCTTTTGAACAGGCTGTTGCTTATAAAACACCTTTGCAGACAGGCTACAATTTCAGAGGAATTTTCAATTATGATTTCTTGGGGGTAATAACCAAATCTTTTTCGAACAGACCACCACCTTAGACATGGATAAATTTTCAATTTCAATTCTGGGTACAATAGGCTATCAAATGTAGTATTTGAAATCCGGACAGGCAGAAATTTAATGAATGCCTTTTCAGACAGCCATTTTATAGAGGGTATATTTATGTTATGGCTTAAAGGGCAAATGCACCATCATGATGATTTAGGTTCAAAATGTGCCTATATGTGTCACCTTTCAAATAAGACCACCCGCAAGTCTGTCCTCCTCAGCACTCCTCAGATATGGCTTATGAAAGTTAGTAAAAAACTAGCCTGAGTCTGGGTATAGAGGCTGCCATTATCAGAAGTGGTGCTTATGAAGTGACTGCCAGCCCTGCTTCTGATTGGTTGAGAGATATCAGTGGCAGTCAATTCCAGCCACTGATATCTCTCAACCAATCAGAAGCAGCACTGGCAGTCACTTCATACCACTGATTGTGCTTAATTGGGCTTAATTGGCCTGCAATGTCAGCCTCCATGCCCAGACTCAGGCTAGTTTTTTACTAACTTTCATAAGCCATATCAGAGGAGTGCTGAGGAGGACAGACTTGCGGGTGGTCTTATTAGAAAGGTGACACATATAGGCACATTTTGAACCTAAATCATTATGATGGTGCATTTGCCCTTTAATGTATTCCTCATCAAGAAACCCTTTTAGGCATTATATACTTTGTATTATCAAAAAAGCAGCTTAGATGATTATTTTGCATGTTGTTTCATTTCTGTTTTGTGTAGAATTTCTGTAGGACTTAACTATTCCACGGCTACTTAAAGCAATAATTGGGTTCTGGTTTCAATATTAGAACATAGCAAAATCTATGATAAAAAATCATAATAATAATTTATCACATATTCATATAAACAAATTATGTAAATGTAAGGGCTCACATTTATTTTGGAAAAGATATTTCAATTGTATATACAATGTTCTCTCACTAAAATATTCATTTGTATATCATAATTACTTTATTCATACATAATAAGGGCCACTCAGTATTTGACATAAGGGCTTGTACGATTATCCAAGGTACAAGTAAAACTGCTTTATTGTAAAATATCAAATTGTTCAAAATCATGCTTACTGCTGCTTTGGTCAGGTCTTCATCTTATTTTTGCAAGTAACAATTATAAGTCATCTGTATAAATTAGATATCTTCACATTTCTATGAAAAAAAGTAATAATGTAGAATCTTTTATATAATTTCTAAAATTTATTTTAGGTTATTTTTAATATTCATTAACTGGTATCACCCCTTTCATGCCACCTCAAGTTATATATGCCACCATTATTGTCCAACTTCTTCTGCATCTCTGCTGTGCATGGTGAACTACTTGAAGACACCATGCAGGGACATCTATTGGGCAAAATGATTACTAAAGTTGAGTTACACAAGCTTGGCAGTGCGTAACTTCATTGATAACTAGTGGAATTGAGTATTTAAACAATAGTTATGCTTCATCATATTTCCCTTAAAATACAGTGTCACTTCCATGCATATCTGCTTCACCAACACACATTTCAACTGATAATCAGTCCTTATATTAATGAGCATTCCTTGAACAATTTAAATGATTTGGTAAAAAGGAATCATCTTTGAATTTTGGCAAATTATGATGTGATTCTTTCCCTGGCGGCCCATATCTATTTCAGAAATATGCTTGCAGATTTCTTGTCATTCAACATTCCTCTAAAATGTATCGCCTGGGGAGCAATTTTGAAACATACCCCGCCAGGCCAAAATCCAGATTTTGTGGTACACCAGTCTAAAAGAGTACCAGTGATGATAAACATTCAAAGTAACATGGTCCTGGTGACTCCAGCAGCTTGTATATAGATGTATGAATGTGTGCGTGTGTATAAATATATATATATATATATATTAATATCAAATAAAATCCAATATATATATATATATATATATATATATATATATATATATATATATATATATATATATATATATATATATATATATATATATATAGGGCTGCATACCGCTAAGGGTGAAGCGGTACGGTACCATAACCGGTATCGTCGAAACGATACGGTATTTTATCGGTACTGCTATCGGTATCTTGAACTACGCTAAGTACACACTTAGCGTAGTTCCTGACATAAACCTAAAACGTATTTGTTGTCTGTCATGTATTTTAATTACAACATGTGATCAGATGTGAAAATTAAGCAGTCATACTTACGGCAGCCAAACCTTGTTAACTTGAATAGATCAACATTCTGCTTGAAGGTACGATATATAGCGGCGATAGTTCCATCGCCGCTACCATCAGTGAACTTGTGATTCTTATCGCTACCGCTTAGTGGCGCTGTATATCAGCAGCGCCACTACGCGGCAACAAAAAGAATCACAAGTTCACTAATGGTAGCGGCGATAGAACTATCGCCGCTATATCGTACCTTCCAAGTTTACAAGTTCAGCAACCGTAAGTATAACTTTTTACTGAATTATTTTGTAGTATTGAATGTTTGACATGGGTTTGTGTTTTGCAAAATACCGATAAGCATACCGTTAAATATTGAAACGAGTATTCCCCGGTATTTTGCGAGACGGTATTCGGTACGGTGCTGGTACCGGGTACCGGTGTACAGCCCTATATATATATATATATATATATATATATATATATAGGTTAACATAAATTCACTAACCCCTGCAGGGACCGACTTTAACTTTTGAAGGCACTTGAAAGCGATTGTTTTGTCGAAATAACAGCAAGAGTCTTGGTTTCACTTAGACCGTTATGCATGAGGTAAGTGGGAATATTCACTTGCCTGTCCAGGTTTTTAGATTAGGCCATAAACTTGCCCTTACTGTCGAACTTACTAGTGCTCGGACGATAAATCGAAATATCGCCTTATTGATCGTTGTGCCACGATAGTAGCGCTATCGATAACTCGAGGAGTTATCGATAATGAACGATAATCCTCGTCCAAAATAGAAGCACCTGAAATGATGTGAAATTTAAAATAATGCAAGACAACTACTCACCACAACGCCACTTCTATCACTTTGATATACCGGCGGTGCTTTCCGGTAAACAAACCGCCATTTTGGACTTCAAAACCACGCTGCTAATCACGCCACGAACGTGATTTTGGTCAATTTCAAAATGGCGGATGTTGTTTACCGGAAAGCATCGCCGGTATAACGAGCCATCAGGAGCGGAATGTGGGTAAGTTCTGTGCCGCCTCAAGTTACCAAATTATCGTTTTTTATCGATAATCTATCGCCATTATAGACGATATATCGATAAGAAAAATTTGGCCAAGTCCGAGCACTAGAACTTACCCCAGGCAACCAAGCAAGCCTTAGTGTCAGACCCTGCCCTGATTTGATGCAGCTAAATACAAATGAAATATACAAGTTTGATCAATGTCCTCACCTCTTTACTGCTGATCTGTAAAAGATCATGACATGTACAAGAAATAGCAATATTAATCATCCCCTCCCAGCCTTGAAGTCCTCACCTCTAATTTGCTGCTGTTGTTGCTGTAGTTGCTGCTGCTGTCTCTGGTGTTGCAGTTGACGCTGTTGCTGTTGTTGTTGCTGCTGTTCTAGCTGGCCCTGGTACGGGGCTTGCCTGCTGTTGGCCGCCATCCCAGGCCTCTGCCAGCATTGTGGCACAGCCCCACCCCCTACACCTGCGCCCCCCGCGCCTGGGGTCTGCTGTCTCTGACTCAGCTCATAGAACTGCTCCCTGCTGAAGCCTGGGGGAGGCATTGCCATCTTGAGAGATAGTGATGACTGATGAAACCTGTAGATAGATAGATAGATAAATACATACATGTATACAGTCAATGAAGACAACTTTATTGATACAAACCACAAGAGCTCGAAATTGTGTTTTTTTCCAGGGAGCCCAATTGCAGCTATCCCCTCTGATGGCCCAGCACTAGCCATCAGAGGGGATAGCTGTTACACAAAAAGAGACGGCCTCTCAGAGTGTAAAAGCAGTTTTAATGGAAATGACTACATAAAAGTGGGATATTTATAGTGCTGCGACTCGGCCCAAAAAATGAACTTGAGCGCTCGCCAAATCCTTGGATGAAGAAAAGAATGGATATGTAGCGAGAGACCAATTACTGTATGCCCTATAGTTCCATGCTGGACTCATACCAGGAGTACCAGGCAGATAAGCATCAGCGCGAGATCACGTGGGAACAAGGACCAATCAGGGCTCTCGCATCGATTACATTACAGAGAAACCTTATCTCCACCACCAGCTGGAGCACCAATTAGCAGCTATTAGTGGACAATGGCTGAGGCTAGCATGTTCAGGTTGACCGGCTGGTTTCGAATCCACTTGTGTTTGGTCATCTAAACCAAACCTAGGGACCAAAACTCGAGTCCATATCGAGTTTTCGGGGCGCATTGACAAGATCTAAAATTCTTAGTGCGAATGATTTGAAACAATATTGCACCTCGGCATGTGCCGACGCATGCCGGGCACACATACGGTGTACCGCCGCAATTGAGAATCTGTGCACCAAAACATGGTGTAATACGCAATTGACACGGAGACTTAAGAAAACTTTTATTTTATAAAATCTGGTGCATTAATTGAAGAGTTTTAGCCTTTGGTAGGCCACACATGCATCGGAAGAATACATGTGTTAATACAAAAATATTGTCAGCTCGTAATTTACGAAGCGATCAAATTTTTAACTCAAGCGCTCGGATCGGAGGCCCCGACCGAAAGCTTGAGCTTCTGAGTACGCGCCCTACCACTAGATATTTGGGTAAGGAAGTATATATAATACATCAGCTTGCAGCTTAATATAGGAGTTTTAGCATGTTTCTGCGTTGAAAGTGGTATCTAGTGACTTTCAAATGTTCTATGTGACTATTTCCTGTCATCTTCATTACAGGATATGGCCACAGTACCAACCGTCCTGGCCACCACGGTACCATGGTGGCCCGGATGGTTGGGAGCAATGCTTCCTATCATTCGCACTCCCTAGAGAACGCTACCCACCTGGCCGGCACTGGCGTACAGGTCCTTATCTGTATGGGTCAAATGCAGCCAGCTAGTAGCAGTATACGATGGAGTGTTGACGCTAGATGTGACAGCCATACAGATTTCCACTTGCAGCAGAAAATTGAGTAAAAAAGCGGTTTTCATGGAAATGACTACAAGAAAGTGGTATATTTAGTTTAGGAAGTATACGATACTCTGGCGTGCAGCTTAATATAGGAGTTTTAGCATGCTCTTGAGGGTTGAAAGTTGTAACAAGTGACTTTAAAAAGTTCTGTGTGACCATATGATCCTGTCATGTTGTACTTTACGACCTCCATATTCTGGTACGTACCAGAATTGTTCAGAGAATTTGGTATTTGAGGTTTTTACTTATATGAGAGTGCATGTAGTAATCATCATTCATGTGCATGTCCTAAACAGTGAATGCTGTGAATCATGATTTTTCTCACCAGTGACCAGATATTCCCCTCCGCCCACTTGCAACTTCTCAGCTTGGGCAATCTGGAGGGCGTAATTCTTGGCTGAACTCTTGCAAACATCTTTCCTACTCAAATTCTATCATTTTCGTCAATGACACTGTCAATATTATCGATCTACATTGATAGTTTCAAACCATCAACCATGTTTCATTGATACATACCTGTCACTTCTTGCAAAATTTGAAGGTTCTTCACAGAAGTGCGCTGCGAAGACGTCTGCAAGAAAACGAAGTTGGCGCTTAGGGGAGCATTCATTAACTATCCAACCAGCGCACTGAGGACGCACCTGTCAGCAACCAGAGAGATCTATAAATAGATATCCTGCAGCGACGCAGTCAGTTCAAGAAGTAGTTGAAGATGGCAGCACTAGTTTCTTTATTGTTCAGAAATTTTCATTTTGAATATGTTAAACCTTAGTGGATAAAACCAGAGAAATACATGTAAGGGGATTTCTGTCTACTACTCTCAGATAAAACTAAAGGAAGTGAATACAGTTTGGTCTGAGAGGAGTAGAGATGTATTTCTCTGGTTTGGTGATGAAGATGCTTTTTTTCCCTAGCCCTCATTTATTTAGTTGTTTTTCCCCAAAAGTTGCCAATTAGGGATAATCAGGTAATAGAGGACGTCACGTAGCCCGGGAGGGCATGGGGGGGGGGGGGCACTTCGTTTTTAGGGGGGGGTGCATACGCTCGTTATCAAATTAAAAAAAATACCCCTAAAGCACTGATTTCAGGCCAAAAATGCATCCTTATTTTTAAAATCACAGACCTTTTCCAGTAAAAAAACAACCTTCTTTTATCAAAACACTGACATTGGATGAATGGGAACACGCATTTTAACTTTTGATGTTATAATTCTCTGTCAGGGCCGCGGACATTTCATGGATTGTAAGGGGATTTTCACCCCCATACTTCGTACCTGGATACAAAAATGTACCCTTCTTTTTTAAAATCGCGGACATGCGGAGGTCTTACTAGTAAAAAAAGACCCCTTCTCCGCGAAATATGTAACACGGGTGCGTCCCCCCTCTGTACCTGAGTGCCCCCCTCCCCCCCCCCCCCCCTCCCGGGTATGTAGCGCATCTTACTGAAGAGTACTCATGTTTCTGTGTTATTCGTGTACAGGATTCTACATCCTCGTTCTTTACGAATGTAACTTTGGAAGAAGTTAAGGAGACTATCCACTTTTCGCTTGTCCAAACTACTACACTTCAAAATTACTGGATATTTGGCACAGCATAGAATTGAATTTGCAGGGTTCATTTGAAAATGTACATTTTTTTTCCAAAAGGGGTACACATATTGGGCGGTATATCAACTACATGTATATGGAATCATAAATTCTATCTATATAGATTCTTTTTATTGTTTTGTTTTGTTTTTGATATGTGCAAACTCTGTAAATTTGCTCTAGGTGAATAAAACATCTAAGTACATGTACATGTACATGCATCATGTTGAAAAGTTACTTTTTTTGCTAATAATGGGGCACGTACATATATGTATCATGCTTTTTTGAAGTGCAGTCTTTTTTTTCCTTATTGCTGTCCACCAAAGCAGAGGCATTTCTCTTTTCCCTGAGTGATCAAACAGAAAAGCTGATCAGTATTATAAATAATACAAATTAAAAATGAAATAATAAAAAAGAATATCATTTCTCTTTTTGCCTTATTCTAAGTGCTTCCAATGAAAGGAGGCAACGTAATATACATGTAACACAAAACTAAAAGGTATTTTATCCATTGTGTCACGGAAGTGTAATGTAAAATCTCCAGCATATTGGACCTTAGGATTCACAAAGAAATATTGAAACCTAATGAGACACGCATTTAGAGGTTCCGGTCTTTTGCAATAGATGGCGGGACGGTCGTTGATTTTCTTCTCTTTTCACCCAGTTATGTCTTAATCGTCGAAGGTTATGTGTACGTTGATAACCGTAAAATATATGATTTGGTTAAGCGATATAAAATTGTGCTTTTCAGAATATTGTAAGGAGTCACAACGAGGGAAGGGGATAAGGAATGTTTTCCTGAGAAGGAATTTTGAAAAAATGCAACCTCCCTTCCCGAGGTACTCTCTAGTGTTTAAAGGGATTAAAGGTGCACATTAAATGTAAGCATGGCTTCCTCAAACATGAATGAAGTTGACAATTTAGCCGAAAAAGTGGAAAACATCGCATTGCATGATGAGGTAAGTTTTCAGTAACAGGCGTGAACTTATTGACCTCTAAGTTTGATGTTTAAGGAATAAGGATTTTCAATTTTTCGGAAGTTTAATCGGTTTTCTATCATGTGGTTTCAACATGTCAGTCAGACTCAGAGCAGAGAAATACATCCCCTTGAACCGGAACGCCATAGGCACGGCATGCTAGCACCTAGGGTATGTGCGCCTCGGCTTACGCGGTGTAGCCTTGGTCACGTGATCTGATCTGTGCAATTAGCATGCAGCATCCTTTCTAGGTCAGATAGTTGCCAAGGAGATGGGAGGCAGCGACATTTGATGATGCATGGACAGTGCCCGATCCCGGTCTACTCATCTCAGCTCAGAGGTACCCGGTCATAAGGGTACAACTACCATAAGGGTACAACCATAAGGGTACAGATCTGGGACCATAAGGGTACAGATTTATGACCATAAGGGTACAGGTATATATATTGTATTTTATATGTGAAATAACTCTTTTTAATGGAAATCTGACTGATCAGTATACAACATAGATAACTTAGGAGGGTACTCACATGATTTCTTTGGGTAAAATGTTGACTTTGTAGAGCTCCAGTACAGGAAAAAAAGGGTACATCCCAGCCAGTATTCCAGTGTTCCTAATGATATATTCCAGTATGTGTATGGGTTTTTACTATTCATTTAACTCTGCTTTTTTATATAATTTTAAAATGAAAGAATGATCTGCAGTCCCCAGCAGTATCATACATCTTACTCCTAGCTTGCAAAAAGATAGACTAATTTGGATCTGTTGTCTGGGGGTAATGACAGAGCACTGAGCTGTTGGGTGCTGGATTCAATTGCAGTTCTGTGTAATTTTATTTCACAACTTACTGAGTGGCAGGTGGATTATATATAATCTCTTTCTCTCTGATCTCAGTGAGTGTTGACCCAACAGATGACATTTGACTTATTGTAATTTCACAATAAAATTTTATAAGTATATTCAGTATCAGTGTCTGACCCCTTTCTTAAATAATAATAATAATATTGTCATTTGATATTGCGCCCTTTCCATAAACATTCTTACTTTCCTCTTCTCATATTTATGTCAATAACATTCACATCAGTTAAAATGAAGTCCTGCTTTTAACACAAAAAATAGGTAATAGCCTAATAGGTTATTCCTTTTGAGTAATGTTCTGTGAACTTAAAGGACAATTTTTCAGTTTGAACTGACAGAAAATTTACAGGGTTATGCTATTCAAGTAAAGGAAGGAAAAAGAGGAATGACAAATCAGTTATTGATATTTTGTGGTATTGTAATTTATTGAGGCATCCAGAATAAATATAACAGTTGTCTAAGTCAATCCATGTGTTTGTGATTTCTATGGGAATGATTTACTGGGATGAGGGAATGGTTTATATATAATCCACCAGTCACTCACTTGTGGTAATTTTTATACTGGAGTTTTCAGGCAATTATTTAATATTTCAAAGCATGGATTTATGTGAAGGTAAATGACAAGACGCATAGAAAGTCATAAATATGAAAAGAGGAAAGTAAGAAATTGGTCAGACACTGATACTTTATGAAGTCAATGTCATCTGTTGGGTCAACACTCACTGAGATCAGAGAGAAAGAGATTATATATAATCCACCTGCCACTCAGTAAGTTGTGGAATAAACTTACACAGAACTGCAATTGAATTCAGCCCCCACCTGCTCTGTCATTAAACCCCCAGACAACAAATCCAAATTAGTCTATCTTTTTGCAAGCTAGGAGTGAGATGTATGCATGATGCTGCTGGGGACTGCAGATCATTCTTTCATTTTAAAAGGGTATAAAACAGTTTAAAAAAACCATACACATACTGGAATATATCATTAGGAACACTGGAATACTGGCTAGAATGTACCCTTTCTTTCCTGTACTGGAGCACGACAAAGTCAACATTTTACACAAAGAAATCATGTGAGTACCCTCCTAAGTTATCTATGTTGTATATTGATCAGCCAGATTTCCATTAAAAAGAGGTTTTTCACATATAAAATACAATATATATACCTGTACCCTTATGGTCATAAATCTGTACCCTTATGGTCCCAGATCTGTACCCTTATGGTTGTACCCTTATGGTAGTTGTACCCTTATGACCGGTATTCGACTCAGACATAGACCCGGTTCTTGTCTCTATCAGGCCATCCTTTTTGTTTATTGATGTTTCTGCTATTGGCCTTTCCGAGACACGGTACCGCACAATAGTAAAAATCTGCCGTCAGTCCGGTGAATTCACCGGAGTGAATTTCTCGCGTTTATAGGCGAGTGTAACGGCCAGACTTATACCAATGAATTAAGTACATCTTTGACTAAAGTATTTGCCCTAAGTCGGCAGGTGACAATGGTTGAAGTGTTTTATAATCTTAGATAGAAGTTCTGAAGCGGCAATTTCCGCCATTTTAAATTTCCGATGTATGATTAGGCCTGACTAATCGAGCACCTGCCAAGACATTAGGAGCGTCTGTTATATGCGAACAGACGCTCCTAATGTCTTGGCAGGTGCTCGATTAGTCAGGCCTATTAAATCATACATCGGATATTTAAAATGGCGGAAATTGCCGCTTCAGAACTTCTATCTAAGATTATAAAACACTTCAACCATTGTCACCTGTTTGTTTGTTTGTTTTGGATCCGTACCCGCATTTGTCCCGCGGGGTCAACTCCCGAGGGAGGACCTACGGAGAAGCTCCCCTACGACCCAGGCCACTTGTCACCCCCGGGCCTCGTTGTTCTTCATGTTCCCTATCCCCCCATACTTATTGTCATGCATCCTGCATCAGGTCAGTCCCCTCCCCTGTCCTCCTGTCCTATACAGATATCCTACCAAGTATCTGGTCTGCCCCCTCCCTGTCTTCCTGTCCTACACATGTATATAAATAACCCCCACACATATGAACCCCTCAAAACCCACATATAAACCTGCCGACTTAGGGCAAATACTTTAGTCAAAGATGTACTTAATTCATTGGTATAAGTCTGGCCGTTACACTCGCCTATAAACGCGAGAAATTCACTCCGGTGAATTCACCGGACTGACGGCAGATTTTTACTATTGTGCGGTACCGTGTCTCGGAAAGGCCAATAGCAGAAACATCAATAAACAAAAAGGATGGCCTGATAGAGACATGAACCGGGTCTAACTCAGACATGGATAAAGAGAGTGGAAACTTACAAGCACTCAGGACTTCAACACTCAGTTTAGCAGTAGCCCTGTGAGTGCGAAGACGTCTACATTTTATGCTGTTGTTACTTGACATCTACGCCCTGACTTCCGCCTATTGGGGTCTTGGTTGTGTTTATGACAAACCCCGTAGGCGGCTAGGCACACAGATGCGTAGTTCGAGCAACTCTACTAACTGTGGTATAGGCCGTTGCTTTCTATATGATGTTCTATTTGGCCTAATCACAGTTAGAGTTCTAAGCATTTAAAAAAGTGAACTCGCGCCGAGAAAACTGGGCGCTCATATTTATAACCTGAAACACCCCCCAAAACCAGTCACGTTCATATCCTACCTTATTTCTTTGTATAATTACATCTTTATTTGATAAAAATCTGTTGCCTGATGCCTGTATGGCACACTTATAAAGTTGAGGCGATCAGGCTTGTGGAGTTTACGTCTCCATTTGCGGATGCTTAAATATGCACGCATGCCATACATGAGAAGGGAATCCCCAATTTCTAAACTAAACGAGCAGTGGACGTGTGCGGATGAGCTGCCCAACGTGAAAAATAAAATACACAAAGGTAGAGAAATATGACAAAGGTGGAAAATCTTAGAAATATGTTGTGCCAAACCTGAAATATGTCTTTTTTTTATATTAAGCATCCGCAAATGGAGACGTAAACTCCACAAGCCTGATCGCCTCAACTTTATAAGTGTGCCATACAGGCATCAGGCAACGGATTTTTATCAAATAAAGATGTAATTATACAAAGAAATAAGGTAGGATATGAACGTGACTGGTTTTGGGGGGTGTTTCAGGTTATAAATACGAGCGCCCAGTTTTCTCGGCGCGAGTTCACTTTTTTAAATGCTTAGAACTCTAACTGTGATTAGGCCAAATAGAACATCATATAGAAAGCAACGGCCTATACCACAGTTAGAGTTGCTCGAACTAACAGATGCGCTGCCCAAAACTTACATTCAATGATATCTTGTCTTCTCAAACATATATCATTACGGGCTGATGTCAACCTTTTTTAAAATCAGCTCTGCTGAAAGTAAGTCTTCTTTTCGTTAATTTAAAGTCTGATGCGAAAGTGATCTTTCGGAAAATGGTGGACATTGCAATGATGTCATTGATCACATGATCGAAGCTAGCCAATAAGAAAAATTCATGAACAAAATAAAAGGGTATTTGCAAAATGGCGGAGCTTTAAGCATGCAGACACTCCGCTTCAATTTTTTAACTTAAGGCACAATAAGGTGCCTAAAGCCAGCAAACGAAATTATCTTTTCTGGGCACCGATTGATGCAGTTTGTCAGTGAATTTAAGGAGCCCAGATGCAAGTAAAATTGCAGCGCTCTGATTAGATTTGAGCGCATCAACATTTCTATTTTGTTCTACTTATATGTTTGTGAAGGTTAAGTCGTGAGTGTTGTTTGGGCAGCTTTGAACATCTGACTATAGATGGCGCCGATAAACGCTCATGTGATCTAAGTTTAGCAGTTAAGAAGTCTATTAGCCGAGTTCTGCAGTATAGCCATCTATACACAGCAGTAATTTAGAAAATACTTCAGATACTTTCCGGATTTATAATGCCTTCCCTGTGAGTAAGATAATTAATACCAAAATAAGCCGTCGATTTTCACCTGCTGCACAGATAAATGGGTATCTTTTTTGATTCATATTCTGAGAATGAATTCATCAATAGTTATTTACAATTTGTTTCAGTATCAGGTCGACTATGAGCCACCGATTGCCTTAAAGGAGCCCATTGATTTGAACGAGTTGAGGAAAGAGGATGGAGAGGGGACGATGTTTGAAATCAAGGAAGAAGATGTATATGGTGAGTGTGTTTTGAATTGATACATCATTTTAGATATAAATTTGAGGGAATGAGATTGTTAATTAATATAAAAGATTTAAAATAATTGTTTCCAATCAGGGTTACACTATCTTACATCAAATTGATCCATCTAATGAATAAACCTACCCAGTTCGGTGCTAGTCTTGTATTTAAAAGTTTTCAATTTAGCTACTGGTATCCCTTTTATTGAGGCGGCCTCAGCCATGGGTTATACTGTTCAACAACCCCTCTCTCATATGCAGGTAGGCAGGTAGGGAACTATATTTTAGTTAATGTAGGATAGCCAAGCTTGCACTAGTGTTCAGCCTTCTAAAGATGAATAGAACATAGATAGGTCGCCACAGACCAGTTACCATTTACCAGTTTAAAGCCCTGGTCACACATAATCTTGCAGAATCTAGTCTCAGTGTGATGTCATTAGGAGGCAAAGACCAATGAGGCCTCTCCTATTTGTTTACATAATAGAGTAAGTTGCTTATGCACATTACGCACATGCACACCTCTTGAGTGGTTAAGGGCTAGCAATTATTTTTGAAATTAAATGAAGATGAAATGAATAAAGATAAATCATGTCGGTTAATTCTATGCAATATTTTTTCTTTTTTCTGTTAAAGAAAATGTGTAGGACCAGTAAAACTTTCGCAGGACCAGTGTGTGTCACTGGTCGTACGGAACCAGTCACATTTTTAGTTAGCGTTGAGACCTAGCTGGTATCTTTATTCTTTCCTGTACTATTCTCAGGCTTCAACAATGAAAACGAGGAGGAGCACGACTATTTCAGTAAGGAGGATGTTTACGAATACCTCAGCAAGGAAGCCATAGGACTGGATGGAGAAGACGACCCGGATATGGATCACCTCAGTCCGTTTGAAAGATTGGCTCGCAAAATGGACGATATTTCGCCTGATCTTGATGGTGGAGTTTTAAAACAAAGACTGTCAGCAGGGAGTGGGGAGGTTATCCCACCAGAGGCATATGCTAGAGGTAACGATGACAGGACAGCTACAGAACGTGAATTTGCTTTTCAAACCCTGATTCCTCTTTGTTAGTAAAAGTGGTAGCAGGTCAATTAGATTGTTAATTTTGTTATACAAAAAGAGATTTCAATTTCAAATGTGTTTAAGACAGATTCTTCCGGTAAAGGTAAAAGTATTCTGTTTATACTGTCTTGTATACACCGAAGTGCTCACACAACCTTCCTTCCTTAGCCGGCCTGTATAACACAGGGAGACCATTTCAATCCCCCAAGGGATATTCCAGAGGAGCTGGCAACATATAGTGCTGCTGCACACGCTCTAAACTTTGCCTTATATAATGCTAGGTGCTCATTTTTCAGCTGGGTAGACAGACAATATGAAATGAACTGGACAGACCAAAGTGCTGATGTTTGGAATTGAACCAGCGACCTACTGATTACTTATCCAACAACAAACCAACTGAGCTACTTTGTCCCTGAAACGCTATATCTTTCATAACTCATTGTTGTACAATATAGAAGTCAACGAAAACAGCCCTGGCTGGCCCAGACATTTTTTGTAGCTTCTTTGGTCTGTGTGAGGGTTTTTGATTTTAAAAACAAAAGAGAGGTACCTCATTGCCTTCAATCAAAACTAAAAATAAGAAAAAAATCTTAACAAGGAAGTTGATATTTTGAATATAGAAGAAGGGGTTCTTTGAACCCTTGGAAGTTCTTCTTGATACACAACTGGAAAAGAAAATATAAAGCTGGTGACCTACCAGGGCTCAACACTAAGAAAAAACTTCATAAGCCCAGCAGGGCTAGTTACCGAAACTTTTACTAGCCCAGAAATATTTTTGCTAGCCCTGATATTAATGACAACTCTTTTTAAATAGTGACCTCTGTTGATATCATAGCCTCTGTTGATAACATGAAAAGAATACAGTGTATTGTGGTAAATTGAGTTAAATTATCATCCAGGTATGCAGAGCCAAAGGTGGGCTTCATAATTTTTTTTAAGCGCTGATATTCTAATTCTATCTAGCCCCTCAGGGCTACTCAGGTAGAATTTACTAGCCCTGACTTTCAATAACTAGCCATGGGCTACGGGGCTAGCCTTAACGTCGAGCCCTGCCTACCAAAAAAGAAATACTCTAACATCTTCATGGGAAGACGTAGCTTATTGTGCCTTTACTACTTTCATAAATAATTAATTAATGAATTAGATACTGCCACCTATTGTATGAGTTGAGCACTAAAAAGACAGGTGGTGTGCCAATGTATTCATTCTGAATGATATTTTGTAGCACTTACACATTGTTTCAGCATTTGTACTAGTTATGTTTTAAAACTAGTATTTGAGCTTAGAATCTGCAGGATATGAAAATCCCATGTGATCTAATGTCACAATTAACAACATTAAGGTTTCAGTTCCCTCATCTGTAGAAAGCAAACTCATCGTGAGGTGGATGCATGTATTCTATTGGCTGATAGTCAGAACTTGTCCTCTTCCTAGCACCAGCCATGTGTGGGCTCTTTTATCAAGCAATCCCTGGTAGAATGACATCTATGAGAAAATAGGGATTAGCCCTTGTGCTGGTGGTGGCTAATTTTGCCAGTACAAAATTATTTTAAAAAAGCTGAAAAATTACCGAAACCCTTGCACATGGGTACTCATCTGAGAGCACTCAGTGAGAGCTATCTAATGAATATCAACATGACAGGGTTTAGATGGTTTTCATATTTTTATGCTTTTGTGCATCGGATAAAAGTAGCCCCAGCATTAGAAGGGCTAACTTAGTAGCTGTAATCGATACAATGCCAAATACCAACATCGAAAAAGAAAAATTATCACATTATTTCACAACTTATACAGATACTGCTGTACTGCTTAACAATATAAATTGACTGATACCCATGAAGACAATTTACTATCCATAGCGAAATTTCTGAAGCTGAAAATGCTTAACAAAACTGGCTCCTTAGGAAAGTATTGTCATCGATTTTGTTGAGTTACTGTATTGTTAAGGAAATATCAATATCTTATTGTATGTATTTTGAAAAATTTAAAGGTGCCTATTCCTATATATATATGTATATATATATATATATATATATATATATATATATATATATATATATATATATATATATATATATATATACATATACATATACATATACATATATATATATATATATATATATATATCTATATATATATATACATATACATATATATATATATATATATATATATATATATATATATATATATATATATATATATATGTATATATGCGAAAGTGCTCCAATAATGGAAGTGTGAGTTTTCTGACGTTCTCTTCTGTTGCAGTGGATTACAATGGTTTTTTAGAGTACAAGGAGGAACCCTATGACTCTAGTTATTTACGGAAACAGGGTCAGAGATTCAAGCTAGGAGAAGGTAAGTGTTTTAAAAAATCTAATTACCTGTTAAACTATACAGTCACTTTTCTGTTTGTTATAATTTGCCACTGAAATGCATCAGGCATGTGCAAAATTATTTATATTCTCTCCAATTTAGATTTACCAGAATAATTTAAAATGAATAATTTGCAGGGGTTAGGTATTCATTATTTGAAATCTATTTATATGTTGGACCCCTGAGTACTGTAGAACACACAATGTACACGTCTGTTTATATATAGCGTACATAGCGTGTGGTTCCGCTTCGCTATATATAAAAACGCTGTACTTTTTTCTTACTGTGCTGGCGCTGTCAGCTGCGGCTACCGTCGCTAACATAAAGATACGCTATAATGCGAAAACTCCCCAATTCGCTATATTTGGTACACGCATCATATGTGTGTTCTACAGTATAAGAAAGTTACACAGGTCAATAAGTGCAGTTGTGGTAACTATGCTTCTTCTCTTTGTAACTTGAGGCCAAGTTACTAGTAGTTTTGAGTATGACTGGAAGATTGCAGGTTCTGCTAGCTTTTCAGGCTAAGCACAGTTATATGAATATCCAAAGGTCTACTCTTGACTTTTCATTATGATGCAGAAACAAGTAGTGGTGGGAGGAGTAATCAGAAGCTCGAGCATTCGGTCGCTGGGGTCTCCGATCCGAGTGCGAGCTTATGACATTTTGATAGCAACACATGCTTCTGACGCATTTGTGACCTAGCGACGGCCAAAACTCCCCAATTAGCACAATATTTCCTGAAATAAAATGTGTTTTCTTAAGTCTACTTGTCAAATGAGTATTACCCCATTTTCTGGTGCACCGATTCTCAATGCCGCAGTAGACCGTATGTGTGCCTGGCTTGGCCTGGCGTATGCCCAGTACATGTTCTCTTATGTTTGTTATTATTACAGGTGAGGTATTACCTGGGTATGAGATCGCCATTCGGAGCATGAGAAAAGGGGAGGTGCCCAGGTTTCTCATCAAGCCAGAGTACATGTTCTCTTATGTTTGTTATTATTACAGGTGAGGTATTACCTGGGTATGAGATCGCCATTCGGAGTATGAGAAAAGGGGAGGTGTCCAGGTTTCTCATCAAGCCAGAGTACAGGTTCTCTTATGTTTGTTATTGTTACAGGTGAAGTATTACCTGGGTGTGAGATCGCCATTCGTAGCATGAGGAAATGGGAGGTGTCCAAGTTTCTCATCAAGCAGGAGTACATGTTCTCTTATGTTTGTTATTATTACAGGTGAGGTATTACCTGGGTATGAGATCGCCATTCGCAGCATGAGAAAAGGGGAGGTGTCCAGGTTTCTCATCAAGCAGGAGTACATGTTCTCTTATGTTTGTTATTATTACAGGTGAGGTATTACCTGGGTTTGAGATCACCATTCGTAGCATGAGGAAATGGGAGGTGTCCAGGTTTCTCATCAAGCAGGAGTACATGTTCTCTTATGTTTGTTATTATTACAGGTGAGGTATTACCTGGGTTTGAGATCACCATTCGTAGCATGAGAAAAGGGGAGGTGTCCAGGTTTCTCATCAAGCCAGAGTACATGTTCTCTTATATAATATGTTTGTTATTATTACAGGTGAAGTATTACCAGGGTATGAGATCGCCATTCGGAGTATGAGAAAAGGGGAGGTGTCCAGGTTTCTCATCAAGCCGGAGTACATGTTCGGTAAAATGGGATGCCCACCTCGAGTGCCCGGAAATGCCACATGTGAGTTGAATACTTGTTACTTCAGAGATCCAGTACTGCGAGGCCCTTTATAAACACACGTACACCTCTGAATTTCATGCCTGATTAATACATTCATGCTTCGAGGTATCCTTTCCTGGTGCGGTCTGGAGCTATAATGTCTTGAAAATAAATGTTGAAACAGTTGAATAAAGCAATTTACAAACTATTTGAAAGACAGATGCTATTTGGTCTACAGTCATCAATATGTACGAGTGTGTGATTTTGTGGCTTGGGACAAGGCTTGCGCTGAACTGTGGACCAAGTGTAAAAAGATCAGATATCTTTACAGATTATTCACACATAGTGCAGGCCTCTGAGCGGGAGAAATGTTAGTTTGTGTTGTATTGGCAAAAAAGAACCAGTAACTCCAGTTATATAAGAATGTTACAAGATCTTTAATTCATAAATGAGTATATGGGCTTTTAAAAAAGACACATATATTTGTTTGACTTGGTAAGATATATATATCGTAATTGATATATTGATGGCCCAAATATTTTTTTGATTTCAAACTTACATACTACATGACTTCAAAGTTTTATCATGAGTTTTTCCCCATATATTACAGTGATGTTTCTCATAGAACTTCTGGACTTTCATGAGAATGCTGGGGTGGAGGACTTCCAAAGTCTTTCAAGGGTGAGTGGATTTAACCCATTCATACTTTACGTTCCTTTAGGAATTGTTGTCTGGACCTACACTATTTTTGACAATAACTTTGGAATTGGAATTGATTTTGCAAAATATTTGAAGGAGAGTTGTTGGTAATGTTATGAATTACATTACTCCTTGAAATATTTCTCCAACTATGCTTGTGCCTGTCCTATCAGATGAGTTAACTCATTTGCCAGGGTCTCTGTCAGTTTTCTGCTTTTTCGCATCATTTTCTTATCAACCAAATTAGCCACAGCTAGTGCTGGGAATCGTTGGAAAATTTCAGCTCGATTAATCATCCAAATTTTCGATCGATTAATCGATTATAATCGATTATTATTAATGTTGATATGCCCACTAAACAGTGTCCAATATATGGATGATTTCCCTTAAATTTTGAATGATAAATGGTCAGGAACTCAAAATTCATGTTTATTACAATAATCTTTTACTTTTATGCATGGCTTTCATGGTAAGCAAGGCCCCTTTTAAATGAAAACTTTGACCAGGTGAGCAGAAATAATAATCGAAAATAATCGATCTTCTGTTTCAATAATCGATTAATCAGAATCATGGCAAAACAACCGATTAATCGATTATTTCGATTAATCGTCCCAGCACTAGCCACAGCAGCACAAGGGTTAACCCGTTCATGTCTGGGGATCTTCATGACAAGTGTCATCTGGACTTACACTACTTTTGAAAATAACTCTAAAATTAGTCACAAATTGGAGAAATATTTCAAGAAGAGTTCTTAATTATTTTCTGATGAATATATCTCCTTCAAATTCTTTCTGAAAATTGAATTAGTTAGAGAGATATCACCAAAATAGTCTGGCGTATATGAGTGCTACAGGTATGAGGGTCAAAGGTCAATGGGGAATGCTGTCCTTCCGTTTCAATACCACACTGGAAAACATATTTTTATGAGTTGTTTTAAAGGGAACTTAAGTTTCCAGCATTGGTTGAATAACTTATGTTAAAAATGTCATTTGGTTTTTGCACCAAGTTTTAAAATGACAAAGCGAGACTTCTGTGTGGTGACTGAGAATACATGGGAATCATTTAATTTATATACAGTCACATGCATTAATTTTAATACTTTTAACAGAAATTTATCTGAAATGACAAATCCTGCTATCTTAGTAAATATTTGTTTATGTTATTTTTAAGCTTTAAAATTCATACACTTTGTTGAAAAATTTACAATACATCGATATGTTATTGAAATTTAGCAATTTCATTTGACCGAATGAACACTCCTATTGTAAAAGAGGTCTAAGATATTTACACAGTCCTAGTTTCAAACTTTCTGAAAAAAGCGAATCATCAATAAAATGTCTGTCCAATTTGGCTAGGCAAGGTAAAACAGCAAAAATTGAGTTGGAGAAAGTGACTTTAAAAAAAATGTTTTAAAGGGTAATCGCCACCCTTTTTTTTAGGGTGGCTCAGACATGTATGAAGGAGAGCTTTTTGTATATGCAGACGACACAGATAGCATGAACGATGATATGAAATGAATATGAAACTCATCGAAGTAATCTCTCCCAAATATTGGACGACAGACAATAAAGAGTAAGAAATGAAGGTTTTTTGGTGGTTGCCCCAGTTTATAGAGGAATCGAACCCCTACTCGCCCTGGCCTGGGATTGAACTCTGGACCCCATGCCTCCCAGCACTCAGGCCGGCAATGTTGCCACTGTACCATTGAGTCTGGTCTTCCCTTATAGACTTAACATGTATTTCTTTTGTGTCTTGATAGGCTCAGAGGAGAGAGGTACCATATCACGATGTGAAACTGATGTGTATTGCAGAAGGAAATGTAAGTTTGTTTTCAGAAGTTACGAATGCATTAAAGGATGGAAAAACGTCTTTGATAAAGAGTATAATTCTTAAATTTCTGCCCGTCCAGATTTAGCAACTAATCTACTTCAAATCCTTATACCAACTACATTTAATAGTCTATCATGTCAAAAAAGCCAATTTATACTTCAGCTATGTCCTGAAAGATGGTTTGTTAGAAAAAATATTTGGTTATTACCCTCCAAAAGTCAAATTTGTGCATTCTTTATAAACATTTTTGTCTTTCCAAAAAGGAGGTTTTCAGGAAACTGCCTGTCCAAAAGATAGGCAGAACGGGTCCCGGCGTATTCCCTTATAGTACCTCATAGAAAATGAAACATTTCACTTTATTGCCAAAATTGGCATCTTATGTACCACTGTATTTGCTGTCTTGCTGGAGAATAAATAAAAAAAAACTATTTAAAAATAAAAAACGTTTTCATCAAATTTTGTTAGTAAGATTCTTGTTTGGAAAGTATTAATGGACAGACTATGACAGTATGTATTTCATATTTTGGTCCGATGGAAGAGAAAGCCTTCATTGTAAATGACCCAATAATCATTTAGCTTTTTACTGTCTACAACTCTTTCTTTGTTTTTCAGCAAGCCAAGAAATCTTTTGCCGAGAACAGTGTCTATGGATACAGGTCTGCTTTACGCCGATATCGCAGAGTAAGTATGAAATGTGGTCTGAGACTAACCCAGTGTTCGACTTTCCCATGGGCCCAGGGGCATATGCCAGGGCTAGATTTTGCTGTGGGCCCAAAATAGTGGTGCTCTTACGATGAGTTCGGCAAAAATGTAAACAAAGCCACATCGCACGCTTTACTGCTATTCATCTGCCATGTTTTTTGTCTTGCTTACGTCTTACCCACGTGGGATCAGAGCGAGATTGCACGATAGCAGGATGTGATAGGCTTAGGCAGGCATGTGCCTGTTCTAATTAGCGTGATTGACAGCAATTTAGGTTGCTCATTGGCTCAGGCAGGCATGGGGCGGTTCTAATTAGTGTGATTGACCGCAATTCATTTTGCTCAGCTCTTGATTTCACAGCACATGTGATGAGTAGTTGGGGCTCGTAATATGTTGATTAATCGCTCGGCAGTTTCAGCGATTGTTTCAGCCGTTTTTTTAGCGGCGAATCCAACCTCTACAAAATAGTATGTATAATAACATGCAATTGTGTCAGCACTTCTGTAATTTTTTCCCTTGAATTCAGTAATTCGAGTTATGATAACTTTTCTAATTGAAATGGAAGGGGTGTAAAATGGGCAATGATCTAAGTTTTAATATGCACGATTCCATGTGTTGGGTTTGGTATGGAACACAAAGCAAAATGGCACCTAACCCATTCATGTCCAATACAATGTCATCTAGACTTTTAATATTTTTGATGTTCCTTTGAATGGGTTAAGATTTTAAACATAATACTTTTAATAGCAACTTTGAATGGGTCAAGCTTCTAGACATGATACATTTGATAATCCCTCTAAATGTGTTAAGATTCTGGACACGATACTTTCGATAATAATTTTCAATGGGTTAATATTTTAGACATGATACTTTTTATAATAACTTTGAATGGGTTAAGATTCTTGACATGATACTTATGATAATAACTTTGAATGGGTTAATATTCTAGACATGATACTTTTGATAATTACTTTGAATGGGTTTAGATTCTATACATGATACTTATGATAATAACTTTGAAAGGGTTTAGATTCTAGACATGATACTTTTGATAATTACTTTGAATGGGTTAAGATTCTAGAAATGATAGTTTTGATAATACCTCTAAATGGGTTAAGATTCTGGACATGGTACTTTTGATAATAACTTTGAATGGGTTAATATTTTAGACATGATACTTTTGATAACAACTTTGAATGGGTTAAGATTCTAGATATGGTACTTATGATAATTACTTTGAATGGGTTTAGATTCTAGAAGTGATACTTCCGATAATGAATTCTAATAGGTTAAGATTCCAGACATGATACTTTAAATAGTAACTTCCAAGGGTTAAGAAGTTTCTTGACCATACCCTAGAGCCCTAGAGCTTTGTTTGTTTGCCCAGATCGACTTTTTATTTTTAAATTTGAAATCAAATTTTATTGTGACAATTATTATAATTTCATATTGATAATTTCCGTATGTATTCATTAGATCATCGGCTTCATCGACGACGTCCACCTTCGGGACGAGGAGGAGGAGGTTGACCAGCAGCGGCAACTGGTCAGGTGGTTGACCAATGCGGCCGCGGTCAACAACAAGCTCAAACAGCCCGGCCAGACCATCCACTTCTGCAACCGCGGTCTGGCCATCACCAAGAATGATGCAAAGCTCCACTATCTCAGAGGCAAGGTTGGTGTTATAAGGATGTCTGCAGTGTCTTAGCCAGGATTTAGAAACTGGGTGCCTAAAATAGGCAGTTGTAGAATTTTGGGGCATCCAGATATTTAAGGGGGATCACAATATACTCATATTTCAACCATAAACATGTATAGATTCATCAAAATAAGGCATGATATTGTTAAACAATGTCTTAGGAATTAAAGGAGATGAAAAAACTCAATTTATAACCTTGAGATTGTGATTTTAAGAATTTCCACACCAATAAATTTGGGTGTCCTGAGGAGTTCTTTTCAATGGTTTGGGTGTCCAAAAAGGCACCCAGATGCCCTGCTGGCTAAGACCATGGATGTCTGTATTTGTACATCTGAATCTTGCAAAACTCTACCATCTCACTCAAATGTCTTGTCTTGTAATGTCCTCTATTTCTTTATTTTCTCAAATCAAAACAGGTTTTATAAAGAATCGTGCAAAACTCTACCACCTCGCTCAGAGGCAGGGTAGGTTGTTGGAAGGTCCTCTACGTCTGTATTTTCTCTGATCAAAAAATGGGTTTTATAAAGAATCATTCAAAGTTCTACCCGCTCGCTCAAAGGCAAGGAAGGCTGTATAAGGTCCTCCACATCTTTATTTTCTCTAATCAAAATGGGAATCACAAACGTACAGTCATAAACATACAATACAATACAATAAAGAATCGTGCAAAACTCTACCTTCTTGCTCAAAGGTAGAGGTGGTTGTATAAGGTCCTCTACATCTTATTTTCTCTAATTAAAATACGAATTTATAATAGTTATGTAGAACACTACTACCTTAAAGGCAGGGAAGGTTGTATAAGGTCCTCTACATCTTATTTTCTCTAATTAAAATAAAAAATTATAATAGTTATGTAGAACACTACTACCTTAAAGGCAGGGAATGTTGTATAAGGTCCTCTACATCTTATTTTCTTGAATTAAAATAGGAATTATGAAGAAGCATGTAGAACATTACTACCTCAAAGGCAGGGAAGGTGATATAAGGTCCTCTACATCTTTATTTTCTCAAATTGAATTGGGAATCACTAATGCAGAACTCTATTACAAGGAGCAGCCAGTAGGTTTAAGGTCCTCAACTTTTTTATTTCCTCTAATAGAAATGGGAATAACCAAGAGTTATACAAAACTCTACTTTTTCAAAGAAAGAGTAGGTTTTATAAGTTCCTTTTATCATGTGGCAGACCAATAATAGTTATACAGGTGAACTTGGATATGACGGACTCAATGGGACCAGGAAAATTGGTCCGTCATATGCAAAATCCGTAGTATACATATGACGAATACTTGATATGCATCGGACGCGGACTAAACATATTGTCCGCCATATGCAAAAATCTGTCGTACAGTGGTCCGTCATATCCAAGTTCACCTGTATTTACTTTTCTCATTGCCTGCTAATTTCCATACCCACTTGAAACCATGCGCAATTGACTTAATATATTAATGCCGTGAGGTGCAGCGGTACAGATATGGCCATAAATGGGATTTGTACTGCTTTCCTTACTATGCTTCATTTATGTGTAAAGACTTTCACACAAAAAGTAATTATATATTTTTCTCTTAGTTGGCCTTTTTGGTCTTTTTTTAAAGTTATCACTGACCTGGTATATGCCATTAGTTTGTGATTGTTGCATGTGTTACCTTACCAATTAATCGCTGCTACTACTGGTTACTCACAACTGAGCATTAATATAGTAGAAAAAACAACAATCATCAAATTTCCAATCCTTTTCATTCTACTGTATTCCTTTCTATTGTCTCTTTTAGGCCTACTTTTATTTGAATGATACAAAAAGATCGAAATCGGACCTTGTTAGAGCCAAAAATCTGGCGCCCAATGACACTGCTATCAGTGGGGCCCTCGCTGATCTAGATGAGTGAGTACTGTTATCCTCTACAGATGTCAACATCCCCTAGGGATATCATTGTTTAGAACTTTTTCTTGATTCGATATACTGTAAATTATGTAATGTTAACGAGGAATTAATCTTCCCAAATTTACCTGTGTTCAAGACAGTAAGAATTGAAAACGGTATCTTAAACCTTTTTTGTTGATACTGTGTGGCAGAAGTGTGCAGGTCGGGAAAATAAAACATTTTCAGGAAATAATAGTCCTGGGAAATATACCCATTTTGCAGTATTGATAATTTATTTTTGATTTTGTTTTTGCGATGCATTGATATATTCATAAAAACGCTGTCTATTATGCTATGAGGGAAAATCGCGAAGCATTGATTGTAGTTTTTCACCACATCATAGGAGTCCTGCCTCACTTTTCTGCCTCCTCTTGCAATGCAACAAGAGAAGTGGGGCATGACAGTGTAGAAAAATGCTTTAACCCATTAATGCTCACAGCGGCCAAAACTGCCTGACAATTTAGATAAAATCTTGCAGGCAAAAGCCAAGTTAGAAAAATATTTGAAGGAGGAATGTTATTCAGAATAATACTTACAACTCTCCTTCAAATATTTTGTAAAATCTATCAGAATTCAAAAGTTATTATCAAAAGTATCATAGATCCAGACGAAAATTTCAAGTAAATCTCTTAAGCATTAATGGGTTATAGTGGAGGGGCCTATGTCCATTTTGTGGGGTCCAGTGGGAATTTCACATACATTTTGATTTTTTTGCTGAAAAAGCTTCTTAGATATATGAATGAGTAATTAAAACATGGCACCAATTTTTTCGACCATGCGGTGGTCATTAATTATGCTAATTAAGAATGACATCATCTGTTGCTTGTCTAGGTAACTTTTCAAGCATTACATGGTAATTGAACCTGAAAGAAGCTATATATTTATATGTTAATCACTACTGAAAGTCATTTGAGTGCTCAAATAATTTTTCTGTTGCTCTTGAAAAAAAAAGAATTTTGCAAATTAGTAAATATGCTAATTAGGCAAAACAATACCTTCTGTTAATAGCGGGGCGGCTAAGACAAAAATTGTGCACTTTGTGCGAAAAGCGTGAAACTTGGTACAAATATACTTTGAGTGATGCTGAGCAATATTCCTAATGGACGCAGGGCGTGAGTTACCATAAAAGACTATTTTTGGGGCATTTTAGGCAAAAAATGTCATAAAACGTGATTTTTTGGGAATATGTTAATAAAAAATCTAGGGAAGAGAGTGGAATCTCCAAACTTAGCACAAATACACTTCTTGGGTTGCTGATTATAACTGATGTAATGAATATTATGAAGTTGACACATAGGGCGTGTTTTTGGGGTGTTTTCAGCAAAAAAGAGTAGAAAAGGTGAGATTTTTTGGGATCTGACAATAGAAATCCTATGCCTCAGAGTAGAAGCTGAAAACTTCACACAAGCACACTTAAAGAGTTATTGATAATGACTGTCATCAGTAAAGTTTGTGAATAACCCCTTAAGTGACTGCAATTTTGGGGTAACTGGTATAATATGTATTATGAAATTGACACTAAGGGTGTGTTTCTGTGGTATTTCAGCAAAAAAGAGTAGAATAAGTGTGATTTTAGAGAAATTTAAGCCTAGGAGCAGAAGCTAAAAACCTCACACAAATGCACTTAGAGAGTTATTGATAGTGACTGTCGTTAGTATGTGAAAAAAACCTTAGTGACTGCATTTTGGGGGTTATTCAAGCAAAAAATGACCACAAAAAGTTAGATTTTGGCTATGTAACCAAGAACAAACACTTCAGAGTAGAAAGTACAAACCTCACACAGATATTCTTTGAAGGTTATTGATTAAAAATGCTTTAGTTAGAGATATAGTGCCTGATTTTAGGGTAATTTTTATTGAAAAATGACTGAAAATGAGATATTTTGGGGATCTGCGGCAAAAAAATCTACACTTCAAAGTAGAAACTGCAAACCTCAAGCAAATAATAATGCAAGATATTGAATGAAACTGCTAAAAGTGCACCTTATGAAATAAACCAATACTGCATGTATAATTAAGATCCATTACAATAATTGAAACAAGATATTGGATTCTATCAAGAGTGTTAAATATTATTGATTGTGTAGTTTGGAATGATTCTGCTAAATAGTATTCCTATATTGTTCACTTTCTTAGATTTACAATACTATATTGACACATTAACAGCATTTTAAATTCATATGAGAATGAATCTTAGGCGTACAGCTTAATCCACTGGCCCCATAGCGCGTGGCTAGGGAAAATTGAGCTGGGGTACAACTACAATAATATTTGACTTAGTAGCCCGACTGGCTAAAAGAAAAGTGACATTTTAAGATCATGTTAAGAGGATTATATGTTCAGTTGAAGAACACCATTTGACACTTCAGTTGTCATTTAGCACAGTTTCTAAATGAAATATAACAAAGAAAAGATAGCTTACAACTAAAATTGTTTTGGGATAGGAATACAGTGGGACATGTAGAACTGAGTATAGATAGGGCTATAAGATCTTGGGTGGAGCTAAGCCAATTTAGAAACCAGAAGTCCTGCAGTCTACCAGAAATTTTAACCAAAACCTGAGCCCTAGAATCTCAAATAATACAAACATCAATCAATCTCCACATGCCTGTTGTACCTGGATCGATTGGTGCCTCAACTACAATAGAATAGTGTGGTTCCAAAAGTTTTTGCTGACTTAACCTTCACTCTATTCATCATCTACTTGTGAAGCATTCAATAATTTGAAGGTGGGCCAGTATAGATATGTTTGATCCATAACAAGTCCTAGGTAGCATCAACCAATGTATGCTGATAGTTCCTCCTCTTATGTGTCTTCCTGATTGATAATAAATAGAAGATACCTCTAACATATAACACTGAGATCATAAGATATCTAAAATGGAGTTGTAGATAATATTGTGAATAAAAATTCTTCTCAAATCTTCCAAAATATTCTCACAAAAGTTAGATATTTCAAAATTAGTAAGGCCTCTTTGACTGAATAGTTCAAGGTATTGATTTAGTCATATGTATTCTGCAAGGAATAATATGGAGTATGTTTAGGTCCTTCATTTGTTTAACATACTTAATTTTGCTTCATATAACTAATTTTGCATACATTATTTACTTATTGATTCAGATATTTTGCATTGAGATATTAACCAAACCATATCTTGATCGAAAATTTCAACCTTTTTATTGATGACATATGGCTAATGTAGCGCCTATTCTACTTGAATGACACACACACGCAAATGTCCTATGGCTAATGTGGTGTCTTTTCTACTTGAATGACATCCACACGCATATATATATATATATATATATATATATATATATATATATATATATATATATATATATATATATATATATATATATATATATATATATATATATATATATATATATATATATATATATATATATATATCGCCTGTTGCAAGATAAACCCCCTAAGATGGTGTTTATAGACCCAAATCTAGATCAAAACAATATTCTGTCTAGTACCTAATGCCACTACATAGGGACAAGTAAGGTAAGTTTTGATACATAAAATCATTGGTGTGTAACAACCCTATGTTAGAAAAAATGAGTAAATTATGTATAAAAATGGCCAAAATAGGCTGTAACAAATGGCCAAGACAAATTTTGTCTAAAAGTAGACAGCAATAATGTTTACAAATAATGTCAACTTTGGGGTTTGTCATGTGTCAAACATAAAGGCAGACATCAGTTGTGCAGCTGCCAAAGTGCCATTTTCCAGATGCCTTTTGGCAGAGAGATAGGTTATTTGCCATTTTCATGTTTTCATGTAACATTTTTACCTTTTTTTTCAATGGGTAAATGCATGATAGTATACTGCTTCTATACCTCTATTAGAGATTAGTAATTTTGATATTTTCTGATAAACTAATGTCGTACCTCTCTAAAAACCATGCGGATAATTAAAGATGTTAAACTATATTTTGTGGGAAACCAACTATATTTCCTCAGATGAATTTCCGAAACAAGGTTGTCCCATCCGAAGAGCCATGTGTTCTCCTAAATGGTAGTGAGATTTCAAAGAAATAGGGTAGTGGGCACAGGGTCCCTTGGAGTAGCCTACATAAATGACACAAAAATACTTGGAACACCTCATTTTCCTAGGGGAAAAAATAATTTACTGTTTCCGAAACATAATTTGTCCCGTCCGAAGAGTTTTCTTATTTGTTCACTTATGGGATGGGCTTAGTATTTTTTTGCATATATGCCAAACACAAAGATCACTTCAGTAGCAGAGATGCGCTGGCACCTTTTCAGCAAACGGCAGTTCACTGATGAGAAACTCCCTCCAACAAAAGCTGCGCTTGAGCAAAAGATTAAGAGTAACTCTTTCTTGGAAACAAGCTGGTGAAGCCAAACCGACCCTTCCACCACCAATGTCACATGGTTAGTGTATAGAAGGGGAAGTGCTCCGGCCTGTCACTACTGTACTCCCACCAGCTCCTGAAGCGGTACTGCAACTAGTGAAATGTGCATGTAAGGGAAACTGCACAAAAAGACATGCTCATGTAAGAAACACAGCATGTATTGCACAGACATGTGCACCTCATGTGAGGAAAGCTGTGAGAACAGAAATGTCACTGTGTCAGAGGACAGTGAAGATGAAACCTTACTTGATCTGTGTCCTAGGGCAAAACTTGTAAATTTTGAATGCTAATATACACACTTATGTGATACAAATACATACATTTTTTAAAAGGAGTTAACAGATTTCATACACTTTGTCTATTTTATGTGTTAAGTGAAATTTGCCCATGCATTGTAGACTAAAGAAATGTATTAAGTTGAATTAGACCAAATATGTTGACAAATAATCCAGTATATTGTCAAAAATGTCAATTTTTGACCCAAAATGTTGAAAAACATTAAGTTTTCAGGTCCAAAGGTGAGTGATTCAGAAACTAGTGGCTATTGTTGTACAAATACATATTATTCAAACATATTTTAATTATAGTAGTTGACACCTTAGTATCACAACCAAAAAAATGACAAAAAGTGGATTTTTCATATAATACCTATGATGTCATACCTAATTAGCATAAAAACGCCTTTCCGTATTTGGAAAAAATTGGTGCCGTGTTTTATTTTATTCTACCCTGTATGAAGAGCAAAATTCAACTGAAAAATCAAAATGTATGTGAAGTTCCCACTAGAAATACATAGGCCCCCCCACTATTAACTGAATTGTAAGGTCTAAAAAAAGTTGTTTGTTTCCTGTAACCCTACCCTTACAAGTTTTTATTCAAAAAATCCCATCCAACTCCCAATCAACGTAAAACAAAAAAAATAATGCAAAAAAACTTTTTTTACCGACCTACCTACCCTATTTTTTTTTGGACCGTTACAGGAAACAAACAATTTATTTTTTAGGCCTAATTAGCTATTGATATGATTTTCTCAATATCAGTAAAAAATGCTGAGAACAATTACTATAATTCCTGTGGCCAGAACTTATTAGAATAATTCTATTGTTTAGATACTGATGATATTGACCTCCTGAGCTGGACGAAGAAGCATCCCCAGCACTGGACCTCCCGCGAGGTTCTCGATTGGATCTACTACTTTGCCGAACACTCGAAGGTCGATTTCCCGAAGTTCCGAGGGGAGGCGTTCCAGGATAAGACAGGTCCGAACATGTGCACGATGACGTTAGAGGAATTTGTGCAGCTCGAGCCAAATTATGGCAGCGACATCTACTGCATGTTCAACAAACTACAGCAACAAGGTGAGGTTCATGATATTTTCCATAAAAATCCCCTGTATATAATTATATATATATATATATATATATATATATATATATATATATATATATATATATATATATATATATATATATATATATATATATATATATATATATATATTTATGTAGTGATGATATTGTATTCTTTGTCGGTACAGCACATTAATACCAGTGAGCAAATATTGAAAGTGAAAGCATTTTTCTGTATACATTTGTCAATTAGATTTATGTGTATGTACACATATACATTTATGGAAATCAATTATTCTTATTAAAAACTACATAAATTACTTGA
>OZ012691.1:12009488-12098501 GCA_963942565.1 Maea johnstoni | reverse complement strand
CCAAAAACTTACATCCTGCTAGGAAGGTTCTTTTGTAACGCTTGATATGTTTGTCATCAGAAGACATTTCTGATGTCACATATAATGTCTATAGGCTGAATAAAAGCATGGCAGAGGAAAAGCTTTGTCAGTAACCCCATGAGCTACTACACTTTTAACTTGTCCTCTGACGTGCTGCAAATGCATATGATGAATGGTTTTCAAGATTTAGTCATTTCGAATATGTTCACCTGTCGACTTAAATAACCCACTTTTCTATGATTTCATTGATGTTGATGCTTTGTTTTGGAATAAATGTAACATTTCCCAAAACCTTTGACCCACATTCTTTGTTAAAATTGAGCCACAAGAGTGCAGTATAATTTGATGATTGAATTTTATGTTTTACCTTCGTAAATGATTCGAATATTCATTTTATAATTCAAAACCTCAATGGTGATACTTTTGCGTTGATTAAACGATGAGTTTCTTCTCTTTTATTGAAACAGACGATGACGAATGCAGTTCCAACAATGGCGGGTGCTCCCATGTTTGCACAAACACCCATGGTTCATTCTCATGCTCCTGTAGGCCAGGGTATACACTAAACCCCGATAGGAAAACATGTTCTGGTGAGTCTAACATAGGGTCCTTGTTTCTATCAACAGCTTACGCCATTTCCTGTATAAAAACTTGGGACCTTGAGGACATTCCCTCTTTATGAGCTATAAGTCGTAGTATTGTGTAGGGACAAAACAATCCCGCTTAAGAGGTGTAAGTGGAAAACGTAGAGAGATATCACATTTGAGTGCCCGGGGGGGGGGGGGCACTTTGGTATTTAGGGGGGCGCATACGCTCGTTATCAAAATTTAAAAATACCCCTAAAATACTGATTTCTGGCCAATTTCCACTAAATAAACACCCCTTCTTTTATCAAAACACTGACATTGGATGAACGGGAACACGTATTTTAACTTTTATAATTCTCTGCGTGTTTAGCGGCAGCAAACTCGGAAGCCCAGTCACTTCGGGAGTTACTCGGCGTCAGAGCCGCGTGTATTTCGTGGATTGTAAGGGGATTTTGACACCCATACTTCGTACCTGGGTACAAAAAAGTACCCTTCTTTTACAAAATCGCGAACATGCGGAGGTCTTTAAAAAAGACCCCTTCCTCCGCGAAATATGTAACGCAGGTGCGGCCCCTCTCTGTACCTGAGTGACCCCCCCCCCCCCCCCCCCCCCCCGGGTTTGAATGCCCGGCTTGTGGAATCGAATTACAGTGATTCATTTGTCGCAGGAGATGATATGTTACTTTCTTAGATTGGTGTACCGGTAAGTAAAATTAGTAATAGTACAATGCTTAGTATTGTATGTACAACCTGTAACCTTCCGCTATATAATCATTGAAAAAGAGAATACCCGCGAAAACCAATCTAAAGTATCTCTTGGGTAGGTACATAGTTCATATACAAGGAGGTTGTATCAGTCTTTGACAGTTAATCCCTGTGGGTAATTGAATGGCATTTTGAAATCGGTACACTTCAGCTAAGTATTTACCAATCTTTAAAATTCCTCATGAAATGCCATATAAAAACCGCATTCTTTGAACTCTCTTTTTCAATGACCACCAGAGATGTACATCATGTCTGTGTTCAGCCAGCAGGTATCGCACGAGGCCGTCACAGACATTTGATTCTTGCATCAGTCGACCAGACGTCTGCCAGTGCCTGCTTGTACAAACATCCATGGCTAACATGTCAAATATTAAGCCAAACACATCAATAACCCACGCTGCTTGCAAATCAAAGTACGTTCAGTTGTGAGCTCACCCATGCATCCATGCCCGGAGAACTAAGTGGCAACCGGGCATGCGGTCGTGTATTTTGCCCGAGCTCATGCATTCAGTGCAGGAATTAGATGTCTGCCCTGCATATTATACTAGCATCCATGCCCAGAAAACTGGGTGGCGATCAGACGTGCGGTCGTGTATAATGCTCGGGCTGACCACACATTCGGATCAGTAATTACATGTCGGCACTGTATATTACAAATGTTTCCCATAGTGATAAGATCATTACATATTTCTTCAAACTTCAGATGTTGATGAGTGTGACACAGATAATGGAGGTTGCGTTCAGATGTGTGCGAACTCCCAAGGATCTTTCAGCTGCTCTTGTAGGGCAGGATATATCATTAATAATGATGGAAAATCATGTTCTGGTAAGTCATCACACGATCCGAAAATATATGTGTATGCAATTATATTGCGAATGGCTGAATGGGCATGTTCTGAGTGAATGATATGATATGTTTTGAGGAAATTAGAAAATAAGGTCAAAGTCAATCAAATCTGCCATCTGTGTCAGGCCATGTGTGTCATCTTTAAGAAGTAATGCACAAGGTTTTGAATATTTTTTATACTACAAATCACCTTTCTACTTTCACTATAAGACGGTTAAACGAAATGTTTAATATGTTGCCATGACAGCTTAATTTCAAATAACAACTTTATTCTTTTTTATAGACATTGATGAATGCAGCGCAAGCAAAGGCCCGTGCTCCCAAGTCTGTACCAACACCCAGGGCTCCTTCTTATGTTCCTGCACGACTGGGTACAGTCTCACCAACGACTCCAGGTCATGCATGGGTAAGAGAGTGCCACATATGTTAGTTCCAAGCAGTTATAGAATATACTTGTAGAATATGGTTTACGTAGTCGATAACCAATATGTGTGTGTTTATACATATATAAATATGTATATATATATATATATATATATATATATATATATATATATATATATATATATATATATATATATATATATATTTATATATATATATATATATATATATATATATATATATATATATATATATATATATATATATATATATATATATATATATACATGTATATTTATATATATATATATATATATATATATATATATATTTATATATATATATATATATATATATATATATATATATATATATATATATATATATATATATATATATATATATATATATATATATATATATATATAAATATGCATATTGCCTTTATTACTCAGATAACAATGAATGCAGTTCAAACAATGGAGGATGTTCTCAAAACTGTACGAACACTCAAGGTTCCTACACATGCTCCTGCAGGACTGGCTTCACACTCAACTCTGATGGAAAGACATGCTCAGGTGAGACCATTCATAAATGCCATATGGAAAATTTGTGGTAGCTAGTACTATCCTTGTATACCTGTGTCCTATATATATATATATATATATATATATATATATATATATATATATATATATATATATATATATATATATATATATATATATATATATATGTATATGTATATATTGTATATGCAAGTGTCCTCTTTTTTTAACTGACTTTAACATTACAAAATAACAGTTTTTCAAGGGCTGTTTAAAGTCCCTTTTTATTCTATCCTGGGTTTGTCTATGAGCTCAACATTGGCCTAGGTTGACCAAAATGATAATAAGCATGAAATAAAAAACAATTATAACTTTGCGATTCAATTCCGATGTCTTTAATCAATAATCGAAGGGAATATTACATTCCTGCACCAGTCAACCGCACATCCAGATAACATGTCAAATAAATAAGTCAAACATACCAACGACCCACGTAGCTTGCGAATCAAACTCTGTTATGTTGTGAGGTCATATGTGCATCCATGCCCAGGAAACTGGGTAGCAATCAGGCTGGGTGTCATATATTATGTCTTGGCTGTCCACGCAATTAGTGCAGGAATTAAATGTCAACACTGTACTATCTTGTAATTCAAGCTAACTCAAAAAATAATATTGACTTCTTCCCATGCTTAAACTGTTCAGATGTCAATGAGTGTGCTGTCAACAATGGTGACTGTGACCATAACTGTACAAACAACCAGGGATCCTATACCTGCTCTTGCAAAAGGGGATACACTTTACAGGGAGATGCAAAGTCTTGCAAAGGTAAGGACAATATCTGCATCATAAGATTTAACCCTCATGCTGGTGGTGGCTAATTTGGTCATCACAAAATGATGCAAAAAAACTTTTAAATGATAACTGAAACAGTGACCTATGGGTACTCATCTGAGAGTACCCAGCGGGAGCTTTCCAATGAATACCAACATGACACGGTTTGGAGGTTTTTTAAAATCTTTTCGTTCTTGTGCTTTGGATTAAAGTAGCCTCAGCATTGGAAGAGCCAAGATCCCTAGGGCTATAATCAAAGGGAATTTGTTCCTGCACTGGAGTTACTATCTTGTGTGATATGACCTTTCTAAAATAATTGGAGTTGAAACAAGCAAACTTAAAACAATTCTAATTTCTTCCCATGCTTACCGTCTTCAGATGTCAATGAGTGTGCTGCCAACAATGGTGACTGTGACCATAACTGTACAAACAACCAGGGATCCTATACCTGCTCTTGCAAAAGAGGATACGCTCTACAGGGAGATGCAAAGTCTTGCGAAGGTGAGAACAATATACACAATGTTAAGTTTAAAAATCGATTTCTCGTTTTGGAGCACCATACTTCAAAATGTTAGAATCCTGAATGTTAGGATACATGACAAAAGTAGTCCATACAATATTAAATATGCATGTTTCTGGATATTTTCAATTGATTTTTCCCTGCAACTATATTTAGTTTTGCATCCCTTCCAGGGGGGGGGGGGGCGCACTCAGGTACAGAGGGGGCCGCACCTTCGTTACATATTTGGCGGAAGAAGGGGTCTTTTTTTAAGTCCTCCGCATGTCCGCAATTTTGTAAAAGAAGGGTACTTTTTCGTACCCAGGCACGAAGCATGAGGGTCAAAATCGCCTAATCCACGAAATATACGCAGCTGTGACGCCGAGTGACTCCCGAAGTGACTGGGCTTCCCAGTTTGCTGCCGCCACTTGCTGCCGCTAAACACGCAGAGGATTATACAATCTAAAGTTAAAATATGTGGTCCCGTTCATCCAATGTCAGTGTTTTGATAAAAGAAGGGGTGTTTCTTTAGTGGAAAAAGTCAGCGCTTTTATTAAGATAAGGGTGCTTTTTTTGGCCAGATATCAGTGCTTCAGGGGTATTTTTTAATTTTGATAACGAACGTATGCGCCCCCTAAATACCCAAGTGCCACCCCCCCCCCCCCCCCCGGGCATCCCTTCTACCTTGTGAAGACTAAGTTCACAATATCTAAGAATGTTTTTTCCAATCCGTGCTTGATTCCGTGCTCAACGCCGCAGTCATGTGAGGAAGTTGTAAGTGATACGAAGATAGCGATTTATGAAATGATAATATAGTTTAAACAATAGCATTTAATAACAAGTAATTTTTCCCAATCCGTGCTTGATTCTGTGCTCAACGACGCAGTCATGTGAGAAAGTTGTAAGTGATACGAAGATAGCGATTTATGAAAGATAATATAGTTTGAACAATAGGATTTAATAACAACAAGTACAGAAGTCGTTTTAACCTTTATGCTGCTGGTGGCTAAATTTGCCAATACAAAATGATGTAAAAAACCTGAAAAATCACCGAAACCCTGGCAAATGGGTACTCATCTGAGAGTACTCGGCGAGAGCTTTCCAGTGAATACCAACATGACAGGGTTTAAGTGGTTTTCCAAAAACATAGCTTCTTGTGTTTTGGACGAAAGTAGTTTCAGCAATTGAAGAGTTAGCAGTTTCTCAGGGCTGCTCCTCGTGTGACTCCTCATTGTGGGTTGATACCCAGTGGGCACGGTAACATTCATGGAACATTCCTGGAATGTTTGGGCGAACATTCAAAAATGATCCCCTCATAGCTCAGAAAGAAAATTGTATAAATGTTCCCGTGGAATTGTTCATAGAATGCTCAGAGCTGAATGCTAAATGAATCATTTGGATTCTCATTTTTGTCAGAACATTGGAAGTTTTCTGTGCAGTGGAAACACTTGGTAACAGTTTAGTTTTCATTAAATAGGAAATATCTCAATTTCATGTTTAAATAATGTCAAATCTGAACATTCCAGGAATGTTCAGACCTGAAGGTTGCAGGAATGTTCATTTTTGGTGCATAACATTCCAATCCAAATAGAACATTCATATGACATCAAAAAAGAACATTCCAGGAATATTAGGACCTAAACGTTGCTAAAAGGTTCATAATTGGTGCAGAATATTCCGGCCAAAATTGAACGTTCATATAACATTCAGGTAATATTTGTGCCCACTGGGTAAAGGTAAGGCTAGTGGTCAGTCTGACTGAGTGAGGTTTGGTCAAGAGAGCAACTGTCAGTTATGAATGAACAAGGGGAGCAGTTTTTATTTGTTACATCAGTTCTGAGACAGTATACCAGAGCTGCACTCTCCGTGTACGAACTTGAGTGGCTCGATTACTGGAACCAGATGAGCCAAGCTCGAGCTGGGTTTGTCAACTCGTCTATGTAGGGAACGCAAACTTAACACAGAACACCCAACATACACCTTCTTATCACTGCTTACCACTGTCATGGATTGTTTACAATCCCCAATGTATACAGGCAGTGTTGTGTGTTATACTGACCTTGGTACTGCTGACTTCTCTTGTTTGCAATCTCCAATGTGATCTCACAATGGCATGTGCAAGCAGGAAGAAGGACTAGACGCTTTCAATCAGCCAGCTAATGTTTCTTTTATATCCTTTTACTTATATGTATAAAACAATTGTATTATTCCAAAGTTGTTTCCTGAAATTTACTGGTCTGACATGATTTAGCCTTTAGGGAAATAGATCAGGTGACAGTGATTAATGTTGGAATTACTTTTCATTTTTGTTTTATTATAGCTGTGTATTGCAAGACAAATACTACAGTACCACCTACTGGCTGCATCAGCTGTAATGAAAGTTCCTACCATGCCCACGAGGTGGAGCCAGGTAAGTTTTACCAATGCGAAGATGGCAAACTGACGCTCATGACGTGCCCAGCGGGACTTGCCTTCAACACAACCTCGAATGTCTGCGATTGGAGCGATGCAGCATGTGAAGAGGGGAGCACCCTTCCCCATACAGCAGACTCCAACAAGTACACGCAATGCGTCAATGGAAAACTTGTCTCAAGATCCTGCCCTCCAGATCTAAATTACGACCCCGTTACGCTGGTGTGTGCATGGCCAAAAGCTTGTGTTGTTGGCACCTACAATCCACATCCTACAAACTGTGGCCGCTTCTTTTATTGCACACACGCAGGAAATGTGGAGATGAAGTGTCCTCCTGGGTTGCATTTCAATGCCGCAATATCCAATTGCGATTGGCCAGATAATGCTAAATGCAATCCCTAATAAGGGCATTGGCCAAGACATTTCTGTTCAGTTTGATAACCATAAAATCCTTTTTTTGGAAATTACAAACAAATGTGTAAGTGTATAACACTATGAAAATGTATGTATCATTAATCATATCATAATGCATGATATGTCTTTTAATGCAGAATATCTTTTTTTACTAATTATGTCATAATTCTAACTTGTAATATAAATATATATATATATATATATATATATATATATATATATATATATATAAGATTATATATATATATATATATATATATATATATATATATATATATATATATTTATATACATATATATAGCAATATCAGATGACTTGCAGTTAAGTAAATTGTTTATCCTAGATTTTGCACGCAAGGTTATTCGCACCTCATAGGTTATTCGCACCCATTTCACTGTAGTACAGTACAGACATTTAATTCCTGCACCAGTCGACCGGACATCTGCCAGTGCCTCATTGTACAAACACCTATGGATGACATGTCAAATTAATAAGCCAAGCACATCAATGACCAACGTAGCTTGCGAAGTAAAGCTATGTTCAGTTGTAGGGTCGTTCATGCATCCCTGCCCAGGAAACGGTGTGGCAATCGGGCATCTATTATGCTCGGGCTGCCCAAGCATTAAGTGCAGGAATTACATGTCGGCACTGTAGTGATGTAGTTGGAGGTGGTTGATGGAAATTGAAGATATCGACCAATCCTCGGCACTTAACCTAAATAAACGCAAATTAGGCAGGCGCTGGACAGGTGATGATAATACCAATTTTGTTAAATAGCATTCGATAGGACAAAATGGTCCGTCTGCCTTGTGGCATTGCAAGGTCATTAATTGCACTTACAGAATACTATAAAGCTGATGGGGAAAACAAATAAATGAACATAATTGCCTTGCACATGCTTCTGTATCAACATACCTGCTGAAAATTATCCTCACCAATAAAACGTAAACTTGATTACATTTCATGTTTTTCTTCCTTTACTTCAAGATATGAGGAGTTGAAGACAAGAATGTTGTATTATATGAACGCAGATTTATAAACAAACATATAATATATTTGGTTTAGATCATAAATCTTAATTGCTTTTCTAAAAGGTAAAGGTAAAGGTATTCGGTTTATAGTCTCGTATCCACCGAAGTGCTCACACGACCTTCCTCCCCTAGCAGGCACTGTACATACAGAAACCATTTCAATCCCCCAGGGAATATTCCAGAGCAACTGGCAGCATATAGCGCACACACTCTAAGGACTGCTTATTTATGCTAGGTACCCATTTTGCAGCTGGGTAGACTGAAGCAATATGGAATAAACTGTTTTGCCCAAGATTGGCCAAAGTGCCCGGAGTGGCCGGGAATCGAACCAGCGACCCTCTGATTACTACTTTTCTCATGAAATATTCATGTCAATGCGAAGTCCATATCAGATCAGGCATTGAAGCACAGCATAGAACGGATTCGTATATGACTAGCCAGCAGAATATTTCATACAGCTAATTTTTTTCTACGTTTCAGGCCTAGGCTTGATTAAACTTGAACAACTCTTTGACATAGCTTTTGGTGGTTAGGCTCTTTGCTCCAAGCTAATATTCTTTTATATCTTTTGTATCATTGTATTCATTACTATTATGATTGAATTTAGAAACTGAATCATCACATTCTTTTCAGAGCCACCTCAAAGCCTCTGCCACGATGGAAGCAAATACTTTATAATTTCTGTGGCATAGAAGACCCCTCTCAACCTCAAGTGCCACCTGGTGACATAGAAACCCCCTCACTCGACAAAAAAACCCTTCTGGAGAAAAGTGTGCAATGTCAATGCAATCATACTCTTAGCTATTTGTCTCTCACAAGTGACTTACTCGAGCTAGTTCTTGTGGTGGAAATAGAGGTTCTTCAACTAGTGTGGTAGAGAATGATATTTCTTACACAAGGGATAGCATTTTCCTCTACCACATGAGTTGAAGAACCTATTTCTGCAACGTCCAATAAGACAAATAAACAGTAAATAATCAGGGAAGCTTACCAAATTGGTTCTTTGACACAACCCAATTACTTCACCAGAACAGGGTCAACATCAATGTGCATGGCCAAATGACCACCGTTTCCCGGAAAACTATGCACAGTAAATAGTTCCCGGATAAAACTTTTCACAGTGTTGAAAGGCTGTTATCCAATACTTAAGTGGGAGATTCTTTATTTGCTAGGTATCACAGACTTAATAAACATGATAAGAACTGTTTAGGGAATACTTGCCTCTTTGATTACACGCCACGCCAAAAAGATCAAAAATAATGAAAATACCTGAGCTAGGCACGTGCATTTCTAGGTCATGTTGCTAAGCAACGAAAGTAGTGCAGTATTCCATATATGGCAATCTTAACCAAATAAGGTCAAATAATGATTCCCAATGACCATTGAGAATGCCCACTAGGAATGAAATTTCTTCAATGGTTATTTCAGCCCCATAGTGGTAGAAATCAGAGACAGCACTATGTCTGGTACATATCAGTTTGATTGCATGATTAACCAGCAAAAATATGTTGACAGCATGGCACAAAAACGAAACGAGAAAAGGATTTTGTGTTTCCAGTGGCAGAAATTGCCAGACTTGGTATAATCAGGATAGTAGTTTCTTTCACTCTTTCACAATATTTGAAAGGATCAGAGCCTTTTGTTTTCTAAGCAAGAGAAAATAAGTTTAAACATTCTCAAGAAATGTGGCTGAGAAGTATAAGAGATCATGGTTCCAATAAACCATAATAAATCTTTCATATTTATAGAAAACGTTTTTATTCATAAAACATGGTACATGTTAGCATTATCAATGAGTCACACCCATGGCCACTGTTTTTAATTGTGTGCTATTAGAAATAGGTCAAAACATTTTTTTAGAAATTTTGTGGTATATATACATATATATATATAATATATATATATATATATATGCATATACACATATACATATATATATATATATATATATATATATATATATATATATATATATATATATATATATATTTATATATATATATGCATAGTTTTTAAGTAGTACACCTGTTGACCCCATAATGTTATGTTTCTTACCAACTTCTTGACCAGCATTCAGTTGGTAATCGTAGCACCAAAACAGCTGGTCAGGGATGGCTTGGTGTTACTACTTGATATACAGCATGATGATGATGATATTGGCACAACTAATTTAACACTACCAATTCTATGATTTCACCATGGGTTTTAATTCAAATGTTATATTCCTTTATGATGTACTTGCAGAAACACACCCTTAGCTTGACTATTTCTTTGAAATTAATATGATCTATCGCAACAAAGGATACCGGTACCAAGTGTATGGACTCATAGACCCCAGTCAGATAATCCAGGTTTGACAATGGATGGTTCATGTTTTGTTACATATACACCTTTATAGAGTTAGGAATCCTTCACAAATTTCAGCTTGATTAATTGCAAAAATATTTGAGCAGTTAATCAACTTTTTTAACGATTATTAACCCTTCTGATGCTGGGGCTACTTTCACCAAATGCATAAGAAGGCAAAAATTGTGAAAACCATCTAAAACTTGTCATTTTGGTATTCATTGGATAGCTCTTGCTGAGCACTCTCGGATGAGTACCCATGTTCTAGGGTTTCAGTAATATTTCAAAATCTTTCCATCATTTTGTATTGGCCAAATTAGTCACCAGCAGCATAAGGGTTAAACAGATTACCATCCTTTTAAAACCTACAAATCCCCTGCTAGAAAGTTCACTTCTCTATTGCGTGCACACGCTACTGCACCATATTTATAGCTATACTTTGAAAAAAACAACACATGGATCAATTTAACCCTGGTGGGGTGGCATCAACAGACAAGAAACCAACTGGCAAATCTCTCAATTAAGAATGTTTCTGCTGGTCAAGTCAAGTAAATGAACAGGGGAGGGTTTCGCCAAGGAAAATTGCTTTCGTTTATGCAAAATTTGTGATGAGGGGGATAATTGCAAAATAATCGTTGATCACATTTTGACTCAAGCAACTCAAATTTTCAGCAAATTTGAGTATTCAAAGATGTTGAAGACTAAATGGACTAAGCGTCAGAAAGGATCCTTTCGGTAAAAATAGATATCAGCACTGAATCAGTTAGATACAGTAAACCATGTTAAAATTGCAGCAGTTTAATTAATGCGTTCCTCGTGCACCAATGGAGTCCACATTTATCAAGCTGTGCACCATTTTCTGGACATCCTATCCCCATGCTAATATCTTACAGCGTGCTGACCTGATAACATGTCATTCAACACCCGTCCGCAAAAATAAAACTGCACATCAGAGGCAGCTGCCTGCTGTGCACATTTATATGCGCAAAATCAACACAGTACACATTATAAGAATACCATATTGTAGAACTGCAGTTTTTCACTGACATATATCCTAAAAGTTTGGGCATAATTAAAGATAATAATTGCATGGTGACAAGAGTGAGCATACAGTCAACTAAATAGGGTAATATTTGTTAATACCAAAAGAAAAGCATTATTTTGCCTTCGATCCTCAACCGAACTGGGGATTTGTTATGAGTATTGAAATAACTTGATTTATCCAACAAACTATAAACATAATTAGGTCAGTAAGTACTATAGTTGTGATTGTAAAAAAATAAAGTGTCATATTCATATATTTACAACTATACCTACATAGAGTATGATTGTAAAAAAATAAAGTGTCATATTCATACATTTACAACTATACCTACATAGAGTATTATACTATCAGAATAACAAAATGACCCGCCATTCTAATTTAAATTGTAACTTATCTAAGCACCAGAGAAGCAAAGGGAAAACACAAACCTTTAATAAAGCCAACTCTCTAATGCCTCAGCAGGACCTCAACATAGAGAGTACATACAATGTACGAAACATTGGAAAGGATAAGGGAGAGCCTTCAATGGTAAATATTTCCAACACAGTGACAACATTCAATTCTTGCACCAGTTGCTAGGTGGTACATCAGTTACCAGTTGGCTGAGCATCTCCGGTAGCCCAGGCAACATAATCAGGTACTCATATTCAGGGCCAACATAGGTGGCTATTAAAGCTATTTTAGCAGTGAAGTCTTAGATGTGCAACCCAAATGATGATCAGGAATGGCCGTATACTAAATACCAGGTAAATATTGCAGCATTTTAATTATTGCGTACTTTACAAACCCCTGGAGTCTGGATTTATTAAACATGCCCACCATTATTTGGATATCTAATATCTATGCTAGTATTGGGGAAAACGATGACATGATAGCTTGTCATTCAATGTCAGTACACAAACTACACATCAAAGGCAGCTGCTTATAAGGAGTGCATGTCTTTATATGTAGAAAAGTAACACAGTATACATTATAATGCTCCATCTTCCTGCAAATTCAGTGCAGAAATTATACATTGTCACTGCACTAGTGTGAGTATATCAGAAATATATTGATACTGTTGATATGTTTTATTTATGACTAGATTTGACACATGAATTGTTGCATATCTCAGGACTCACCATACTCCTTATAATACTTCCAATAACAAGAATTGACAAAAGAGGTAGCTCAATCAGGCAAAAATAATGTAATCGTTGTGTGTAAGGCTAGTAAAATAAGCACCCTTGTAAGTCTACATGGGTAGTCAAAAATACTGTAGAATAGGAAATTAATCTGGGGTGCAAATATACTGAATTTGACCAAAAATGACCTTTCCAAATCTAATTTTACTGAACAGTTTTAATTTTCTAATCAGAATTTAATTATACCAAGATTTTCTGACCCTGAAAATTTGGATTAATTACATGCTTGGAATCATTTCCTATTCTACGGTAAGTAAAATTCCTTTAACATGCTTTCACCTGTAAGATTTCACAAGAATTGTGAGGCTGCTTTTGGCCACTGCAAGTGTTACTGTGTTTAGCATGAATGGTTAAGAGATCATCACTATTGAATTGGGCAAGTTGTGTCCTAAGGCAGCTGTTTCTTAAAGACGCGCACATCCACAGAGTCATCAACCTGGTAAGGATAGAAAAGGGAAAAATAAGCATCAAACTGAAATATGAACAGTGAAAGTACCATATCATACACTCAACTAAGACTACAGTAAAAATTTAGCAGTATGAACACCTTGGGACCAGGGAAAAAGTGTTCACATAAGGGGGTGTTCATATCTCAGAGGTCTTTTTCATAATGTAAAAGATCCAAATGGGACCAGGAAATAGTGTTCACATTAGGAAGTCTTCACAATAAGAGGTTTTAGTGTATTTCGCCAATTCATAAAAAGTTGCATGAATGGGTTCTTAACCCTTTCAATGCTGAGACTACTTTCATCCAAAGCACAAGAATGCAAAAGAATTTGATTAACACATAAACCCTGCCTTGTTGGTATTCATTAGAAAACTCTGGCTGAGCACTCTCAGGTGAGTACCTATGTGCCAAGGTTTTAGCCATTTTCAGCTTTTTTTGCAACATTTTGTATAAGCAAAAGAATTAGCTATCAGCAGCATAAGGGTTAAGAATTGAATTGTTTTAGAACAAATAAAGCGTATATATCTCAGGTAAACTGTGGATATATTCTGGTGGAAGGTGTCTTACACAGTAGATTGGCTATTATGGTGGCCTGGAGACACCCAGACACCCTGCTGGCTAAGACTATGACCCATACTCATCCCCTTACCTGGACTATCTTAGGTTCCAGACCCAACTCGATTGCCGTGTCGGCAAGACAGGCAATCTCCTCGCGCGTGAATCTTGCCTTCGGGAACGGCTTCTCCAAATCGTCGCTCTCCTTAAACTCCCTGCAGCAAAACAAACAAGCCAATCATCTAATCAAACCAATACTGGACTAGAAGTACTAACAAGAGGGACGCTGTCAACTGACGCCCTCCTTAAACTCCCTGCAGTAAAAACAAACAAGCCAATCATCTAATCAAACCAATACTGAGCAGGAAACCTCTGAAATATGAACACCTTGGTACCAGGCAGGGTGCAACATAGGTTCCAAAACATTTCTTGCCGAATGGGGCAAGCTGCCCCTTAAGTTAACTTGCCCCTTCAGCACTTCCATTTGCCCTGTTACATTGCAAGGACCCTGCCCAAAATATTACTTGCACAGCGGGGTAAGTTAGGGCCTTGCTTGGCACCAATTGCTGTTTTTGACCAAATTCACTTGCAACTTGCAACGGGGCAAGTGGTTATGTTGCACGCTGCCAGGACAAAAGCATTCACATTAGGGTTCTTTTCCCGCAACTCAGAGGTCTTTTTCATTATGTAAAAGATACAAATGTGACTAGGAAATTGTGTTCACATTAGGTGTTCATATCTTGGAAAAATATTTCTGCCATTTTGAAATTAAATTGAAATAGTCCAAATAACATAATATAGAAATATCTAATCAAAATGCTTTAATGATATCTTTAGAAAATGACTGAAAATAACACATTGCTAACCCATTCATGCGTAAGAATTCCTCCGATAATTTCTAACAGGAACTAAGTATGAATTGTTTGAAGAACATGGGGCTGGGGAATTCATAGTACAGTAGCCAGCCACCCATTTTTGCGATTCAGGTTAACCCGAGAGCTAGACAATTTCCGTTGGTATCATGTTTTAGGCCCGCACTTGGGGCATACCGCCAGGGTGGATGTAAACTTCAGAAGTGGTGCACATCTTTTTTATGGGGTCATGTCTTAGACACCCCAATATGTGTAAAAAGGCCCCAAAATGGTCAAAATAATAGGTATAGGGGTAGGAAAGGCACCCTAAAACATTCATAACTCAGCTTAAACCAAACATAGGGATGAGTGTTTGGTATCAAAAAGTTGGTATGAATGAGAAGTATCTTTTGAAATAGTAAATACATAACTAACTCTATCCCATGATGTAATAAAGGTTGTATCACTTACTGCAGCCTCTCTCTGATGATCGATCTAAAAGCATCCGATATTTCACTCTGGCCGACCTGGGGGTAGTTGGCAGAGGCACCACTAGGTGGCGCTGCGGTGGCATTGTTTGTGTTGTTCTCCTCAGTGTTGCTGAAGTTCAGCATATTTCGTGCCATTTCGACTTCTTTGATGAAATCATTCCTCATTTTTCTACAAAAAAATTGATAAAATAAGTGAACAATTTATAAGATGAATAAAGATAGTTATACCAGCTTCCATTTGATCCCAGAGTGTCTGGCATAAGTGCAAAAACTTAAAATGTTTGAGTCATAACTAGTGTATTGAATGGCTGTTAAGCTTGCATACTCTAGCATCTGTGTGGTTAAATGAATGACCAGTCCTGCTAAAGAATCAATTTGAGGTTGTTGGAACATTGATAGAGCGAAAAAGATTTTGAAAATTTAAAACAGACATCTTGGAAAAAAGGATTCGGAAAGTGGGTGCCCAAAATTGGCAATAGTAAAATTTTGGGGCATCCAATTTTTCAAGGCAGACCACAATATTCTCATATTACAACCATAAACATGTATTTGATTAATGAAATAAAGCATTATATCCATATACAATGTCAAGGGAACTAAATACAGTTCGCAAAAAACTTTCAATTTTATGGTTGAAACTGATATTGCCATATTTGGGTGTCCTGAGGGGTGATTCTTTGAGATGCCCTGCTGGCTAAGACTATGCATTAGGAGGTGTTAGGGGTGTCATCGATATGGTCCATATCAATATATCGATATCTCTCCTAAAATAAATACAGCCTGCTTTCAGTTGTCAATACACATATCAATGTATCGAAAAAGCGAGAAAAAAATCAAATGGACACAGAGAAATTGAGAGCTAAATATTGCTAGCATTGCTGGTCATATACTTTCTTAACCCATTAATGATTTGCTTGAAATTTCTGTCTGGATCTATGATACTTTTGATAATAACTTTTGATTTCTGATAGATTTTACAAAATATTTGAAGTATTTTTCTAACTTGGTTTTTGCCTGCAAGATTTTATCTAAATCGTCAGGCAGTTTTGCCCGCAGTGAGCATTAATGGGTTAAAGCATTTTTTACACTGTCATGCCCCACTTCTCTTGTTGCATTGCAAGAGGAGGCAGAAAAGTGAGGCAGGACTCCTACGATGTGGTGAAAAACTACAATCAATGCTGCGCGATTTTCCCTCGTAGCATAATAGACAGCGGTTTTATGAATATATCAATGCATCGCAAAAACAAAATCAAAAATAAATTATCAATACTGCAAAATGGGTATATTTCCAAGGACTATTATTTCCTGAAAAATGTCCATTTTGGGTTTTTCCTGTTTTTTATTTTCCCGACCTGCACACTTCTGCCACACAGTATCAACAAAAAAGGTTTAAGATACCGTTTTCAATTCTTACTGTCTTGAACACAGGTAAATTCGGGAAGATTAATTCCTCGTTAACATTACATACTTTACAGTATATCGAATCAAGAAAAAATTCTAAACAATGATATCCCTAGGGGATGTTGACATCTGTAGGTGTTAACAGTACTCACTCATCTAGATCAGCGAGGGCCCCACTGATAGCAGTGTCATTGGGCGCCAGATTTTTGGCTCTAACAAGGTCCGATTTCGATCTTTTTGTATCATTCAAATAGAAGTAGGCCTAAAAGAGACAATAGAAAAGAATACAGCAGAATGAAAAGGATTGGTAATTTGATGATTGTCATTTTTCCTGCTAAATTCATGTGCAGTTATGAGTAACCAGTAGTAGCAGCGGTAAATTGGTAAGGTAACACATGCAACAATCACAAACTAGTGACAGATACCAGTACAGGTCGGTTGTAACTTTGAAAAGGCCAATTAAGAGAAAAGGATATCATTACTTTTTGTGTGCGAAGATGTCACAAATAAATGAAGCATAATAGGGAAAGCAGTATAAATCACATTTATGGCCATATCTGTACAACTGCACCTCTCCAATTAGAAATGGGGTATTAATATATCAATATATTAAGTCAGTTTGGCATGAAAAATAAATACAAATAAATATTGGTCTGCCTTATGATAAAAGGAACTTATGAAACTGGCCTAAGTCAAGTATCCCGGACCCATCCTATAGATACCCAATGGTGAATAAATATGCTTAAAAACCAATTAAGGTGCTTCAGTAGGGGCTTAAAGAGTGTTAACCGACTTCCCTAGAATACAGCCTGTATCAGGCTGTATGCCCATCATATCAGAGGGTCTATATAATTCATAGGTGCAGAGCACGAAGACACCCAACCTGCATGAAAACCATAATATTAAACTGCTGGATAGTGCAAAACAAACGAAAATATTGATCTAAATAAACGGAAAATTACAACATCCAAACGTTTAGATTTGACGACCAAATTATGCAACAGAAAGGTTTTTGAAATCCATTATGGGTTTGTTTGTAATCATACCCACAGGCATACCGCAAAATAAACTCATATCATGCTGCCAACTCTATACAGTTCATGTCTGAAGTGATCATGTGCACCAAAATACTCACTCGGTCGCCATTTGCATTGTCGCTGATCGGGTTTCATGGCCCCACACTCGAGTTAGCAACTGTCTTATTAATTATGATTGTGGTATGCCTGTGCGCAGTAATACAAGGTACATATGACGCCAATAAAAATAGAATTTCGAGTAGTTGTTTATTTGAAATTCGCAAAACCGCATACTTGTGAATTAAATTGGTACTGCCATCTAGCGGTGTCACGGCAAATCACCTGGACCTTGTTTTCTATGCAGTAAACCAAGGGTTGGTTCTTGTATAGCGGAGAATGGTAGTTATTGATTGCTAGTGGTGTGTCTGTCTGTTATGCGCACATCGCAGACAGTTTCTGTAGTATTTCATTTTCAACCACTCAAAATTCCTTTGCTGTAATTTATTTGGATACATAGAAAATATACATATATTTATATAGTTCTAATTAAGATTGAAATTGCCTGTGACCAAAATAAACTTAATTTCAGTAGTGCATTAATAGGGCTTGCAAAGGAGACGTTCTTTGATTTTTAATTGGTTTTCGACCAACAGTTCACTTCTGGCTCTTTTTGAAATAACTCGGAACACAGGAGAATGCCTTAATTAACCAGGTCAATGTTTGGGGTCACAGGCATGAATGTGGTCAAGGTTGAAAAACGCGCCCTTGCTTGAGATCGGGATGTCTGCGGTCAGGACGGGTGCAGTCTATCTGCAGCCGATTGAAGGACCAGTGGCGCCGCTATGCTGTACTGAAGGACCTTAAACAAAATTGAATCTTGCTCCGCAGGGCCCTACTATTAGCTCTTCCAAATGTAATAAATCAATTGGCCAAAAATGCATTTCATACTCAGGGCCCAAAGTTTCGAATGGCTTAACTAAAGCAATCAAATGTGCACCATCTCTACCTTCCTTCAAGTCTCGATACCTAAAACCAATGTACTGTACTACTTTGTAACCCTGGGGCCCTCGAGCTACTTGTAAACATGCCAGAGGGCCTCAGGGAAGATCCTTACCGTTGGACTGAGTTACCCTCGTTTAATAAAGATAATTATTATTATTATAATTATTATTATTATTATTATTATTATTATTATTATTATTACCATCGGCATATTATAAGCCTTCAGTATACTGCAAAGCAGTTTCGTATCCCACATAAAGTCTATTAAATTGAATTCACAACTTAAAGGGGCCCTAAAGGCTCACAAACATATCAGCTTATATGAAAGTTATACACTTCAAGAACAGGATGCTACCATTCTTTTTCTCTCAGTGATCCCGTGAGGGGAGATTTTTGCGTATTGTCATCCTCCTAGACAGCCACTGGGTGCGGCCATGTTTTTCAAGTGCTATCAGCTGTGACACAATCGGGTGGCAGGGATCACATCCTGTCTCCAAGCTACCTCTGGGCAGTGTATCTAACAGCAGTGCTCCTGACAAGAGCTCTCTGCACAAGTTGCATAAAAACGTATATATCAAACAAGAAATGGTGAAATCATGTGCAGCAATTGGCTGTAAAAAATGACACGGTAGTGGAGAAAGCTTTCATAGATTTCCTAGTAGTAAATTTAGACAAAAACAGTGGTTAGCATCCATGAAACTTTTAAACCCACCTGTCCTGAAGTGTGCATATGTATGTTCAGACCACTTCACTGACGAGGATTATGTCAGAAATCACACACTGCAGTCAGGAATACTTCAGAGTACAGTTAACAAGGTTCTGAAGAGGGATGCTTTTTTAGAAGGTTGTGGTACTTGTGAAATAGGTGTGCATAATCTCTCACACTTCTTCAAAAAAAGAAACAGTCACAATTGATACACCTTTTATCATGACTCCTATTGCATCTAGTCTCACTTTCTTCAAGGATATAATATCTGGTAACCAATTTTCATAAATCTCTTATTTCAAGCAGAAGTGATCTTGCAATTTCGGGATTTATTTACTTTATTGGTATACATTTACTAGTCTCAACATGATTTACCTTCATTCAGTTGCTCAACGAATATAAGCACAGGTGTATGCATTAAATGTTTAGCCAGCATGAGAAGGGTAAATATCATTCCCTAACTTACACAATTGAAACAGCTAAGGTTATAGTCAGTCATGACCCCATTTTCACTGGGAAGACATACATTTCTAAATAGTACTGCAATATAGAGGAAGGATGAAATCAAAATATCTCAAATTGCAAATGACCCTTTCTTTTATTTATGATAGAATAAATGACACTTTCATTTACTCATTACCAACCTTCTCTTAATGACTTATGATTAATAATCATACTCTTCATTATTATGATCTGATGTACAGACTTTAGCAACCCTAACAGCTAACTTTCAGGGTCAATGGCAACCTCAACATGGTCTTTATTAATCCACTGAGAATAGACTGTGCAGGATTTTGTTAGTTGTGTTACAACTGAGGTTTTGTCTTATGTCTAGGTCCCTAGGGTAATAACAAAAGTAAGTAAAGGAAAGGGACACACAGGGTAATTGACCTTGTCCAATTGGCATTACACATCTAGACCCCATGGGACACAAGGTAGTAAACACAGGAAGTGACTAGCAGTACTGGGAACAGCAATCATCTTCATTTCCTTTAGTAATTGTGTACATATTCATGAAGATTATAGAAAAGAAATGTCAAGAATACCTTTGGAAGGGGCCTGATAATTTAAAGAAGGAAAGAAGTCTGACAGGTGCACCACAACATGCTATTTAAGCGCCAGCCCTCTGTTTCCACATCTTGACCATCAAATTCATCAACACCTTGAACTATGTCCATATAATCCACCTGATCACCTTCAGCCACTCTTGGCTCAAAGTCGTAGGGATTTGCATACCTAAACATCTTGAATGTGCTTCAGAGCAGTGAAATATCTACCTCCTAGACAGAGCTACTGGCTTTATCTAATACACCCACTAAGCTGCTTGCCACCCATTTACATAGACTACAGCAGCATGAGTTGACTCAGATCCAAGATGGCGGCTGCCCTGCCTCAGTGGAGGTGCTATTCACTAATTGCAATTTGAGATTTCTCTTTGTGTGGAGCTCTAGGGCTTCTCTGTTTATGACAGATGTTGAGCTATGTTCATGAACTTTCATATAAACCTATGATGTGTTTTTCCCCAATTCCCCTTTAAGTTACCGATATGCTAGCTGTCCAGCATGTGTGTGTTTGTTTGATTTCGTTACCCATCCTATAGATACCTAATGGTGAATATATAATTATGCCAATAATTATACCTTACCTTTGAGCGAGATGGTAGAGATTTGTACGATTCTATATAAAAACCCGTTTTTGATCAGAGAAAATACAGACATAGAGGACCTTATAGCATCTACCAAGTTCAAAGGCAGGGTCCCTGCCTTTGACTTTTGCACGATTCGTAATGATTCATATTTTGATTAGAGAAAATAAAGACATAGAGGACCTTACAACACCTACACTGCATTTTTAGTAGTTAAAAAAAATCCTAATGATTCTGTTTTGACCAGAGAAAATACTGTCGTAGAGGACCTTACAACAACCTACCCTGCCTTTGAGTGAGATGTTAGAGTTTTGCATGATTCAGATGTACAAATACAGACGTAGAGGACCTTACAACAACCTACCCTGCCTTTGAGCGAGATGGTAGAGTTTTGCATGATTCAGATGTACAAATACAGACGTAGAGGACCTTACAACAACCAACCCTGCCTTTGAGCGAGATGGTAGAGTTTTGCATGATTCAGATGAACAAATACAGACATAGAGGACCTTATACAACCCACCCTGCCTTTGAGTGGGATGGTAGAGTTTTGCATGATTCAGATGTACAAATACAGACGTAGAGGACCTTACAACAACCTACCCTGCCTTTGAGTGAGATGGTAGAGTTTTTTTTGCATGATTCAGATGTACAAATACAGACATAGAAGACCTTATAGCACCTACCCTGCCTTTGAGCGAGATGGTAGAGTTTTGCATGATTCAGATGTACAAATACAGACATTCCCATAACACCTACCTTGCCTCTGAGATAGTGGAGCTTTGCGTCGTTCATGGTGATGGCCAGACCGCGGTTGCAGAAGTGGATGGTCTGGCCGGGCTGTTTGAGCTTGTTGTTGACCGCGGCCGCATTGGTCAACCACCTGACCAGTTGCCGCTGCTGGTCAACCTCCTCCTCCTCGTCCCGAAGGTGGACGTCGTCAATGAAGCCGATGATCTAATGAATACATACGGAAATTATCAATATGAAATTATAATAATTGTCACAATAAAATATGATTTCAAATTTAAAAAAAAAAAGTCGATCTGGGCAAACAAACAAAGCTCTAAGGCTCTTGGGTATGGTCAAGAAACTTCTTAACCCTTGGAAGTTACTATTTAAAGTATCATGTCTGGAAACTTAACCTATTAAAATTCATTATCGGAAGTATCACTTCTAGAAGCTAAACCCATTCAAAGTAATTATCATAAGTACCATGTCTAGAATCTTAACCCATTCAAAGTTATTATCATAAGTATCATGTCTAGAATCTTAACCCATTCAATGTTGTTATCAAAAGTATCATGTCTAAAATATTAACCCATTCAAAGTTATTATCAAAAGTATCCTGTCCAGAATCTTAACCCATTTAGAGGTATTATCAAAAGTATCATGTCTAGAATCTTAACCCATTCAAAGTTATTATCAAAAGTATCACGTCTAGAATCTAAACCCATTCAAAGTAATTATCAAAAGTATCATGTCTAAAATATTAACCCATTCAAAGTTATTATCGTATCTTGTCTAGAATCTTAACCCATTTAAAATTATCAAAAGTATCACGTCTAGAATCTTAACCCATTCAAAGTTATTATCAAAAGTATCATGTCTAGAATCTTAAACCATTCAAAGTTATTATCAAAAGATTCATGTCTAGAATCCTAACCCATTCAAAGTTATTATAAAAGTATCATGTCTAAAATATTTAAACTCATTCAAAGTTATTATCAAAAGATTCATGTCTAAAATCCTAACCCATCCAAAGTTATTATAAAAGTATCATGTCTAAAATATTACCTCATTCAAAGTTATTATCAAAAGATTCATGTCTAGAATCCTAACCCATTCAAAGTTATTACCAAAAGTATCATGTCTTGAATCTTAACCCATTCAAAGTTATTATCATAAGTATCATGTCTAGAATCTTAACCCATTCAAAGTTGTTATCAAAAGTATCATGTTTAAAATCTTAACCCATTCAAAGTTATTATCATAAGTATCATGTCAAGAATCTTAACCCATTCAAAGTTATTATAAAAAGTATCATGTCTAAAATATTAACCCATTGAAAATTATTATCGAAAGTATCGTGTCCAGAATCTTAACACATTTAGAGGGATTATCAAATGTATCATGTCTAGAAGCTTGACCCATTCAAAGTTGCTATTAAAAGTATCATGTTTAAAATCTTAACCCATTCAAAGGAACATCAAAAATATTAAAAGTCTAGATGACATTGTATTGGACATGAATGGGTTAGGTGCCATTTTGCTTTGTGTTCCATACCAAACCCAACACATGGAATCGTGCATATTAAAACTTAGATCATTGCCCATTTTACACCCTTTCCATTTCAATTAGAAAAGTTATCATAACTCGAATTACTGAATTCAAGGGAAAAAATTACAGAAGTGCTGACACAATTGCATGTTATTATACATACTATTTTGTAGAGGTTGGATTCGCCGCTAAAAACACGGCTGAAACAATCGCTGAAACTGCCGAGCGATTAATCAACATATTACGAGCCCCAACTACTCATCACATGTGCTGTGAAATCAAGAGCTGAGCAAAATGAATTGCGGTCAATCACACTAATTAGAACCGCCCCATGCCTGCCTGAGCCAATGAGCAACCTAAATTGCTGTCAATCACGCTATTAAGAACCGGCCCATGCCTGCCTAAGCCTATCACATCCTGCTATCGTGCAATCTCGTTCTGATCCCACGTGGGTAAGACGTAAGCAAGACAAAAAACATGGCAGATGAATAGCAGTAAAGCTTTGTTTACATTTTTGCCAAACTCATGGTAAGAGCACCACTATTTTGGGCCCACAGCAAAATCTAGCCCTGGCATATGCCCCTGGGCCCATGGGAAAGTCAAACACTGGGTTAGTCTCAGACCACATTTCATACTTACTCTGCGATATCGGCGTAAAGCAGACCTGTATCAATAGTCTCAGACCACATTTCATACTTACTCTGCGATACCGACGTAAAGCAGACCTGTACCCATAGTCTCAGACAACATTTCATACTTACTCTGCGATATCGGCGTAAAGCAGACCTGTATCCATAGACACTGTTCTCTGCAAAAGATTTCTTGGCTTGCTGAAAAACAAAGAAAGAGTTGTAGACAGTAAAAAGCTAAATGATTATTGGGTCATTTACAATGAAGGCTTTCTCTTCCATCGGACCAAAATATGAAATACATACTGTCATAGTCTGTCCATTAATACTTTCCAAACAAGAATCTTACTAACAAAATTTGATGAAAACGTTTTTTTATTTTTTAAATAGTTTTTTTTAAATTTATTCTCCAGCAAGACAGCAAATACAGTGGTACATAAGATGCCAATTTTGGCAATAAAGTGAAATGTTTCATTTTCTACGAGGTACTATAAGGGAATACGCCGGGACCCGTTCTGCCTGTCTTTTGGACAGGCAGTTTCCTGAAAACCTCCTTTTTGGAAAGACAAAAATGTTTATAAAGAATGCACAAATTTGACTTTTGGAGGGTAATAACCAAATATTTTTTCTAACAAACCATCTTTCAGGACAAAGCTGAAGTATGAATTGGCTTTTTTGACATGATAGACTATTAAATGTAGTTGGTATAAGGATTTGAAGTAGATTAGTTGCTAAATCTGGACTGGCAGAAATTTAAGAATTATACTCTTTATCAAAGACGTTTTTCCATCCTTTAATGCATTCGTAACTTCTGAAAACAAACTTACATTTCCTTCTGCAATACACATCAGTTTCACATCGTGATATGGTACCTCTCTCCTCTGAGCCTATCAAGACACAAAAGAAATACATGTTAAGTCTATAAGGGAAGACCAGACTCAATGGTACAGTGGCAACATTGCCGGCCTGAGTGCTGGGAGGCATGGGGTCCAGAGTTCAATCCCGGGCCAGGGCGAGGAGGGGTTCGATTCCTCTATAAACTGGGGCAACCACCGAAAACCTTCATTTCTTACTCTTTATTGTCTGTCGTCCAATAATTGGGAGAGATTACTTCGATGAGTTTCATATTCATTTCATATCATCGTTCATGCTATCTGTGTCGTCTGCATATACAAAAAGCTCTCCTTCATACATGTCTGAGCCACCCTAAAAGAAAGGGTGGCGATTACCCTTTAAGACATTTTTTTTTAAAGTCACTTTCTCCAACTCAATTTTTGCTGTTTTATCTTGCCTAGCCAAATTGGACAGACATTTTATTGATGATTCGCTTTTTTCAGAAAGTTTGAAACTAGGACTGTGTAAATATCTTAGACCTCTTTTACAATAGGAGTGTTCATTCGGTCAAATGATATTGCTAAATTTCAATAACATATCTATAAATTGTAAATTTTTCAACAAAGAGTATGAATTTTAAAGCTTAAAAATAACATAAACAAATATTTAAAAAGATTGCAGGATTTGTCATTTCAGATAAATTTCTGTTAAAAGTATTTAAATTAATGCATGTGACTATTTATAAAATAAATGATTCCCATGTATTCTCCGTCACCACATAGGGGTCTTGCTTTGTTATTTTAAATCTTGGTGCAAAAACCAAATGACATTTTTAACATAAGTTATTCAACCAATGCTGGAAACTTAAGTTCCCTTTAAAACAACTCATCATAGTCTTAGCCAGCAGGCGTCTGGGTGTCTTTTTGGACACCCAAACCCTTAAAAAGCACCCCTCAAGGACACCCAAAAAACTTTGTGAAGAATTTCTTAAAATGTCAATCTCAAGCATATGATTGAATATTTTCATCTCCATATAATTCCCATGACATTGTATAAGAATATCATGCCTTATTTTAATAAATTTATACATGTTTATGGTTGAAATATGAGTATATTGTGTTCCCCCTTAAAATTTTGGACGCCCAAAAATTTTACAATTGCCAATTTTAGGCCCCCAGTTTCCAATTCCTGTAAGACCCTGCAACTAATAAAAATATGTTTTCCAGTGTGGTATTGAAATGGAGGGACAGCCATTGGCCATAGACCCTCATTCCTATAGCACTCATATACGCCGGACTATTTTGGTGATATCTCTCTAACTAATTTAATTTTCAGAAAGAATTTGAAGGAGATATATTCATCAGAAAATAATTAAGAACTCTCCTTGAAATATTTCTCCAATTTGTGACTAATTTCAAAGTCAGTTTCAAAAGTAGAGTAAGTCCAGATGACACTTGTAATGAAGATCCCCAGACATGAATGGGTTAACCCTTGTGCTGCTGTGGCTAATTTGGTTGATAAGAAAATGATGCGAAAAAGCTGAAAACTGACAGAGACCCTGGCAAATGAGTTAACTCATCTGAAAGGACTCAGCAAGAGCTTTCCAATGAACACCAACATGGCAGGGTTTTAAAAAGTTTTCAAATAAGTCTGAGTTCTTGTACCTTTGATGGAAGTAGCCTCAGCATTGAAAGGGTCAAATGACTTACAGGAAGTATTAACCCATTAATGCTCACAGCGGCCAAAATCAGCCTGACAATTTTAAGGAAATCTTGCAGGCACAAGCATAGTTGGAGAAATATTTCAAGGAGTAATGTAATTCATAACATTACCAACAACTCTCCTTCAAATATTTTGCAAAATCAATTCCAATTCCAAAGTTATTGTCAAAAATATTGTAGGTCCAGACAACAATTCCTAAAGGAACTCTTAAGTATGAATGGGTTAAATCCACTCACCCTTGAAAGACTTTGGAAGTCCTCCACCCCAGCATTCTCATGAAAGTCCAGAAGTTCTATGAGAAACATCACTGCAATATATGGGAAAAAAACTCATGCTAACCACCATTTGTTTCACAAAACTTTGAAGTCATGTATATATATCTAACCAAGTCAAACAAATATATATGTCTTTTTTAAAAGCCCATATACTCATTTATGAATTGAAGATCTTGTAACATTCTTATATATAACTGGAGTTACTGGTTCTTTTTTGCCAATACAACACAAACTAACATTTCTCCCACTCAGAGGCCTGCACTATGTGTTGATAATCTGTAAAGATATCTGATCTTTTTACACTTGGTCCACAGTTCAGCGCAAGCCTCGTCCCAAGCCACAAAATCACTCTCGAATATATTGATGACTGTACACCAACTAGCATCTGTCTTTCAAATAGTTTGTAAATTGCTTTATTCAACTGTTTCAACATTTATTTTCAAGACACTCTAGCTCCAGACCGCACCTGTAAAGGATACCTCCTGGCATGAATGTATTGATCAGGAATGAAAGTTAGAGGTGTGTTTTCATAAAGGGCCTAACAGTACTGGATCTCTGAAGTAACAAGTATTCAACTCACATGTGGCATTTCCGGGCACTCGAGGTGGGCATCCCATTTTACCGAACATGTACTCTGGCTTGATGAGAAACCTGGACACCTCCCCTTTTCTCATGCTGCGAATGGCGATCTCATACCCAGGTAAAACCTCACCTGTAACAATAACAAACATAAGAGAACATGTACTCTGGCTTGATGAGAAACCTGGACACCTCCCCTTTTCTCATACTCTGAATGGCGATCTCATACCCAGGTAATACCTCACCTGTAAGAATAACAAACATAAGATAACATGTACTCTGGCTTGATGAGAAACCTGGACACCTCCCCTTTTCTCATGCTCCGAATGGCAATCTCATACCCAGGTAATACTTCACCTGTAACAATAACAAACATAAGAGAACATGTACTCTGGCTTGATGAGAAACCTGGACACCTCCCCTTTTCTCATGCTCCGAATGGCAATCTCATACCCTGGTAATACCTCACCTGTAACAACAACAAACATAAGAGAACATGTACTCTGGTTTGATGAGAAACCTGGACACCTCCCCTTTTCTCATACTCTGAATGGCGATCTCATACCCAGGTAATACATCACCTGTAACAATAACAAACATAAGAAAACATGTACTCTGGCTTGATGAGAAACCTGGACACCTCCCCTTTTCTCATGCTGCGAATGGCGATCTCAAACCCAGGTAATACTTCACCTGTAATAATAACAAACATAAGAGAACATGTACTCTGGCATGATTAGAAACTTGGACACCTCCCCTTTTCTCATGCTCCGAATGGCGATCTCAAACCCAGGTAATACTTCACCTGTAATAATAACAAACATAAGAGAACATGTACTCTGGCTTGATGAGAAACCTGGACACCTCCCCTTTTCTCATGCTCCGAATGGCGATCTCATACCCTGGTAATACTTCACCTGTAATAATAACAAACATAAGAGAACATGTACTCTGGCTTGATGAGAAACCTGGACACCTCCCCTTTTCTCATGCTCCGAATGGCGATCTCATACCCTGGTAATACTTCACCTGTAATAATAACAAACATAAGAGAACATGTACTCTGGTTTGATGAGAAACCTGGACACCTCCCCTTTTCTCATGCTCCGAATGGCGATCTCATACCCTGGTAATACTTCACCTGTAATAATAACAAACATAAGAGAGCAAGTACTCTGGCTTGATGAGAAACCTGGACACCTCCCCTTTTCTCATGCTCCGAATGGCGATCTCATACCCTGGTAATACTTCACCTGTAATAATAACAAACATAAGAGAACATGTACTCTGGCTTGATGAGAAACCTGGACACCTCCCCTTTTCTCATGCTGCGAATGGCGATCTCAAACCCAGGTAATACTTCACCTGTAATAATAACAAACATAAGAGAACATGTACTCTGGCATGATTAGAAACTTGGACACCTCCCCTTTTCTCATGCTCCGAATGGCGATCTCAAACCCAGGTAATACTTCACCTGTAATAATAACAAACATAAGAGAACATGTACTCTGGCTTGATGAGAAACCTGGACACCTCCCCTTTTCTCATGCTCCGAATGGCGATCTCATACCCTGGTAATACTTCACCTGTAATAATAACAAACATAAGAGAACATGTACTCTGGCTTGATGAGAAACCTGGACACCTCCCCTTTTCTCATGCTCCGAATGGCGATCTCATACCCTGGTAATACTTCACCTGTAATAATAACAAACATAAGAGAACATGTACTCTGGTTTGATGAGAAACCTGGACACCTCCCCTTTTCTCATGCTCCGAATGGCGATCTCATACCCTGGTAATACTTCACCTGTAATAATAACAAACATAAGAGAACATGTACTCTGGCTTGATGAGAAACTTGGACACCTCCCCTTTTCTCATACTCCGAATGGCGATCTCATACCCTGGTAATACTTCACCTGTAATAATAACAAGCATAAGAGAACATGTACTCTGGTTTGATGAGAAACCTGGACACCTCCCCTTTTCTCATGCTCCGAATGGCGACCTCATACCCAGGTAATACCTCACCTGTAACAATAACAAACATAAGAGAACATGTACTCTGGCTTGATGAGAAACCTGGTCACCTCCCCTTTTCTCATGCTCCGAATGGCGACCTCATACCCAGGTAATACCTCACCTGTAACAATAACAAACATAAGAGAGCAAGTACTCTGGCTTGATGAGAAACCTGGACACCTCCCCTTTTCTCATGCTACGAATGGCGATCTCATACCCTGGTAATACTTCACCTGTAATAATAACAAGCGTAAGAGAACATGTACTCTGGCTTGATGAGAAACCTGGACACCTCCCCTTTTCTCATGCTGCGAATGACGATCTCATACCCAGGTAATACCTCACCTGTAATAATAACAAACATAAGAGAACATGTACTCTGGCTTGATGAGAAATCTGGACACCTCCCCTTTTCTCATACTCCGAATGGCGATCTCATACCCAGGTAATACCTCACCTGTAATAATAACAAACATAAGAGAACATGTACTCTGGCTTGATGAGAAACCTGGACACCTCCCCTTTTCTCATGCTGCGAATGGCGATCTCATACCCAGGTAATACATCACCTGTAACAATAACAAACATAAGAGAACATGTACTCTGGCTTGATGAGAAACCTGGACACCTCCCCTTTTCTCATGCTCCGAATGGCGATCTCATACCCTGGTAATACCTCACCTGTAACAATAACAAACATAAGAGAACATGTACTCTGGCTTGATAAGAAACTTGGACAACTCTGCTTTCCTCATACTCCGAATGGCAATCTCATACCCAGATAATACCTCACCTGTAACAATAACAAACTAACAAAATAAAACATGCATTAAAATAACTAAATATTGAATTACAATTTTGCACTTTTTTGCCAAGCTAGCCAATTGCAATTGGTGGAGCAAAACCGGAGAACCCGGCAAAAACCACCACCTAACCCCAAGTCACTTTCAACTTCCTCACATGCCCTGGCTGCAATTAACACCAGAGGAATCAAAAGACAACGCTAAGTCAGTGGCTACGCCTATGAATAATTAGCCATCAGGACAGGCCCTCAGTGGTTAGAGACAGCAAACAGTCCATGACAATACTTTAGACCACTTGGCCATCAGGGCAGGCCCTGTTAAAGTTAACAGTGGCTAGTTTCTGGGTCATAATGAAAAGTCAAGAGTAGACCTTTGAATATTCATATAATTACAAGTGCTTAGCCTGAAAAGCTAGCAGAACCTGCAATCTTCCAGTCATACTCAAAACTACTACTAACTTGGCCTCAAGTTACAAAGAGAAGAAGAATAGTTACCACAACTGCACTATTGACCTGTGTAACTTTCTTATACTGTAGAACACACATATGACGCGTGTGCCAAATATAGCGAATTGGGGAGTTTTCGCATCATAGCATATCCTTATGTTAGTGACGGTAGCCGCCGCTGACAGCGCCAGCACAGTCAGAAAAAAGTACAGCATTTTTATATATAACGAAGCAGAACCACACGCTATGTACGCTATATATAAACAGACGCGTACATTGTGTGTTCTACAGTACTCAGGGGTTCCAACATATAAATAGATTTCAAATAATGAATACCTAACCCCTGCAAACTATTCATTCAAAATTATTCTGGTAAAACTATTGGAGAGAATAGAAATAATATTGCACATGCATTTCAGTGGCAAATTATAACAAACTGAAAAGTGATTGTATAGTTTAACAGGTAATTAGATTTTTAAAACACTTACCTTCTCCTAGCTTGAATCTCTGACCCTGTTTCCGTAAATAACTAGAGTCGTAGGGTTCCTCTTTGTACTCTAAAAAACCATTGTAATCCACTGCAACAGAAGAGAACGTCAGAAAACTCACACTTCTATTATTGGAGCACTTTCTCATAGGAATAGGCACCATGGTCTTAGCCAGCAGGGTGTCTGGGTTTCTTTTTGGACACCCAAACCCTTAAAAAGCACCCATCAGGACACCCAAATTCTTTTAAAAGAAGGAATTTCTTAAAATGTCAATCTCAAGCATATCATTGAATTTTTTCATCATCATATAATTCCCATGACCTTACATAAGGATATCATGCCTTACTTTGATAAATATATACATGTTTATGGTTGAAATCTGAGTGTATTGTGGTCCCCCTTAAAAATTTGGATGCCCAAATATTTTACAATGGCCAATTTTAGGCACCTGGTTTCTTATTCCTGGCTAAGACCCTGATAGGCACCTTTAAAATTTCCACAATAAATACAATAAGATATTGATATTTCCTTAACAATGCAATAACTCAATAAAATCTATGACAATACTTTCCTAAGGAGCCAGTTTTGTTTAGCATTGTCAGCTTCAGAGATTTCGCTTTGGATAGTAAATTGTCTTCATGGGTAGCAGCAGTCAGGGACTTAGCCATGACCCACCCGTCCTGCCTGTCTTTTGGACAGGTAGTTTCCTAAAACCCTCCTGTTTGGACAGGCAAAGATTTCTATGAAGATTTTTTCAAATTTGACTTTTGAGGTGTAACAACCAAATATTTTTCTAACAAACCATCTTCTAGGACATAGCTGAAGTGTTAATTGCCCTTTTTGACACACTAGGCTATTAATTGTAGCTGGTATAAGGATTTGAAGTAAATTAGTAGCTAAATCTGGACGGGCAGAACTTTTGAAATTGCTGTTTTGGATAGGCATTTTTGAAATCCTGGCTAAGACCCTGTTAGCAGTCAATTTATATTGTTAAGCAGTACGGCAGTATCTGTATAAGTTGTTAAATAATATGATAATTTTTCTTTTTCGATGTTGATATTTGGTATTGTATCGATTACAGCTACTAAGTTAACCCTTCTAATGCTGGGGCTACTTTTGCCCAATGCACAAGAAAGCAAAAGAATTATGAAAACCATCTAAACCCTGTCATGTTGGTATTCATTAGATAGCTCTCACTGAGTACTCTCAGATGAGTAGCCATGTACCAGGGTTTCGGTCATTTTTCAGCTTTTTTTTTAATAATTTTGTATTGGCAAAATTAGCCACCAGCAGCACTAGGGCTAATCCCTATTTTCTCATAGCTGTCATTCTACCAGGGATTGCTTGATAAAAGAGCCCACACGTGGCTGGTGCTAGGAAGAGGACAAGTTCTGACTATCAGCCAATAGAATACATGCATCCAACTCACGATGAGTTTGCTTTCTACAGATGAGGGAACTGAAACCTTAATGTTGTTAATTGTGATATTAGATCACATGTGATTTTCATATCCTTCAGATTCTAAGTTCAGATACTAGTTTTAAAACATAACTAGTACAAATGCTGAAACAATGTGTAAGTGCTACAAAATATCATTCAGAATGAATACATTGGCACACCACCTGTCTTTTTAGTGCTCAACTCATACAATAGGTGGCAGTATCTAATTCATTAATTAATTATTTATGAAAGTAGTAAAGGCACAATAAGCTACGTCTTCCCATGAAGATGTTAGAGTATTTCTTTTTTGGTAGGCAGGGCTCGACGTTAAGGCTAGCCCCGTAGCCCCGGGCTAGTTATTGAAAGTCAGGGCTAGTAAATTCTACCTGAGTAGCCCTGAGGGGCTAGATAGAATTAGAATATCAGCGCTTAAATTTTTTTATGAAGCCCACCTTTGGCTCTGCATACCTGGATGATAATTTAACTCAATTTACCACAATACACTGTATTCTTTTCATGTTATCAACAGAGGCTATGATATCAACAGAGGTCACTATTTAAAAAGAGTTGTCATTAATATCAGGGCTAGCAAAAATATTTCTGGGCTAGTAAAAGTTTCGGTAACTAGCCCTGCTGGGCTTATGAAGTTTTTTCTTAGTGTTGAGCCCTGGTAGGTCACCAGGTTTACATTTTCTTTTCCAGTTGTGTATCAAGAAGAACTTCCAAGGGTTCAAAGAACCCCTTCTTCTATATTCAAAATATCAACTTCCTTGTTAATTTTTTATTCTTATTTTTAGTTTTGATTGAAGGCAATGAGGTACCTCTCTTTTGTTTTTAAAATCAAAAACCCTCACACAGACCAAAGAAGCTACAAAAAATGTCTGGGCCAGCCAGGGCTGTTTTTGTTGACTTCTATATTATACAACAATGAGTTATGAAAGATATAGCATTTCAGGGACAAAGTAGCTGTTGGTTTGTTGTTGGATAAGTAATCAGTAGGTCGCTGGTTCAATTCCAAACATCAGCACTTTGGTCTGTCCAGCACATTTCATATTGTCTGTCTACCCAGCTGAAAAATGAGCACCTAGCATTATATAAGGCAAAGTTTAGAGCGTGTGCAGCAGCACTATATGTTGCAGCTGCTCTCGAATATCCCTCGGGGGATTGAAATGGTCTCCCTGTGTACAGGCCGGCTAAGGAAGGAAGGTTGTGTGAGCACTTCGGTGTATACAAGACTGTATAAACAGAATACTTTTACCTTTACGGGCAGAATCTGTCTTAAACACATTTGAAATTGAAATATCTTTTTTATATAACAAAATTAACAATCTAATTGACCTGCTACCACTTTCACTAACAAAGAGGAGTCAGGGTTTGAAAAGGAAATTCACGTTCTGTAGCTGTCCTGTCATCGTTACCTCTAGCATATGCCTCTGGTGGGATAACCTCCCCACTCCCTGCTGACAGTCTCTGTTTCAAAACTCCACCATCGAGATCGGGCGAAATATCGTCCATTTTGCGAGCCAATCTTTCAAACGGACTGAGGTGATCCATGTCCGGGTCGTCTTCTCCGTCCAGTCCTATGGCTTCCTTGCTGAGGTATTCGTAAACATCCTCCTTACTGAAATAGTCGTGCTCCTCCTCGTTTTCATTGTTGAAGCCTGAGAATAGTACAAGAAAGAATAAAGATATCAGCTAGGCCTCAACGCTAACTAAAAATGTTACTGGTCCTGCGAAAGTTTTACTGGTCCTACAAAATTTTCTTTAACATAAAAAATATCGCGTTATGGCAGAAAAAGTGACAGAAATTGAAATTCATAGCAGTGTCATCAAAACGGAAAATTTACTGATACAATTATTGCAAAATTTCCCCAAATACCCATTTTTTGTGATACAATTTATCAATTGGATTTTTGTGAAATTTATCTGTTTTCAATTTTTTTTCCTATTTTGAGGGCATATTCCCATTTCAGACCCTGCCTACTTTGTCTCCCCACTATTTATCAGTCATGGCCAATAACTTCATTATTTATTCTTTAGACAAGTGGCAAACCGCCAGGAAACACAAAAACTGCAGCGGAATAGGGGCATTTTGCCTCACGTGTGACTTCCGGTTGGAGTAGTTTGCTGATTTGCTATACACGATACTATACACCACCTTTTACCGATACAATAATTGGCTGCTTCGTTTTACACGATTATCTGGGAGGTATCGATGACACTTCTAGAAATTCAAACTTTCCAGTACTCTTAACCATAGGAACTGTATTACTCAAGGTGTGTGAGTAAGGAACATGCAGGCAGGGTGAGTGGGTGACTAACAGATAGTTCTCCCATTTGATCAAGGAAAACAATAGGTTGAACCACAAATGTCGATCCCCGGATATGCAACAAGCAGATCTCGCTCAACGACTTCGGCACAATGCCTAGCCATGGATCGAAATTAGGGTGTGCCAGGAGCCCAGGGCTCCCTTGAATTCTCTTGCAGCTCCCTTAAATTTCAGCAGGGAGCCCAAAGATGTACTGTTTTCTATACAGAATACCTATTGGTAGCTTTTGAAGATGCAGTTGGGCTCCCTGGAAAAAAGCTTAATTTCAAGCCCTGCTAGCCCTTAACCACTCAACAGGTGTGAATGTGCGTAATGTGCATAAGCAACTTACTCTATTATGTAAACAAATAGGAGAGCCCTCATTGGTCTTTGCCTCCTAATGACATCACACTGAGACTAGATTCTGCGAGATTTGTTGTGTTCAAGGCTTTATAATGGGTCTATGGTAACTGGTCTGTGGCGACCTATCTGTTCTATTCATCTAAGGCTGAACACTAGTAGTGCAATCCCACAAAAACTAAAGAAAACAAGTTCCCTACCTGTATATGAGAGAGGGGTCGTTACTAGTATTGAGGCCTCTTCAATAAAAGTGGTAGCCAAATTCAAAACTTTTAAAAACAAGTCTTGACTAGCACCAAAGTGGGTAGGTTTATTCAATAGATGGATCAATTTGATGTAAGATAGTGTAACCCTGATTGGAAACAATTATTTTAAATCTTTTAGGCCACTCCAATTTAATTACTTGTCTTACAAGCTTTTTTTGGAAAAAAAATCCTGTCAGACTCCAAAAAAAAAGAAAAAAAAGTCACCTTTGGTGTCTTACGGACGAAAGTGGTTTTGAAATTTTCTGTCATACTCCAAAAAAAAAAAAAAAAAGTGCAAGTTTTAAGAATATTCTTTGTAAGGGTGATTCAATCAACTACAGGAAGCTATCATTGCTGTAGTAGAGCCTCAGACTTGAGGAGGCACACCTCCCACCCTTCAGGTTACAGGGATTAATTGATTGATTGATTTTAATTAGTTGAGAATAGGCTGGTAGAAACATATCGCTACCAGTCCTAGTCAGACTCTAAAAAAAATTTAAAAAATAAAAAAAGTCACAATTTTCAACTTTTTTTTTTATTCCAAAATGGCTCATTTCCTACCTCCTGAGCTCGTAAGACAAGTAAATAAATTGGAGTGGCCTTATATTAATTAACAAGATTTCTCATTCCTTCAAATTTATATATCTAAAATGATATATATCAATTCAAAACACACTCACCATATACATCTTCTTCCTTGATTTCAAACATCGTCCCCTCTCCATCCTCTTTCCTCAACTCATTCAAATCAATGGGCTCCTTTAAGGCAATCGATGGCTCATAGTCGACCTGATACTGGAACAAATTGTAAATAACTATCGATGAATTCATTCTCAGAATATGAATCAAAAAAGATACCCATTCATCTGTGCAGCAGGTGAAAATCGACGGCTTATTTTGGTATTATCTTACTGGGAAGGCATTATAAATACGGAAAGTATGTGAAGTATTTTCTAAATTACTGCTGTGTATAGATGGCTACAGCAGAACACGGCTAATAGACTTCTTAACTCAGGGTCTGACACTTAGATTTCAGGCTAGGGGTCCGAAAAGATATTTTGATAACAATAAGTGGTCAAAATCAGGATTTCTGTTTATCATACATACTATTTTGGGCCCCTAGCCTGAAAAATCTAGGGGCCCACAGCAAAATCTAGGGGCATATATATGCCCCTCGGCCCCTGGGAAAGTCGAACCCCGTAACTGCTAAACTTAATTAGCTCACGTGAGCGTTTATGGGCGCCATCTTTAGTCAGATGTTCATAGCTGCCCAAATAACGCTCACAACTTAACCTTCACAAACATGAGTAGAACAAAATAGAAATGTTGATGCGCTCAAATCTAGTCAATTTTAATTGCATCTGGGCTCCTTTACTGACAAACTGCACATCAATTAGTGCCCAGTAAAGATAATTTCGATTGTTGGCTTAGCACTTTATGATGTCTTCCTCTTATGCTGTTGTTACTAATGACATCTACGCCCTGACTTCCGCCTATTGGGGTCTTGGTTGTGTATTTTACCAACCCGGCGGCGCACAGATGCGCTGTCCAAAACTTACATGCAGTGATATCTTGGCTTCTCGGATATATTTCACTACGGGCTGGTGTTAATTTTTTTCAAAATCAGTGGAAATTAAGTTTTCTTTCGTGAATTTAAAGTCTGAGGCGAGAGAGACCATTCGGAAAATGGTGGACATTGTGGTGATGTCATTGAGCACATGATCGAAGCTAGCCAATGAGAAAAATCCATGAACTAAATAAAACGATGGCCGTCAAAATGGCGGAGCTAGCAGACATTCCGCTTCGAGTTTTTAACCTGGCACAATTAAGTGCCAAGCCAGCAATCGAAATTATCTTTGCTGCTGACTTGGATTAAGATAAGAATGGATATGTAACGAGAGACCAATTACTATATGACCTATAGTTACATGCTGGCCTCATGCCAGGACTACCAGATAAGGCAGCAGGGCGAGGTCACGTGGGAACAAGGACCAATCAGGGCTCTTGCATCGATTACATTACAGAGAAACCTTATCTCCACCACCTGCTGGGGGTGCCCAGAGCACCTATTACCGACTATTAGGTGACACTGGTTGAGGCTAGCATGTTCAGGTTGACCGGCTGGTTTCCATTCCATGTGTTTGGTCTTCTAAGCTGCCGATTGATGCGGATTGTTGGTACAGGAGCCAAGATGCAAGTAAAGTCGCAGCGCCCTCACTAGAATCGAGCGCACAGACATTTCTACTTTCTTCTACTCATGTTTGTGAAGGTTAAGTTGTGAGCGTTGAATGGGCAGCTATGAACATCTGACTATAGATGGCGCCCATAAACGCTCACGTGAGCTACTGTGCACCTAGAGGCTAGGTTTTCGAGCTTCACAGGAAGAAGAGAAGGGTTTGCCGTTCGTTTTGTTGTGTAGTGTGTTTGTGAAGTGTGTGTTATCTGTTTGTTATCTTTAGTAGGAGTGGGGAGGGTCGTTTTTGGGGAGAAAATTGAGGATTGGTGAGTGGCCGAGTGTAGCGTGGGTTGGGTTTTGGCGGGAAAACGTTTTTCAGTGGGCGGCAAGAGAGAAGTAGCGTTTTTGGTGAGAATTTGGTGAAAAGTTTGGCTGAGCAGTTGAGGATAATGAATCGTAGAAGTAGTAAAGAGGGTGGGAAAGGGGCAGAGGAGTTTTTAGTGGAGTGTGGGAGATGTAAGCAATGGATAAGTGGGGATGCGTTAGGGTTAGACAGGGAGAAGGTAAAGAGGATGAATTTTGTATGCAAGGCTTGTGTGGAAGGGGAGAGGTGGGAGAGAGAGAGGCTAAGGAGTGGGAGAAGAAGACAAGGGAATTGGAAAATAGGAAGGTAGTGGAGAGGGATCAGGAGATGGAAGAATGGAGAAGGGAAATGGAAAGGAGGATGGCCCAATGGGAGAAAAGGGTAGAAAGGCTAGAAGAGATAGCTGGAAAGGGGGGTCAAAGTCAAGGAACAGAAAGTGCAGGAGAGGGTAAAAGAAGGAAGGGGATGGTGGTAGCAGAAAGGGGAGAAGAGGATAGGGAGCACAGGAGAGGGGGGAGAGGAAGAGAGAGAGAAGGGATGGAAGAGGAAAGGGAAAAAGAAGGGAGACAGGAGAGGGAAGAAGAGAGGGATGGCGGAGTGGGGGAGAAAGGGGGGAGACAGGAGATGGAAGATGGGAGGGAAAAAGAAGGGAGACAGCAGAGGGAAGATGGAAGCGAGAGGGACGACGGAGTGGGGGAGAAAGGGGGGAGGCAGGAGAGGGAAGAGGGGAGTGAAAGGGACAACAGAGTAGTGGAAAAAGAAGAGAGGGCAGAGGTAGACAGGAGGAGAGGAGAAAGAAAGGAGGAGGGGAGAGAAAGGGTAAGAGACAAAGAGGAGGAGACACAAGGGGGGGGACCGAGGGATAAGCTCGAAGGGGAAGGAGAAGAGGAGGGGAAACAAGGGGGGGGGGGGAGGGAGCGAGGGAGGAGCCCAAAGGAGAAGAGGAGGGGAAACAAGGGGGGGAGCGAGGGAGAAGCCCAAAGGAAAAAGGGAAGGAGAGGAGAGGGAGGAGGGAAAGAAGAAGAGAAGAGGAGTAAGAAAGGTATTAGTTGTAGGGGGCTCGATGATTCGAGGGATTGAAAAGGATCTAGGGGAGTTACTAGGAAAGGGGTTTGAGGCGAAAGTGGTGTCGATGTCGGGGACGAAAATTTGGGACGTTAGGAAGCACCTAGGGAAATGGACAAAGGGGGAGCTAGATTGTGTGGTGGTACATGTGGGGACTAGCCATATACAGAGGGGGTCGGGTATTTTAGACGTGGGAATGTTCGGTAGGGAAGTAGAAAGGTTAGTTGAGGAAGTAGATAGGCAGTGTGAGAAGGGGGTAGGGGTGTGGTCAGGGATGGTTCCAAGGGTAGACCAGGGGGAGGCAGGGTTGAAGAGTGTTAGAGAGGGGAATGAGGAGTTAGTGAGGGTGATGAAGAGAAAGGGGTGGGGATATATTTCGCATTGGAGGGAGTTTATGGAAGGCAGTAGGGTGAGGGGGGAGTGGTTTAGGGACGGGCTACATTGCAAGGAAGGGGAGGGGAGAGATGCTTTAACTAAGGGAATAGGGAGAGGGGTGATGCAGTGGGTGGAAGGAGCGGGGAAACAACAGACGGGAAACTAGTAAGAGGGAAGGGGAGAAGTATAGGAGGAAATAGTGGGTTTAGTTAGGGAGACATCAGAGGTACTGGCTAGAACAGTGGGAGATGGTGTGAGGAAGATGATGAAGAAGAGAGAAGGGGAGAAACGATAGGGGTGTGCCTGTCTACATATATGTTTGTTATCTTTGTCTAACACATTTGTTGGTTTGGACTAAATGGCTAAGGGGAAGAAAGTCGGTGGTGTAAGGGAGGGGCACCGAACAGGTAGGCACGGAGGATACAGGAGGGGAGACGAGATAGAGGTTCACTGATGTTTTAATTGTTCCGTTTATTGAGATAATGAACTAACATCGTTTGTTTGTGGGGTTTGAAATATGTTGAGGGGTTCTTTTCTGTGGGGTTTGAATATATGTGTAGGACAGGGAAACAGACCAGAGACTCGATAGGGTATATGTATAGGACAGGAGGACAGGGGAGGGTACAGACCGGATGCAGGAGGCATTCAAGACAAAAGTATGGGGGGAGAGGGAACAGACACTGACACAAGGCCCGGGGGTGACGAGTGGCCTGGGTGGTAGAGGGTGGCCTCCGTAGGTCCTCTTTCGGGAGTTGACCCCGCGGGAAAAATGCGGTTGCGGATCACAAACAAACAAACAAACAAACAAAGCTGCCTTCGGGTTTGTCATAAACACAACCAAGACCCCAGTAGGCGGAAGTCAGGGCGTAGATGTCAAGTAACAACAGCATAAAATGTAGACGTCTTCGCATTCACAGGGCTACTGCTTAACTGAGTGTTGAAGTCCTGAGTGCTTGTAAGTTTCCACTCTCAGGCCTCAACGCTAACTCAAAATGATACTGGCCATGTAGGACCAGTAACACCTAGCATCTACTGGTCCTGCAAAATGTTTACTGGTCCTACATTTTTTCTTTAACATAACAAGAAAGAACATTGCATAAGATTCACCACAACATTTATATCTATAACTTTTATCTTAGAAGACCAACACATGGAATGGAAACCAGCCGGTCAACCTGAACATGCTAGCCTCAACCAGTGTCAATTAATAGTCGCTAATAGGTGCTCTGGGCACCCCCAGCAGGTGGTGGAGATAAGGTTTCTCTGTAATGTAATCGATGCGGGAGCCCTGATTGGTCCTTGTTCCCACGTGACCTCGTGCTGCTGCCTTATCTGCTAGTCCTGGCATGAGGCTAGCATGTAACTATAGGGCATATAGTAATTGGTCTCTCGTTACATATCCATTCTTTTCTTAATCCAAGCTTTTATCTTCATTTATTTCAAAAACAATTGGGGACATTCTCAGGGGGAAACTTTTTAGCAAGAATGTCTCCAAATGTTTACTGGCCCTGTAGGACCAGTTGAGGTCTTTTTTACTGGCCCGAAGCTGTTTTCGGGAATTTTTACTGGCCTGGGGCCATAGGTTCACCCTAAGCGTCGAGCCCTGACTCTCTTTATCCATGTCCGAGTCTGACTGACATGTTGAAAACACATTGAAAACCGATTCAACTTCCGAAAAATTGAAAATCCTTATTTCTTAAACATCAAACTGAGAAGTCAATAAGTTCACGCCTGTCACTAAAAACTTACCTCATCATGCAATGCGATGTTTTCCACTTTTTCGGCTAAATTGTCAACATCATTCATGTTTGAGGAAGCCATGCTTACATTTAATGTGCACCTTTAAACACTAGAGAGTACCTCGGAAAGGGAGGTTGCATTTTTTCAAAATTCCTTCTCAGGAAAACATTCCTTAACCCCTTCCCGCGTTGTGACTCCTTACAATATTCTGAAAGGCACAATTTTATATCGCTTAAGCAAATCATATATTTTACGGTTATCAAACGTACACATAACCTTCGACGATTAAGACATAACTGGGTAAAAAGAGAAGAAAATCAACGACCGTCGCGCCATCTATTGCAAAAGACCGGAACCTCTAAATCCGCGTCGCATTAGGTTTCAAAATTTCTTTGTGAATCTTAATTAAGGTCCAATATGCTGGAGATTTTACATTACACTTCCGTGACACAATGGATAAAACACCTTTTAGTTTTATGTTACCTGTATATTACGTTGCCTCCTTTCATTGGAAGCACTTAGAATAAGGCAAAAAGAGAAATGATATTCTTTTTTATTATTTCATTTTTAATTTGTATTATTTGTAATATAGTACATATATGTATCATGCTTTTTTTGAAGCGCAGTCTTTTTTTCCTTATTGCTGTCCACCAAAGCAGAAGCATGTCTCTTTTCCCTGAGTGATCAAACAGAAAAGCTGATATTATAAATAATACAAATTAAAAATGAAATAATAAAAAAGAATATCATTTCTTTTTTTGCCTTATTCTAAGTGCTTCCAATGAAAGGAGGCAACGTAATATATGTACGTGCCCCATTAGTACATGTAGCAAAAAAGTAACTTTTCAACATGATGCATGTACATGTACACCGTGACTGTAGTGTACTTAGATGTTTTGCTCACTTAGAGCAAATTTACAGAGTTTCCACACATCAAAAACGAAACAAAACAATAAAAAGAATCTATATAGATATAATTTATGATTCCATATACATGTACATGTAGTTGATATACCGCCCAATATTTGTACCCCTTTTGGGGAAAAAATGTACATTTTCAAATGAACCCTGCAAATTCAATTCTATGCTGTGTCAAATATCCAGTAATTTTGAAGTGTACGTACTAGTTTGGACAAGCGAAAAGTGGATATTCTCCTTTACCTACTTCCAAAGTTACATTCGTAAAGAACGAGGATGTAGAATCCTGTACACGAATAACACAGAAACATGAGTACTCTTCAGTGAGATGCGCTACGTACCCGGGAGGGGGGGGGGGGGGGGGGGGGGGGGGGGGCACTCAGGTACAGAGGGGGGACGCACCCGCATTACATATTTCGCGGAAGAAGGGGTCTTTTTTAAGACCTCCGCATGTCCACGATTTTAAAAAAGAAGGGTACATTTTTGTATCCAGGTACGAAGTATATGATGGGGGTGAAAATCCCCTTACAATCCACGAAATGTCCGCGGCTCTGACAGCGAATTATAACATCAAAAGTTTAAATGCGTCCGTGTTCCCGTTCATCCAATGTCAGTCACGGTGTTTTGATAAAAGAAGGGTGGTTTTTTTTTTTACTGGAAAAAGCGATTTTAAAAATAAGGGTGCTTTTTTGGCCTGAAATCAGTGCTTTAGGGGTATTTTTAAAATTTGATAACGAGCGTATGCACCCCCCCCCCCTAAAAACCGAAGTGCCCCCCCCCCCCCACCCCCTCCCGGGATTATGTGACGTCCTCTGTTACCTGATTATCCCTAATTGGCAACTTTTGGGGAAAAAACTAAATTGAGGGCTAGCGAAAAAAAGCATCTTCATCACCAAACTGTATTCACTTATCCACTAAGGTAAAATATATTCAAAATGAAAATTTCTGAACAATAAAGAAACTATAGTGCTGCCATCTTCAACTTCTTCTTGAACTGAATGCGTCGCTGCAGGAGATCTATTTATAGATCTCTCTGGTTGCTGACAGGTGCGTCCTCAGTGCGCTGGTTGGATAGTTAATGAATGCTCCCCTAAGCGCCAACTTCGTTTTCTTGCAGACGTCTTCGCAGCGCACTTCTGTGAAGAACCTTCAAATTTTGCAAGAAGTGACAGGTATGTATCAATGAAACATGGTTGATGGTTTGAAACTATCTATGTAGATTGATAATATTGACAGTGTCATTGACGAAAATGATAGAATTTGAGTAGGAAAGATGTTTGCAAGACTTCAGCCAAGAATTACGCCCTCCAGATTGCCCAAGCTGAGAAGTTGCAAGTGGGCGGAGGGGAATATCTGGTGAGAAAAATCATGATTCACAGCATTCACTGTTTAGGCCATGGACATGGATGATGATTACTACATGCACTTTCATATAAGTAAAAACCTCAAATACCAAATTCTCTGAACAATTCTGGTACGCACCAGAATATTGAGGTCGTAAAGTACAAGATGATCATTCATTCCATACCATGACAGGAAATAGTCACATAGAACATTTGAAAGTCATTAAATACCACTTTCAACACAGAATCATGCTAAAACTCCTATATTAAGCTGCGAGCTGATGTATTATATATACTTCCTTACCCAAATATCTAGTGCCGTAGGGCGAGTACTCGGAAGCTCAAGCTTTCGGTTGGGGCCTACGATCCGAGCGCTTGAGTTAAAAATTTGATCGCTCGTAAATTACGATCTGACAATATTTTTGTATTAACACATTCTTACGATGCATGTGTGGCCTACCAACTGCTAAAACTCACTCCAATTAATGCACCAGATTTTATAAAATAAAAGTTTTCTTAAGTCTCCGTGTCAATTGCGCATTACACCATGTTTTGGTGCACCAATTCTCAATTGCGGCGGTACACCATATGTGTGCCCGACATGCGCCGGCACATGCCGAGGTGCAATATTGTTTCAAATCATTCGCACTTAGATCTTGTCAATGCGCCCCGAAAACTCGATATGGACTCGAGTTTTTGTTGCTAGGTTTGGTTTAGATGACCAAACACAAGTGGATTCGAAACCAGCCGGTCAACCTGAACATGCTACATGACAGGATATGGTCACTAGTGGTGGGACGATTGATCGCAAACTCGATTGCTCGGCTCGCTTTGGGCCGAGTTCCGATCAATCGAACTTGCCATCCATCGCTCGATCTTTGCCGAGCGATAATGAAAATAAACACGACCAGATGGCCGCCATTTTGAGAGTTACGTTTGATCGGCAGGATACACTGTTACTCACTTCTGGAGTGGATTACAGTGTATAATCTCACAGAACCAGCGGAATTGGTAAGTAACAATGTTTATATGATTCAGCTTCATTGTATGCATTACATTGATACTTTATTTCAGGATGAAATTGATGCGTAGAGTAGTCGTGCAATCCGTGGTATTCACTTTCAGTGAGCCCCTTTCAGTTTCATACATTTCGCACATTGATTTCTATCCTTATTTCGGCTTTTATGTTCATTATATTTATTTATTATTACCACGGATTGCAAGTTCAGAATGTTTTGGGTTTTATTAATGCGTAGTTTTGCCGTTATTGCATGTATATTAGGTAGCCGCGATGAGGGCAATGAACTTGCAATCCGTGGTCATCGTAATTCTTGAATTTTCCGTGGCCTCACACTAGCTTTCTGTTCTCGTTTTGTCCTTATTTATTCTTTATATTTCTTATATATTGTAAATCCAAATTGTCTTGCTTCTAGCTACTGTAGTTTGTGCCGGAAAATTGTATTTTTTTTCGTTTTTGGGGGGCTATGAAACAAGTGGTAGTTTGCCTCAGGTAAACTACCAAATAATCGATTATAATCGATTAATCGTTCGGCGATCTTGCCGAGCAATCGAGCGGCAAAATTTCTACGATTCCCAGCACTAATGGTCACACAGAATTTTTAAAGTCACTTGTTACAACTAACAACCCTCAAGAGCATGCTAAAACTCCTATATTAAGCTACACGCCAGAGTATCGTATACTTCCTAAACTAAATATATACCACTTTCTTGTAGTCATTTCTATTAAAACCGCTTTTATACTCAATTTTCTGCTGCAAGTGGAAATCTGTATGGCTGTCACATCTAGCGTCAACAGTCCATCCTACACTGCTACTAGCTGGCTGCATTTGACCCATATAGATAAGGACCTGCACGCCAGTGCCGGCCAGGTGGGTAGCGTTCTCTAGGGAGTGCGAATGACAGGAAGCACGGCTGTATCCAGTGTGCGATCGTCCTGAAGACTCCACTAGTGGAGTGTCCAGGACGACTGGCACTGTGGCCACATCCTGTAATGTAGCCTCAACCATTGTCAACTATTCGCTGCTAATTGGTGCTCCAGCTGGTGGTGGAGATAAGGTTTCTCTGTAATGTAATCGATGCGAGAGCCCTGATTGGTCCTTGTTCCCACGTGACCTCGCGCTGATGCTTATCTGATACTCCTGGTATGAGTCCAGCATTTAACTATAGGGCATATAGTAATTGGTCTCTCGCTACATATCCATTCTTTTCTTCATCCAAGGATTTGGCGAGCGCTCGAGTTCATTTTTTGGGCCGAGTCCCAGCACTATAAATATCCCACTTTTGTGTAGTCATTTCCATTATTAAAAACTGCTTTTACACTCAGTTTTCTTCTACGAAGGGAAATCTGAGAGGCTGTCTCTTTGTGTAACAGCTAGCCCTTCTGATGGCTAGTGCTGGGCCATCAGAGGGGCTAGCTGCAATTGGGCTCCCTGGAATTTTTTTTTTCGAGCCCTTGTGGTTTGTATCAATAAAGTTGTCTTCATTGACTGTATACATGTATGTATGTATGTATCTATCTATCTACAGGTTTCATCAGTCATCACTATCTCTCAAGATGGCAATGCCTCCCCCAGGCTTCAGCAGGGAGCAGTTCTATGAGCTGAGTCAGAGACAGCAGACCCCAGGCGCGGGGGGCGCAGGTGTAGGGGGTGGGGCCGTGCCACAATGCTGGCAGAGACCTGGGATGGCGGCCAACAGCAGGCAAGCCCCGTACCAGGGCCAGCTAGAACAGCAGCAACAACAACAGCAACAGCGTCAACTGCAACACCAGAGACAGCAGCAGCAACTACAGCAACAACAGCAGCAAATCAGAGGTGAGGACTTCAAGGCTGGGAGGGGATGATTTATATTGCTATTTTTTGTACATGTCATGATCTTTTACAGATCAGCAGTAAAGAGGTGAGGACATTGATCAAACATGTATATTTCATTTGTATTTAGCTGCAGCAAATCAGGGCAGGATCTGACACTTAGGGTTGCCGTGTTGCCTGGGGTAAGTTCGACAGTAAGGGCAAGTTTATTGCCTAATTTAAAAACTTGAAAACCTGGCAAGTGAATATTCCCACTTACCCCATGCATAAGGCCTAACCCTGTAACCCTACCCTAACAAGTTTTTATTCAAAAAAATCCCCTACCCTGAAGTTTTTTATCGCCCATCCAACTCCCAATCAACATAAAACATGCATAAAACACACATCTTTGACCAAAGAAATAATGCAAAAAAAATCTTTTTTCTTATATATTTATACACACACACATTCATACATCTATATACAAGCTGCTTAAGTCACCAGGACCATTTTGATTTGGATGTTTATCATCACTGGTACTCGTTGAGACTGGTGTACCACAAAATCTATCCCCTGGATTTTGGACTGGCGGGATATGTTTCATAGGAAAATTGCTCCCCAGGCAATACATTTTAGAGGAATGATGAAGGATAACTAGTTACCAATGAAGTTACTCACTGCCAAGCTTGTGTAACTTTAGTAATCATTTTGCCCAATAGATGTCACTGCATGGTGTCTTCAAGTAGTTCACCATGCACAGCAGAGATGGACAAATAATGATGACATATATATCTTGAAGTGGCATGAAAGGCTTTATACCAGTTAATAAATATGAAGTAACCTAATAAATTTTAGAAATTATATAAAAGATTCTACATTATTATTTTTTTTCATAAAAGATTCTACATTATTTTTTTCATAAAAATGTGAAGATATCTAATATATATACTGATGACTTATAATTGTTACTTGCAGAAATAAGATAGATAGTTTACAATAAAGCAGTTTTACTTGTATCTTAGATGATCATACAAACCCTTATAAATGTCAAATACTGAATGGCCCTAATTATGTATGAATGATATAATTATGATATACAAATAAATATTTTAGTGAGAGAACATCTTGTATGTACAATGGAAATATCTTTTCCAAATTGAAAGTGAGCCCTTACATTTACATAATTTGTTTATATGAATATGTGATAAATGATTTTGATTTTTATCATAGATTATAGATTTTGCTATGTTCTAATATTGAAACAAGCAGAACCCAAACTATTGCTTAAAGTAGTCGTGGAATAGTTAATTCCTCCTACAGAAATTCTACACAAAACAGAAATGAAATAACATGCAAAATAATCAGGTAATGCAGCTTTTGGGGTTTATTTCGATCTTCAACTCATTTTTTCCATCTAAGCTGCATTTTTTGACAATACAAAGTATATAATGCCTAAAAGTGTTTCTTGATGAGGAATACATTAAGCCATAACATAAATATACCCTGTATAAAATGCCTGTATGGAAAGGCATTCATTAAATTTCTGCCTGTCCAGATTTCAAATACTACATTTGATAGCCTATTGTACCCAGAATTGAAATTGAAACTTTATCCATGTCTAAGGTGATGGTCTGTTTGAAAAAGATTTGGTTATTAGTTATTACTAGGGATGGGGACCGGTTCATATGTGATACCGGCCTGAGCATTGCGGTTAACCAGTCAAAAACCGGACCTCCCTCTACACGGTTCGGTTTTCTATGCATGGACAGGGTTCCTGGAGGCGTAATAAAACTGTCAGCACCTACCTCCTCGCTGGCCTCACAATGTCTGCCAAGCGCGATGATCAAACAGCCATTTCAAAATCTCTCAAGTCTGGTACCCTGCCCACTTTCACTATGCTCAGAAGCCTTCTGAGCGTAGAGAAAGTGGCCAGGGAGCTAGTATATAGGAACTTTCCAGAACTTTCCAGTTCAGGCAAGTTCAGCCACGCATTCCATTGCGTAGTTTCGTATCCAAGAAATGTCATTAATAAACCGTTTAGGAAACCGTGATAAAACGAACCGCAGAAGCAAAACCGAGAACAGAACCGAACCGAACCGTTGAATTCTCAACGATCCCCATCCCTAGTTATTACCCTCAAGAAATCATAATTGAAAATTCCTCAACATAGCCTGTCTGCAAAGGTGTATTTTAAGCATCAGCCTGTTCAAAAGACGGGCTGGACAGGTCCTGGTTAATTGGCTGGTAACTCCCTGGGCCTATTTTTATTAGCCACCTTATTTGTCCATCAGACTCCTACTATAAATTGATGAAAATCTTTGAATCCAACGTGTCTGATTTAAAGATAGATATCAATCCATCTTAGAACTCATCACTAGATTATCCAATATTCATATAAAAAGCATTAAAGCATTTAAGTTAATTTATCTTACGGTGTTTGATCTATAGATTAGCCCGAGTGCTCTGAAACCTATTGTTTTGAGCAGCACAGTGATTATAAGTATCTGTGGAAGATTGCCAGGCACATGGTAGATTGCATGCTTCTGCTTAAAGCCAAAGGTTATTGCGATTACATGTGATGGTAGCTTTAATTAACAACATCATTATGTGTGCAGCTGCCTGGGGAAGCTTTTTTAAGTAGGAGAGAATAAGTGTCAGCTGGAAACAGGTCACTGCATGAGCTCTGGATAAAATGATTGATGAAACAGTTGTCACACTTAGGTATAATTAGAGAGGGTCAGCTTTAGCCTAGTATATATAAAGTAAACCTAGCTCGCTTACCTCAGATTTTCAAGTGCCCTAGACAAAAAGCACCCAGGTCACAAAAAAATCCTGTCTACTTAATTTTAATAATAGAACTCAGATTTCGGTTACCTCTGCAGAGTCTCAGACACTTCTGCTTGGTCCTTATTTGTCCGAGGAAAGCAGTTTGTGTATCAGTGTTATGTATATACATATGTATATATATATATATATATATATATATATATATATATATATATATGTATATATATATATATATATATATATATATATATATGTATGTGTGTGTGGTGCACGCGTTCAAAAGTTTCATAGATCGATCCAAGCAATATATGTTTCAGGTGTATCTTTACATAAATTGGTTACCATTTAAGAGCCATTTGAATGACACATAGAGATATTCAGAAAGTAGTTTTACCCCACTGGGGACTTATTTGAAGTTTGTTTCTGTTCTGATACTGCATGTTTGTAGCAGAACATTTTTTGAAAGTATCATTATGCATGCACTTCATAGTATTAATGGATATTTAGATATTGTTCAAGCCCTTTCCCCACCCACCCACGTCACAGTAAAGTTGTGCTAACCCTTTTAGCTAAGGATTGATTGCAGGTTTAATCATGCCTTATTGGGCTTGCATGTCTACATGCAGTCCTGCATGTTGTTCATGGTGGCAGCGGACAGTTGGAAGTTATCATTTACAAATTGGATTCCAGAATTAGACACAGAGATCAATAATGAATTTGCCATCTCCTCCCAATTCCAAGAAAGCTTTTCTCATCTTAAAAATAACACATAATGATCAAGCGAGTATGCTCAGAGAAATATGAAGTTTTAGGTAAAGAGGTTTATTTGGGGGGGGGGGGGGGGGGGGGGCGGGGGCATAGATTACAAATGGAATTGTTTTAAGACTAAAAAAAAAGCAAATGTCATATCTTTTTGTTTATAAGTTAAATATAACCATACAAATGGTTATTGGTGAAAATGTTGATAGAGAAGTAGTTAAAACCATTTATTAAAACTGAATGCCCCTTTTAAGCACTTCTCGTAAGAAATGGCAGGAAATAGCTTAAACTCTAATTATAGAGTTTATAACTCTAAAATTGTAGATTTCAGAAGTTTTTTTACTCCGAAAAATCGCCATTCTAAAGTTTTTTCTGCCCTTCTAACTCCCAATCAACATAAAACATGCATACAACACATTTTGGAAACAAACAAATAATCCTCCCCAAAAAATGATTTGCTGACCTTAACCTACCCTATTTTTATGTACAATTATGTACCACTTTATGTAATGACATGCTGGAAAATGAATAAAAAACTATTTGAAAAAAAAAAAAAGAATTACTGACAAGCTATGATTTAGCATGAATAGAATGGTAGAAAAAGATAGGAGTTAACAAAATTCCCATTCAGTATGCATACTTTGTAAAATTAATTCTGCACTTTCCGAGTACTTAGCACTTTACTGTGCATGAAAAATCTTGTCTGCTTGCAGGCCTCAATGCTAACGCAAAATGTTGCTGGCCCCATAGGATCAGTAATACAGAGGTCCTGCAAAATTCTTACTGGTCCTATAAATTTTTCTTTAACATAAATTTAAAAAAAAACATTGCATAAAATTCACCGACATTTTTTTTCATTTATTTTATCTTCATTTATTTCAAAAACATTTGGGACATTCTTGATGGGAATTTTGTTAACAAGAATGTCCCCAAATGTTAACTGGCTCTGTAGGACCAGTTGAGGTCTTTTTCTACTGGCCCGAAGGCATTTTTGGAAAGTTTTTACTGGCCTGGGGCCGGCGGACCACTGTTAGCGTCGAGCCCTGGCTTATATTGTGACATGTGGTATTGGTTCCACTTGAGTGGTGAACATGTGATTTGGAATGTGCTATATGATTAGGGCTAGAAAAATAATTGTTTGTTTCCTGTAACCCTACCTACCCTACTTGTTTGGCCCTCTTTTTATGACATTTTGAATAAAAATCTCTTTTCTAAATGAAAAACATGAGCAGCTCAACTATGAGCCTACCATTTATCACTAAAGATATTTCTTCAAATGAGAACTTTTTCCTACCTACCTTCCTTAATTTTTCTTGGGGTGTTACAAGAAACAAACACATTTATATTTTTAGGCCTTAATTACCAGAGGTTTATTTTCAATTTTCGTTTTAATCATGAATGGGTCTTAAAAGATTTTCTTTTTCTTTCATTATCCAATTAAGGTGTGTTTTCTTACAAAAAAGCACTAGGGCTTAGTAAGGGGATGTTTTGGGTTCATTTTAGAAATCCCCCTCCCTATATCTGAACAATATTTAGAACTTTTGTTTTCAAGGAAAGAGCAACTTTTTTTTAAATTTTGGTTATATAAGACACTCTAAAAACAAAGCCTATTTATACATCTCTGAAGTATAATTTTTTCATATGATGGAGTTTCCTAGAATTCCTCAGCATCTTTTGTTAACAGTGGTTCTCAGTGTATAGAATATAAGTTCAATGTGTGGTTATAAGGCCTAAAAGAAGAAATTGTTTGTTTCCTGTAACGGTTCGAGAAAAAATAGGGTAGGTAGGTCGGTAAAAAAAAAATCATCATTTTTTGGTCAAAAATGTGTCTTTTAAGTATGTTTTACGTTGATTGGGAGTAAAGAGGGCGGAAAAAACTTTGGGGTAGGGATTTTTTTGAATAAAAACTTATAAGGGTAGGGTTACAGGAAACAAACAACTTTTTTTTTTAGGCCTAAAAGACCTTAAAACTTAAGTCTATTTATACATCTCCGAAGTGCAAAGTTTTTTAAAAAGTTTTTTTTTCTTATTTGATGGGGTTTCCTGGAACTCATCAACATCTTTTTTTAAGTGTGGTTCTTAATGTACAGGAATATATTCAAAGTTAGGTTATAAAAGACCCCTTCTAAAACCTTTAGTCTCTTTTTTACATCTCGGAAGTGTGAATTTATTTTTTTTGTTTTGTTTTTGTTTTTATGTGTGTGTGCTTTTTTTTTTTTTGAATGGGTTTCCTAGAACTCCTCACCAAGTTTTGTTTATGGTAGCTGTGAGTGTACGTGAATATTTTCAATGTTCATGATCCACTCTGTTGTATGATGATGCATTGTGAAATGAAATAAATTAAAGTTATATCCCACCTGTGCCCTAGGTACTCAAAAGAACATCTTCTGTGGCCCTACTAAGTGAAAACAAGGTGCTTCGCCTGTGTAGGGTCAGACAAAATGCAAGTTGCTACGGCCGACCTCTGCCATGAGTGATGATCACACTGATAGGGCGAGAAAAAGTTCATGAGTCGGATCGGCTTCATGGCCCCGCGATATGATTAAAGTTGAAGTAAAAATATCATAATCATGCCATGTTTTAGTGGGCATAAAATCTAATTCATAGTCTCATAGTCGCTAGATCAATAGCTGATTAAAAATTAACAGCTACTACATTATAGTTCCACATGTAAAGCAATGTATAATTAATAGGGCTGGGGTGAGTCGCCCCACGCGCCAGCGTTCTCATGCCAGTCGGCGTGCGGCCAGCCAGTGATCCAGAGCCAGGACTAGAAGCTGTGGAGAGAGCTACGGTGTTCGCACGCTATGTGACAGGTAGTATACATAACAATACTTCGCCTCTTTCTGCGGGCACCATGCACAGCAAATGTACAGTACCGTAGGTAGGCGTACGTACCACTGACTTACTTTCTTGTACACCATGCATTGTTTGGCTTTGTAGATCTATGTAACAGGGGAAAGGTGTCTATAGTAGCATGATTAAGTCACGTTGGTAGCGTACCAACTGCAACAGTTTCTCATACAGTGGTGGACACAGGATTTTTCAACAAAAGCAAGTTATTTTTTTAATGTAGAAGCATTTAAGTTTTCATTATATCTCAAACATATAGGGGTCCATTCTAACCCCTCAACTGCCATATCTGAATGTCCCTTGCGTATGACATACTTAAGTACAGGTTCTACAAGATAAGACTTAATTGTAATCAAGACTTATCAGATTATAATGTAGCTCATTTTGAAATCTGTAGAAATATCTCTATAGAGTATAGATACATACATTTTTTAAAGCAAGCTAATTGAATGAAGAATAATGGATAAAGTACCAAATCTCCTTTTCATTGAATTAAGGCTGATATCCAAATATATAGTGGACAATAGTTAGGGATTACATACTTTATCCAGTACACCTGAGGTTGTCCGCGTCAGAGTTCTTAATGATTGTTTATGTAATTGACCAGGGAAATCAGTGAATGAATGAACTCTCATGATAGGCCGATCCATTTCCAGTGGGGAAATCTGGGCCTGTATCAATCAAGAGAGATATATGGAATACATTTTGCTCACTAGGAGCGCACAAGATCATAAATAAATTATGCAATTAAGTGTTATAGTTTACCATGGGCTTGTTGAATTGAAAGTTTCATCTTTAGAGCTGGTAATAACTGGGTCAGAATGTAGGTGAAATGGTGTTGGTGGAAACATTTATTCTTGTTTTTGTAGAGTAAAGTACAATAATAATCATAATGATAATAATTATAATCTTTATGTCACAAGGGTAATGTTGTCAAATTAAGGATTTTATTTTTGCTGTGGCCCTCAGATTTAAGGATTATTCCTTTCATGCTTCAGGCCACAGAGTTGGGAAATTTTCTTCAAGGTATATTTTCTTGAATGATGAGAGATGGTGCCATATTTTATATTTAAAGATCAAAGGGTCGAATAGATAACGTGAAGCTAGGGCCAGCGCCACCCTCTGCCTCTGGGATCTTCCGCTACTGACCCAGTGACCCTATTCTTATCTCTATTGTACCTACATAAAGAAATTCCGATTAGTCAAAGCAAAAAATACAAGATCTTGGGTGGGGCTATGGCAATTTGAAGACCTGAAGTCCTGCAGTCTTTTTATCGAAGCCCGCCCCCTGGAACCCTAGCTTATGTTTCACTTGTTGTATTTCAGATGGTAGTACGCCAGTAAACCCAGTTTATGCCCGACCCCTGGAACCCTAACTAAAATATGTTTCACTTGTTGTATTTCAGGTGGTAGTACGCCAGTAAACCCACTTTATGCCGGACCCCTGCAACCCTAACTTATGTTTCACTTGTTGTATTTCAGGTGGTAGTACGCCAGTAAACCCACTTTATGCCCGACCCCTGCAACCCTAACTTATGTTTCACTTGTTGTATTTCAGGTGGTAGTACGCCAGTAAACCCACTTTATGCCCGACCCCTGGAACCCTAACTTATGTTTCACTTGTTGTATTTCAGGTGGTAGTACGCCAGTAAACCCAGTTTATGCCAGACCCCAGGAACCCTAACTTATGTTTCACTTGGTGTATTTCAGGTGGTAGTACGCCAGTAAACCCAGTTTATGCCCGACCCCTGGAACCCTAACTTATGTTTCACTTGTTGTATTTCAGGTGGTAGTACGCCAGTAAACCCAGTTTATGCCCAACCCCTGGAACCCTAACTTATGTTTCACTTGTTGTATTTCAGGTGGTAGTACGCCAGTAAACCCAGTTTATGCCCGAACCCTGGAACCCTAACTTATGTTTCACTTGTTGTATTTCAGATGGTAAGTACGCCAGTAAACCCAGTTTATGCCCGACCCCTGGAACCCTAACTTATGTTTCACTTGTTGTATTTCAGGTGGTAGTACGCCAGTAAACCCAGTTTATGCCCGACCCCTGGAACCCTAACTTATGTTTCACTTGTTGTATTTCAGGTGGTAGTACGCCAGTAAACCCAGTTTATGCCCGACCCCTGGAAGCCTAACTTATGTTTCACTTAGTGTATTTCAGGTGGTAGTACGCCAGTAAACCCAGTTCCTGCCCGACCCCTGGAACCCTAACTTATGTTTCACTTGTTGTATTTCAGGTGGTAGTACGCCAGTGAACCCAGTTTAAGCCCGACCCCTGGAACCCTAACTTATGTTTCACTTGGTGTATTTCAGGTGGTAGTACGCCAGTAAACCCAGTTTATGCCGACCCCTGGAACCCTAACTTATGTTTCACTTGTTGTATTTCAGGTGGTAGTACGCCAGTAAACCCAGTTTATGCCCGACCCCTGGAACCCTAACTTATGTTTCACTTGTTGTATTTCAGGTGGTAGTACGCCAGTAAATCCAGTTTATGCCCGACCCCTGGAACCCTAACTTATGTTTCACTTGTTGTATTTCAGGTGGTAGTACGCCAGTAAACCCAGTTTATGCCCGACCCCTGGAACCCTAACTTATGTTTCACTTGTTGTATTTCAGGTGGTAGTACGCCAGTAAACCCAGTTTATGCCTACTCCATGGCATTGCAGAAGGACCCTAGTAGAAGTTCTCCGCTCCCTCCTCCTCCTGCCGCTGCCCCCCAGACCCCGTCCTCCACGATGATGCAAGCGATGCACTCCCCCGTACAGAACGTCATGGGCGACTACGGCCAGCAGCTCGCAGCACAGCAACAACAACAGAAGTACATCCCAGGCCTGAACAATCCGCCCACTCCTCCTCCTCCTGCTGCTGCTGCAACCGTCGCTCCTCTGGCCCCCACTGCTGCGGTGGGTCGCCTCCAGGTGGAGCCACAGTCAGCCCCGCAGCCGTCGCCCGCCGCTGTCAGCGTCGGGGAGCAGCCCCAGTCACAGGACGACTCCCCCACATGTCTCACACCCGACGGACCCGCCCCTCTCATCACATCAGTCCTTCCCAGAAAGAAAGCGCCCAAGAAGGTAAGCAATACATATCAGGCCTAAAAAAGAAAGTGGTTTGTTTCCTCTAACCCTACCCTAACATGCTTTTACTCAGAAAAATCCCTAACCTAAAGTTTTTTCCGCACTCCCAATCAACATAAAACATGCATAGAACACACATTTTTGAACAAAAAATAATCAAAAAAGATATATTCTACCGACTTACTGTATTTTTTTTTCGAACCATTACAGGAAACAAACAGTTTCTTTTCTGTCTCAACATTGTTTCACGGATTTGAAGAATTATTTTAGTGATGTAATTCTCATATCCCCCCCTCACCCAATTTTTTTTTTAAATCCACAGTTATGTTTCGGCTGTATTTTACTAGGTCTCAGTGTGTTATGTATTTAACTTTAACGCATAAAGTTAAAGTAATTTAAACTTTAACGTTATGCTTTAACCCACTTTTTTGCGTAATGTTTTTTGACTATTTATAAGTGATTGGTAGGCCCTTGTGTTGAGTTCAAATGTCTCACTTTTTTATTGATATGCTCAATAATCCCCAACTGTCCCATGTCTTGTTTAAATTCCAACGAATATACTTATTCACAACCCAACCCCTTCCCATAAGGAACTAGACAATGGTCCACTGACTACATTTCCTGACATTTAAGACACCCATTTAGTAGAATAACAAGTGGAGGAGTTGTGGTAACGTTGGCACTAAATGTATGTTGAATACTCGCACATCATCTGCAAAATTTGGATTGATAACATTTTTTTGAAAATAGATGTTGAAGAATGGAATTGCCTGCCTAAGGTATGTTGAAATACTACTAAGGCTAGTATTATTTCTACCTACTTGTATGTTGGTGTTACAAGGATTTTTTCATCTAGTTACTGCAATGGCAACTAGGAATTTGAATATGCCTGTCTGAAATAACAATCACAGAATTATCACCTGTCCAAATTTATCTACACAGCTATTTGAAATTCTTACATAAGCCACATTTACTAGCCTATTGTATCAAAGAAAGCAATTTATACTTCAATCATATCTTCAAAGATGATTAAGGAAATACTTGGTTCTAATCCCAAAAAGTCAATTGAAAATTCTTCAACAAACTTTTTGCATGTGCGAAAAGATCAGGTTTCCCAGAGAACTATCTGACAAAATGACAGGCTGGATGGGTCCTTGCCAAGTCCCTGCAGGGTGTCACAACTCCCCATTTATACAGTTTAGCATATGTTGCAGTTTATAGTTTGCATTGGTTCAACTAGGCTGTGACAATATAGGTAGTAACAATATGCACTATTGAGTCAGTATAGTCAGCGTGTGTGGCTTATTTTAATTATATATGAGTTTTGTTACATCACTACCTGAGTATTGACATAAAAACTGATCATACCCATGGGAATTGCAGCCAAGTATACTTGTAGTGTACTAGTGGCAATAGGTGCTATTCAGGCAGTATTTGGCTTATTTTCATTATAGATGAGTTTCATTGTCATTACATGACATAAAAACTGTGATTATATACCCATGGGTATTGCAGCCATACTTGTAGTGTAAATACTTGACTGTGCGTGTGCAGGAACATGCAGGGTCTTAGCCAGGATTTATAAACTCCGTGCCCAAAATATGGGCAATTCTAATATTTTGGGGCATCCTATTTTTCAAGGGAAACTTGTACTTTCTATTCCAAGGTAGAACACTTCTTCGTATATGATATAAGTATAGAAGTTTAGGAGCATCTGAGTATGTTTATGTACTAGCTAAGAAAATGACAACTGACCATGCATCTTAAAGTATTTTGAAATTTTGATATTGTACACTTTGGATATTTGGGGAACCTATAATCCCTATTCTTGGAATTGGCTCTATGTCTGATACTCTGCAAAGTAAATCTAATTTTGAATGTTGATTTTACCAATACAATATTTATCTTCTGTTTCCCTTTATAGTGCATTGATAGTTGGTCTAACCACATGCAGTTAGGGATGGGATCTGATTTGGATTTGGTTTTCTCCCACTCTGAGGTGTGTTTTACAGTTAAGGATAAGTTGTCCTCAATGGGCTGTCTTCAATGGGGTTAAAGGTCCAACTAGTGTAATTGTCCAATCAGATTCCTCAATTTCAATCAGCGGGTCACTGCTGCTGGGTGAAAGGTAGACCTAACAATAGCGCGCGTGGATTTGAAGAAGCGTCACGTACGTTATCTGGCGCCAGTTTCTGGGAAAACAAACGGTGCACGTCACAAGAAACACGTATTACCATTGTTGAACTAGTGCGTAGGTGACCTTTGGCTGACCTAGTTTAGCTAGCTAACTTCACGGTAAAACGTGTAAATTTCTCCTTTTTATCGTGGGAGAAACAGGTTCCATCACTCGTGGATGGAAAGAGGAGGTATCTTGCACTCGTGAGTGATTTTGTGTCTTGGGACTCGGCAAGCCTCGTCCCAAGACACAAAATCACTCACTCGTGCAAGATTCCTCCTCTTTCCATCCACTCGTTATGGAACCTCTAAATCTATCATTTGTTGATAAGCCACCCAATGATTGAAGATAATCAGTGTCATGTCATAGGTGATATTTGACATTTTCTGGTACTGTTTTGGGCGAATAACATGGGCAAAATATGCCCAGGAAGACATGTCAAAACACAGCCTTTTTGCTGTTTATTTCGATCATAAGCGATGTTAAATTTTGGGATCAATTGATCAAAATTGAAGCCCTTTGATCCGGGCTTCGATTATAATCGATCATCGGATTATCATCAATTGGTACCTTTAAAATTTTAATGACATAAAACAATATGGATTTATCTTGATTTTACTGTATCGATACAATATCTTAACAGTATTTTTAACGACACTTCCTACATCCCAGCAGTTTCCCCCTCAGTGACTTAAATTTATTACATTTAGCAGTCAACTTCAGAAATTCTGCGAACAATTAGCTAACTGTATGCCTTTGTGTGGAGATGTCCAGAATACTCCAGATAGCAGTTAAGCTCAATTCCACATTTTTAAGCGATATCAGTAAAACATTTTAAACGATACAATATTTTGTCTATGAAATATAGATATTTGGTATTGTATCGAGTACCGACACCAGTCCCTACATTCAACCAATGTCATCACCTGAGAATTCATGAACATCCCCTTGCTGTACATAGTATATGCTGTATGTAGTGAAGTGAAACGCGTCAGTAGTGAACAGGTTAACAAAGATGACACCTCATAACTACATCACTTTTCCAGCATGCAACATAACTGCTTGCCCCGTTGCAAGTTACGTCAATCAGGCATGCACCCATACCCTAATCTTTTTATTGCCCAAAATATATATATTTTTAAAAAGCAAGGTAAAAGTTTGTAATTGCTTCATATTCCATGCATGGCATCCAATGCAGAACAAGACCCGCTCGGCAAGTAATGTTTTGGGCAGAGTCCTCGCAATTTAACTCACCTTTGTTTAACGGAGTGGCGGGGCAAGTGGAAGTGCCGGCGGGGCAAGTAAACCTATGTTGCACCCTGTTTTCTGAAACTCCTTCATGGAAAGGGGTAGCAGGAAAGTGCAAGGAGTTGGTCTTAGAGGAGGTGAGGTTTGCAACCAAAATTACTGCAAATTATTGGCTTAACTATAGATATTTAAGTGTTTAGTATTGTTTTATACATATAGGGAAGGTTTGTTCAAACATCTTTTCCCCTAAATCTGGCCCTGGAAGTTAAAATAGCACAGGGGCGATTAGCCACAATTTAGAAACTGGGTGACCAAAAATGATGATTGTAACATTTTTGGGCGTCCCATTTTCCCAGGGAGACCACATTATACTCAGATAACTACCATAAACATGCATTAACTTATGAAAATAAGGCATAAATTACTTATACAATGTCATCTGAATTATATTGAGGTAAAAACATTCAATACTCTGCTTATAATTGACATTTTTAGGAATTCCTCTCAAAAAGATTTGGGTATCCTGAGGGGTGTTTTTTGAGGGTTTGGGTGTCAGACTGGCTAAGACTATATGTGTGATGCGCATAGATAGCAATGTCAGGATAGGGTGCAACATAGGTTGCAAAACATTTTGGCCAGCTGCCCTGTAAGTTGACTTGCCCCGCCGGCACTTCCACTTGGCCCGCCACTCTTTTAAACAAAGGTGAGAATGGACTTTGCCCAAAACATTACTTGCCGAGCAGGGCAAGTCAGGGTCTTGTTCAGCTTGCACCATTGCCGAATTCACTTGCAATTTGCCATGTGGCAAGTGGTTATGTTGCACACTGCATGAGAACTGGCGTGCTGTGCATGATCAGGCCTAAAAAAAGTTGTTTGTTTCCAGTAACCCTACCCTAACAAGTTTTTATTCAAAAAAATCCCTATTCAAAAATTCACCCTCCCAACTCCCAATCAACATAAAACATGCATTAAACACACATTTTTGACCAAAAATCTTTTTTACCGACCTACCTACCCTATTTTTTCCTGACTGTTACAGGAAACAAACTATTTTTTTTCTAGGCCTCAAGTGGTAGGAATACAGTGAGACAGGGATCGTGACATGCAGCTCTGAGGAACTCAGGGACCACGATCCCCCTTGTGCATTATATAGTGCTCAACTCCTAGTACTTCTTCAATATGTAAAGAAGTGAAAAGTGGCTTTATGATATTTGAGTAGCCTCATCCATAATTCACGAGGATCTATGGTTTCTCGTAGCCGAACCCACAGCTAATCATGTCAGGCATTTCTTCTGGTTGATAAAGGGCCAGCTATGCACATTACCGATATTAAGTTTTCCTCAGGAAATGTCTTCGATATGCTCAATATATTACCAGCCATCAGGTTTACTAATCCATTACTGACAAATGCTAGTTTATTCATGGGGCCTATGTCAGGAACGGGAGTCAGAGATTCTAACCCAATCAAGTTGGGGCGGTTTTATTACAGGCCGTCCTGACACCATCGATTACCGGGTACCGCTCTGCGTGTACCTTATGCAAACTACATGATGCACCCTTCCGAGTGAGAATCAATGATATTTACCTGCACCCCCATCTGGATAATTTGCTGCTGAAAAGTTAATGATGTTTGGACAACAATGTTCGACCTGATATGCATGTACAGTCAAACCTGCATAAGGAGTTAGGTGATCATATTTGCAGGGCAGAGAAAGAATGTTACTGGTACACAGCTAGGTTCTCATTTGATTGGAATAGTTAACATTATAGTTTTTCTTTTTTTTGTTTGTTCTGATTCCTTGAAAAAAATTCTATATAGAAGATGAATACTGGCATTTTGAGGCAATCACTTACATTCCACAGTTGTTTGCAGACTTTTGATGTATAACTGAACATACAAAAGGAGTGTGATTAGATCTTTTTTGCATGTGACTTTCTTTTTTTTTCATTTTTTATTCAAATTTATCTATGGATAGGAAGACCAGTAAATAAGATTATAGACAAGTTTAACAATTAAGTTTATTATTTTTGTTGTGAAAAGTGTTCAACCTGAAAGTGATTGGAAGCTGACAATAAATCATTTCCTATTTTCTCATGACCTAGCTGTTGCCTGATTGTCATATTGTATCCTTATGGTTTACACATTTTTCCCATGGGCCTTGACAACGCAACAGGTCAGGATTTTTTTTTGAAAAATGCATTTATTTTCAATAGAAATACAGATTTTTAAATTTCATGTACATGATATGATACTTAAAGCCCTGACATTTATAGACCTGCAAGTTACAAAAAATGGCCAATTGAAATCTTTTTCAGGAATAGGAAATATTCTAGGCCACTCCAATTTAATTACTTGTCTTACGAGCTTTTTTGGAAAAAAAATCCTGTCAGACTCCAAAAAAAAAGAAAAAAAAAAGTCACCTTTGGTGTCTTACAGACGAAAGTGGTTTTGAAATTTTCTGTCACACTCCAAAAAAAAAAAAGTGCAAGTTTTGAGAATATTCTTTGTAAGGGTGATTCAATCAACTACAGGAAGCTATCATTGCTGTAGTAGAGCCCCAGACTTGAGGATGTATATCTCCCACCCTTCAGGTTACAGTGATCAATTGATTGATTGATTTTATTTAGTTGAGAATAGGCTGGTAGGAACATATCGCTACCAGTCCTAGTCGGCAGACTCTAAAAAATAATAATAATAATAAAAAAGTCACATTTTTCAACTTTTTTTTTTTCCAAAATGGCTCATTTCCTGCCTCCTGAGCTCATAAGACAAGTAAATAAATTGGAGTGGCCCTACCAAGCAAAAAAAGCCAACTGACATAATATCTTGTGGAACCATGCAACCACGATATATCTTGTATCTGAAAATAGCATTACTGCATAGAAGTTACCAAACAAATTTCTTTATTTACCAACTTGATGAATCTTATTGAGAAAAAATATTTTTGTTAAATTAATACTCAGAGCCATAAATATTTGTAAAGACGATCGAGGCTCTCAAAGCCGCCCGAACAAAAAGCAATTATTCACTTTTAAAAGTTTATACCCCTTGAGACTGCCGCAGATATTTTCTGTTCTTTTTTTTCCTTCCATGCTTTCTGGCCATCTGGAAATCTTTCATTCATTTAATTTCCCAAGGGAGAGGAAGAGGTTGTAAATTTAGGAAATTTTGACAGCAACATTTTTTTAAATTGATAAACTAGGATTTTTATCTGCTTCTCAAGCAGTTTTATCTTCTCTAAACATCTGCTCAACCATATGACTTAATTTGACTTTCCATATTTGCATTCCCCTTTCCCTCCTACTCTCCTCTCCACTTCCCCCTTCTCTTCCTCCCCCTTCTCCCATCCACCTTGCCTCATGTACCCTTCTCTTCTTCCCTCCCCCTTCCCCTCCTCCCTTCCTCTCCTCCCCCTTCCTGCCCAGTTCTCCCCCTTCTCCTCATCTCCCTTCTTCCCTTTCTCCCCTCCCCTCCTCGTCTCATCTCCCCTTCTCTTCTCCCCTCCCTTCTCCTTTCTTTTCCTCTCCCCTCTCTCTTCATCTACCTTCTCATCTCCATTCTCCCCTCCTCTCCTTTAATCCTCTTTTCCTCCCCTTCTCCCACTCTCCACCCCTCATCTCCCCTCCTTTTTCTCCCACCTTTCCCTTCCTCATCTCCCATCCCCCCTTCTCCCCCCTTTTCACTCTTCATCTCCCCTTCCCCTTCTCCCCCCTTTTCACTCCTCATCTCCCCTTCCCCCTCTTCATCTCTCCTCCCCCTTCTCCCCCTCTCCCTTCCTCTTCTCCACTCCTCCCCCTCTCAGTTCTCCCTTCCTCCTCTGCCCTCCCCTCCTACTTGTTTTCCCCTCTGCTGGCTGCAGCAGCTGGCTGCCCGGATGTTGTGGATGTTTGTGCCAGTGCCCTGCTTGTGCTGCTTAATTATGCATGCCTCCAATATACCAGCAGCATGCGGCGGCCGCAGCAGCACACCCGCACATCTGCCCAACGGCGCACACCTTATTGTTTACAACAATCATTGCATGTCTCCCTCCACCAACCACCGCTGTCTCCTGTGTTTCCTCCTTGTTACGCTGAATAATACATGCCCTCTACAGCAGCAACATCAGCCCCTTCACATGTCTTCATGCACTTTGATATGTATGTACATAGATTTAGTTTCCACACCAATCAAAGCTCAACAACATGTTTTCTAGTGGTCGGACGATTAAGCGAGAATTCAAGCATTTGGTTGAGGTGAGGCCCAATAATGTTTAAAATCGTCTGCCCTAAAAGTACGGCAATGTGGCCGTAAAACTTGAAAGGAATCGATAAATTGTTTGAAATATTTTTTGATCAATCGATACAAAAAATCTCTTCGCATCGGAACCCTAATATTTTCCTACACTTTGATATGTATGTGCATAGATTTATTTTCCACACCAATCAAAGCTCAACAACATGTGTTGGTACACTTTGATATGTACCACTTTGTACATCAATTAAGTTTCCATACCAATCAAAGCTCAACAACAGCCTTTTCAAGTATGTCTGTGGTGTTATATGTCTCCCCACCTAAGGGTCATATTGAGCCTGCCCTGATGGCTGTATGATCTAAGGCGTTGCCACTGACTGCTAGGTGTATCTCACTACTGACCATGTTCAAATCCCAGTCAGGTACGATAATCATATGTGAGAAAGTTGCCAGTGACTTGGGGCTAGATGGTTGTTATGGCCATGTCCTCCACTAGAGGATTTTTGTCCAGATTTCGACTGAGCTCGCACAACTTATACATAGAAGCAGGAAGGTGGCTGTGAGCGCCCAAAGATCCATCCTAAGGATTGTATTTGTCCATCCTGTAAGAATGGGGTTGAAGATGAGGTACATGTGTTTGCACAGTGTCAACGATATAATGACCTAAGGGTTCAATTTTTTTCACAAGCTCAATATGTTACTCATATGTCTCGTGTGACAATCGGAAGTTTATTCTTGCTATGTCAAGCACTGATCCTGAAGTCATTAAAATGGTTGGTAAATTTGTAAATGCTTTATTTTCACTCAGAGAGTGCATTTAATGTTCATATATGTTCTCTCTGTATGCATGTTTCAAGATCTTTATGCTTGTAGCCGTATTTGTCAGGTTGTATATCAATGACTTATAACTCTGTGCTGAGTTTGTTTTGAGGTCAATGAAATTAATCTATCAATCAATCTGTATTTATTTTCAGGTTCCTCCAGAGCTGATTGAGGGCTTTCTAACTGGGACCAAGAACCCTGTGTCCGCCCTGATGGAGTACTCTGCCATGGTCAGACTCAACACCACCTTTGATGAAACCACAGTCGAGGTAAGCAAATTACATGCCAAAATAAAACAACTTACATCAGGAAAAATACAGGATTTGGGAGTAGTTTTTTTGTTTGTTTGTTTGTTTTTTTAAACTTAGGCCTGTCCAATTCGATGTTTGGTCTTAATAAAATTCTAAAAAATTCCAGAATTTCTAAAAAAAAATATTAATTTTGCGCTTGGGTAATTCTGGCGACCTTTTATGAAAAAACTACCTATTCATCCGCAAAAAGGCCTTGGTTTTCAGACCATCTTTCAAGACGTGGCTGCAGTGTGAATTGCCCTCTTTGGCACAGACTCTTAAACGCAGGGGATTTGAAGAAAGTGAGTAGCTTTATCTGGACTGGCAGGAATTTTGTGAATGCTATTTGGACAGGCATTTTAACCCTTCTAATGCTTAGGATACTTTCGATCAAAGCACAAGGATGCAAAGATTTTGAAAACTGTCTAAACCCAGTCATGTTGGAATTCATTGGATAGCTCTCGCTGAGTACTCTCAGATGAGTACTCTCAGATGAGTACCCATGTGTCAGCGTTTCAGTCATTTCCGCTAGTTTTTTTGGATCATTTCAAATTGGCCAAATTAGGGTTAACCAATTAAAGCTTGCAGGTGAAAGCCTATAGTAAATGAAAATATTTGATGAAAAATATTTGATGGAGAAATGTTCTCTAGAACTAATATACCAACATCTTATTTGAATCGATTCTTAATTATCAAATTATTGTCAAATATATCATAGGTCCAGTCAATAATTTCTAAAAGAAACTCTTCATTCATTAATGCTCACAGCAGCCAAAAGCAGTCAGGCAATGTTGATAAAACCTTGCCGGCAAAGGCATAGTCAAATATTTTGTACAATCATTTCCAATTCCGAAGTTATCATGAAAAATATCATAGATCCAGACAACAATTTTTGGAGGGACTCTTTTAAGCACTAATGGGTTCAGCATGAATGGGTTAACCCTTCTAGTGCTGAGGCAACTTTCGTTCAAAACTTCAAACCATAAGGACGCACAAAGATTTTGGAAAACCATCTTAACCCTGACATGTAAGTGTTCATTGGATATATATAGCTCTTGCAGAGTTCACTTAGATGAGTACCCATTTGCCAGGTTTTTAGTCATTTTTTAGGTTTTCGCATGATTTTTTCTATCAGCCAAATTAGCTACTAGCAGCATGAGGGTTAAAATCCTCGTTCAGAGGCAGTTAGAGAAAACAGACAGTAGTTCAGGCATCATGTAAATCACTCCTCTCAATGTCTTGAGAATACCGAGAACAATCCATCAAGGGATGCTATGTGGGTTCGTTAGGGCAGCTATGTCAATGAACTGTTCAACGTCATGTACTCTATCGGGAATTCTGTGTAGGTGTTTTTATAGGAAGTTCAGTAAACCTTAGGAAGTAATCTTGGATGCGGTTGTATTATGAATGATAGGGTTGCTTAGCAACAGTCACCTCACTGCTCATCTTAGATGGTTTATTGATTGAGTGTAATTTTGATCACCTGAAAATAACAGATCAGGGTGGAACATAGGTTCTAAAACATTTTTCTTTGTCGAGCGGTGCAAGCTGCCCCTAAATTTAACTTGCCCCATCGGCACTTCCACTTGCCCCATCACTCTGTTAAACAAAGGTGAGTTACACTCTGCCCAAAACATCACTTGCCGAGCGGGGCAAGTTAGGGTCTTGTTCTGCTTGCCCGATTGCCGTTTTTTGCCGAAATCCCCTGCAACTTGCAACGGGGCAAGTGATTGTGTTGAACGCTGTCGATGGGTTCCTCCAGAATAGTTTATGCCCCAGTCACACCAGAGTCCGACTGTTGTATGATTCCAAAATCGGCTCCGATTGTGCTAATTTCAAAATTTGAACGTCCATGCAGGTCCGATTTTGAAATTAGACATATTTGCAGTCACACTGCACGACTAATCCAACCAGGTTCGGAGCGCATTACATTGCACGATAATCGCAAGTCAAAAATGTATGTCTTGCTGTTATCTCTGGATAATCTCACGATACAATAATCGTATGACAATTGCAAGTCTAGATATTGGAAGCAAATCCAATATATAGGTCAGACATTTGTACAAATGCTGTACGAATATGTCGTACGATAATTGCAGGGTCGAGAAATTCTGTGGGGCATTATGAATGCCATCAGTTGGTCAAATGATATTTATGGATTAACAGTCAACTATATTCACATCATCTAACAAATTACGCCAAAAATAAAACAGCTAAAAAGGATCATGCCATGATGCCATTTAAAAAAAGGCTAAATAAAGGTTTGATAACTGAGGGAGATGTTTAGATTTTCATTGGTTTAAACACATGTGTTGACTGAAAATGCCACTCAGATGGTTAGATAGCATGTACTAAATATTAGTGTGATCAATGCATCTTAGAATCAAGACTGGCCAGTATTATTGTAAGCCATCATATCTTAAATACCTTTACTGCTGTGATAAAGTAGATTATTCAAAAGGAAAAGTGAACGAGTCGAGTTAAAAGTGCTCTAAGACAATCAAGTCTCTGAAATAGATAAAGTAGGCATTTACCCTTACAAAAAGCCTTTTAACCCCGGGTCTGCCACAGGTCTACTCCTATACTTTGGCAGAAACAGGTTGATGTTTCAATTTCCACTGTCTGACCACGGGTCAGTGGTAGACCAGTGGTTGACCATAAAAAATTCCCACCATGGGTCTGCCATGTGTCATGGCCATGATGTGTGGCACTGCCTAGGTTTTGTGGTTAAAGTGTGGTAATTAGATGGTAGACCCTAGGTTAGAGACCAATCACTAGACACACTTGTACCACATGACAACCTAGTTTCTGCAACAGGTGTTGCACAAAATGTTCCATTTTTCCTATTGGATAAATTAGCAACTAACTGTCACCTTTTCAATGATTGAATTCCGCTATTTTAGCCTCCAGAAGTTGCTTGTATTATTTTGAGTGTAAAGATGACAATATATTTCTTATAACTAGGGATGGGGACCGTTGAGAATTCTACGGTTCGGTTCGGTTTTCGGTTTTGCTTCTACGGTTCGGTTTTATCACAGTTTCCTAAACGGTTTATTAATGACAATTCTTGGATACGAAACTACGCAATGGAATGCGTGGCTGAACTTGTAAGTTCCTATATACTAGTTCCCTGGCCAGTTTCTCTATGCTCAGAAGGCTTCTGCGCATAGTGAAAGTGGCCAGAGAACAGGAAGCGCCATTCATCGTGACTTTGAAATGGCTATTTGATCGGCGCACTTGACAGACATTCTGAGGCCAGCAGGAGGTAGGTGCTGACAGTTTTATTACGCCTCCAGCGTGCATAGAAAACCGAACCGCATGGAGTGAGGTCCGGTTTCAGACCGGTTAACCGCAATGCTCAGGCCGGTATCACATGTGGACCGGTCTCCGGTCCCCATCCCTACTTATAACTTACAATTGTAATCCATTATACAGCTAACTGAGCTGATGTAGTGGGTGCAGTTTGTAGATCTTTGATCATCAGCACCTATTACAAGGATATTGACACCGATACTGGTACAATAGAAGCACATAGAATGCTCTTTGTTGTGTGCATGGCTGCAAATGAAAGAAAAAAGCTTATCAAACTTAAGGTTATATATATATATATATATATATATATATATATATATATATATATATATATATATATATATATATATATATATATATATATTTATATATATATATATTTATATATATATGAGCTATTTTGTGCCTGCAAGAGACATTTTTTTATTTGCACCTAGATTGTACCCATGCCTATTTATTACCTGTCCTATGTATTATCTGCTAGATTTCCTATTCAGTCTCAAGTAATAGATTGCCAAGGCATGTAATTGATGCAGTAATCGGAGAGATCCTTCAATTTTCTGCATTCCATTTCATGACGATATTGACATAAATACCTGCACAATGAAGGAGTAGTGGATACTCTTATATGGTATGAGTACCTGCACAAAAGGAGAATGGAGAAAGTTCCACTTCATCTCCTGCTGATCATGCTTAATTGAAGCTTGCTAATTAGAAATCCCTGTTCATTCCTCCTGCAATCAATCTGCACATGCTGTGGGACTGTTGATTTCGTGCTGGCGTTCAAGGTCTACTTATAAACAAAATTAGCGCTGCCACTCGGCGTGGAACAGTGATCATAATTCATGTACATGTATTATAATTGATTGATTACCCTGTCAGTGTGGTTCAACTGCCTCTTTCTTTTCATTTATTAATAAATTTTGTGAATTTATAATGTAGCAGCTAATATAGATAAACATTTGAATATAGGAGTCTTTTTTCTTAAGGTGTCCTAAATTGTAGGATATATTCATTTAAGACATGAAAAGGGTTAAGGAAATGGTTAAGGGTTAAGGAATGCTTTTAAAGGTCTACTAATAAGCAAAATTACCACTGCCACTCGCTGTGGAACGGTGATCATAATTCATGTACATGTATTATAATTGATTGATTACTCTGTCAGTGGGGTTCAACTGCCTCTTTCTTTTCATTTATTAATAAATTAATTAAAATTTATAATGTAGCAGCTTTTTATAGATAAACATATTTGAATTAAGGAGTCTCATTTCTTAAGGTATCCTAAATTGTAGGATATATTCATTTAAGACATGAAAAGGGTTAAGGAAATGGTTAAGGGTTAAGAAATGCTGCGAATGTGTATCTGGCAGAACATCTTACACTGACTACCTAAAAGTCATTAATGGTAATATTTTGAGATTTTCCCAATCAAGTTTTGGGTGAAAAACTAGCATACATATATATATATATATATATATATATATATATATATATATATATATATATATATATATATATATATATGGATACATATATGAATAGATAGATTTAATATATGTTAGAACATGACAGAGACATCAAGCCAAGTAGACCGGCTGTTCAGGAATCAGCCTATCGATGTTATAAGTTCAGACCCACCTGCCCATCCATAATCTCAGGTGATAACGATGTTAGGTGGAAGTGGCAGGTGACCCATCTTTTTATAGGTCATGTGGCGGCACGGCTTTCCCATTACCCGCCGTAAAGCATTGTTTTTGCATTTTCAATCTGACTTGACCTTTTCTCACGTTAGAAGCCTGATTAGCGCTGGCATTGATCTAGGGGTTGCTGAGAGGAAATGTTGAAATGAACTCCTAACCTTTATTATTGCGCTTTGTGATCCGGCTCGTTTCAACTGTGTAATTCACGGGGCGCTGATTTATTACAAATGGCCAGATAAGCAGATATAGGATTAAAGTAAGAGTGGTTGTTTTTAACCCTTATACTGCTGGTGGCTAAATTGGCCAATATAAAATGATGCAAAAAACATGGAAAATGACCGAAACCCTGTCAGATGGGTACTCATCTGAGAGTACTCAGCGAGAGCTTTCCAATGAGTACCAACATGACAGGGTTTAGATGGTTTTCAAAAATCTTTGCACTCTTGAGCTTTGGACGAAAGTAGCCTCAGCATTGGAAGGGTTAAGGAATGAGATCAATGGAGGGATCAATTTGGTGTTCAGTCAAAAATTACAGCATCTAGACAAAAACCATTTATGCTGCTGGTGACTAATTTTGCCAATACAAAATCGGGCAAAATGCCAAAAGATGACTGAAACCCTGGCATATGGATAATCATTTGGGAGAACTCAGTGAGAGCTGTCCATTGAATACCAACATGACAGGGTTTAGATGGTTTTCAAAATTATTTTTGTCCTTATGCTTTGGACAAAAATAGCCTTCGCATTGGAAGGGTTAACCCATTCATGCCTATAGAGGCCAAAAACACCTTGACTATATATTTTGGTTATATCTCTGTGACAAAAGCATATTTAGTAAACTATTTGTAGTAGTAATGTTCATCATAACCCAACCCACAATTCTCCCTCAAATATGTTGTGAATCTATGATTGATCTAAAAGTTATATTCAAAAATATGGAAAGTTCAAACGACATCTGTAGAAGAGATCTCCAGGCATGGATTGGTTAAATATTGTAATTTCTAACTATAAGGCCTAAAAAAAAAGTTGTTTGTTTCCTGTAACCCTACCCTAACAAGTTTTTATTCAAAAAAATCCATACCCTAAAGTTTTTAATGCCCATCCAACTCCGAATCAACATAAAACATGCATAAAACACACATTTTTGACCAAAAAAATAATGCAAAAAACAACTTTTACTGACCTACCCTATTTTTTTCGGACGGTTACAGGAAACAAACAATTTTTTTTTTTTAGGCCTAAGCAATAAAGAATGGATGTAAAAGTTGCCTGGGTTTCAGTAGCAAGACCAGCAACATTAAGAGTTTGAGTGCCTGCTGGGCTAAATCACAAGTTGACTAGATGCATCCTATTGGCTTAACCCTTGTAATGCTGAGCCTACATTCGTCAGAAGCACAAGGACGCAAAGTTAAAAACAACAACATTTAAATCCTGTCATGTTAGTATTCATTGGATAGCGCTGTCTGAGTATTCATTGGATAGCTCTCTCTAAGTACTTTCAGATGAATACCCATATGCCAGGGTTTCAATCAAGTGTTGTTTTTTTGCATCAATCTGTATTGGCCAAATTAGCCACCAGCGGCATAAAGGTTGAGTGACGACACCTTGCTCTGCTAGACTCGGGCTTTCCCTTCTTAAGGCCAAGTAAAATTAATATCAAGATTCCGGGGACCCGACCGACTCTGTCAATTACCGGCGAGCTTGAAAATTTTATTACCCCTTGGCACTCATCGTCATGCTGCCGGGACACGGTAGAATCAAAGCCATAAACAGTAAACGGGACTGCATTTATCTCCCGCTCAATCTCCACAGGGAGCGTTGATAGTTTTATGGGAGGCCTGTGGTCACTAGCAAAGATAAGTGTCCACCCAGCCTTTGTTTGTGGCCCAGTACTGATATTATACACAGTCAAATGCTGTGTGCTGGGTCGCGACCACAATGTCAACATGGATACCATGTGGTGTACCACAAACTGGGCCGATGACCCGGATGTCGTAAAATGTCATCCAATAGGCCAATCTTTTATACACATGTTCCTGGCTATGTGTTTCAGCTTTGTGGTTAGGAATGTGTATAACTACCAGTGTGATTCATGGAAGGGTTTCAGACAGGAGGGTAATTAAAGGCTGATCTTTTGAAATATGTTACACATTTACCAGCTTTTACATGGTATGTTAATATAATTCAATGTGTGATGTATGATTGCTCTCTCTCTTTTACATTTCTGTGTCTTAAAGGGAACTGTTTTCACTTATACTCCAAGCACTATTATTATTATTATTATTATTATCATAATCATTATTATTATTATTATTATCATTATTATTATTATCATTATTAGTATTATTATTGTTATTATTATTATTATTTTTACAAACATTGGTTAGTGAGTGCCTCATGGTAGGGGTCTTGCACTTACAAGAATTAAAAAAGGAGATTGATAATTATCTTAGTCCAAAGGTAGTGCTGCCATTTTTTTTACACTTTCCAAACCTACTTTTACAATCTTGTACATTATTTATTGGCTCATCAGGCACATCAAATGCCTAATGCTGTTGTGATACACATTGAACAGCATGCTGAAAAGTGCATTAAGATATTTTTTATGCATGACATTTGTACATGAATAAAAAAAGTTTATTCTTGAAATAAATGAAGATAAAATAAATAAAAATAAATGTTGTTGGAGAATTTTATGCAATGTTTTTTTTCTTGTTATGTCAAAAAAAAACTTTGTAAATAGTTCTAGTTTACTAGAAAAATTTGTAGAACCAGTAAAATTTTGGCAGGACCAGTAGATTCTAGGTATTAATGGTCCTACGGGGCCAGTAACTTTTTGAGTTAGCATCGAGCCCTGAAGTTGATAACCCAATTTGTCTCCGTGGCAACAGGGAGTTGCATCTCCACAGGTTAGAATAATACAAAAAGTGATACAGGTGCTGTGTTTTCAAAAAAAAAAGTGATACAGGTGCTGTGTTTTCAAAAAAAAAAAAAAAAAAAAAATTGCCTACCTACCTACCCTCTTTTTTTCTGGCCATGTCCCCTGAAGCGTACTTTTATTTTTATTTGGCCTAAGAAGTTTACCTTAAATTCCCGGTAATTGGGACCACCTTAGGAATATGGGCCACCGTGATTTTTTTTCATAATAGTTACTGAAAAATCTTGGCCAGTGACATTTTCAGAGAATATGGATCACCCTCTAAATCTGCCTGATACATCAGAACGTAGCCTTATTTTCCTCCTAAAAGGTTCTAGTAGAAGTGTAGGTGAATTCTAGTTGGTAAATCAAATGACAATAAAATAGAAATAGTGAAGAGGACATGAAAACAATTAAACTAGATAAAAACCTGAGTTTCATTATCCAAGTGTTGATATACATGTTTCGATACATGTGTCTTTGAATAACGACAGTCATTTCATGCTGTTGATAATGACCAGGAACAGACTTGGAAAATGTGAATGACTGAATGAATGACTTTACTAATCAGCGTGCCACATAACCACTTGGCCCGTCGCAAGTGAATTTGGCAAAAAAACGGCAATCGGGCAAGCAGAACAAGACGCCGACTAGCCCTGCTTGGCAAGTTATGTTTTTGGCAGTGTCCTCGCAATGTAACTCACCTTTGTATAACAGAGTGGCGGGGCAAGTGGAATTGACAGCGGGGCAGTAAGTTTTGCAAAAAATGTTTTTAGAACCTATGTTGCACCCTGCTAATGTTGCAATAGCGTCGCCACTGACTGCTAGTAGTCTCTCCCCAATGCAAGGGTTTGAATACCGGCCGGGGCATGTGAAAAAGTTGCCGGTGACTTATGGTTAAGCTGTGGTTTTTGCCAGGTACTCCAGTTTCCTCCACCCTAAATATGGCAGAAGAGTTACGATAAGTGAAATTCCAAATTCCAATTTCCCTGCATTATTTGGGTAATGCATGGTTAAACCCTAAAAATAGAAAATGTTTGTTTCCTGTTACGGTCTGAAAAGAAATAGGGTATGTGTTTGGTAAAATCATTTTTTTTCTATTATTTTTTTTGGTCAAAAATGTGCGTTTTATGCATGTTTTAAGTTGATTGGGAGTTTATAAAGGGTGGAAAAAACTTTAGGTAGGGATTTTTTTTGAATAAAAACGTGTTAGGGTAGGGTTACAGGAAACAAACAACTTTTTTAAACCTAAAGGTGAGGGATGCTCGGTTGGAATTCTTGCAATATTCAACAGTGTCCTCGCAAAGCACCAGTCCTTCCAGCTCAAATATTTTATGCAAAACACTGAACACTGGATTCACCAGCTCGATCTAGCCTATACAAACATTCAGATGCTATTGGAAGTATTTTCCCCGGTAATTGCCTTTATGTTTCAGTAGAACACATTGACTTTTCCCGAATTCTTGCAATGTTGAACAGCATTCTCCCAAATTAACAGTCCTCCAGCTCAATTATTTTATGCAAAACACTGAACACTGGATTCACCAGCTCGATCTAGCCTATACAAACATTCAGATGCTATTGGAAGTATTTTCCCCGGTAATTGCTTTTATGTTTCAGTAGAACACATTGACCTTTCCCATTCAGAGTGTTTATCATTTAATTAAAAGCATATATTTTCAGCACATGTTATGCAGGACATGGGGTAGTTGAAACTAAAGATTTTGGAATATATCGAGTAAAGTTGTCTTTAAAACAAGCTTTAAGTGGAGACGTCCAGGTAGTATTTAAATCAATTTTGTAGTTGTAAAGCAGTACTTAGGCCAAGAAAAGAATATTGTTTGCTCCTGTAACGGCCTGAAAAAAAAATAGGGTAGGTAGGTCGGTAAAAAAAGTTTTTTTGCATCATTTTTTGGTCAAAAATATGTGTTTTATGCATGTTTTACGTTGATTGGGAGGGCCGAAAAAACTTTAGGGTAGGTTTTTTTTAAGATAAAAACTTGTTAGGGTAGGGTTACAGGAAACAAACAACTTTTTTTTTAGGCCTTATTACTAGTATTACAGACCTTAAACGATACAATACTTTTTCCTATTGGATATCGCTACTTGTTATTGTAGTGAGTTCAGGCACTAACCCATATGTAAGGCCCATGGGAAATGTGTGTGTGTGTGTGTGTGTGAGTGTTATTCCTGTCATAAGATAAATCAAAAAGATGACACTAAGGAGGATGTCGCCTGACATTTCAGACCTGGTATAGGTGTACAAAGAATATATTTGCATATAGGTACACAAAGTTACATATCTATAGATAGGCCAGTGTCCAACATACAAGGTTGCCCTACTAGTTTGGACTAGTAAAATGTGAAAAGAGGCCTGTAGGGCTAGTAAATTACCAATCCTTGTAGCCCTACCAGACTAGTCCATATTTACCAGTCATGATAAGAATGATTATTTGAAACATTGCACTTTGGTCAGTGTCTACAGGAAGATCTTAATTGATAGCATGTTTTCTTACATATTTAGATGATAAAAGGTGTTAAATTTTGATAGTTATTTCTGGTTTTCTGGTTATTCCCAGGCCCTGTAGGCATAAGCTGATTACACATGAGCCCTGTTAACTGACTAGTAAGGGAGTACCATTTGCCATAAGTGCAGGACAGTCACTGTGGCTCAGGATGTAGGTTATCATTTTTTTTTCAGCATATGATCTGAACATGTGTGTTTATTGGTTAGCTATTATTTTGATCCATGGTTTGTAGATTAAGTTCCCAGTGTGTACTATACACTTTATCCCTGTAAACTGAGCAGTAAGGAACCCATTTGCCAAAAGTGTAAGACAATCGCTGTGCCTCAGGACAGATGTTTCTTTTTTGTTTTAACTTCTACAAGTTATATCCTGAGTGTGTGTATTTAATGTTGAGGCAATTACTTTGATAAACGCTGTATTTGACCCGCGGCTGGCAGATTAAGTTCCCAGTTAGTTCTGTGCGGTCTATTTGCCTTCTGCGGGCTGGGTCGACCTACTCTGCTCTTATTGTAGTTGGTCAGGCCTGTTATCAATTATGCAGGAGGAGAAAGAAGGGAAACTGTTCAGGGACATTTCAAGATTTCTCATTCCCTTTCCGGGTTTTATATAGCGGAGGTGTTGCAAGCTACTGTCACAGAGATTTTCTCATGCTTTGATCAGGCCTAAAAAAGAAATTCTTTGTTTCCTGTAACGGTCTGAAAAAAATAGGGTAGGTAGGTCGGTAAAAAAAATTTTTTTTGGATTATTTTTTTGGTCAAAAATGTGTGTTTTATGCATGTTTTACGTTGATTGGGAGTTGGGAGGGCTGAAAAAACTTTAGGGTAGGGATTTTTTTGAATAAAAACTTGTTAGGGTAGGGTTACAGGAAACAAACATCTTTTTTTTTAGGCCTCAGCATGTACCGTAGTCAGTGAATTGATTCACATCAACTTCTTAAGGGCTCTATTCACAGTATGGCAGAATGCTAGTTTCCACAGTTTCTCATGCCTTGATCCTCACATAGACAGGTTTAAATGAATTGTTTCGCATCCATTGACCCCTATGCTGCTAGTGGCTAATTTGGCCAATACTAAACAATGCAAAAAAGCCTGAAATTAATGACTGAAACCCTGGCACATTGCTACTCATCTGAGAGCACTCAGTAGGGTATAGCAGAGGCCCTACCAGCTACTGTCAGGGCTAGTTTCCAGTCAGGGAGATGTCTACATGCTTTGATCATCAATGAATGGTTTCACATATTTACTGGAGTTCTATATAGTAGGGTATAGATAAGGCCCAGCTTACCGGCTACAGGGCTCATAAGGCCTAAAAAAATGAACTGTTTGTTTCCTGTAATGGCCGAAAAAAAAATAGGGTAGGTAGGTTGGTAAAAAAAATAATTTTGCATTATTTATTTGGTCAAAAATGTGTGTTTTATGCATGTTTTACGTTGATTGGGAGTTGGGAGGGCGATAAAAACTTCAGGGTAGGGATTTTTTTTGAATAAAAACTTGTTAGGGTATGGTTACAGGAAACAAACAACTTTTTTTTTAAGCCTAAGTTTCTACAGTACGGGAGATTTACCAAATGCTTTGATCATAATGTAGACAGTGGTTAATGAAATTAAGGTTTCTCATTTTCTTACTTTTGCTCTATACAGGAGGGAATAACAGGGGTGTTGCTACCACTGCTGCCATGCTAAATTCTACAGTCAGTGAGATGTCTAATGCTTTGATCATCATATAAACAGTGGGTAATTGATGGTTTCTCACCCTTTCCTGGGGTTTTAGGCAGTTATAATAGAGGCCAGGGTCTTAGCTAGTATTTAGAAACTGGGTGCCAAAAATTGTAATTGTAAAATTTCTGGGTTTCCTACTTTTCAAAGGAGACCAACTCAGGTTACAACCATAAATATGTACTGTAAAACTGGTAATGATTGCGTGATTTTAATTATTGCGTTTTAATGCGAATGCATGAGGACGCAATAATTAAAACACGCATAAATCTGTCCCTTCTGTTTCAGATATCTGACGTCTGGTGGCGTTCGCATTAATTAAAACACGCATAAAAGAGAAAATGAAAAAAACGCAATATTTACTACACGCAAACATTACCAGTTTTACAGTATTTAAAATAAGTGATAAATGTATAATAAAGCATAATGTCCATATAAAATGCCATGGGAATTATATTACGGTAAAAGTTCAACTATTTTCTTAAAATTAACATTTTAGGAATTTCTTAACCCATTCACACTTAGAGTTTCTCTAGAAAGTGTCGTCTGCTACTCTCATACTTTTGAAAATATCTTTTGGATAAAGCAAAAATTCCCAAAATATTTGAAGTAGAGTTCTTGTATGGCTTGTGATCAACATTTCGCCTTTAAATATTTACAAGAAAATGTGTTTGTAAGTGAAATATTTCCAAAATCGTCAGGCCTCTTTTGGCTGCTCTGAGTGTTAATGGGTTAAAAAGATTTTGGATGTCCTGAAGGGTGATTTTTAAGTATCTGGGTACCCAAATGATGCCCACACACCCTGCTGGCTAAGACTATGGCAGAGGTCTTATACTAGCTATATATAATGTACACTTCTACCGTTCCTGCACTCGAAGACTTCCAATCGCTTTGATCATGAAGCAGCCTCTGATCAATGACTGTATAATATGTTATGATCTGTAGAGATCGATTCTCTTGGGTCAACTCAGATCTAGAGGTACTTGACCTAAATCCAGATGCCATGCAGGGTTTGACTTCCCAGGGGCCCAGGGGCATATGCCCCTAGATTTAGCATACAGGGCCAGGGTCTGACACTTAGATTTCAGGCTAGGGGCCAGAAAAGATCTTTTGATAAAAATCAATGGTCAAAAACAGGATTTCTGGTTATTATACATACTATTTTGGGCCCCTAGGCTGAAAAATCCAGGGGCCCACAGCAAAATCTAAGGGCATATGCCTTTGGGCCCCTGGGAAAGTCGAACTCTGGAGTGAGGGAGAGTCCTCTAAACATTCAGGAGTGTATAGATGTTAACGAGTGCCAGTTAGAGGCATAGGGACTGGCTCAGTTTTACCCAGTTTTCCAAACAGGGGGTCAAATCTGGGGATTTATAAAACTTTTGTAGTCATAAGTCAGTTACCCAATTTACACTAAGGCCAAGTAAAATTAATATCAAGATTCCGGGGACCCGACCGACTCTGTCAATTACCGCCGAGCTTGAAAATTTTATTACCGCACTCATTGTTATGCTGCCGGGACATGTTAGAATCAAAGCCATAAACAGTAAACGGGACTGCATTTATCTCCCGCTCAATCTCCACTAGTGGTCACTAGCAAAGATAAGTGTCCACCCAGCATTTGTTTGTGGCCCAGTACTGATATTATACAGAGTCAAATGCTGTGTGCTGGGTCGCGACCACGATGTCAACATGGATACCACGTGGTGTACCACAAACTGGGCCGATGACCCGAATGTCGTAAAATGTCATCTGATAGGCCAATCTTTTATACACGTTCCTGGCTGTGTGTTTCAGCTTTGTGGTTAGGAATGTGTATAACTACTAGTGTGATTCATGGAAGGGTTTCAGACAGGAGGGTAATTAAAGGCTGATCTTTTGAAATATGTTACACATTTACCAGCTTTTACATGGTATGTTAATATAATTCAATGTGTGATGTATGATTGCTCTCTCTCTTTTACATTTCTGTGTCTTAAAGGGAAATGTTTTCACTTATACTCCAAGCACTATTATTATTATTATTATTATTGTTATTATTATTATTATTATTTTTACAAACATTGGTTAGTGAGTGCCTCATGGTAGGGGTCTTGCACTTACAAGAATTAAAAAAGGAGATTGATAATGATCTTAGTCCAAAGGTAGTGCTGCCATTTTTTTTACACTTTCCAAACCTACTTTTACAATCTTGTACATTATTTTTTGGCTCATCAGGCACATCAAATGCCTGATGCTGTTGTGATACACATTGAACAGCATGCTGAAAAGTGCATTAAGATATTTTTTATGCATGACATTTGTACATGAATAAAAAAAGTTTATTCTTGAAATAAATGAAGATAAAATAAATAAAAATAAATGTTGCTGGAGAATTTTATGCAATGTTTTTTTTCTTGTTATGTCAAAAAAACACTTTGTAAATAGTTGACATTTACTAGAAAAATTTGTAGAACCAGTAAAATTTTGGCAGGACCAGTAGATTCTAGGTATTAATGGTCCTACGGGGCCAGTAACTTTTTGAGTTAGCATCGAGCCCTGAAGTTGATAACCCAATTTGTCTCCGTGGCAACAGGGAGTTGCATCTCCACAGGTTAGAATAATACAAAAAGTGATACAGGTGCTGTGTTTTCAAAAAAAAAAAAAAAAAAAAAAAAAAAATTGCCTACCTACCTACCCTCTTTTTTCTGGCTATGTCCCCTGAAGCGTACTTTTATTTTTATTTGGCCTAATGATCATACCAACCCTATATATTGACATAGTAAGGCAAAATTTACTTAACACTGGTAAAAGTTGAAGGGCATGACTGGTCCGTTACATGCCTGTAAAAACGGGCATGTAACATGGCAAAACACGCCCAGACATGTAATGTATAACTTGTATTGTTTACAGACATAATTTTTCACTATTTTCGCTCCCCCCATGATAGCGCCAAATTAACATCCTTCAAGTAAATACCCTGCTTTGTATCTGGTTTAGTTTGAGTGCTTGAATTTGCAAATTTAAAGTAGCACAAATACCCTACAGCAGGGCTGTAAAGCGAAGTTTTTAGTACTCCAAGTTAAATCCATATCCAGTAACAGGCCCATTAAAATATGCTTGTACATACCCATATCCGGACTGTACAGGTCTGTAATTTTATAATTTCAAAAGCTTTTGGAAAATTTATTTTTGGTATGTTACATTTAAAAATGAAAAGGTTCCTAGGGTCTTCCTCTGATGATTGGTCCGGCAATCACTTTCTCGACAGTTAACCCTTATGCTGCTGGTGGCTAATTTGTCCAGCATAAAGTGATGCAAAAACCAGGAAAATAACTGAAACCTTGGCAAATGGGTACTCATCTGAGTGTACTCAGCGAGAGCTATCCAATGAATACCAACATGACAGGGTTCAGATTGTTTTCAAAAATCTTTGCCTTCTTGTGTTTTGGATAAAAGTAGCCTCAGCATTGGAAGGGTTAAAAGTTAAGTTGTTTGCTATGCTGCTGGTTTCAATGAGGTTGCCATACAACCACAGTTGTTATTCCTTCCTGTGTCTAATCAGTAGTTTTTATCATGTGGCTGGTCTTTAACTACCCATAAAATCTCACCTCAGAGTGCTTAAGTTCATGAGATCAAGTACTAACATGAGTTGAATGCTTCTCATATATTAAATACCGCTGATGCCTGACATCTTATATATATACCATTTTCTTGCATCCCAATCTTTTGCTTTGTCAGTATCAGTGCAAAAAGAAAAATACTATTTATATTGTTATTTTGATTTATCATTTGCCAGATCTTGGAAGACTTAATTTTAGTGTTCGCCCGATTGTTCGAACATGCCAAACAGCGTTTGTTTTTGCCTCCTATTACTATCATCGAACGCAATTTGTCATGTTCGAACAAAAAACGAACATGGATATTGATTACATTCAAAAAGAGTTGGACTTTCGGTAGTCCAGCTGGCTAGAAAAAATTGTAAAACAGACTTTTATTCACCTGTTTCTGGCCCTACCAAACAGGAAACACTGCGGGATAGCTATAGAGAGGTGAATGAAGCCAGATTCACCTTTGAGCGACAGATATAACCATGCTGCCATTACTATTTACCACGTGCCATAGGGTACCACAACTTGACTATATGACTTTTTGAGGTGGTACCTTATGACTCGAGGTAAAACAAAGCGGGAAAGCGTGTGTCCACAACTTCGATTATTAATCGATGATCGATCTTCGAAATTATGACCGATTCCGAACATTACTTAATTTTGACTACAGTGCTGTAAAGAGTTAGCTAAGCCTTGGTGGTCAAATGGTCCATCAAAATGATTAGTCTATAGTGGTCCAACAGAAAAATTAGCGGTCCATACCACTTAGATAACCAAAATGGTAGCCAACAGCCATTTCATAACTGAACATTCATGGTTAATTTTGCTAAATTTATGAATTGTGACAGTTCATCTAATGTAGAAGAAATGTGAAACTGGATGTGATGCTTACTAAATTAATGTTGTCAGAATATTTAGCAGACTTTCTGGGCAAGTAAACCTAGACTTTTACTAGCCCATTCAAATTTTTGGTAGAAACGGACCGGTGGGCTACTGTAGACACTTTCACCACTGTGACTATGGTGGACTGTCATCCCATCACGATCTGCTGCGATCTCTTTGCAACTTTCCAACAATTGCCCAAAAAATCCCACTGTTACATAGTATTACTGTATAACTGGTTAATTTGGCGTGGTTTTTAATTTGGCATTTTTTGGCGAATGCCCATCAACGCCAAATTAAAGATAGCATAAAAATATGTCTATATAAAGATGGCGTTGTTCTGACTGCTCCAGACGCCAAATTAAATACAGGGAAAATACTTTTTTGAAAAAAGCGCCAACTTAAGTACACGCCAAATTAACCAGTTATACAGTAATTGTTGCGTATGCCTAAGTAGTACAACAATAATACTACTTGTGTTGTTTTATATTCCAGGCACCCTCTGCGACTTCCAGGTTTGTGTATGTTTGTACGATAGATGGCGCTGCCTATCCTCAAGGCTGTGGTAATATTGGTGTTGTTTTATATTCCAGGCACCCTCTGTGACTTCCAGGTTTGCGTATGTTTGTACGATAGATGGCACTGCCTATCCCCAAGGCTGTGGTAATATTGGTGTTGTTTTATATTCCAGGCACCCTCTGTGACTTCTAGGTTTGCGTATGTTTGTACGATAGATGGCACTGCCTATCCTCAAGACTGTGGTAATATTGGTGTTGTTTTATATTCCAGGCACCCTCTGTGACTTCCAGGTTTGCGTATGTTTGTACGATAGATGGCACTGCCTATCCTCAAGGCTGTGGTAATATTGGTGTTGTTTTATATTCCAGGCACCCTCTGTGACTTCTAGGTTTGCGTATGTTTGTACGATAGATGGCACTGCCTATCCTCAAGACTGTGGTAATATTGGTGTTGTTTTATATTCCAGGCACCCTCTGTGACTTCCAGGTTTGCGTATGTTTGTACGATAGATGGCACTGCCTATCCCCAAGGCTGTGGTAATATTGGTGTTGTTTTATATTCCAGGCACCCTCTGTGACTTCCAGGTTTGCGTATGTTTGTACGATAGATGGCACTGCCTATCCCCAAGGCTGTGGTAATATTGGTGTTGTTTTATATTCCAGGCACCCTCTGTGACTTCCAGGTTTGCCTATGTTTGTACGATAGATGGCACTGCCTATCCCCAAGGCTGTGGTAATATTGGTGTTGTTTTATATTCCAGGCACCCTCTGTGACTTCCAGGTTTGCGTATGTTTGTACGATAGATGGCACTGCCTATCCTCAAGGCTGTGGTAATATTGGTGTTGTTTTATATTCCAGGCACCCTCTGTGACTTCCAGGTTTGCGTATGTTTGTACGATAGATGGCACTGCCTATCCCCAAGGCTGTGGTAATATTGGTGTTGTTTTATATTCCAGGCACCCTCTGTGACATCCAGGTTTGCGTATGTTTGTACGATAGATGGCACTGCCTATCCCCAAGGCTGTGGTAAGACCAAGAAGGAGGCCAAAACTAACTCTGCCAAGATCGCTTTCACCATGCTGCTCGGAGTCGACGAGGACGATATTGATGATGAAAATGGCAAGTGAAAGTTTTTTTTCTTGTTGATCATATTTCGAGGGTATTGCACATCATTCGTGAAACTAGTATACCTTGAAGAAAAAAAATTCTATGCTGTGGCCTGAAGCGTGAAAGGTGTAATCCTTAAATCTGAGGGCCACATCAAAAATCAAATCCTGTATTCTACTGTGTTACCCTCATGAAATAAAGATTATTATTAATAGCGAGCGAAGCTCGGAAAGGCCGTAGGCCTTTCGCGAAGCCTCGCAGTCAGTCAATTGAGCGTGAGTGTATATGACGTCACCATAAGAAATACATACAGGGACCCAGAAAGTTGTCATCGTCCAACAATATGGTCCAACGTGCAGACGACTTCCGTTCTGGAGGATTTCTTTAGTAGGTTAAGTAACGACCGATTTCATTGGTCGACAATGACGTAATGTACAGTACAATAAGAAACAAGCCCTCCCATTGGATGAAATGTACGAATGCACGTGCGTGAATGAAAGTGGCCGCTACTACATGTATATCCACGTTAAAACTTAATTTCTCACCCGTCCGTGGCTTAATTCTAATACAGTTTAGAACCGCCAGAATTCATTCTACTGACCATTGATTTCACTTTAAAATCGGCTCTCTTCCTGGCCATACCACGCCGTGGCCGCTACTTTATCCAAGTTAAAACTTAATTTCTCACCTGTCCGTGGGTCGATTGAACCGCCAGAATTCATTCTACTGGCAGGGTTCGACTTTCACAGGAGCCCGGGGGCATATGCCCCTAGATTGTGCTGTGGGCCCCTAGATTTTTCAGTCTAGGGGCCCAAAATAGTATGAAAAATAACCAGAAATCCTGTTTTTCACCACTAATTTGTATCGAAATACCTTTTCGGGCCTGCTAGCCTGAAATCTAAGTGTCAGACCCTGACTGGCCATTGAATTCTCGTCAAAATCAGTTGCGAAATATGAATGAAAGTGGCCGCTACTACATGTATATCCACGTTAAAAACTGAATTTCTCGCCTGTCCGTGGCTCAATTCTCGTCTCGCTTCCTGGCCATACCACGCGGTGGCCGCTACTATATCCAACTTGAAGTGAAAACTGAATTTCTCGCCTGTCCGTGGGTCAATTTTAATGCGGTTTAGATCGATAGAACCGCCAGAATTCATTCTACTGGCCATTGAATTCTCGTCAAAATCAGTTGCAAAATATAAATTTTAAGACAGTTTAAAATTGTTTTGTATGCCATTAATTTACGGTCAATCAATGCTGTATTTTGGTCAGAAGTAAAAAAAAAATGAAATAATCCAAAGCTTCGCTCGCTTCCTGGCCATGCCAGCGTCATATTATTGTCATTATCATTATCATTATTATCATTATTATTATTATTATTATTATCATTATTATTATTATCATTATTATTATTATTATCATTATTATTTATTATTATTATTTTTAAGGTTTAAATTATATAATACCGATTCCTAACATACAGCGTAAAAACTAGTTTTTAAGCAGCACTTTTGTTGATGTTTAGATATATTAACAAGTAAAACTCAAATTACTTCACTTTCATAAACTCTTTCCATGAAGATTGTCACTTGAAAACGTGGTGGGGGTGTGGCAGCCTACCTGCTCTATGATTGGCTGTGAAGGATGTAGGTCTGAGTAGTGTTGGGATTATAATCGATGTTTACTCGGTTACGTCTTTCATAATGATTTATCGATAATGAAACTGGTTATCGATAATAAGCGGAAAATATGACACCTAGCGACGAAACATGAAACTAAAAAACCGTCAAGTTGTCAGCTTTCGTGCTATGAAACTTAACCTCCAAAACACTTGAAAAGGTAGTAAAAGTGTTCCAAAATGTAGAAAAATTATTGGTCTTCCAAATCATGTACTGGTATTCAGGTACCAATCCAGATTATGCATGTTGGGGATGCAAGCTGGAGCAGATGGTAAGAGCTTATTTGGTGCACTTTCACTTCTTCTAAGGAGTGCTACGAAAGGTGCACATGTTTCAAATTCACGTCTTGGAACTAATTGGTGTCAGACGTTTGAAAAACAAAGGAACAGAGACAACAGGTACTTCCCAAGCCTAACCCAGGCATCTGTAACAGAGATAAAAGGTAATTTTATCTGATATATCACTAACCTGGGATGCCACCAGGGGGGTCTATAGAGTTTGTCATACGTATAACATGGGTTTAAAAATAATGCATGTTTCTTGCCCCTGCCCTAAATCAATGGTGGTGGGAAGGGGGGATGATCTGTGATCTCATTCTTACGAATGCTAAAAAACTTTATATTTAGCACATGTTTACCTATTATTGACATTCTTTACCTTTATCTTTTAAATAGTACTAGTCTAATAGCAAGCAATGTTCATATTGTCTATCACATAATTTTGCACTCTAGGCCTGTACCCAATTACCGAAAAAGTGCGATGAACCGATTATGATCGATAATCGATCGGTTGGCTGTAACTGATTATCGATTATGAAATTACAACCGATTCCCAACCCTAGGTCTGAGGGTCTGGTATCCTACCTGCTCCATGATTGGCTGTGAAGAATGGTGGTATGGGGGTGTGGTATCCTACCTGATCCATGATTGGCTATGAAGTATGGAGGTATGGGGGTGTGGCATCCTTCCTGCTCCATGATTGGCTGTGAAGTATGGAGGTATGGGGTAGTGGTATCCTACCTGATCCATGATTGGCTGTGAAGGATGGTGGTATGGGGGTGTGGTATCCTACCTGATCCATGATTGGCTGTGAAGTATGGAGGTATGGGGTAGTGGTATCCTACCTGATCCATGATTGGCTATGAAGTATGGAGGTATGGGGGTGTGGCATCCTTCCTGCTCCATGATTGGCTGTGAAGTATGGAGGTATGGGGTAGTGGTATCCTACCTGATCCATGATTGGCTGTGAAGGATGGTGGTATGGGGGTGTGGTATCCTACCTGATCCATGATTGGCTGTGAAGTATGGAGGTATGGGGTAGTGGTATCCTACCTGATCCATGATTGGCTGTGAAGTATGGTGGTATGGGGGTGTGGTATCCTACCTGATCCATGATTGGCTGTGAAGTATGGAGGTATGGGGTAGTGGTATCCTACCTGATCCATGATTGGCTGTGAAGCAATGGTGGTATGGGGGTGTGGCATCCTTCCTGCTCCATGATTGGCTGTGAAGTATGGAGGTATGGGGGTGTGGCATCCTTCCTGCTCCATGATTGCCTGTGAAGTATGGAGGTATGGGGGAGTGGCATCCTACCTGCTCCATGATTGGCTGTGAAGGATGGAGGTTTGGGGGTGTGGCATCCTATCTGCTCCATGATTTGCAATGAAGTATGGAGGTTTGGGGGTGTGGCATCCTACCTGCTCCATGATTGGCTGTGAAGAATGGAGGTATGGGGGAGTGGCATCCTACCTGCTCCATGATTGGCTGTGAAGGATGGAGGTATGGGGGAGTGGCATCCTACCTGCTCCATGATTGGCTATGCATGGAGGTATGGGGGTGTGGCATCCTACCAGCTCTATGATTGGCTGTGAAGGATGGAGGTATATGGCGGTGTGGCATCCGACTGCTCCATGATTGGCTGTGAAGGATAAAGGTATGGGGGTGTGGCATCCTACCTGCTCCATGATTGGCTGTGAAGGATGAAGGTATTGGGGAGTGGCATCCGACTGCTCCATGATTGGCTGTGAATGATAAAGGTATGGGGGAGTGGCATCCTACCTGCTCCATGATTGGCTGTGAAGGTATGAGGGAGTGGCATCCTACCTGCTCCATGATTGGCTGTGAAGGTATGGGGGAGTGGCATCCTACCTGCTCCATGATTGGCTGTGAAGGATGGGGGTGTGGTAGCATACCTGCTTCATAATTACCTTTGCAAGATGAATTCCTCAAGCAGCAAGTTTTCAGGTGCGATTGATACCTGTTGGATTAATCATCATGTAAATTTCACTCTACATATAAATATCACATGTATGTCTTCATAATTAAAAATACTGTAAAACATTGCTTAAATCAATTACTGTCAATTTAGCAATTGGCCCTGCAATGATAGTGTTGGCTGGAGGTGTGCCCTGTACCTCAATAATTCATCTCCAATTGGCATCAGTGGCCAAATGGTGCTATGAGACGGAGTTTTTTATGGCCTCTTTATTGATGATTTGCATCATGCCTGCCAATCTAGCTCTCAGGGAATTTATGTTGCCGCTGATAGCCCTGGGAACATGCCAACGGCTTGACCTCTACTGGGATAAACAACAAGGCATGGCTAGGAATCACCTGCATGATATTCAAGGCGATTTATGGACAACTTGTGACCTTAAAAGCCAGCTGGCATTAGCCGGATAAAGAGAATTAAAAGTGTATTGCCCCCAAGCAATATTTGTTACCCAAGCTAATAGTGGATGGCAATTTTTAATTGATGCAGGTTTTATAGATGATAGGTGGTTATTGCGGTTAACCAGTCAAAAACTTGACCTCCCTCTAAACGGTTCGATTTTCTATGCATGCACAGGGTTCCTGGAGGCGTAATAAAACTGTCAGCACCTACCTCCTCGCTGGCCTCACAATGTCTGCCAAGCGCGACGATCAAACAGCCATTTCAAAATCTCTCAAGTCTGGTACCCTGCCCACTTTCTCAGAAGCCTTCTGAGCGTAGAGAAAGTGGCCAGGGAGCTTGTATATAGGAAATTTCCAGAACTTTCCAGTTCAGGCAAGTTCAGCCACGCTTTCCATTGCGTTGTTTTGTATCCAAGAAATGTCATTAATAAACCGTTTAGGAAACCATGATAAAACCGAACCGTGGAAGCAAAACCGAAAACCGAACCAAACCGTAGAATTCTCAACCATCCCCATCCCTAGTAGGTAGGTCGATAAATTCCTTTTTTTTGGTCAAAAATGTGTGTTTTATGCATGTTTTATGTTGATTGGGAGCTGGGAGGGTAGAAAAAACTTTAGGGTAGGGATTGTTTTGAAGATCTCGCTGTGCAGACTATCCCTGGACTTGTGGGAGTGGTGCGACGAGCACCGGATCATCATATCGGCGGTGCATCTCGCAGGAGAGAGCAATGTCCTAGTGGATGCGCTGTCGAGGGGCAATTATTGCCCGACGGAGTGGACCCTCCACAGGTTGACCTTCGAGACCCTGTGGCAGGTTTGGGAGCGTCCGTTTGTGGACATGTTCGCTTCGGCGAAGAATGCCCAACTCCCGGTGTATTACTGCCTGGGATCGGATCCCCAGGCCAGCGGGTCGAATGCGTTAACCATGAACTGGGACAATCACGGGTACGCATTCCCTCCGATCGCACTGATCCCGCGGGTGTTGAGGAAACTCCTCAGGCACCCCTCCGCGACGATCGTCCTGGTCGCTCCGTTCTGGCCCAGCCAGATCTGGTTCAGACAGATGACGAATCTCCTGGTGGATCTACCCAGGGCGATCCCGGATCGGTGGAACCTCCTGAAGAACTCGTAGACACACAAGTTCTTCCCGGAGCCTGCGAGGCTGAGGTTGACTGCGTGGAGGCACTCCGCAGATCAATTCTCGTGCAGGGGTTTTCAGAGAAGGTGGCTGACACTGCCGCCCAGGGACGTTGTGAGTCCACTAGGAGGATTTACGGTGCCCGTGCTTCACACTTCGCAAGATGGTGTGCTAGCTGCACAAGCAGTGGATCCCTATCATGCCCCTGTAACGGAGGTTGCGGATTTCCTCACGGATCTCGCAAAGATGCCTCATAAGGGGAAGCCTATGGCTCATTCCACAATAGTAGACTATCTGACTGCGATAGCTTCTATTCATTCTGGGTTTGAAGGTGGAGTTTCGGTCTCCTCTCACCCTGTGTTGAGCGCATTGCTGAAGGGAATCTACGTGGATAGAGCCCAGATTAGGACTTTGCGTCCAACCTGGGATCTCCCTAAGGTCTTGGAACATCTTTCAAAATTTCCTTTTGAGCCTCTTTGGAAGGCGTCGTTGCGAAATTTGTCTATTAAGACTGCCTTTCTAGTCCAACTGGCCTCGGGCGGCAGAGGCAGTTGGATGCACGCTTGTAAGGTGGACGAAGGTCACCTGTGCAAGGAGCTGGGGTGATGGCGTCTTCTCCCGGCGTTGCTCCTGGATAAGAATCAGGGACCGGGATTTACCCCGAGTTCGGTGTTTTTGTCCAGTTTGAAGGATTTATCCCCGGACGACAGGCTTCATTGTCCCGCCTGGGCGTTGAACTGGAATCTTTCACGT
>OZ012691.1:11949488-12004488 GCA_963942565.1 Maea johnstoni | reverse complement strand
CAAATTTACCATCTTTATTGATGTCTTATTAAGTGTAAGTGTATCAATTAAAGTGCTATTTTCCTAATTTCCTAACTAGGTCTAAAAGAATTGTTAGTTTCATGTTGCCTTTAAAGATAGGTGAATTTGCTTTAAGGGTTGTGTGTAGAGATTGATTGTTGGTTTTGTTCTTAACTGCTGCTGAAATAAAAGGGCATGCAAGGATACCATTTCCAGGTACAATTATATTATGCCATAGTCCATGTATCTTCTAGATGTCTCTTCAATGTTTCTCTGTGTTTTCATTTAATGTAGCGCTATTGTACCATTGTACCACTTCTAGATCAGTATTTTATTGCACAAACTCAGTTCTGCAATTGACAAGATCTTTTCATTGTCTAGACAAGTATTAAGATTACCTTTGTATTACAAATTGTTGAATGTTCTTGAAAATATATTCATATATGTAAATTTGAAAAAAAAGTTGCAGAATTTTTATATTTTTTCAATGAATGATATAAATTTATGAAAAAAGTCTTTTTTTATAATAGACTATTATATTTTATAATCATAAGTAAATTTGCAGAATTTTCTTCTTTATTTTTATTCTTGACAAATTGCCATTATCTTGTCATTAGTGTAAGGGCCGCCATAAGTAACATTGTTTAATGCCATTATGAAAGAAAAGTTGCAGAATTTTTATATTTTGCGAATGAATGATGTTGATTTAAGAACGAAGTCTTTTTTTTAAATATAAAGACCACTATCTTTTATTATTACAAGTAAATTTGCATAATTTTCATTTTTATTCTTGACAAATAGATATAAGGGCTGCCATAAGTAGATATTTTTAATGGTGTTGGCGATCTCCTATTCCTAATTCGTTTCCAGACAAAACCACAAGCACCATGAATATAGTACTAGATATTTTGAAATAGAAAAATGGAATGAAAATCTGAATTCTTTTATCTTATATATTTTTCATTCAACTACATGTACAATTGTATGACTTTATTTTTGATGTTTGTATATGGTGGTCATATCTCATTGCATTTGTCTTCTATACCATCAATAAGAGTAGTATAATTGTCAAATGATAATTTCTTTAATGATAATGCTATTTTCAATTTAAAGAATTCAATTGTAAGCACATTGCAGACATTTAATTGTTGCACCGGTCAACTGGACGTCTTAGTTTTGCGAACACCCTGCGCTTGGATGTACAAACATCCATGGATAACATGTCAAAAATAAAATAAGCCAAGAACATCAATGTAGCTTGGAAATCAAAGCTATGTTCAGTTATGAGGTCATCCATGCATCCACGCCAAGGAAATTAATGGTGGCAATCAGGCGCGCGGTGGTATATAATGCCCTGGCTGTCCACGCATTTAGTGCAGGAATTAAATGTCTGCACTGTATTCACAGCCCTGCATATGCAAATAAATGTTAGAAATTATTCACCCTTATTAATCCATCCTACACTTAATATAGCATGGCCATTTATCATATAGTCAATTATTGCAACCCATCATTTGCTTTTAATGAATAATTTCTATATTGGTAGTTCAGTTTTGTTTTTTAATGTTAAAAATGAATCCGTAACTAAGAAGTGGAGGGCTTGATGTTAAGTCCTATTCTGCATGGACGTGATTAGGTCTAAAAAATTGTTTGTTTCATGTAACGGTCTGAATAAATTAGGGTAGGTAGGCAAAAAGAAAATACTCAAGTAAATAGCTGATTAAGACGCTCTTGACTGGATTTTTAAGAAATTGATTGTGTTAAGATGTTGAATGGTGATCAATTTCAATGACGTATTACGGATCCATTTCCGGTTCTGCTATTGAGTCAATAATAATTTTGAAAAACAAATCTGAGAATCTTGTCTCCATTGTTATTGTAAAGGTGATGATGAATTATTAAGGTAAGGATAGCATCATCTATTCATGCGGCCTGTGTTTGAAGTTCCATACAAAGCCAAGGCGAAATAATAGGCAGACAATAGAATATAGGGTTTAAATGAACTCACCTGCGTGCATTAAACCAACATGAAACATACATTTTTTTTTGTATTAAAAATGCATTTTTCTTTTACTCTGCTTAATATTTTAGATATTAAACCCTTTTTCATTACACTTGATATTGTGTTTACAAAAGCTGTGTCTGCCCTTGTCATGTTTGTAAAGGTGTTAGCTTTCCAAGAATGGCTGGTGATTTGGTAGGACTAAAAGAGCTTTAACTCTTCCAATGCTCAAGGCTAGCTTCGTCCAAAGCACAAGGATGCAAAGATTTTTGAAGACCGTCTATATCCTGTCATATTGATATTCATTGGATGTTTTTTTTTATTATCATTTTGTATTGTCAAGCCCAAGGATGCAACGATTTTTGAAAACTCTCTAAATCCTGTCAATTTTGTACTCATTGAATAGCTCTCTCTGAATACTTTGGATGAGTACTCATTTGCAAGAGTTTCAGTCATTTTCAGGTTATATGCATCATTTTATATTGGCCAAATTAGCCACCAGCCGCATAACCCTTATAAGTTGGACATAACAGAATAATGCAAAAATCCTGAAAAATCACTGAAATAATTTCTTGCATATGGGTACTCATCTGAGAGTACTCCCTGAGGGCTATCAAATGAGTACCAACATGACAGGGTTTAAATGGTTGGTTTTCAAATATCTTTGCCTATTTACGCATTGGAGAAAAGTAGCCTCAGCACTGGAGGGGATAAGGATTAAGATTAAGCTGGAGCCGGGGACTGTTAAGTCATCAAGCACCAGAGCGTCCAGTGACTGAAAAGTTATTAATTAGTTGTGTTTCAATACTTCTATATGGATTAAACAAAAGCCTGACAGGCACCAACTTAATTTTCAGAACTAACTCACCATGTCGGGCAAGTTGCCGCAAGTAGTTAATGATTTTTACTTGCCTGACATAATTTTTTTTTTTTGACTTGCCCAAAATAAGTTATAACATATGCTAGGAAGGCATGTATTGTTTATCGCGGATCTAATGATTTGAAAACCATTTTCTTTTCAGTTTTGTTTTTGCATTGTTTGCATATTTCTGGGTATTTGGGCCATTTACCTTAAAGATAAAAAGTGTTTAGTCTTCAGAAAGTCAACTTGCCCATTGGGGCAAGTGAAAACTGTAATGTACTTGCCCGAAAGCCCTTTTTTCAAAAATTCACTTGTCGGGGCAAGCGGGAAAGTACTTATGTTGTTGCCTGCCTGATTTGTTTGAATGTCAAATTGTTGAAATGTGTTTCCATGAACATGATTATTAAGAAAATGCTTGTACGACGTATATTTCAGAGCAGCAAGTAGATAGAGCACAAATGTAATGGGAAATCAAGCAAGCAATGCTCCAGCCAAAGCAGCAGTCTAAGGCCACTCAAATTTAATTACTTGTCTTACGAGCTTTTTTTGGAAAAAAAATCCTGTCAGACTCCAAAAAAAAAGAAGAAAAAAAGTCACCTTTGGTGTCTTACGGACAAAAGTGGTTTTGAAATTTTCTGTCAGACTCCAAAAATAAAAAATGAAAAAGTGCAAGTTTTAAGAATATTCTTTGTAAGGGTGATTCAATCAACTACAGGAAGCTATCATTGCTGTAGTAGAGCCTCAGACTTGAGGAGGTATACCTCCCACCCTTCAGGTTACAGGGATTAATTGATTGATTGATTTTATATAGTTGAGAATAGGCTGGTAGAAACATATCGCTACCAGTCCTAGTCGGCAGACTCTAAAAAGAATAAAATAAATTAAAAAAGTCACATATTTCAACTTTTTTTTAAATTCCAAAATGGCTCATTTCCTACCTCCTGAGCTCGTAAGACATGTAAATAAATTGGAGTGGCCTAAGGCATAAAAAAGTTGCTTGTGTCCTGTAACCCAACCCTAACAAGTTTTTCCCCCCCCCCCCAAAAATCCCTACCCTAAATATTTTTTTCTGCCCCAATAACTCCCAATCAATACAGATACAAGATTGGAACACGGCATTAAAACTACAGCTGCCGTAAAATATGCACTGTTTAAAAAATAAAATCAAAAATCTTTTTTGTCCTATTTTACAGGCATAAGCAGCAGCATCATTTAATATCCCATCTCTTATATAACTAATTGATTATTTATCTCCTTTATTTTATTTAGTTTCACAGCGGTAGTGTCAATCAATGACCAGAATGTTGCCAGTGCCAATGCCACAAATAAAAAAGATGCCAAGAGGGAAGCTTGCGACGTTGCCATGAGGATACTCCTAGCAACAGACCAGGTAAGATAGCATCTCTTCCAATATGCTCTGGTTGCCATGAGTATAGTCCTTGCAACAGGAAAGATCAGGATGGCATCAGTGCTTGTCAGCTCTAGTTGCAATGAGGATACTGTTAGCAACAGATCAAATAATGATAGCATCAATGCTAGTCAGCTCTTGTTGCCATGAGGATACCATTAGCAACAGATCAGACAAGGATAGCATCAATGCCATTTAGCTCTTGTTGCCATGAGGATACCATTAGCAACAGGTCAGATAAAGATAGCATCAATGCTTTTCAGCATGTGTTGATGTAAGGATGTAATTACCAACAGATCAAATAATGATAGCATCAATGCTTGTCAGCTCTTGTTGACATGAGGATACCCTTAGCAACATGTCAGAGAAGGATAGCATCAATGTAATGTAATGTACTTTATTGACTATAGCCTGAGGTTACAAAAATAGCACTAGCATGACATGATAATAATGTTAATACAAATAAGTGGATGAAGGAAAAAAGAACATAAATCAGAGTATACATGAAAGAAAGAAACTGAATATGTAAAATAAACTCAAGGAAACTGAACAGTTAAACTCTTTAAAAGAAAACAAAGCCCGAGTATGGTAACGAATAACTAAACGTAAGAAAAACATCCTAAATAGATACTGACGTAACAGAATGTATTAGGATAAGAGGGCCAGGGAAAAGATGAGCACCGGCGAAATTATCATTATTAAGATTAGAAGTAATATTAAATCAGAGAATTTTATCTTATATACATAGGATTGATTTCATGTAACTCAATCAATGCTAACTACAACATTCCCTTTAGGGGAGAAATCGCACCAGGATAACTAGTGTTAGGGTTAATTCATATCTAAGGTTAGCATACATAACAGGAACATAAGGGTAAGACCTGAGCTTTTGCAAGGGTAATTAAGGGGGGAGTAAATATCCTGCTGATAAGGAAACTGGCAAACGGGCGCAAGAGTACCAACCGGGTGAGGTTAACAGTAACTGGGCAAAAAAACAAACAGAAAAGGACTGCTGGCACAAACAATGCTTGCCTGTTCTTGTTGCCATAAGGATGTGTAACAAAGAATACCAGGAAAAGGGGCTTCACTAGCAGAATTACATTCAGCTGTTTCATTAGTAGTATTCTCATTTTGCTAGTCTCTAAAAGTTCTCATTTCACACTCGTTTCCTTCTTTGTTAAGTTATAACTGCTGACCTATGATCGCATTCCCTGTTGAGCCATAAGCAACTGTAGTGATTCCCAGTAGCAAGATTACTCAGGCTGTATGATATGGTTATTGCATGATGGCTGATATTAATCAGTTGCCTGTATGATGGTATGTATACATGGGAGATTGAGCAACAATGCCAAATACTAATCAGTGGATTCTGGATTCTTAGGCAAAGAATCTAGAGTTTTACTTGTTGGAAACTTTTTTGATTGCAGAAGGTGGCCTTTGGGTATGATGAACAATCAGCTGAGGAGGGGTTATGAAGTGCTTTATCCAGATTAAAAAAAACATTGTAAAACGACTGTTTGACCCATTTGTGCTCCTACCAGTCAAAAGTAGCCTGACTATGTTGATGCAATCTTTCAGACAAAAGCATAGTTAGGCATGTATTTGATAGAGAAATATTGATCGTAACATTACCAACAACTCTCCTTCAAATATTTTGTCAGGTCATTCTCACTTACAAAGCTATATTGTCAAAATTAACATAGTTCCGGAGGCAAATTTCTTGAGGTACTCTTAAGCATTATAATGGGTTAACCATTTTTGCAGAGGGTACCATTTGAGGATCTGGATGCTCTGGAATTCATCAGATAGTTTGAAGAATAAAGAAAGAATATATATATATATATATATATAGATATGTTTATATATATATGTTGCAGCCCAACTTCCGATCCAGCCCATCTTAAGATGGGCCAAGCCCAACTTCCGATCGGAAGTTGGGCTGGATTTTGCTGGCCCATCTTAAGATGGGCTACCCAACTTCCGATGACCCAGATAATTCAGCAGCCCAGCCCAACTTCCGATGGCAATGATTTTTTATTAAGTGTTCATCTAGAAGTTTATAGCTTTGTTGGAATATTTGTTTATTGAATAAGATCTGAATTTCATGAGACAAATTACTTGCATTTTATTGTTAAATCTTTACTTAAACACTACTGAATACTTCTGATTATGCTGAAATTTGAATATAAGTTGATTACAGATTCTCTCCTCTCCTTTTGTAAAAAAAGACTAGAAAAACAAAACAAAGAAATAATTACTCAAACACAACATTAATTTACACGTGTAATGTTTCTTGTTGTGCTTGATTCCAGCACCTGTTAATTGCAATCCTTGATTGATTACATTCTTTTCTGGCTTCTAGAATGAGTTAAAAAAGTTGTATATGCCCTACAATTTATTTACCTGTCTAACAAAATATAAGTATCTATTACATTATTTATAATAGATGTCTGTAAAAGTATAAACATTTCATAATAATTAGCCAATTAAGGTATCATGGTACATCTATATTACTTTTCTTTATCTACATTCAGGATGAAGGGCTTCTTTCTGACACATCTTAATAAAGGTCTCAATTTTAAAAGTTCAACGACCAGTTTTCTGATATACTCATTGCTCTTCAATATTTAAAAAAAAGGTTTAAAAAATAATTCAAACTAAAACATAAATATTTCTCTCTTCCCTCTTTTACGATTGACTACCAAAAAGATAACTTTCTCAACTGCTTCATCCAAAGTATAAAGTTGGCCAATCCGAGATCATAATGTCTAAATCTTACTAAATTTGGATCTGCCAAAATTTAATATATGTGTCGTTTAGGTACAAGTACCAATTCAATCTGCATACACCTTATCTCATATCAATTACAACTTGAACCATGTATGTTCATTTCTTACTACCTCACCTCATCTAGATACTATAAGTGCCCTGCTCTGATGAATCTTGATAAAGAACACAATGTTTTTGTAAATTCTGACAGGTTTTTTGTCTATTTCTACTGTCCTGCCAGTCACATGAACCTCCTCAATTAATGCATTTACACTTATTTTGGCACACACATGATTATATAATTATATAAGGGGTTAAAGAATACCTAAAAATACTAATAAAAAAGCTTAAAAGACAAGAAAAAAAATTCACTTTTCCCTTTTTAAGTCATTAGAAAAATACCATTGCTATTCCTTCACTCAAATTGTGAATGATTCATCATCTAGCTTATGTAATGTAAGAGCACACAACCCATAAATAACAAAGGTAGTATTGTGCAAATTACCTAATTGAATTAACTTTGAATCACATTACATCTGAAAAAGCTTAAAATTCCATATATATGACTCTTTAATTTGTTGTTAAAACATGATTCTTTTATTTCGTTTTTCTGCTTACAATCAGCAACAATGTTTTGAGTAATCAGGTTAAGGGCTGTACACCGTTACCCGGTACCTGCACCGTACCGAATACCGTCTCGCAAAATACCTGGGAATACTCGTTTCAATATTTAACGGTATGCTTATCGGTATTTTGCAAAACACAAACCCATGTCAAACATTCAATACTACGAAATAATTCAGTAAAAAGTTATACTTACGGTTGCCGAACTTGTAAACTTGGAAGGTACGATATAGCGGCGATAGTTCCATCGCCGCTACCATTAGTGAACTTGTGATTCTTTTTGTTGCCGCGTAGTGGCATATCATATCAGCAGCGCCACTACGCGGTAGCGATAAGAATCACAAGTTCACTAATGGTAGCGGCGATGGAACTGTAGCGGCGATGGAACTATCGCCGCTATATATTGTACCTTCAAGCAGAATGTTGATCTATTCAAGTTAACAAGGTTTGGCTGCCGTAAGTATGACTGCTTAATTTTCACATCTGATCACATGTTGTAATTAAAATACCTGACAGACAACAAATACGTTTTAGGTTTATGTCAGGAACTACGCTAAGTGTGTACTTAGCGTAGTTCAAGATACCGATAGCAGTACCGATAAAATACCGTATCGTTTCAACGATACCGGTTATGGTACCGTACCGCTTCACCCTTAGCGGTATGCAGCCCTAATCAGGTTATTCTAGCTACCCATTTCAATTTATTTCTTGGACTTATATTATCTTGTAATTTAAAGTGGATGCCCTATGAAAGAGTTGAAAATTCCATATTGATAAGAGTGCAAAAATTCATATGAATATTCATGAAGGGTTACATCCTGGTATCTATAATGATCGGAAGTTGGGCCAAGCCCATCTTAAAAGGGGCCAGCCCAACTTCAAATGACCTACATCCTGGTATCTAGAGATCGGAAGTTGGGCCAAGCCCATCTTAAGATGGGCCAGCCCAACTTCAAATGACCTACATCCTGGTATCTAAAGATCGGAAGTCGGGCCAAGCCCATCTTAAGATGGGCTAGGGGTCATCGTAAGTTGGGCCAAGCCCATCTTAAGATGGGCTACCCAACTTCCGATCGTAAGTTGGGCCAAGCCCATCTTAAGATGGGCCAGGATCGGAAGTTGGGCTGCAACATATATACATATATATATACATATATATATATATGTATGTATATATATATATATATATATATATATATATATATATATATATATATATATATATATATATATATATATATATGTATATATGTTGCAGCCCAACTTCCGATCCTGGCCCATCTTAAGATGGGCTTGGCCCAACTTACGATCGGAAGTTGGGTAGCCCATCTTAAGATGGGCTTGGCCCAACTTACGATGACCCCTAGCCCATCTTAAGATGGGCTTGGCCCAACTTACGATCTTTAGATACCAGGATGTAGGTCATTTGAAGTTGGGCTGGCCCATCTTAAGATGGGCTTGGCCCAACTTCCGATCTCTAGATACCAGGATGTAGGTCATTTGAAGTTGGGCTGGCCCATCTTAAGATGGACTTGGCCCAACTTCCGATCATTATAGATACCAGGATGTAACCCTTCATGAATATTCATATGAATTTTTGCACTCTTATAAATATGGAATTTTCAACTCTTTCATAGGGCATCCACTTTAAATTACAAGATAATATTAGTCCAAGAAATAAATTGAAATGGGTAGCTAGAATAACCTGATTACTCAAAATATTATTGCTGATTGTAAGTCATATATATGGAATTTTAAGCTTTTTCAGATTTAATGTAATTCAAAGTTCATTCAATTAGATAATTTGCACTATACTACCTTTGTTATTTATGGGTTGTGTGCTCTTACATTACATATTAAGCAAAATGATGAATCATTTACAGTTTGAATGAAGGAATAGCAATGGTATTTTTCTAATGACTCAAAAAGGGAAAAGTGAATTATTTTTCTTGTCTTTTAAGCTTTTTTATTAGTATTTTTAGGTATCCTTTAACCCCTTGCAAATTCTTGACATAATTATATAATCATGTGTGTGCCAAAATAAGTGTAAATGCATTAATTGAGGAGGTTCATGTGACTGGCAGGACAGTAGAAATAGCCAAAAAAAACTTGTCAGAACTTACAAAAACATTGTGTCCTTTATCAAGATTCATCAGAGCAGGGCACTTATAGTATCTAGATGAGGTGAGGCAGTAAGAAATGAACATACATGGTTCAAGTTGTAATTGATATGAGATAAGGTGTATGCAGATTGAATTGGTACTTGTACCTAAACGACACATATATTAAATTTTGGCAGATCCAAATTTAGTAAGATTTAGACAGTATGATCTTGGATTGGCCAACTTTATACTTTGCAGGGCTCGACGCTAAGGGTAAACCTATGGCCCCAGGCCAGTAAAAAATCCCCAAAAACAGTTTCGGGCCAGTAAAAAAAGACTTCAACTGGTCCTACAGGCCCAGTAAACATTTGGAGACATTCTTGTTAAAAAGTTTCCCCCCGAGAATGTCCCCAAATGTTTTTGAAATAAATGAAGTTAAAATTTATAAAGATAAGTGTTGTGGCGAATTTTATCCAATGTTCTTTCTTGTTAGGCCACTCCAATTTATTTACTTGTCTTACGTGCTCAGGAGGTAGGAAATGAGCCATTTTGGAATAAAAAAAAAAGTTGAAAAATGTGACTTTTTATTTTTTTTTTTTTTTTTTTTACAGTCTGACGACTAGGACTGGTAGCAATATGTTTCTACCAGCCTATTCTCAACTAAATAAAATCAATCAATCTATTAATCCCTGTAACCTGAAGGGTGGGAGGTATGCCTCCTCAAGCCTGAGGCTCTACTACAGCAATGATAGCTTCCTGTAGTTGATTGAATCACACTTACAAAGAATATTTTTAAAACTTGCACCTTTTTTTTTTTTTTTTTTGGAGTCTGACAGAAAATTTCAAAACCACTTTCGTCCGTAAGACACCAAAGATGACTTTTTTTTCTTTTTTTTTTGAGTCTCACAGGATTTTTTTTCCAAAAAAAGCTCGTAAGACAAGTAATTAAATTGGAGTGGCCTTATATGTTAAAGAAAAAATGTAGGACCAGTAAAAAAATTTGCAGGACCAGTAGATGCTAGGTGTTACTGGTCCTACAGGGCCAGTATCATTTTGAGTTAGCGTCGAGGCCTGCTTTGGATGAAGCAGTTGAGAAAGTTATCTTTTTGGTAGTCAATAGTAAAAGAGGGAAGAGAGAAATATTTATGTTTTAGTTTGAATTATTTTTTAAACCTTTTTTTAAAATATTGAAGAGCAATGAGTACATCAGAAAACTGGTCGTTAACCTTTTAAAATTGAGACCTTTATTAAGATGTGTCAGAAAGAAGCCCTTCATCCTGAATGTAGATAAAGAAAAGTAATATCGATGTACCATGTTACCTTAATTGGCTAATTATTATGAAATGTTTATACTTTTACAGACATCTATTATAAATAATGTAATAGATACTTATATTTTGTTAGACAGGTAAAAAAATTGTAGGCCATATACAACTTTCTTAACTCATTCTAGAAGCCAGTAAAGAATGTAATCAATCAAGGATTGCAATTAACAGGTGCTGGAATCCAGCACAATAAGAAACATTACACGTGTAGATTAATCTGTTGTGTTTGAATAATTATTTCTTTGTTTTGTTTTTCTAGTCTTTTTTACAAAAGGAGTGGAGAGAATCTGTAATCAACTTATATTCAAATTTCAGCATAATCAGAAGTATTCAGTAGTGTTTAAGTAAAGATTTATTAACAATAAAATGCAAGTAATTTGTCTCATGAAATTCACGTCTTATTCAATAAACAAATATTCCAACAAAGCTATAAACTTCTAGATGAACACTTAATACAAAATCATTGCCATCGGAAGTTGGGCTGGGCTGCTGTATTATCTGGGTCATCGGAAGTTGGGTAGCCCATCTTAAGATGGGCCAGCAAAATCCAGCCCAACTTCCGATCGGAAGTTGGGCTTGGCCCATCTTAAGATGGGCTGGATCGGAAGTTGGGCTGCAACATATATATATATATTCTGGTTTTCCTTTTCCACATTAAGCTGGGGAGCAGCTTATATCATGTGTAAGATTCAGTGCAGTAATGAATGTTCCCGTATTTTGTTTGTCTAGCCTGACCACGACATTCTACATGATGACGAGGATGCCACCCACTTTGACCGGGTGGCAGGGAATAGCCATGCTCAGCTGCACAAACTGCTCGTTTGTGTACCCGAATACCTGGCCGGCAGAAAGGTATTAGCAACATTCGTAGTCAAAAGAGGTTAGTATGTTAATTCACATTGTTCAATACTTCAAAGGTTCTATTGCTTTCCAGGGCTCGAAATTAAGTGGGTTTTATTTTCAGGAAGCCCAATTGCATATTCAAAAGCTACTTTAAGGTGTTACATATAGAAACAAGTGCATCTTTGGGTTCCTTGCAGAAATTTGATGGAGCTGAAGGACAATTCAAGGGAGCCCAGGGCTCCCGGCACCCCTCAATTTCGAGCCCTGCTTTCACTTTATTTTTCCATTGTTTTGGCCTAAGCATTCCGTTGTTTTTTCATATGTACATTTTTCATTGTTTATATCCTGATTAAACATTCCAATGTTTTGTCTATTGAATCCTATTGTTTCCTGACCTAATTGAGCATAAACTGTATATTTGTTTATGCTTCAAGTATTCTATTGTTTTCTCTTTACTTTCATATTTTTCTTTTTCTTCTTAAGCATTCTAGATGTTTTATATGTACATTTACAATGTGTATGTTTAAAGGATTCTGCCATTTTCTCTGTACTACATCTCTTTCTTACCATATTTTATCATTGTCATTGGTTTGAGTAGTCTGTACAATTGTATTGTTATTGATTTAATTGAGTATTCTAGCGTTGTCTCAGTAGTATCACATTGATTTTAAAATGTAATTTGTTTATTTTTCTTGGTTTTAGTAATCCATTGTTCTTGCGTTGAATATATCCTATTGTTTTCCATTGCCTATTGTTGATGATCTGCTGATTTCTATTGTTTTCCTTGGGCTCGCCCATTGTTGACAATCTGCTTATTTCTATTGTTTTCCTTGGGCTCGCCCATTGTTGACAATCTTCTTATTTCTATTGTTTTCCTCGGACTTGCCTATTGTTGACAATCTGCTTATTTCTATTGTTTTCCTTGGGCTCGCCCATTGTTGACAATCTGCTTATTTCTATTGTTTTCCTCGGGCTTGCCTATTGTTGATGATCTGCTCATTTCTATTGTTTTCCTCAGACTCGCCTATTGTTGATGATCTGCTTATTTCTATTGTTTTCCTCGGGCTCCCCCATTGTTGACAATTTCTTATTTCTATTGTTTTCCTCGGGCTCGCCTATTGTTGATGATCTTCTTATTTCTATTGTTTTCCTCGGACTCGCCTATTGTTGACAATCTTCTCTTATTTCTATTGTTTTCTCTACAGGTAAAGATGATAAGGGAGAGGTTGTTGCCTTGGGCACAGGTAACACCTGTATCACAGGTGACAACATGGCCCTGGATGGTCGAACTCTCAATGACTGTCATGCCGAGGTCGTGGCTCGCAGGGCCTTACTCAGGTAAGCTTTATTGCATTAGGGTACCCAGGGCTCGAAACTAGTCCTAGAAAAAAAAAGATGTCTGTTTACTATTACCCTACCTACCCTATTTTTTTGCCAAAATATATGTATTTTTTTAAAGCAAGGTAAAATTTTGTAACTGCTTCATATTCCATGCATGACATACAAAAGAAGAAAATATCAGCATATAATACTAGTTCAGTGGATTTCAACAGATTTAGATACCCCATTACTTAAGATGCTGCTATTTTGCTTTACATTTACATCTAATGCAGCATGGAGGGGAGAAATTTTTTTATTATAAAATAAAATGAATTACCTACCTACCTACCCTATTTTTTCTAGCATGTAACAGGGAATGAACATATATTTTTTAGGCCTTAGGGGGAGCTAGTGGCTCCCTTGAATTCCCCCTGGGCTCCCTGAAATTGCTGCTGGGAGCCCAAAGATGTATTGGTTTCTATTCACAACACCTTTCAGAGGCTTTTGAAGATGCACTTGGGCTCCCTGGAAAAAGCTTTAATTTTGAGCCCTGGTACTCCACAGATAACAAATATTGATATGGAATGGAAAAAATATCCCATTGTTTAGCCCCTATGCTGCTGGTGTCCAATTTTACGAATACAAAATTATGCTAAATACCTGAACAATGACAAAGCCTGGCATATGGTTACTCATCTGAGAGTAGTCAGGTAGAGCTAATGAATGCAGACATGACAGGGTTTAGATGTTTGTTATAGATCTTTGCCTTCTTTTGCTTTGGACGAAAGAAGTCTGAGCATTGGAAGGGTTAACAGTATAGAGCCAACTACACTGCCACCTGGACATCTCAGCATGAACACAACAGTAGGCTATTTAACCCTTCCAATACTGAAGCTACTTTCGTCCAAAGCACAAGGATGCAAATATTTTTTGAAAACCATCTAAACCCTGTCATGTTGGTATTGATTGGAAAGGTCTCGCTGAGTACTCTCAGATGAGTACCCATTTGCCAGGGTTTCAGTCATTTTTCAGGTTTTCTACGTCATTTTGCAGTGACCAAATTAGCCACCACCAGCATAAGGGTTAATAGCAAAATTTCTAAAGCTGACTGCTAAGTTTGGCAAAATTTGGTCCCTGAGTGGTAGGCAATATATTGTTCATAAAAGATGTTTAATTGTGAAGGAGATATCAATATTGTATCATATCCCAAAGATTTTGAAGGTGCCAATCCCTAGTTTGCATTACAAAGAATATTGCACCTGTGTGTAATGCTCTTTCTTCATATCTACATGTTTATTGCTTTCTTCTAGGACACAAATATTAATTGTCAGGCCTCAACGCTAACTCAAAATGGTACTTGCCCTGTAGGACCAGTAACACCGAGGATCCACTGGTCCTGAAATTGTTTTACTGGTCCTACAAATTTTTCTTTAACATTAAAAGAAAAAAACATTGCATAAAATTCACAGGCAACATTTATTTTTATTTATTTTATCTTCATTTATTTCAAAAACATTTGGGATATTCTTGAGGGGAAATTTATTAATAAGAATGCCTGCAAATGTTTACTGTCCCTGTAGGACCAGTCAAAGGCTTTTTTTACTGGCCCGAAGCCATTTTTGGGAATTTTTACTGGCCTGGGGCCGTAGGACCACTGTTAGCTTCGAGCCCTGATTGTTGTTATGCCTTTGCATGGCAGTTAAGCTACCCTCACTCTGCAAGACTGCTTAGATGCAAGTGTGCTTCTAAAAATAAAGAAACACCAATTATCAGGACTATTGGGACAAGTCCTGCCAGTAGACAAATCTGCATTACCAGCTACCAAAGAGATCTCATATTTTTTCAGGTATTTCCACCAGGAAATCAGAAGCTTCTATGAGGGGAATCTTGTGCATTCCATATTTGAAGAGCAGCAAGGCTCTACACTGCTGAAACTCAAAGATTATGTCTCCATACACATGTACATTAGCACTGCACCTTGTGGAGACGGAGCCTTGTTTGCACCAAGGTAAGCACAGTGGTAGTATACTTGCAACCAGTGGTACCGGTATAAATGATAATAATAATGATAATAATGATGATGATAATAATAATAATAATAATAATAATAATAATAATAATAGTAATGATAATGATAATGATACTTTTAATAATTTGAATAACAATAATGATAATAATAATAGTAATAGAAATAATGATGATGATGGTGATAGAAGTGATGATAATGATTGTAGATAACTTAAAATGATGATCCCAGAAATATGAAAATCATAGTAATGATAATGATGTTGATAATTGTATTAATGATAACAAGAAAGAAGACACAGATTTCTCACATATCGTTTTGTAATGAGACTACGTTAGTATCCTTGGACTATTGTAATGGCTAAACACAAAATCATGCAAAAAACCTGAAAAATTAACTCAAACCCTGGCACATGGGTACTCATCTGAGAGTACTCATCAAGAGCTATATCCAATGAATACCAACACGACCAGAGTTTAGATGGTTTTCAAAAATCTTTGCGTCCTTGTGCTTTGGACGGACGTAGCCTCAGCATTGGAAGGGCTAAGATATTTCCGTTTATATGTTTGCAGAGACACAGTTCAGCTTGGAGAGGAGGAGCTGAAACAGATCGAGAGCGGAGTACACTTCCCAACCTTTAGTAATGAGAAACATGGTGTTCTGAGAACCAAAGTTGAGCAGGGTAAGCACGCATCATTATTTTGTCGCATTTTTATTCGTAAAATAGTTTGCAATCCTGGAGCCAAGGTCATAGCCAGGATTAGGTAACTGGGTGCCCAAAATTGGCAATTGTAAAAATTTTCGGCCTCCGAGTTTTAGAGGGAAATCATAGTATACTCAGATTACAACCATAAACATGTATTTAGTTATTCAAATAAGGTATGATATCAATATACAATGCCATGGAAATTATATTGTCTTGAATTTCTCTTAAATTATATGCTTAAAATTGACATTTCAAGAAATTCCTCACAAAAAATTTAGGTGTCCTGAAGGATGGTTTTTGAGGGTTGGGTGTCCAAAATGACACCCAGACGCCCTGCTGGCTAAGACTCTGCTTGGAGCTCAATTAGGAAAAGGTTTACGGTACTTCATAGAATCATGTCATAACTTTTAAGTGGAAAATGTATAGCAATGTATATATAATTGGCAACAGATGATTGAAAAGGCAGGGTTCGACATTCCCAAGGGGCCCAGGGGCATATGCCCCTAGATTTGGTGGTGGGCCCCTAGATTTTTCAGACTAGGGGCCCAAAATAGTATGTATAATAATGAGAAATCCTGTTTTTGACCATTAATTTTTATCAAAAGACCTTTTCGGGCCCCTAGCCTGAAATCTTAGTGTCAGACCCTGAAAGGCCATAGGATTGAAAGGTATTCTATTTTGTTTTGTTTTTATTATTATTTGGTATTATAGTATGATATACAGGGGACTCTGCATTGATGAATCCTATAAATGAAACTGGGCAATATAATTCAATATGTGGTGATTTTTAGCATAAAATGCCCCAAAATTCCCTTATGAAGCAAAATCAGACGTGTCATCCACCCGTACACTAAAGCCCACCCTATGTAGAGATGAATACGCATGGATGACGACTTGTAACGAAAAACGCCATCAAAAATATTTCTAGAGCTCTTTTAGGGATTTGGCCGACCGCCTAATATGTGAGTTAACAGGATTATAGCGTTAACTTTATAACCTAACTGTGGTGGTTGCTGTATGGTCTAATGTTAATCTTTTGCACTGTGAAAAGAACAGAAAATTGAGGGATCTGATTGGACGATTTATCATTTGCGCTGTGGTAGGATCAGAGTTCTCCCATCTTTTAATTCTAATTTTCAAAAGATTTTATTGGCTCACAAGATTGCATGCACATGAAGCGAAAAGAAAAGTTACAACTTAGTGCCCATGTTAGCAACCTTTCCAAGAAGACACCCTCCATGGTTAACCCATTCACACTTATGAGTTCCTCTAGAAATATCGTCTGCTATTTTCATACTTTTGGAAATATCTTGGGAATAAAGCAAAAGTTCACGAAATATTTGAAGGAGAGTTGAAGTTAAACTTCTGGTTAACATTTCTCCTTCAAATATTTTCCAATAAATGCTTTTGTTTGAAAAATATTTCCAAAATTGTCAGGCCTGTTTTGGCCGCTCTGAGTGTTAATGGGTTTAGCGGTCTAGTGCCTTGCGCAATGACTGCTTGCTGCAAGGTTTATGGTTCAGTCCTGCTTGAGGTATAAGAGAATTATACAATCAAAATGATCTATTACATCAAAGAAGACACCCTCCATGGTTAAGCGGTCTAATGCCTTGCGCAATGACTGCTTGCCACAAGGTCTATGGTTTCAGTCCTGCTTGAGGTATAACGAATTATACAACCAAAATGATCTATTACATCAAAGATAGACTACCTCCGCGGTTAAGTGGTCTAATGCCTTATGCAATGACTGCTTGCTGCAAGGTCTATGTTTGAGTTCTTGCTGAGGTATAAGAGAAGTATGCAATGGAAATGATCTATTAATCAAAGAAGACACCCTCCATGGTTCAGCGGTCTAATGCCTTGCGCAATGACTGCTTGCCACAAGGTCTATGGTTTCAGTCCTGCTTGAGGTATAACGAATTATACAATCAAAATGATCAATTATGTCAAAGATCTGACGTATACAGACTTGACTGATGCAGAGTTTCCTGTATATACATATTTTCTCTTTTGTTTATTATTGTTTTGTATTTGATTTTGGTGTTCTGTTTGTATTGTATTCTTTCTAGATTATTTTGGCTCCGTGGACCGGCCTAGTTTTGGTGAGATTTTTTCGGTGTATTTTCCTTTAACCCTTATCCTGCTAACCACAACAATTGTTGTGGTGTGCAGCAGTACTCATAGGTTTCACAGCAGGATAAGGGTTAACATTGAAATGGTGATGGTGTAGATAGAACTGTACTAATTTCTCAGTAGTCGCTGTAACTGTATGAAGGGCTGTCTGGTTTTAACTCTTTCTCATCATAAAGAACTCTTAATCATCCCCCTCTTTCCACCTCCCTTTCCTATGCTAAGGCCTTAATAAAGAAATTGTTTGTTTCCTGTAACGGTCTGAAAAAAATTAGGGTAGCTAGGTCGGTAAAATATATTTTTTTTGATTATTTTTTTGGTCAAAAATGTGTGTTTTATGCATGTTTTACGTTGATTGCGAGTTGGGAGGGCCGAAAAAACTTTGGGGTAGGGATTTTTTTGAATAAAAAAATTGTTAGAGTAGGGTTACAGGAAACAAACAACTTTTTTTTTAGGCCTAATAGTGCACTAGATCTAGGAAACCAATTGTTAACTTATCCCCCCCCCCCCCCCCCCCCAAAAAAAAAGTAGGGAGTGACTTGAAATTGATGTTGTGTTGATGCTGATCGAAATGTACTTGTCTAATGAATGATAATCATACTTATCCTAGCAATCTTAATGTCAAGTGTTTTTATAGCTGATTCTAGATAATGCAGAATCAAACTGTTCTACAGGTATTGTCTCAGATACAGACCTGAACTGCTTTCCTCTATGAAATTACACCCTAACCATCCATCTCTGCATGAACCCCACTTTCACTCAAACAAACATGGTCATATATATAAATAAATATATATATATATATATATATATATATATATATATATATATATATATATATATATATATATATATATATATATATATATATATATATATATATATACACACATGTATATATATATAATTATTTATATATATATGAATATATATATATATATATATATATATATATATATATATATATATATATATATATATATATATATATATATATATATATATATATATAAATATATATATATATATATATATATATATATATATATATATATATATAATATATATATATATATATATATATATATATATATATATAATGTATATATATATTCTGATCTCCCTCCCTGTATGATGTATTGATTTCAAGTATTCCAAAGCAGCAACTCCATAAATTTTATGATTGACCTGTAAAATCATGCTTTTTCCTATTGTTGCAAGAAACGCTATTGCAATATCATAAATATTTTTGTGATCACAGCTTTTCTTTCAGGTTCATATTTGATGAAGACATGTTGTTCAGAGCCAGAGGCTAAACCACAACTCTCCATCAATTATCTTGTGAAATTATGTTTGATTCCTAAATTATTTTTCAAAAGTATCACAGGTTCAGGCAACACTTTTTAGAAGTTCTTTTAAGGCATGATTGGGTTTCTCCATTCATGCTTAGAGTGTGCCATTAAAACCGTTTGTTTTGAGCTATCATTCTTTTGAAAGTGAATCAGAACAGCACTCAAATTTGCAAAAAAAAATATTTTTGCAAAAAAAAAATTTAGAAAAGGATTTAAATACAGGGTTCTTAGATCAATGTTTCAGGCCGTGTTTGGTAGCTACGAACATTAAAGTGTTAAACAAGCTGGTGCCTAAGTGATTGGAATGTCCTAGTCTCATTAAATTATGAGCGTTCAGGATAGCAGGAGGCCTGAAAAAAGTCTGCCGACGGCTGATGCTCCAAAGAGGACCAGCGTAGCTGCTCAGTGAATGGGATGCAGGCAGCCAATTCAGTCTTGAAAGCTCCTTTGTGCATAATACTTTAAGCCTTATGCTGCTGGTGGCCAATTTGGCCAATACAAAATGATGCAGAAAACCCCAAAAAGTGACTGAAACCCTGGCATATGGGACTCATCTGAAAGTGCTGAGTGAGAGCTATCCGATGAATACCAACAAGACAGGGTTTAGATGATTTTCAAAGATATTTGCATCCTTATGCTTTGGACGAAAGTAGCCACAGCATTGGAAGGGTTATATAAAGGGAACTAAACCCATTAGTGCTTCAGAGTTCTTTAGAAGTTGTCATATGGATCTAAGATCTTGATGATAACATTCGAATCAAGAATGATTTTACAAAAATATTTGAAGGAGGGTTGTTGGTAATGTTCTTAGAAACATTCCTCATTCAAATATTCTAACTATTAATGTTGCTGATTTTACTGTCGGCACATGGGCAACCTTTCTATCCTTATATTAGGCCTACAAAAGTTGTTTGTTTCCTGTAACTCTACCCTAACCAGTTTTTATTCAAAAAAATCCCTACCTAAAGTTGTTTCAACTCCCATTCAACGTAAAACATGCATAAAACATCAAAAAAATAATCAAAAAAATATATATTTTTTACCGACCTACCTACCCTATTTTATTTTCTGACCGTTACAGGAAACAAACAATCTTTTTTTCTAGGCCTTACTAGTTATAGCTAGGTCCATGCTAGGATATTGCCAGTGTGTAATATATAGGTCAGGCTTTGGCGATGTTTTTTTAAAGATTGTGCTAGCAGCTTGCATGACGAAATGTACGAAGCAGAGGGAATGCCAGTGTGACAATGAAACAGACATGCAAATGTCACTCTGTTGACTGATCCTTAACTCATTCATACCGGTAACAGCCAAAAAATAACCGGACTATTTTGGAAATATCTTTATGACGAGCATTTTTTCGTAAAATATATGGAGGCGTTATATTCATCAGAACCTTACTAACAATTCTCCTTAATATTTGGTGAATCTGTGATTAATTTCAAAGTTATATCTAAAAGTATCAAAAGTCCAAATAACGTTTGTCAGATAGATCTCCAGGTATTAATGGGTTAACTAATAAACACAACACCAACAGTTGACACCACCATTGACATATAACTGCTGGTCTCACAACAGACGGGTTAGAAATTAACCTTACCTGTTATTTACAAAAAGAAAAGAAACATTTTTCTATTTTTTTAATTCTTGCATGGTCTTTTTGACGTATAAGTATTGTTTTTTTCATTACAAATGGGGTAGAAATGAACCTTGTCTGTTATTTACAAAAAGAAAAAAAACTTTTTTCTATATTTCTTATTTACTTTTTGACATATAAGTGTTGTTTCATAAACTGATGCTTTAATTGTTAATGTCACACCCACTAAGCAGTCAGTGATATTGCTTTGGAATTTCGTTTTTCGTTTTTCGTCACATTTATGCCAATCGTGGCTAAGCCATGACTAGCCAGTTGTAAATAGTGGAGGAACCCGTAGTACTCGGCCTAACCCCAAGTCACTGGTAGCTTTCTCACATGCCCAGGCCGGGATCTGAACCCAGGCAGTGGTGAGAGACAGCGTGCAGTCAGTGGCGGCGCCTAAGACCACACCGCCGTCGGAGCAGGCCCGCAGATATTTCTGCTGATATCATAATAAAATCATAAAAAGGTTAACAGGATAGTTTACAAAGAGAAAGTGGGGATTCATCAACAGTATTTTTTAAATAAAAATTGGCAATTTGTATTATCTTTTAGAAATGCATGGTTGATTTTTATTGTTTATATTTTAGCAATTTAAATATTTCATCTTTTATCCATAGAAAGGTTAAGATTTCATAATGTCAGTGGCTGAGTTGATTTCATAGCTTGGAATGAAAGGGCCTGACTTTAAAGGCATATGGTTCCATTTAAATGATCTTTTGACCAGCGTTAATTGAATGCACAACTTTGGAATAGCTGGCCAATTTTCCATTTGGGTATATATGGAATTTTGATTGTCATTACTTTTTTGCCATATTTATCCATATCCGTGACTAGCTGGTTGTAAGTGGTGGAGGAAACCACAGTACCAGGCAAAAACCCTTGCCTAACCCTTAGTCACTGGCTATTTTCCCACATACCCAGGCTGCTATTCAAACCGGAGTAGTGGTGAAAGACAGCGAGCAGTCAGTGGCATTGCCTTAGACCATTCAGCCATAGGGTTAGATCCCTTTATTTGGTGGAATCTTGATTGGCTGTACATTGTGTACTGGTATTAACACTGATTTGCCAGTGCTTAACACACATGAAATATTAATGCACCATTAAAAATAAGCAATTATCCTTGAAATATTAATGATGATACAAGTACATATGGTGAAAACATGGTATGCATTAAACATGTTCCCTCTATATGTAACTGCTGACTTACATGTCTATTGCTGACCCATCCATGTCCATCCAAAGCTCTCTTTTAACCCTTGAGCTGCCAATGGCTAATTTGACCAATACAAAATGATGCAAAAAATCTGAAAAATGACTGAAAATCTGGCTCATGAATACTCATCTGAGAGCACTTAGTGAGAGCTATCTAATGAGTACCAACATGACAGGGTTTCGAAGGTTTTCAGAAATCTTTGCATCCTTGTGCTTTGGATAAAAGTAGCCTTTAGCATTGGAAGGGTTAACCGGCCATTAATGCTCAGCGGCTAAAATCAGGCTGAGAATTTTGATGAAATCTTTCAAGTAAAAGCATCATATAGCAAATATTTGAAGGGGAAATTTTTATCAGGACATTACCAACAACTCTCCTTCAATTATTTTGTAGATTTGTTTTCAGTTCAAAAGTTTTTGTCAAAAGTATTATAGATCTAGACAACAATTTTTAGAGAAACTTTTAGGCATTAATGTGTTAAAACTATATCCTCTATACTGCATGATATGGTACTTATTAATTTTTACTTATCTCAATTTATTTTCATGCAAAGAAAAAGGTATCCTAAAATAAGTTATTTTGGGCACTGAGTTTTTTAAGGTGCAATGGTAAATGGTAAATCAGATTTAAAAAAAGCCTTTTATTCTTATAATGTGGAATCACTGGAATGTCCTTTCCCAATACATTTACCATTTTGTTCTTTTTTTAAACCATTAAATGTTGTGTAATTGACTTTTTTCTGATCTTGGATGGTTGTGTTGTAGGTGAGGGTCCTATGCCTGTTGAGAAGAGTCAGTTTCCTCTTCAGACGTGAGAGAGACTTTACACCATATCCTGATTATATTCTGATCTTAGACGGTTGTTTTGTGTTGTAGGTGAGGGTACTATACCTGTTGAGAAGAGTATGTCTCCTCTACAGACGTGGGACGGTATCATGCGTGGCGAGAGACTTCGCACCATGTCCTGCAGCGACAAGATCCTGCGCTGGAACGTCCTCGGGCTACAGGGGGCGCTATTCGGACAGTACATCGAACCAGTATACATCTCCAGTTTTACGCTAGGTATGTAAGATACGGTATACCGTGTTAATTTTGCATACATAAATTGTGTAAAATAATGCGCTTATTAGGCAGCTGCCTTTGATGCGTAGTTTGATATTTGCGTACTGATGTCGAATGACAAACTATCACTTGAACATGTTGTATAATACTAGCATATCACTGAAGAAGTATGCAAAATTATTAAAAATGAAATAAGTATGGTAGTTTGGTTCTGATCGACATTTCTCCTCAAAATATTTTGTGAAAGTTGTTTTTATTAGAGAAATATTACCAGAATTGTCAGGCATGCACTTTTGGCCACTACAGGCATGAATAGGATAATTAATCTATGCCTCGGATGAATCATGTTTAATCTATTTGGAGGTTTGAAGTTCTTCATGACAGTGTAGTATGATAATTTTATTTGAATGCTTAGAATGTAATGAATTATATTTACAATTATCATTAGTCAATTTTAGGAATTATACTGAACTTAGCAATTGAAGTAGAATTGAAATGAATTTGCTTTTATGTATGCAGCTCCTAAATAGGAGGAATCAAAATAAATCCAGAATGAATGATTGTTAATTGTCTGAGTGCTAAGATGCTTTGGGCCTTGAGCGCATTTCCTTTATATCTATCTTCCAAACAATGCTATTTCTAAGTGACAGAGGCTTAAAGGACAATTCAAACATGGATAAAACAGCGGCCCAAATAGTTTCTTATGGTATTCTCTACTTAAACCCAAGTTCCCACCAGTGCCAACCTTCATACAAGTATGTTTTATCCAAGGTGGAATTGACTACTTTAAGAATGTGTCACTTGCCCTGTTAGACTTGCCAACTCTTAGACAGCATGGCAGGCTGAGCTTTTCAGATATATTGACCTTTATAATTCTTGAAAATGTATGTCTATTTATTTGTTCTGGCATTCATTATTAGAAAAATAAAGGCACACATATCAGTGCCACCTAGTTGCATCTTTTAAAAAATGTCATCTGTTGGCCACTAAAATGCTATGCTCCAGGACTGGTCTGCAGGAGGGGTCAGGCTTCGGTTAAGAAACCACTAGACTACAGGTTTTAAAGTCGCCAATTAGCCCCACCCAAGATCTCATAGCCCTAGATTTTCTGAATGCTGCAGTCCCACTGCAAATCTTCAACTAAAAACAATTTTTGAAGGCACAAGATGTCTTTTTACTGTTCTATTGCATATTGGAATTGTGCCAAAGCACAACTGATGTGTCAAATGGTGTTTTTCAACTTAATTTATTATCTTGAAATTTCACTTCTCTTATAGCCAGCCGGGCTTCCAAGGCAAATATTATTATAGCCCAACACAATTTTCTGTAGCCATTGTCTATGGGGCTAGTGGCTTATAGCTTGACCCCTGCTGCAGTGCTCCAGGATTCAGATACTTATAGGCCTAAAAAAAGAAATTGTTTGTTTCCTGTAATGGTCCAAAAAAATAGGGTAGGTAGGTCGGTAAATATATATTTTTTTTTGCATATTTTTTTGGTCAAAAATGTGTGTTTTATGCATGTTTTACGTTGATTGGGAGTTGGGAGGGCAGAAAAAACTTTGGGGTACGATTTTTTTGAATAAAAACTTGTTAGGGTAGGGTTACAGGAAACAAACAACTTTTTTTTTTGGCCTTATAGCCAGCCGGGCTTCCAAGGCAAATATTATTATAGCCCAACACAATTTTCTGTAGCCATTGTCTATGGGGCTAGTGGCTTATAGCTTGAACCCTGCTGCAGTGCTCCAGGATTCAGATACTTAGACAACCCTGTAGCTGTGTGTTTATTTGTGTGTTGTTTTGTCAGGCTACCTCTTTGACCACGGTCATCTGGCTCGAGCAATCTGCTGTCGAGTGAGCGACGAGATCAAGGTGAAGCTGCCGGACAACTACACTCTCTACCACCCCCACCTCGGGCGCGTCACCATGTACGAGCCCTCGCGCGACACCCAGAAAACAAAGACGGTCAGCTGCAACTGGACGCTGGGCGATGATCTGGTCGAGATCAACGACGGCAGGACGGGAAAAACCACAGAGAGGTAGACCACACCCCTTACCAAAATGAACTGCATTCTGAATGCATTTGGAATATATTCCGAATGCAAACATATGATTTTTAGATCAATTTTAGCAGTCATACAAAGTGAATGCAAATTGACTGTAATTGAAATGCTTGCGTTACAAAAATGAACTGCTAACTTTGTATTCTGAATGCATTCAGAATATATTTCGGAATGCAAACATATGATTTTCAGAGCAATTTTAGCAGTCATACAAAGGGAATGCAAATTGACTGTAGTTGAAATGCTAGCCTTCATGTTAAAAGTGCATAAGGAGTGCTAATTGGCTCAGTTTTCATGTCAGGGGTATACATCACTCGCATTGACCATTCCAATGCACCTATGTGGCAGGGTTACAGCCATTTTTCAGTGTGTATTTGCATAATAAAGTGTATTGCATAAAATTCTTTTCTTCAAAATATATTTCTAAATATATTACATCTTTCATACTGATAATGATCGGTTGTTTTATTTTTAACCAGAAGCATAAGTTGCTTGCTTGGATTGCCAATGTTTACAACTATAATTTATGAAGAATAAGTTGTAATTGAAATAATAGCTAATGAATGAAGGGAGTGATCTATGTAATTATGATATAATTATATTATCTATTGAACAATCTCTCATCCTCTGCAGTATTTGTACTATATAAATAGACAATTTTCTTTTAGACAATGGAATTTTTTTTCGTCTCTCTGCCATATTGTGGCGAAGTTTCACTAGTCAGTTGTAAGTGGTGGAGAAAGGAGAAAACCTTGGAAAAAGCACTGCCCAACTCCAAGTCACTGGCAACATTTTCACATGCCCTGAACAGAATTCGAACCCGGGCAGTGGTGAGAGACAGCTAGCATTCAGTGGCAATGCCTTAGACCACACAGCCATCAGGGCAGGCCCCTATACATAGTTGTCTCTCTCCTCTGTTTCTTTTCTGAGGGGAGCCATTGTTTGTCCATAGAATATGCCATCTGTGTTGGCATTCTGAGTGTCAATTAGTAACCTCCAGATTTCGGGGATGATTTTGTATGACATTTTTATGAATTCCTGAGTGTTGGATGATTTTGCCTATAATTTTAACTATTTTTCTCTTTTCCCACAGGTCCCCCTTCAAGACGGGGGCTACTGGGGCCAGCCGTCTGTGCAAAGCTGCCTTCCTCCACCGTTTCCGAGAGATCGCGAGGATGTCCAAACGCTTCCAGCTGCTTGAAGCTAGGAACTACCACGATGTGAAGATACAGAACCTGCCGTATCAGGAGGCGAAAAAAGTATTTGTTGAGTCGTTAGAGAATGCTGGCTACGGCCGCTGGATAGAAAAACCGGCTGAACAAGAGTTGTTCGCAAAGTAAGCTAAATTCTCCTAGGTTACTCTGTGAAGCACTCCAGTTTAGTGCTCCACCCTCTGCCCCTTGCTGGCGTGGAGTAGACAAATACCCCCCCCCCCCCCCCCTTCAGCCCCTTAAAATCCCCCTCTTTCCCATACCAGCCCATTCCATTCCATCCCATCTCCCCCACAGCTTTGTTTCGTACTTCACAGAGAATTATTAGCATTAAAAACTCATGTTTTCATGATGCCCAACTGTAAATCATATCGATATGTTCTTAACCCTTATCCTGCTAACCACAACAATTCTTGTGGTGTGCAGCAGTACTCATAGGTTTCACAGCAGGATAAGGGTTAACCGAGAATTGTAAAGGTAGGGATCAAAAAGATGAGCAAACGAACTTCATTTGCAATGTCCCCTTATATACCAGGAGCTATTTTGAAAACTGTACATACCATACAAAAACGTTTTTATTTTCCTTGCACTAACGGTGGTTTTAACTAAAACTTTGAATTTCAATGAATAATATACAAATAATGTATGTAAGAAATGTGTTGCGAACCAATCTTTTATATTTTAGGATACCACTGGAGTTGCTACATTATACAACATTATATAAAGTTGCAACATTATATAAAGTCAGTTTCCCTGAATGAAAAGGGTTAATGATATTTTACGGAAAAAAATTGATTCCTTTCAGTATTCAAGAAAATTGGCGATTTTGATTGAATGGAAAAGAATATATTTAGCTCCTGGTGAAATGGTATATTGTTACTGATGTTCATTTGCTGTGTCTAAATGTGGGCAGCTGGGATGGACCTTTTGAATATACTGATAATAGAGGAATGGTCCATCCCGGTATAGCCATGTTGAGTGAAAAGGTGGAGTTCTTTGTGTCATAACGGAGAAATATGTGCCAAATTTGAACCTCCAATATCAATAGAGATAAACGCTGAGGTTACAGAAGACAGCTTGCTAGTTATATTCACCCAGACCTTATCTAGTGGTCAAGGAGAATGAGATACTAAATTGCTATAGGCTAGACTAGCTAGCTCCTAGTCAGTGGAATTTACAAATCCTCCCAACCTTCTCTATCCTGATCTGTATCCTAACTTAATAATAATAATATAATAATAATATTGTCATTTGATATTGCGCCCTTTCCATATAAACATGCTCAAGGGCGCATTACATTCCATTGTCAAAGGATAGATGGTTATATCCGCATAGTTAATTGATATATACATCTTTGAACAGATGTGTTTTCAGTTGTCGTTTGAAGATTGCCACACTCCCAGCTGCCCGAATATTATCTGGGAGCTGATTCCATAGTTTTGGGGCACAGGCACTAAATGATCTGTCACCGTAGGTTTTCATGTTGTTTCTCGGTTCGCAGAGTAAGTTCTTGGACTTTATGCCTAGATGTAGTTCCATTCGGTAAACACAGGTGGTGCATGCACCTTAGCCCATATTAGCTATGGCCACCTGGTGAGCAATTGTAGAATTAGATGAGGGTAGACAGCTTTCAGGTATTTCTTGGCCTACATGGCTAGACTATGTCTAGGGTAACGCTAACAGTGAACATATAACTGCAGTTGCTATCCCAATTTAGTAATGCATATTTCATTCGATTTAGGCTTCAGTACCCAAAATTTCAGACTGTATAAGTAAATGATTTTCTGAACATGATGTTCAAGTTTATAAGGCTATTTATGGCTACCCAAAGTTTTGGACCATGCAATCTTTAAAAGAAGTCAGTCTCTTGAGCAGGCGTAATGTAAGGTCGAAAATGTCTTATGGGTACTCAACTTTTTGCTTGAATTAACCCTTTATGCTGCTGGTGGCTAATTTGGCCAATACAAAATGATGCAAAAAAACAGAAAAATGACTCAAAACCTGGCACATGGATATTCATCCGAGAGTGATCAGTGAGAACTTTCAAATGAATATGAACATGACAGGATTTAGATGGTTTTCAAAAATCTCTGCATCCATGTGCTTTGGATGAAAGTAGCCTCAGCATTGGAAGGGTTAATGTTGGTTTCTCTAGGTTGAATATTCTATGCGGGTCATGTATGAGAGTAGCACTGGGGTACAGATGAATTTTGGGGGGCAGATTGACAATAGTAGAATAGAGATGTAACGGTTCTTATGCACATGTATACTCGCTGGATATACAGGGTCCTGGCATGATAATCATTTGTGTACGGTTTGGAGGGTTTTCAATCGTATTTCTCCCATCAGAGAACGAGGGAGGTAGAGAGAGAGAGAATCTTAGTAAACGTTAATTGGAATTATTTGGTATGTTCTTTCTAGTGCATTCTCATACATGATGTCAATTTAGAAACAATTACCTCCTGCTTTCAAAAAATTAGCAGCTCTTTTATTAAACTGGTACATTCCTCATGTATTCATAAAAGTAAAAAGGTAGGTTAACCGTACGTCAGGAAAAGTCACAATTTGCTTCCCTTAAAAGCCAGATTTCCCTTAATTATGTGTGAAATAAGATGGTTTTTAGATATTTAATGTTGGGCATCCTTTCTCACCTCTGAATCATGAATGAAAAGCTGGCTAAATTACAGTAACCAGTGTTCCTTTGATGGCTTTTAGAGATTTTATAGTTAACCTAAAACTTCTCATCTTGAAGGACATTGTCATCTTACTGAAGTATTTATAATGACTTCTCACGAAGATGAACAACAGGATTCTGGCAAGGATGTGTCTTGAAAAAACAAAGACTTGGCCTATATACTTGTGTGATTTCCCTGTGCTGGTCAGTTAAAGTTCAGTTCTGAGACATTTCCATCGAATGTTAATTCTCATTCTCCTTGACACCTATAGTGCTGTCTATTTAAAAATCAAAAATATTGTGTGTGTGTTGAGTTTTTACCTAGAATATATAGCAAGGCAGATTGTGTTGTTTGTACCAGGCTGGGTTTGATGTGATATCTATCCTAGCTGTTGTAAAGCCCTTATATGGTCTTCCTGGGTCTCCCGGCCTGCATGGCCCTAGAGGAAACGAACCATAGAGACTACTGTAGAATGGCTATTTTTTCCGTTGGTTTTATTTTCCCGTTTTTTTTCTGAATGCTTTCAAACGGGATTTAACAGCACAGGAAAAAACAATACAGTACATGTCCGGACTTAATAAATACAGAGAAATCCTTGTCCTTACCCATTAATATGTACTCTTTGGTATACTAAAATTGAAAATTTACAAAAAACGGGAAAATTAGAAACGGAAAAAATCATATACTAGTATCCTCTGTTCGGAAATATTAGAAATGGAAAAACCCAAAAATGAAAAATTAGGGAAAATTGTAACAAAGAAAAATTAGCCATTCTACAGTACGTACTGAGTACATGCAGTCAAACCTGCTGGGAAAGATTCTTGAAGGCAGAACTCACAACTGTTTTTTGGAGACTAAAATAATAGGTGGTCCTTTTAGCAGGTTTGCCTGTATTGTTCATCTGGTTTTTAATGTGTGTAAAAAAAAGTTGAAAATGACAAAAGTGAATTCTAACAGAGTGAAAAAATCCTTTTTTCATCACTATTTAAGGTGATAGGAACTAATACATCTAAAATGCATACAGTGAAACCTCTTATTGTGAACACCTCAGAAATGTCAACATCTTTGATTGAACAAAATTTCCTGGTCCCATTTGTATATATTTTACATTATGAAAAGACCTCTGAGATGTGATTACCCCCTAATGTGAATGCTTTTGCCCTGTTCCCAAGATGTTCACATCTCTGGGGTTTCACTATAACTTATGTGTTCCTATCTATGGAAAAAAAAACAGTTAATCAAACCATCATATTCCTATAGCAAGAATACAGTCTTCAAAAAGACTTTGGTAAAACTTATGTGTATAGTGGTTTGCTGGGTTAAGAAACCAGTTTGGTTTTGACCCTTGAAAGGTTTCCTTTCTCTTTTGTCATGTATGCAGTAGGCCTAAAAAGTTGTTTGTTTCCTGTAACCCAGCCCTAACAAGTTTTTACTCCAAAAAATCCCTTCCCTTTTTTTCCGCCCCTCCCAACTCCTAATCAAGGATAAGAACACTGCGTTAAAACTACAGCTACCATGAAACATGCATTGTTTGAAAAAGAAAATAATCCAAAAAAATATATATATTATATGTACCTACCTACCCTATTTTTTATTCATTTATTTATTTATTTGTTTATTTATTTTTGGACCGTTACAGGAAACAAATACTTTTTTAAGACCCTATAGAGGTTACTGTATAATTGGTATTTTTAACAGGCATTTAGTTTTCGCGCTCCCCATGACAGCGTCAAAATAACATCCTTCAAATAAATGTCCTGCTTTGTTTTGGATAGTTTGAGCGCTTGAATGCGCGAATTTAAAGGAGCACAAATACGCAGGGCTGTAAAGCGAAATTTTCAGTACTCCAAATTAAAGCTTTATACAGTATTGGGCGAGATTGTGGCAGGTAAACCTTCAGTGTGGTGACTGAGATATCACATTGAAATGTACCTACCTTACTTTTCTTTTTTATTTATCTATTTATTTATTTTTTTCATTTTTTTTTATTTTTTTATTTTTTTTTCGGGCTGTTACAGGAAACAAACATTTTTTTAGGCCCTAGATAGGTGATATATTGTGCTAGATTGTGGCAGGTAAACCGTCAGTATGGGTGTTGCCCTCTTGACTGAGATATCACATTGAACCCGCCTACAGGGATGAAGTAGAAGTAATTGATCTCATTGCACAGTGTGTGACAGCATTATCATCCTCTTTTGTTTGTCCATGCTTATATACATAAAAGCCTGGTAGCTAGTCAGGCTTCTTCCCACACAAAAGGTTTAAACCATTCATGCCTGTAGTGCTTGAAAACGGCCTGACTATTCGGGTAATAACTTCGTAATCAGAGGAATTTTGGAAAAATATTTGAAGGAGACATGTTGAAGACAACCCTACTCACAACTTTTCTCCAATTATTTTGTCAATTTTTGATCGATGCCGAAGATATTTTCGAAATTGTCCTAGGTCCAGATGACACTTGTCTAATAATAACAATTAGAGGAGTTTGGGGAAAATATTTGACGGAGACATGTTGAAGACAACCCTACTCACAACTTTTCTCCAATTATTTTGTAAATTTTTGATCGATGCCGAAGATATTTTCGAAATTGTCCTAGGTGCAGACGACACTTGTCAAGAAGAGCTGCAGGCATGAAAGGGTTAATACCAGAGTGACATTTGCAGCAAGAGTTCATCAGATTGGAGTGACCACAATGGAGTTAGTTGTACATAATGTGCTTAGCAAGGGATAACCCTTCATAACTTGCGAGTATTTTCACTCTTCAGTTTCTAGTCGGTTATGTTTCCTGAGCTTTGTTTCGAGATGCGCATACATCATACATTGATGTTGAATCGTTGATTTGATACAATTTTTGATGCCCTGAAAATACCGAAAGATTGGTCAATGGTCTGAGAAGATGATACTGGATAAATGGATGAACAAATATTATGGTAAGATAATGCAGATTTGATACTACTGTAGAATGGCTAATTTTTCTGTGAGTTTTATTTTCCCTTTTCCCCCGAATGCTTTGAAATGGGAATAAACAACACAGAAAAAAACAATACATTTCCGGACTTTATAAACACGGAGAAATCCTGACCTTAGTTCAATAGTTTAATATTACACTTGTCCTTACCAATTAATATTTACTTGATTTTGGATTTTTCTAAGATGTTTTATTCCAAAAAGCCAATATTGAAGGTTAATATTCTATTGAAAGGAATAATACATCTGACTTTCATTACACTTAACTCGGAAAAGTTCGGCAGAATAAATATCCTATTCTACAGTTAAGGTACAGTGTTCATTATTGGCTAGGTCAAAGTCATTGCAATTGGCTGAAATGCCGATCAATTGTTCAATCTTATAATTTATAATATGATATTCATTTACATTTAGATTGCGTTTAGAAATTTGACATTTTACTTTTTTTTGTGCAATCTTGTATTGGTTTCTCTTCTTGCCTGTGATTGATAGCTTTATTGTGTGGTGGTATCGCCAATGTTTGTTCATTGAAGTTTTCTTTTTGCCTAAGAAATAGTAAGTTAGTTTATTGAAATTTTAGCTAACCTATAATTTGTGATTTGTCTGTTTATTTATGGTTTGTGAAAATATTTGGAAAGTATTTTCAAAGGGTTATATCATAACAATTTTAGCTTACCTATAATTTGTGATTTGTCTGTTAATTTATGGTTTGTGAAAATATTTGGAAAGTATTTTCGAAGGGTTATATCATAACAATATTTCATTTGATATTATGATAAGTAATATTTTGTTTGATAAGCTTACTACATACAGGTGAACTTGCATATGACATACTCAATGGGACCTGGAAAAAATTGGTCCGTCATGTGCAAATAAGTCTGTCATATACATATGACACATACTTGATATGCATGGAACTGGGACCAAGCGTGTTGTCCGTCATATAGCCAAACGTCTGGCGCACAGTGGTCCTTCATATGCAAGTTCGCCTGTATGATAATATGTAATATCTTGTTTGATGAGCATACTACTTGTTTGATCTATGCATCTCATAGTGATGGGAAAATGAAAGTCATATTGCCAAATCAGGTATTTAATCAGAAAGTCAGACCATTGACCAATCCTTTGATATTTTCGTACCGTTGGTGCTTTTTATGAAAGTGTGAGTTCCGTGTGAGGGACTCGTAATTGTTTATAATTGCCGAACTCAAGAATAATGAAGGGTTACTGTGATCAGGAGCATAGCGAGAGAAGGAGAGTACGTAGGTGTTAGCGTTGCATGTTGTGAGACCTTGTCAGGATCTCAAGTTATCTACTAGTTAAGTGTTATTGTTCAATAAGTGGTCGCAAGCAGGGTACTTCGCCAGGACCTGTCCAGCCTGTCCAACTCCTTTTTTTTTTTTTTTGAAACTCCTTTTTAGACAGGTTAAATTTATTTTCTATAAAGAATTTTAAATTTTTTACTTTTTTGGACTGATTACCATATCTTTTTCTAACGTACGATCTTCTAAGACGTGTCTGACATACGAATTGCTCTTTTTGATACAATAAGCTATTGAATAAAGTTTGTAAAAGGATTTGAAGAAGCTGAGTAGCTAAATTTGGACGGGCAGAAATTTCATTATTGCCGTATTGGACGGTCATTTCTAAAATCCTGGCTTAGACCCTGGTTGCAAGCTTTGGCCACTGACCATGACAAGAATAATTGCTGTAGCATTAGAATTGATTGTGGACCACCTTTTTGATGTGTGAGGAGCGTTAGTGGGATCCTGGTACTCCAAAAACAACTAATAATAATGATGATAATAATAATAATAATTAAAATAATAATCTTTATTTCACAAGGGTAACTCAGTCAAATACAGGATTTGATTTTTCGCTGTGGCCCTCAGATTTAAGGATTATACCTTTCATGCATTGGGCCACAGAGTTGAAAATTGTTCTTCAAGGTATAGTTTCTTGAATGATGAGAGAAATGGTGCCATTTTGATATTTAAAGATATGGAATTCCATATTACTTTGCTTTGGTAAATGATTGAGTGTTTAGATCGGTTTACAAATTTACCTAATATGTACTTGATTGAGATTCCTAAACCGAGACAATTTCTAGAACATTTGGTTAACATGGTCCTGTTAGTGGTACTTACAGTTCTGATGGCTATTTTCCATTGTGAAAGGTCTTTGTAAACCTATCTACAAAACCCATCATCTTTATAAAAAAAAATATCACATCAAAATTATTCATTTTGTTCAATTCATATGCCGCCTGCCTTTTCTGCACAAAAGGACCTCTTTGGAATTTGAACTGATATATCTATGAAAATAATTCAGCTTGAATAAGCAAATTATTTCAAGAAATTGATCTTGGGTATTAATAAGTAGTTTGCAGTTTCCCTCATTTTTTGATGTGATTGTAGAGAGATATTTTCAAAATGGTCAGGTTTTAGGGCAGATACAGGCATAGTTGCGTTAACCTAATTAGACAGGCATCTGGCAATATTAAATAAAACATTACATAATCACATGGTATGAATGGAAGGATTTCATTGGATAAAACAGGTTCTGTTGAAGCATTAAAAAGTAATAGGCAAAATGCATATTTTTTCACATTTCATCACTTTGTGTGCAAGAGTTCTTTGTGCTCAACTAGGAGGTCCAATATTTCATGAGTACTGTTCTTGTTATGCTCCACTAGTGTTTAAGGGTATATACACACTAAGACCAATATGATCTCATACTGGTTGTTTGTTATTATTTTCAGAATATATTCCGTCCAAGGGTACCTAATAATGGAACCATTTAACACACGGTGTGGAAGTTCCATTGAAAAAAATGTTTGTATTTTTATAATTTTTATCAAAATAAACCTTTTGGAATAAAATGAAACTGGTTTGTTATTTGTATTAATTGTGGTAAAATGAATTGAGTCTTAGCAACCATTGACGAACAGATGACCATTTGAATAAGTGCATGCATGCATAAGATACAAGCAACAAATTATGTCCAGAAAGTTTTAAAACAGTCCAGTGACTAAGTATCGGCTTTAACCCATGCAATGCTAAGGCTATTTTTGTCAAAAGGATAAGGACAATGATTTTTGAAAACCGTATAAATCCTGTCATGTTGGTGTTCATTGGATAGCTCTCAGATGACCGTATGTTCACTATAGTGCCTGCAGCACTTGTGTGCAGTCCATTTACTGAATGTGTGTCCAAAAGTTAGAAATACTTGCAGTTCAAAATATTAGTGCAATTGGGTAATCTAGTAGTATGTGTATACATAGTTTTTGAAATGATTGTAGTTCAATGAAATGGGTAGTTATAAATAGGTAACATTTATTGACTCATTTCTAATTTCGTATTAATACTGAGTCTATTTCTAATTACTCTTATCTGTTCATGCCATGGACCTAAAGTTGACCTTAAATTTGAGACTTCAAAATCTGGAAACTAGGAAATGCACAAATGCAACGCAGAATAGCTCATAACAATGATACAATAAATAATCTATTATTATTTCCAAAATTTACTGGGGTGATTATTTTAAATATATATTTAAAAAAATCTTACCCATCATTCAGCACACACAATGTCAATGTAATTCCATTATTACCTTAGAAAAGGTCCAGACAACGTGACAAAATAACTATTTCAGGTTTACAATTTTTTTAGAAAATTAAACGAAAAACGATTGAGATTAACTTCTGGTTTCTGAGAATAAGACCAGCAAAGAAGGGGGTATTTACTGAAATGACTCTCATAACTGACGTTAAATCATATCAAAAGTTTGAGAGTCCCAAACTGAACCCAGTATACATGTATTGCAATTACGCTAACATCAATTAAATAAATTTAAAAATCTTCTTACCTTCATCCCCGGGATGTCTATATTGTTAAGCCTCTCCAAAATATACAATTCATGTTTTATGATTGAAACGGCAAGAGCCTGCAGGGTCTTAGCCAGGAATTCAAAACTGACTGTCCAAAACAGCAATTTCAAAATTTTTGCCTGTCCAGATTTAGCTACTTATCTAATTCAAATCCTTATACCAGCTACATTTAATAGCCTAGTGTATCATAAAGGGCTATTTACTATTCAGCTATGTCCTAGAAGATGGTTTGTTAAGAAAATATTTGGTTATTACACCCTAAAAGTCAAAATTGAAAAATCAGCATAGAAATTTTTGCCTGTCCAAACAGGAGGTTTTTAGGAAACTAACTGTCCAAAAGACAGGTAGGACGGGTCCTGGCTAAGTCCCTAGCAAGAGGTCCATTCAACCTACCAACCAAAACAACAGGCAAGATGGCCACCCCCAAATCCCATTGAAGTCTCAAGCTCCAGGACGAGATTTGCCTCCACAGCGTGAGATGATGGACTGTAGGCTGTGTTTCGAATCCCTGAGTTACAGGTCTCTGCTTAGAAGATCACTTTGGATTCACCCAGGGGCAAGTTTTCTTTGGTTTGGTTCAACCTCGTGTTCGACTGGGCGCTGTTCAGGACCATCAACGTGGTGGGAAAACGGAATCTGAACGGTAGCAACGTTTACTTGCTATGACGATCTGAACGGGATACGTTGGATCAATGTTGATCAACGTTTATGGTTTTGAACAAGGCCCACGTCGAACCTGAGGCTAAACCAAACCAAAGAAAACCCGCCCCTGTCTGTCATGGTTTTCAACAGGTTTGATGGTACATAGCATGCCATCTATTGTTGATCAAACAAACCATAAATACTGTATAATCATTTGGCTTGGATATTACTAGTGCATGGCAGAGTTGTCCAAAAGGCCTGATCCGGATCTAGCCCACAGGCCATGTGCGTGTGTGAGATTTTTATTACCCTGGGGCAAGCTTCTTATCTCTGTGGCCTGGACTGAATTCCTTTAAAACAGAGTTAATCCTATACAAGGGGTGGTTTCACAGCATTTCTTCCTTATTTTGATATCACAGAGAGAGATGGAATCCTAATTTCTTAAAGGAACTAAAATCTAAATTTTGTTCAAGCTTCCTTTATGCAAAATTTGATAATGTTAGTAGTGAATGTGGCACATTGTCATTGACATCTGTGCTGGTTGAGGTGTTAATTTTGTCTCCTTATTATAGAATCTGTTGCACAAAGATATTATATGATATTCCTAGGAGCATACAAGAACTCTTTGTACATGTATACAGGTAAAAATTGACGGGCACAGAACTGGTTACGGGCCCGTTTTAACAGGCCAGGAACCAAAATAATGAGCCTGTCATGGGTTTTCAAGACGTAACGGGCCCATTATAACTGGTTCACCGAGACATCTGTTGGCCGTATTTTTATCATAAAAAGCCACATATTTTCAAAAAAAAATTTTCCTTCTAAAACAAAATTTTGAAAATGTTATAAAAATGTTTTGTTTTCAATATCTACAAAATGATCAATTGAGCAGAATCTTCTTATTGAAAGCATTATTTTTTTTGCTCTGTTACTTCCAAAGCATGAGATAGTGATGCTTGAAAATTGTATCTATATAAGAGGTCAGAGATCAGTTATAAGCATATGAGAAGCATTGAACTTCTGTCAGGAACTTTTGGAACATTTTTTTTTCGAAATGTAGATAAACGGAGGGATCAAAAACGGGCCCATCAACTTTTACCTGTGTATACTCTAGTATGGGTATCAATTTATCTGTTTAAGTCCCTGTAACGTACAAGTATGTTAAAAGAAACTGTCCTTTGAGCACACAAAGTGGTTTACTTTGATTTTGTAAACACTTAACTGCTCATGTGGACAACCAAAGGCATTGATCTATTATAGACAATTGCCTAGCTTAGTTTTTCGTTCGAGAAATGGAATAAACCATAACCTAAAAATATGTGGCCGGTCTTGGTACCTAGTATCACTATTGTAAGTTCCCTAGGAGCACCCATTTACACTATTCTCATAAATAGTATCTTAATTCTTCAATATATCACGCAAAATATTAAGAGGCCATGTATTCACTATGGGAAAGCACTTGTGGACTTGCAGTGTTTGGGCCGCTATCACATGACAGGTTAACCAGGGCGGCTGTTTTTGGATATCGTTTATTGCCGCACCATTGTTCTATGGGCTTCAATCCATGTAATATGCCAATTCCACTAAGCACAGATATATTCAGCAAACTTTCAGGGGGTATGGCCTTTTGATCTCATTAAAAAGTTTAGGAAAATAATAACATCATGGACAGACACATTAAAATGTGAGTTCTAGAAGTCATTTTTGCAATTAACATGCTATATAGTTTTTCTATTAGGTGGATATTTTCAGAGAGGACTGCACTATTTTGAGACATAAAATCTAACGCGAACTCAACTGTTGATGATTAATTCATTATTGATTGTCTCATGAGAGGCGTTGTGATTGGGCCATGTATGGTGATGTCATTGATATGAAATTTTATTGATATATTTTTCGATTTGTTTTGATACGCCGTAACGTGCGCAAAGGTCACAATTATTTGTAGGGATGTCATTGATATCCCTTTTTTTCGATTTGATTAATTGCTATACTCTTTCCGATATATCGATTCAATTCAGTTTGATACCCTGTGTCTTGGCCATATGCCTGAGTAAAGTACACCATTCTTTCCAATTTCTCTTACAAAAGCCATAGAAAATACTTCAATATTTAGTCAGAGTTTCACTTGGTGTTAGTTTAACAGGAAAAGTGTATTGTTTATTAATAATTATACGCCATTTTTGGGGTACAGAATATCGATTATTAGATTCAATACCCAACTATTTGATTCGATTTAATTGACAAATTGAAAATGTCGACTTATCGATTTGTCGACTATCAATGACATCCCTAGCCATGTGGTGACTACAATAAACAGTATTCTTAATCCAAAATAGTATAATCTGTGCATGCAACAGTAGAGATTGCTCAAGGAATGTAATACATACCATATATGGTTTGAAAAATTTAATAAACAAAACAAGGCATCATTTTCATCTAGATTGACCAAATCAAAATGAGATACAGTAAAACCTCTCTTTGTGAACACCTCCTAATGTGAACACCATATCTCGGTCCATGACTACCTTTAACATCATAAAAAGAGGTCTGAGATGTACACACCAGGGACTTCGCCAGGACCTGTCCTACCTGTCTTTCGGACAGGTAGTTTGCTAATAAAAACTTTGTTTGGACAGGCAAAAATTTCTACGAAGATTTTTCAATTTTGACTTTTTGGGAGTAATAACCAAATATTTTCCTAAAAAACCATCTTCTAAGACATAGTTAAAGTGCATATTGCCCTTTTTGACACACTAGGCAATTAACTGTAGCTGGTATAAGGATTTGAAGTAGATGAGTAGCAAAATCTGGATGGGCAGAAATTTAGAAATTGGTATTTTGGACAGGCATTTTTGAAATTCTGGCTAGGACCCTGGTACACACTCCCTAATATGGAACCACTTTTGCCCTGGTCCTAAGGTGTTCATCTCTCTAACGTTTCATTGTACATTTGAATGAATGGGAAAGCAGAGGTCATGATACAGGCCACCATAACAATGATAGCATCAAAATCAAAACAAGACAGATGGAAGATGTTCTATTTACAGTACTTTTTATTTTTCCTTTGAAGGAATTTGAATGAACAGAAAATTAACCATACTTCACAGCAATTAGAATATTATAATCTGCTGACTACGGTATTAAGCAAGATGTTGACATCAGGAAGCCTTTGAAGAACTAAAGGTGCGCACTTGATGACAGAGCTCCCCTTTCTTCAGGGAGTTTGCTGAATACAACATCTTACCATGTGACTACTATGGTTCTAGGGACACTAATCATACCAAAAACTCATAGAAAAAAATCACCACATGAATTTACTGTTACACAATAAATATAACAAGGGTTACAGCATATTAACGGGTACAAAAAAAAATCAGAAAACAGCAGGAACGGGAGGGTGTCGATGATCGGTATAAAATCTATTATTGTTATCTACATCATAATCTAATACATCTGAATTGTAGGACTGAGTTGGGTCGCAAGACAAAAACTGGTCGTGAACGAGCCATGAACATCAGTTTGTTTTTATTGTCCAGCACCTACAACGTTACCTTGATGAGACGATCCCTGGTTTGTTCGCTATGTGGGGAAAAGGTTCAAATTGAGGAAGGATCTCCCTCTTGTAAGGACGCTTATATGTTCGTTCAGATTTACCACCCCTCGCCTTGATGTTAAAAAAATACAGTGAACAGCCTTGATTTCTAGGAGAACAAATGTGTATAATTGACAAGAATTCAAGTTCAAAGCTACTTTTTGCGTTAACAAAGCGTTGCGTTATGAAAGATACAAGTTGAGATACATGTTCAGTACTGAGTGAAAATGAAGTTCTCACATGTTCTGGAAAGAAGGAGCATTACTAGGAAATATCCCCCCCCCTGTCCGAGACAAGAGCGGCTCCATTGAGAATAAAGGTCAGAGGACACCCAAAGCCGCACACTTAACCCTTCCAATACTAAGGCTACTTTTGTCCAAAGCACAAGGATGAGAAGAATTTTGAAAACCATCTGAACCCCGTCATGTTGGTATTCATTGGATAGCTTTTGCTGAGTTCTCTCAGATGAGTATCAATATGCCAGGGTTTCAGCCATTTTTCAGTTTTTTTGCATCATTTTGTATTGGTCAAATTAGCCACCAGCTGGAAAGGGTTAATGGATGTCACATCAGGGTGCTGTGATTCATGTGGGTGGGATGAGGGTTGACACCCCCACATTTACCTTTATCCAAGTACTATTGATAAAGAATAAGTTATGTGAGGAAAAACCACATGGTGTGATGTCTTTTTAAAAGTATTACTAAGATGTTTAACCCTTCCAATGCTGAGGCTACTTTCATCCAAAGCACAACGACGCAAAAATCTTTAAAAACCATCTAAACCCTGTCATGTTGGTATTCATTGGATAGCTCTCATTGAGTGCCCTCAGATGAGTACCCATTTGCTAGGGTTTCAGTCATTTTCTCAGGTTTTTGCATCATTTTGTACTGGCCAAATTAGCCACCAGCAGCATAAGGGTTAAGTCTTGCCACTGTTGCCACACTGATCTAATTTAACGACTGTTAGGTTGATATTTTGGGTGCCTAGAATGCCCAGGGGGTGTTTTCTCTGAAAGAATCAACCAATTATGTTCTTTCCATGTGTTTTGAAATGTAACGACTCCTAATGAATATGTGAGAGAAACTGTTGGTAGGTTATTCAAGGTCAATTTAGAAATCCACACAGGCAAGTGAAATGACCCATCTTGTATCTTGGAATGAAAAGTGTGTAGAACACTCTCCCTATTCGTTATAATAGTACACTAGGCTGACAACTTTTTTAAACAAATCAAACTGTCATGGCTGCTGGTTCACACTTTACCACACTAAGAGCACTGATTCATATTTGTTTTCATATAATAAAAATAGAACTTAAAAGACAGGCTGCATATCAATTGGTAGGAGAAAGACAAGGTGCAGAGACACTGCCATAAGAAAAAGCTCACCATCCACGACGGCCATGGAATTGTTTAATACAGAAAGTTTCATATTTGTTATGATTATTATTATTAGATTATAGTAAAACTGAGGTTTTCAAGTCTGACAGCCTAAAACTTTCCTAGACAGCAAGGGCGTCTGTCTGCTACAGAAGTGTTGTTGTAGACAGTCACACTGGGATATTTTTATATCTAGCTGGAAACCCAGCCATGCAGGGGGTCACATAGACAATACACTACTCCCTACAACAATAGTTTCCCAAAATTGCATCCTAATACAGAAACTCATTAGTTTCATTTTAGATCGACTTTGAATTAGCATTATTAACTGGGTGTCTGAATTGGATATGAGATTTTGACTTGAAGAATTAATAAATAACAGTGATGTATCAATACTATTACATATCAGGGATACGGTTTTATTTTTCTGAAAATCTAAATATTGAGAAAATGCTAGGCATTTGTTATGTTTTTACTTTTAAAACTCCTCTAGAAATCACTTGAATGGTAGGATCATTACTTTGTAAAATGTAGTCACCGAGATATTATTAGGATTTTATTTTTGCTAGATATAGAGTATAACTGTGAGGGGAATTTTATATTACCCAGAAAAAAGCTCAGATCCACTGGTTTACACAACCCTACTCATAACAGGGCTGAGCTACTATTTTTCCATCTGAACCAATCGAAAGTTGTACAAGAAAGACATTGACCATTCTTGTGCCAAAAAGAGCCCCTCTTAGTTACCAACAGGTTCAATTCGAAGAACAGAAGTTGATCCTTAGCCATATTACCTACCCATTAAAGAAATTTGTGCCTGACAAAATACACATACCATATTCACACAGGCATATATTTCTGATATTGCATTGTAATCTACATCATAATAAGCCTCCTCTTTGGGATTATACACCATTTCTTTGGCAATGAATGACTCCTTTTAAGATGAGGATTTACTCCAGTTCCTAGGTTATCTAGACTGGATTGGCTATGTCAGAAATTTTCGTAGTGCCACAAATTTCCATGCAAGAATTAATCCAATGTATATGTTTTGAACTTGTTTTCTGATTCAAACACCTTCCCAATCCATTTCGGGATGTCCGATTACTTTGTGAATTTCTGGTTTGCTTTAATGTGTCTGGTTTGTCCATGTGACGCCCCGCTGCTGCTGCTGCTGCCCACTAGGTGGCGCCACTGCTAATGCTGCTGCTGGGATCTAGGAGGCGACCTGCTCCTGCGCGTGTGAGGAGGACGACTCCTGGGGCTTCATCACGTCCGGCAACTCAGGCGGATTTGATAGCGGTGTGACCTCTAGACTCTCAAACTCTCCGTCTGAAACACAAGCAGACAAAACCCAACAGGTGAATAAGGAGCAGAACTTGCAAATACAGATTTTAGCAGCTGTTAGAATTAAAATTAGGACTGAGCCACATTCATCACGTCCGGCAACTCTGGCGGATTTGATAGCGGTGTGACCTCTAGACTCTCAAACTCTCCGTCTGAAACACAAGCAGACAAAACCCAACAGGTGAATAAGGAGTAGAACTTGCAAATACAGATTTTAACAGCTGTTAGAATTAAAATTAGGACTGAGGCACATTTTCCTTTATATTTTAACCGCAAAATTTTCCAATATATTCAAGATGAATAGCTTCATCCCGTCCGGCAACTCTGGCGGATTTGATAATGGTGTGAGCTCTAGACTATCAAACTCTGCATCTGATACAAACACAAATATTTCAGGTAAATAAGGAGCAGAACCTACAAATGCAGACTTTAACATCTGAACTGATCTGGTAGAATTCAAAATAGGAATGAGCCACATTTTCCTATATATTTTGACCACAAAATTTCCCAGTATATTGGAGATGAATTGAGCTTGCAAAATTTTGATTGTCTGATATTGAAGATAGGACAGAGACACATATTCCTTTCTTTCAAGTGCAAAATTTCCCAATCTATGGTAAAAAAAAAAATCTGCAATTTCATTAGAATATATATGTGTACCAAAATACGGACTGCTAATACACTTACATACAGCTTCAGATCTATTAAGCAAAATATGCATTTCAGGTTTAAAATGAAAATTTCCATTTCATAACAGGGTAAGGGAGCTTGTTTTCTGATTCAAACCTTCCCAATCCATTTAGGGATATCGGATTACTTGGTGAATTTCTCAAAGAGGGGATTTATATCCAACGTCATTTTGGGTGTGGTTAGGGAAAATTTGACATGTTAGTTGCATATAGGTAAATTCTGGGATACAGTGTCTTAGCCAGGATTTAGAAACTGGGTGCTTAAAATTGGCAGTTGTAAAATATTTGGGTGTCCAAATTTTTAAGGGGGACCACAATATACTCAGATTTCAACCATAAACATGTATACATGATCTATCAAGATAAGGCATGCTATCCTTATACAATGCCATGGGAATAATATGGAGATGAGAAAATTCAATTATATGCTTCAGATTAACATTTTTAGGAATTCCTCACAAATTTTTTTCGGTGTCCTGAAGGGTGCTTTTTAAGGGTTTGGGCGTCCAAAAAGACACCCAGACACCCTGCTGGCTAAGACCATATCTGGGAAGATTTGAGGAGGGTGAAACCACGAGTTAGGAACTGACAAGTCTGACCAAATGGCCTATAGGGAGGCTATGACTGCTTGCTGTCTTTCGCCACTGCGAAGGTTTAGTAAATCTGTTGGGCATGTAAGAAAACTGCCAGTGACTTGGGGTTATGTGCTGGTTTTCGTCGGGTACCCTGGCTTCCTCCACCACAAACAACTGGCTAGTCACAAACTAGTCTAAACTAGTAACTATTAGTGCTGGGACTCGGCCTAGAAAATTAACTCGAGCGCTCGGCAAATCTAACGACCAAAACTCGAGTCCATATCAAGTTTTACGGCCAGATTGACAAGATCTCAAGGCGAGTGATTTGAAACAACACTGCGCCTCGGTATACACCGGCACATGCCAGGCTCACGTAAAAGTGTACCGCGGCAGTGTGAATCGGTGAACCAGAAAATGGCGTACTACGCATTTGACACGGAGACTTGAGGAAAACACATTTTACTACTGGAAATGTGGTGCAAATCTGGGAGTTTTGGCCATCGCTAGGCCACACATGCATCGGACGGACGCATGTGTTGCTATTAAAATGTCATTAAAATATCATCAGCTCGTTATTTCCGAGCGCTCTATTTCTGGACTCGAGTGCTCGGATCGCATGCCCCAGTGACCAAGTGGTCGAGTTTCCGATTACTCGTCCCACCACTAGTAACTATATAGGAAAAGGGGACAATAAGTACTGAAGAATAGGAAATTAATATGAGTGGTTTATTCTGCCGAAGTTTTCTGAGTGGGGTCAGTTCGGTTTAATAAAGTTGGATGTATCATTAGAATGTTAACCTTCCCATATCACTTTTCGTAATAAAAAATCTCGGAAAAATACAAAATCACAAATTTGGTTAATTAGCACCTCGGATTAATTTCCTATACCACAGTAACCAAAATTGAGATTTAACTTAAGGAACTGACCGTCTTGCTTGACCGCTAGACCAATTGTAGCTGGAGACTGAGCCCGAGCAGTAGAACTGGTGAACCCGCTATCGCCGAGCGTTTTGACATCTTCTAAAGGCTGCAACAGAGAAAAAAAACAAGGTTGTTCATTTATTATGGGTGGTATTTCAAAAGCCCAGTTAATCTATTTATCTGACTCCTTTTACACTCCCAAAACACACAAAAAAGCCAAAAACATGGTCTTAGCAGCAGGTTGCATAGGCTTCATTTGGATACCCAAATGGCATTATTCTAAAAAACCACAAATTAGGACACCCAATTTTTTGTGCAGAAATTTTAATAATATTGATTTCCAGTAAATGACTGATTTTGTTAATGTTACCTTTATGTGTTTTTTTCATGACATTGCATAAGAATATGCTTTTTCTATGAGTATATAAATGCTTTGGTAATCTTCAGAATATATTTTGGCCTACATTGAAAAATATCTGACCGTTTTTGACCCTGATAAAAATGTCTCCCTAGAAAGGCCATCATAAAATTTCTGTCCGTTCAAATGTGTCTACCTAGCTACTTCAAATCCTTAAACCAATCCTACTGTCATATATGATAACAGAGAGGGTAAAATAGCCCGTACATATTTAGCTACTAAGTTCCTTCTTCAAATCCTTACACCAGGGACTTAGGAAGGATTTAGAAATTGGGTGCCCAAAATTGGCAATTGCATAACTTTTAGGCGTCCATTTGTTCAAGGGAGATAACAATATACTCAGATTACAACCATAATCATGTATTTACTTAATGAAATAATGCATAATGTCCATATACAAATACAATGCTGTGGGAAATATATTGAGGTTAAAGTTATTTAATTATGTGCTTAAAATTGACATTTTTATTTTTTCCTCACAAAAGTCATTTTAGGTGCTGATATGTGATTTCTCAGGGTTTGACACCCAGATACCCTGCTGGCTAAGAACCTGTCTTACACAACCTAAATTTGATAGTCTGGTGTGTCAAAAAATTACAATTTACACTTCAGTCATGTCTTAGACGTTGGTTTGTTAAGAAAAATTAAGGTCACTATTCCAAAGAAGTAAAAATTGAAAATTCATCATATAATTTTTTGTCTGTCCAAAAAGTAGTCTTTCAGGAAAAAGTAGTCTTTCAGGAAACTACCTACACAGGCCCAAAAGACAGGGTCCTGACTAGGTCCCTGATAAGCATACATCTGGACCCTTTAATAACTAGAAAACAATTTAAGTGTTGTCTGGATGCTAAAATATTTAGAAACGGATCGGAGCACCATTTACACATTTATACTGGAAGTACCCAAAAAAGGGGTATTGTTTGGTGTTCATCTTTGCAATTATCATATATGTAAAGCTGATTTTGGGAAATATTTGAAGAAAACAACACAATGTACAAATCTCCCTAAAATATCTTGTGATTTTATTAGTACCTGGAGGCACCGACATAAGTACTAGCCCTAGCCTGCTTGCCCTGAATTTTTGAAAAAGGGCTTTCGGGCAAGTACAATTTAATTTTCACTTGCCTGAATAGGAAAGCTGTTTCTCAGGACACTAAACACATTTTTTATAGCAAATGGCCCAAATACCCAGAAATATGCAAACAATTCAACAAAACTGAAAAGAAAATTAGAAGTACTTAGTAGTAGGTTTTCAAATCATTTAATCCAAGATAAACAATATATGCCTTTCTATTGTATGTTATATATAACTAATTTCGGGCAAGTCAAAAACAATGTCGGGCAAGTCAAAATCACGAACTACTTGCCCGCATGGTTAGTTAGTTCTGAAAATTCTGTTGGTGGTGCCTGACCTGAATTATTTCAAAGGTGAATCCAAACAAAGCTTTATGAGGGGAACTCCTAAGCAGACATGTATGAAAGGAAAAATTTACAATATGAGTAACTAAAAAAAACCTCACATGAAAGAAATAACTATATTTGGAATATACTTAGGATAACTACAAAATATCACACAATGGAAAATTTAAATAGGCTTTTCCTCGAAATATATGATCAACAAAATAGTTGGTCCTTTTTTTGAGCTAAAGCAAATTTATATAAATGTGTCATGATTAGATGTGACGAAACCTACTTGATCATCTTTATACAATTTCATGTCCTCCGGGGCGACCTTAGTGATGCCCTCCACTATCTTTTTCAGCTGGTATACTGTGGTGGATTCCTTGGCATCTGTGAAGATGGTAGTCTTCTTACGTCTTATCATTAAGAAGACATCCTGGAATGAGAGAAAGTAATGTTGTTAGATATATTGCTTGGAGCAATTCAAGATGAAAAACCTTGTACCTCTTTTTTCTTCATTTGCAAGAACTAAAATGAAAAATATGAATCTCAAAATATTTACAAACTTAACTTCAGAGATACTGGACCCCAGCATGAAATGCCCCTTTTAAATAGCGAGTACTAGAAGGTGTCTAAGGATTTTCATGATACAATATGGTACCAAATTACCAAGGTTTCTTTAATGCAGAGACTTAAAATCTCCCTTTTGGTCAGGCAAAAGTATCTTACAAAAATTCTTAATAAAGAGTAGACTTTGTTTAGGTAATAACTAGATATTTTCCTTTCACACCATCTCCTAAAACCTGGATGAAGTGTGAATTGCCCTTTTTGCACAATATACTATTAAAAGTAGTTGGTAGAACTTGGTACATAAGGATTTGAAGTACTAGCTGAATAGCTAAATTTGGACGGGCAGAAATTGTGTGATTGGTGTTCCAGACAGGCATTTGTATGATCCTGGCTTAGACACTGTCTTAATGATCAATACCCTTTGTTGGCCTTTCACAATATTTTTACTGCCAGCCTCCTTAGGACCTAATTCAGATATATCTAGCACTGTCAGCGTCTAAACTTTTGCCAATAAAAAGCAGACTTTGTTCACATGGAGGTGCCCAAGTAGCACATATAAGTCAACCCCATTGTCTTAGCAAGCAGCAGGGGCTTAGCCAACTATGCGTCCAGCGTGTCATTTGGACACCCAGAACACTGTTTTTTGACACCCAAAACTTTATGTCAGGATTTGCTGATGATGATGACTTTTCTTAGAAGATAGAAGATGTAGAAGCTGTAGTGTCACTTTTATAAGAAACACAAAGCAGTTACTGGCCTAAAAAAGCAAAATCTGTAAATATTATATATATAGGGTTTATCTTATTAGTAGTGTTAGTGTATACTTTGTACCACACTTTGGACACGCAAAAGTCTATGAAACCTCTATTTGGACACCCTGTTTCCAAATATTGGCTAAGACTATGGCCAGCAGGGCGTCTGGTTGTCTTTTTGGACACACAAACCCTTGAAAAACACCCCTCAGGACACCCAAAAGATTTTGTGAGGAATTTCTTAAAATGTCAATCTCAAGCATATAATTAATTTTTTTCATCTCCATACTATTCCTATGACATTGTATAAGGATACCTCATTTTGATAAATGTATACTTGTTTATGGTTCAAATCTGAGTATATTGTGGCCCCCCTTTAAAATTTGGACGCCCAAATATTTAAAATTTGGCAATTTTGGGCACCCAGTTGTGAAATCCTGGCTAAGACCCTGGTCAACCCTATATGTATATTTTTCAAACATTAAAGTTTACTTTAAATGATACAATACTTTACCTTTTCCATACAATACTTGACTCTCAAAAAATTGGTACGCTAGGCCTTCTGGCTCTATCTAGCACAAACGAGACACTCTGAACATGAAATATAAGGCCTAGAAAAAAAGTTGTTTGTTTCCTGTAACGCTCTGAAGAAAATAGGGTAGGTAGGTCAATAAAAAGAATTTGCATTATTTTTTGTTCAAAAACGTGTTTTATGTGGATTGGGAGTTGGAAGGGCAGAAAAAACTTTAGGGTAGGGATCTTTTTGAATAAAAAACTTGTTAGGGTAGGGTTACAGGAAACAAACATTTTTTTAGGCCCAATAGTGATTGATTTATGACCCCTCCACTGGGCCTCCAGATTTAGCTACTTAAAATGCTTATATTGACTACATACAATTTAGCATAGTGTGCCAAAAAGGGCAGTTTACACTTCGGATATATGCCTTATAAGATGATTTGTGAAGAAAGAAAATTCTTCATATTTTTTTCCTGTCTGAAAAGGAGGTTTTCTAGGAAACTGCCTCTAGAGGTACATAAGACAGGCTGGAGGGCCTTGGGTGCTGACTGAGTTCCTGTGGACAGGTGCAGTCAAGGTCCCTAGCCAGCAGGGGCTTAGCCGCAATGCGTCCAGCGTGTCATTTGGACACGTAGAACACTGTTTTTTGACAGTTTGGACACCCAAAAGTTTATGTCAGAATTTGCTAAAAATGACTTTACTTAGAAGATAGAAGATGTAGAAGCTGTAGTGTCACTTTTATAAGACACACAAAGCAGCATCTGGCCTAAAAAAGCAAAATCTGTAAAGGTATAGGGTCTATCTTATTAGTAGTATGTATTTTGTACCACACTTTGGACACGCAAAAGTCTATGAAACCTCTATTTGGACACCCTGTTTCCAAATATCCGCTAAGACCCTGCTAGCCAGGTCTGGCTCCATTACCAAGTTCATATATTGAGGGTACATGGTAGAAGAGCACTAAAGAGACTAATGAACGCTAGCATGGAGTGCTGCTCAAGGTCTTAGCCAGCAGGGTGTCAGGGTGTCTTTTTGGCACCCTGGTCCATGAAAAATACCTATTTTGGGGGGAAAAGACACCCTATCATTTTGTCAGAATTTTTTGAAAATACTATTAACAAGTAGATATTTTTAAAAGTTTAATTCTTAAATGATAACTAATGTTGAAGAAATAAAGCATATAATTACTTGAATTGTCAATGTATATGGTCACTATGATAACTTATTTTTTTTCAGTGAGGGGGTTTGGACACCTTGTCTTCTTGAAACCCCATTTTGGACACCCTGTTATGAAAATCCTGGCTAAGACCCTGGACTGCTGCTATTTTGATTTTCAGATAATCTCACTTATAACTTATAAATAGGTAGAGAAACATCAAAGACAGCATTTGTTTACATCTCTCTGCATTTTACAGTCCCATCTCAGGCTAAACATGCTGAGCGATTTGTGCGGCAACTGCCCCTGGAGTGCACTTCACAGGCAAAGAGGCAAGCCACTCCGCAGGCCACTCACCTCCAGCAATTAAAATATGGGGCGAGTTGGTCTTGGGACGTATTAAATTGGGATTTGGGGCGTAATAGTCATGTACCTACTGAAATTCTTATACAATGCCATGTAAATGATATAGATGAAAAAAAATGACGATCCTCCCTGCATTTTTATTTAATGCATTATTTTTGTATTTGCGTTAATGTATTTTACAAACGTACATAAAATGAATGATCTTAATTATCTTATTCATTAAATATGTCAGTCTTATTCTACAAATTGCAGGTTATTTTGTGGTTCATTTCACCTTATTACATGCACGGCAGACTGCCTGCAGACACAGAACCCTATTCTAATGGTTGCGAGATGAACATAATTTATTCATTCATTTTAAAGTCAACGTGAGTAGTGTAGATATGTACCTTTGTTGTTATATGTACGAATTCACTTAGCAATCAATGCGCAGGGAAATGAAGTTAAAACAGGTACCGAGGCAGTTTTGATAGGAGCTGCACTGGTAGCGGACGGGCAAATGAGGAGCCGCACAGGTAGTAGATGCTCAAATCCAGGGCGGATCACCGTGATTCGGGATACGACTACACTCAGTACGCTGGCAGCGAACTTTAGAGATTGCATGTGAGAATGAAACAAGCGGTCAGAAAATTGGCCAATTTCTTAGTTACGCATGTATGGCATTCATAAGTCTATTTTCAAACACTTTTTAAATCAATTACCATGAACTACTACCAGGAACTATTTTAAGTCTATACTTCCTGCTACTACACAGTGCACATGATTTGCGTCATAAGTATTTGTTTGGCATTTGCCAAATTAATTTTATCAACGAAGATCTTTCAAATCAGTTCTGCCATTTTTTGCTGTAAGAATCATGTCCCTCTCCCTCGCAATGTTACAAGGGGAAAGCAGTTGCCAGCCTACTTATTTTCTTCCAGGTCTGCAGTGTACAATTTATAATTTGTGAGGAAGTCAGTTCTAAAGTAACAAATTCCAACCCCTTATCTTGAAATTTGGCATGTAAACATTCAATAATCTAGTGTCACACTTAAACTTGATAAAAATACATAAATGTATATGCATATTGTCATTATGGCCTGCAAGTAAATCTGTAAAAGACTGCTGTCTAAAAACCTCACTTTCTGCAGGATTTGTTGACATGCTGGCAGAAATAGAAATTGTATAGGCTCACAGGCCAAATGTAACTGAAAACGTGCAACATTCAATATTGGGATACATCCAATATGTTACCCATATAATAACCCACCAATTTGAAAGCGGATCTGAAATATCTGACCTGAAATTACGAATCAAGGATCATCACTATTTTGGTACGTCTATCAACTTGACTGGCCATAGTAACCTAGTTGAACATCAGATAATGATTCATGTCTGTATGCTCGGAAGGAATAACACGACAAATCGGACATATTCCATTGGGAATTAACACAGTCGATTTCTTGGGGAATAGTACTGATCCTGAGTAACATAATTCGAGGCTTTCGTACGATCTGAAACGTAAAGAATCTTGATTTTTTCCCCCGAAAAATTGCACTTACCATCCTGAATTTTCTATGCAGTGTCACCCTTCGGCAACGCTGCTTTGTATCAGGAGTGTCGATTGGTGTATTCTTGTCACGTGACTGTCGTAAGCGGTCGTTAGTTTCTTTGTTTACTTCATCGCTGCATAAATCATTGATTGAATTGGGAAAATATATTCACATATGTTCCAAACACAGCGGTCTATCAATATGTAATGACAATTTCTATTTGGGCAGTTTTTCAATTTATACTGCGCCTCATCAAACTGTTTTACGACAACACCCTGCTGTTGCCGGCAAGTGCGTCCCTTAGTAACGCAGTCAAGTAAAAGAGGGCGCTACACGTACCTTCGAGCTTGAAGGAGTACGCATCTCTTCCAGATGTTGTCAGAAGAAATTGATAATGTTGATTTAAACTGTCTGTATAACTAATTATAACAGTACTAGATCTAGTACTCAAATAAATCAATGTATAATGTTGAACACATAATATGATGAGAAAGCAAAGCTTTAAATGCTCGCGCAGCTCGATGATATTTCTGCATTCCCCTTCAAATGCAGTCACAAAGTGTTTGTTATTGTTATCCGTGACGTCATTCCTTACTTAAACTTCGCTGAAACATATTGGAAGCCCCTTCATATGAGCTTCATATTTGTGCAATAACCACACACAGTATGCGTAGCGATTGACCGAAAATATGGCATAAAATTACTACGACTTCAACCTGTTGCAAAATCGTCATTTCACGACAGATTTCATCTAGAATTAAGAGACATGTAGAATTATTTGTGGCGGTTGTAGCAATTTAAACTGCATTGAAATCGATTCACGGAAAGATGAGTAAAGTCATTTTTACCGTGAACATCGAAGTTACGACTTTGGAATACGCGGAATTCCATTGTAACATGACGTCATTTCAATACGTCAGCATTTGTCGCACGTGAGCATGTATGTTTCAGTTGTTGCATAGTTCGGCGTGTGTTGCACGATAGTCGGCGACCAAGACGCTATTTTGACACAATTTAAAGGAAACAATCCAAATTTATTATTTGATTAAGAAATATTTAAAACATGAAACGATCTGGCGGCAAAATGTGCTCTTAAAGCAAAAAGTTATGCTCATTTTTCCGAGGTAATCGAGCGAGCGAGCCCGACGAGAGACGAACAGACAGACGTCAACACCAAAAATCCTGCCATAGTGTGTATCCTGCCATTAGGCATTACACTATATATATACCGTAAATGCTCGCTACGCTGAGCCGGCCTGACGGCCGACTCACTACGCGAGCTATAACTTTTATGGGTGCATACTGCATATATTTGTATATTTTTGCAATTATGACAAGAATGTTGTTGTATATATCTTTATTTTCTAATGAAATTATTTTAGTTCCTCTATGTACCGCAAAATGCGGTTAGAGCGTAATAAAGTTCGTATTCGTATTCGTATAGCTTAAATACTCATTACTTCATTTCATAACTTGTTCTCAAAAATTGCCAGTATTGTAGGTCAAAATCATCAATACCAAGGCAAGAGCACATTTGCACTATAAGTGCAGAAAGATAATTCTAGGGGATGATTTAAACTGTCTGTAACTAATTAAGGTAGTAATCAGGTAGATTAATGTATACTGTTGACACACATATAACTGTTATGGGTGTATATATATCAGGCTGCTGATAGTGTGCAAAACTAAAGGAGTTTTATTGACTATATGGACCATGAAAACTGTCCAATGACTCTAAAGCGCTTTTGAACATTATAGGTGGAAAGGGCGCTATATCAAATATCAATTATTATTATTATTATTATTATTATTATTATTATTATTATTATCATTATTATTATTATTATTGTTATTATATATATATATATATATATATATATATATATATATATATATATATATATATATATATATATATATATATATATATATATATATATATATATATATATATATATATATATATATATATATATATGTATATATGTATATATGTATATATGTATATATATATATATATATATATATATATATATATATATATATATATATATACACATACATATATATATATATATATATATATATATATATATATATATATATATATATATATATATATATATATATATATATATATATATATATATATATATATATATATATATATATATATATATATATATATATATATATATATATATACACTGCGTGCAACATAATCACTGGCCCCACTGCAAGTTGCAAGTGAATTCGGCAAAAACGGCAATGGGACAAGCTGAACAAGACCCTGACTTGTCCTGCTCGACAAGTAATGTTTTGGGCAAAGTCCAACCTCACCTTTGTTTAAAATAGTGGCGGGGGAAGTGGAGGTGCAGGCGGGGTAAGTCAACTTTAGGGGCAGCTTGCCCTGCTGAGTAGATAATGTTTTGCAACCTATGTTGCACCCTGACACACACACACACACACACACACACACACACACACACACATATATATATATAAATATATATATATATATATATATATATATATATATATATATATATATATATATATATATATATATATATATATATATATATATATATATACATATATGTGTGCGTGTGTGTGTGTGTGTGTGTTTGCAATTATGACAACAATGTTGATGTATATATATGTTTATTTTTCTATTTTTGTATTTCCTCTATGTACCGCAAAAGGCGGTTAGAAAGTAATAAAGTTCGTATTCGTATTCGTAGCTGCTGTACCTTCGGTGCTAAAGGGACGTCATCCAGCTCTATGCTCAGAGATAGGCTATAGGCACTACATATAGATACTCTGATTTACCTTAATTAGAACTCTCAAAAATAATCAAGAGAAAAATTAATTCTATTGTTATTTTATATGTCCCATACAGCTCCTAGATAGGAGGATACTATCCTAAGAAGAAGAAGAAGAAGAAGAGCAATGATTGTTGAG
>OZ012691.1:11890679-11945679 GCA_963942565.1 Maea johnstoni | reverse complement strand
TTCAGCGTATAAAGTAGAATCTGCATTAGTTAAACACCTACCAGTACTACAAAGAAATATTCAAAAGCTGAAAGCCTGAAGAATACGTTCACATTAAGCGAAATCATGCAAAGAAGATTCGCGAGTTTACCAGAGGCATATGTATCAGTTCGTCTTTGCACGCTCATAAAAGTACATTATGTAAACATTTTTGGGACGTAGATTTATTACAAAATCCCAACATATCCACCACACATAACCAGACACTGCAAGTATACTGTATAACTGGTTAATTTGGCGTGTACTTAAGTTGGCGTTTTTTTCAAACAAGTATTTTCCCTGTATTTATTTTGGCGTCTGGAGCAGTCAGAACAACGCCATCTTCATGTAGACATATTTTTATGCGATCTTTAATTTGGCGTTGATGGGCATTCGCCAAAAAACGCCAAATTAAAAACCACGCTAAATTAACCAGTTATACAGTATACGTCGGAGGAGAATTATTAGTGGTAACTGGGCGTCATGAAATGCATGTTTAAATCATTGTTTAAATCATATCATCATTCGTTTCTAGCTTTGCCATGTACGTTACAATGCCATGTTCACGTACTGTTGCATTGCGTAATTTACTTCAGGTATGTGAATTCACAACGTCTGTAAGTTACTATCGTCTGAATGCATTCTTGATTATTGTACTCCAAGGAGAATTATTATTGGTAACTGGGCGTTATGAAATGCATGTTTAAATCATTGTTTAAATCATATTATCATTCGTTTCTAGCTTTGCCATGTACGTTACAATGCCATGTTCAGGTATTGTTGCCTTGCGTTATTTACTTCAGGTATGTGAATTCACAACGTCTGTAAGTTACTATCGTCTGAATGCATCTGATAATTGAATTATGGCTGATCCATAACGAAAATATCATTTCTTATCTTTACAGGAAGTGATCTAAAAATCATTGATCTTGAGACTAACCCACCTTCCAGGCCTCAGAGTGGGCACTACCCTGTACAAGTGGACACTGGTACAGAGTTAGTACAGAACGCATCTTCTAGGCCCCAGAGTGGGCACTACCCTGTACAAGTGGACACTGGTACAGAGTTAGTACAGAACGCATCTTCTAGGCCCCAGAGTGGGCACTACCCTGTACAAGTGGACACTGGTACAGAGTTAGTACAGAACGCATCTTCTAGGCCCCAGAGTGGGCACTACCCTGTACAATTGGACACTGGTACAGAGTTAGTACAGAACGCATCTTCTAGGCCTCAGAGTGGGCACTACCCTGTACAAGTGGACACTGGTACAGAGTTAGCACAGAACCTATCTTCTCTTCTTCAGTCTGAAATAATAGGGCAAACCCCACAGACAAGCCCAGAGGGTAAGTATGGTACTGTAAATACATTATAACTGGCATTTAATATTCGCTATTTTCGCAATTCCCATGATAGCGCCAAAAAAAACTTCAAATAAATATCTATATAGTAATAAACATATAGTTCGAGTACTTGGATGCACGAATATAATGTAGCACAAATACCCTCCAGGGTTGCAAAGTTAAAAGTTTAGCACTCCCATTTGAAGCTGAATAGAACATCTAGACATGGCACTCTTTGGTTTTATTTGGAGGGTATTTTATTCCCTTATGATTTATGGGTTTATAACAACATGAGTATGTTTTAGAGGCCTTGGTGAGAAATCCCACAGATAACCCTTTGAGGTGAGCATGGTATCTAGACATAACAATCATTGGTTGTATTGGAGGGTATTTTATTCCCTTATGATTTATGGGTATATAACAACATGAGTATGTTTTAGAGGCCTAAGTGAGAAATCCCACAGATAACCCTTTGAGGTGAGCATGGTATCTAGACATAACAATCATTGGTTGTATTGGAGGGTATTTTATTCCCTTATGATTTATGGGTTTATAACAACATGAGTATGTTTTAGAGGCCTTAGTGAGAAATCCCACAGACAACCCTTTGAGGTGAGCATTGTGTCTAGACATAACAATCATTGGTTGTATTGGAGGGTATTTTATTCCCTTATGATTTATGGGTATATAACAACATGAGTATGTTTTAGAGGCCTTAGTGAGAAATCCCACAGATAACCCTTTTGGAGGGTATTTCAATCACTGCGGGATGGGGGGATTAGCTCTCTCTCTGTAGTATGAGAGGAGGTGTGCGATCGCCGTGGTATGAGTTTTGACCTATTGGTAAGAACTAGGATTTGATTTAAACTCCAAATATGCAAAACCTGTAAATGAAAAATAAAATGTGTGTATTAAGACAATATAATGGTCCATCGGCATTATGGTATGTATCCTGGTCTACTTTTGATGAATTAGATATCAGTGATGGTGATCATTTCGACATATGAATTTCTGAAATGTTCTATGAGTGTGGGCTGCACAACTCTTTAAAATTGGATTAATGTTCTTCCCTGCCGCTTTTCTGTTAAAAAACCTGTTATAAAAACAAATTATTTTTTCGACTATGTAATCTGCTGTCCCAGGTTGTTGACACTATGATGTAGGTGTAGTAGTAGTAGTACTCAGTACTCAGTATTTCTTACCATCATTATTTCATTATTATTATTATTATTATTATTATTATTATTATTATTATTATTATCATTATTATTTTTATTATTATTATTATTATTATTATTATTATTATTATTGTTATTTTTATCATCATCATCATCATCATTATAATTGTATCAATCTATGTACACTCAAACACATTTGAAAATCAGGAAAGCTCTATGTTCCGTGTGTTCCATTACTGCAGATACCGAAGAATCTGAGACCTGCACAGTTGAAAGAAAAGAAGAAGAAGAGTCTGAACTTCTTCCGGGAAAGACACCCACCGCGCCACCGGAAGAAGAAATTGACATCGACCTCGATGACCCGGAAGTTGAAAAGGCAGCAACAACCATTCAGGCGACCTTCCGGCGTAGGTTGTCCAGTAAGATGTCGCAGTCACAGATTGGGCCAAGCAGACCCGCCCTGATGACCAAGAGAACATCTCGTGCACTTCCGGTTATGCGTTTAGACTCAAGCGATGACGTCACTTCCTCCTCAAAGGCCACACAAGCAAAAACCGCAACAGGTCAGTTGAAAAAGGAAACAATAAGCAATTTTGGCAAAGCTGAACACTGCATTTCCTTCAAGTTAGAGTAGATAAGTTATTCATATTTGTAACTTTTCGCATATTGGAATTTTAGATAAAAATCGTCTTTGCTGCTCAAATATCAAAATCATAAAATTACAGTCAAAAAGTTTGTGAAAAAAGGTTGGCTAATATTTTGATTCAGTACTTGATCAGACAGTTAATTTATGTGTTTATCTTATAGGTTCGTACATGGTTGATCATTTTCTTTTGATTATTTTAGAGGACTCCAGTACCAAAGAGGCGGATTCTAGTGAGATAGAAATGAAAAATGTAGTCGAAGTGGAAGAAAAACACCACACTTCACTGAATGGAAAAGCCCCAGAACCAGCAACCAGAGAGGAAACTCCAACGAGAGCAGATTCCCCGGAAGAGGAAATAGACATTGACCTCAATGACCCGGAAGTACATAAGGCTGCAGAGACTATACAGACATCGTTTCGTAAACGCTTGTCATCTCGCACGTCTGAAGCACAAATAAACAACCAAGACCCAAACAAAAGCGAACAGCCAGAGACGTCGACTACGGGTGGGCTAGATAAACCGCCTTTAGAGAGGCGGGATTCAAGTCAACAGGTGGATATGAATGAAGTCGCACGAGAAGAGTTCTTGTCCGAAATTAGAGATGTGGCCAAAGGTAACTTATCATTCAAGATGAATTTGAAATGTTATGTATGAATGTGTTATATAAATGAATATGAATATGTATATATACACACACATGTATATATATATATATATATATATATATATATATATATATATATATATATATATATATATATATATATATATATATATATATATGTGTGTGTGTGTGTGTGTGTGTGTGTGTGTAATGGGGCCATGACTGTCGTTTTTGGGACATGTGCAGAATAGATTTTAAATAATAGCGAATAACGCCGTTTATAATATAAAATCAAATACTGCTTGTCAAATTGCCTTATTCATTCATGTGATTGGATTTTGAAATTAAATGTATTTTCATTTTTCAGACGTAATAGAGGAACTAATTGAGAAGGCGTCCAAAAATGTCGAGTCTTGTGATGACAAGCAGGGCGCAATTGATAAAGCAGTCCTTGCTTCCAAAGGTAAAATGATACTTCATTAAATGAACAACATTGTTGATACTAAATGTATATAATATGATCTAATATGATATGAAATAATATAATATAATATGAAAAGGTATAGTACTATGTATATATATATGTGTGTATGTATATATATATATATATATATACTAGTATATATATATATATATATATATATATATATATATATATATATATATATTTATATATATATATATCCCGACATACTTGTATTGTTGGCAATGGGCGAATTTCACAATGGGACCTAATGGGCAAAATCAACATTTTGCAGAGTTGAGACAAAACGTATGTTCATCTATACACGACTTAGTGCTCCAAAGAGGTTTGCAACGTCTGAATGGCAAACTCGAACGATTTGTCACTAAGAAAATTAAAAAGCGGTTGCCAGACTTGAGTCCGACAGACTATATAGCAACGGAGATTTTCGTCAGACCAGACGCCGATCGAACGGCAATGATTTCTCATATAAATGTGCATTATACCAACCTAATTCATCTTAATTACTTTCTGCCATCTTTATTTCCATATATACACCGTATTGGCAGATATAATGCGCAAATAGTGTCTTAAACGCCAAAAAAGAATTTTTAGCGTTACGTTTCCACGGCTTCGGCATGTATTTTGATGCTAACACTGACAATTAATGAAAAGCAATGTTAGTACTGCAATACAGTCCTGTACACCAAAGAAATTGACCAGTCAGCTGCTAGTATCAGAGTGGAGCTGATGATTGAAATATATATTAATATGTTGAGAAAGCATGTCGATTCAATCTAGTGGTTTATGATTGAGCGATGTGAATATTTTATTATTTTGTATTATAATATTCTTTTTTCCTTTCAGAAATAATTGAGGATTTAATTGAAAAAGCAGCCAAAAACATTGAGTACTATGAGAAACATAAGCAGAGCAACAGCCAGAGCACACCTGATAAAGAATCCATTGCTTCGAGAGGTAATGTGGTCTTTCAACCGATTTACCAATGACAAGATATAACATATTGCCAATTGTAATTGAATCGCTAGTGGCGGTACATACATAATTCCATCGTAATTGTGAGTGCATTTAGGCATAGCCAGTGATTAATAATAGGGGAAACCCCCAATTTCATTATCAACAGTACATCCGTCAAGTAAGATTATGTAGGAAGACAATATAGATAGCAAGTGTGTAATGTGTTGAAGACATATTCCTCTATATTTGAAAGGTAACTAGATCTATCAGAAAGATGTGTAACAAGCAGAAACTGCAAGGCAATGGTCTATGAACCAAAAACGAGTTGGAACAACATGACACATGGCACCACCTATTGACTGACAGGGAAACTAATGGACGAACGTAACCCCCCTTTACTACGTTTCTGTCCGTTTTAAAACATTCCGGGTTCTTCCAAACGGAAAAATCCGGAATCTTTTTACACTCGGACTATTAAGCAGTGCGCACTACCCTTTTGCGATTCATTTTGTAGTCAGTACACAATAACTCATTACAGACAGATATTGCTTACCTCTACAAAAGCGAGAAGTGTCTATATAAAATAATGTAACGAGAGGAATTGTCCAAATGTGACTTGCATAGTTGTTTATCAGGTAGAGTTGCATTTATTCCACAATGCGCTCATCCTTGAAATCTAATAGTAAACAGCTGTTTGCATGTAATCTCCATTTACTACATGTGACACCCAACATACAGCACAGACATTTGATTTCTGCACCAGTCAACCGGGCGTCTGCCAGTGCCTGGTTGTAAGGATCACCCAATGAACAATGTGTGAACAAAATAAGCCAAGGACATCAATGAATCAAAGCTACATTCAGTTCTGAGATCAGGGACCTGTGGTCACATCGATGCCCAGGAAACTGGGTGGCAATCGGGCGTGCAGTCGTATATTATGCCCTGCTGCCCAGGCATTTAGTGCTGTAATTAAATGTCGGAACAGAACTTTGTGATATGTACATCATGGTGTTTATGACAAATGATGAATAAGAAAAATAACGATTTTTAAGCGTTGTGTGTACACACACACACACACACACATTTAACAAGAGGCTCCGCTTTTTTGGTTGCACGGGAAATAAATTTTATAAATGAGAAATATGTATACCTATGTTATATTTTTAGGAGCGACACCGGTGTCGGAAAACGAGTCATCATTACCCCATGTTCGTGAAGGTCAAGGTCAGATGGAACAAGATAAACATGGCGACTCCGGCGGTAAGAATTTCCCCATCAATGCTCATGGCGACAAAAAGTAGCCTGATAACTGGTGAAATCAGATGAAAGTAGATTTTCTGATGGAAAATATTAAATTAGAACACTTCCAACAAGCCTGTTTCAAATATTTTTAGAATCATTGTTAAATCCCAAGCTATCGTTAAAAGTATCAAGGATCCAGAGTTTTTCGGAACTAGGGTTGGATGCCATGTGTCGGCAGTAGAATGAGTGAAGGGGGGGGGGGGGTTGACTGTAACGTGTTCGTGTTCGGCGTTCATTTACACTACACGTCTGTAGTGTAAATGAACGCCCGGCCGCTACGCGTCGCCACCGTCGCGTATTATAATATTATAATTACTTGTGACGTCATCAAAACTGTAAAATCGCTAATTTCACTGATTTAAAAAAGGTTATTTAATTTCCTAAAAGTGTATTCTTAGTACAATTAGTTCATTGAATGTATCCATGCTGTTTGACCAAAACAGAGTGGACGCTATCATACATAACTGGAAGAACCAAGTTTTCAGTAATGAAACAATCCCAGGCGTTCCACAAAGGCATTCGACGTGTTTGAAGCCGCCTAACGGCGGGTTCTGGAACCTCGCGTCCAGACGACAATGTTTCCAAACGAACACGATGTGTGCTGCCATCTATTTAAAGTGTAAGGTACTGCACGGTCTTTTATTAGCTCAATGCTGTGTATCTTTGAGTCAGCATTACAAACAGTGATAGCAGAGTTCTACCCTCAACAAACTCACACAGATAGGGACCTACACCTTTTTAAAATCAATACCGTAAAGAAAAATTTGTGTTGTTCCAGAGGTTAACTCAAAGCATAAAAATGATCATCAAAATTATCCTTTTTGCGGGACAATGCATATACCAATCTCATTTTCAAGAAAAATCCAAATATATATATACCAGTTAGATCAAAATGATTGCTACACTATTATAGTTTGGGTGTGGTCATCAACGAATAATTGATATTAGCTGAGAAGTATATAACAGGGACTCGTCGCAAGCAGATCTGTCTGTGTGACTAGAGGTACAATTACAGCAGTGAATCAACAGATATACCCTGCTTACGGGCAATAGGCGTGCTATATTTTCGAGAGGACCGTCCTCAATGACCTGCGTGCAACACTAATTACATTGCATGCATGTAAGTCGCGCTGGGCAACACAAGTATGCGTCTACTGCGCACCAGGCATCTTCCTCTCTCATTCTAGTTATTTTGGTTGTGTGTTTTGCAGAAGAGACAGCAGAGTCGGCCAACGATGGAGCAGTGCTAGCTAGGCCAGAGAGTGTGGAGCGGCGCGAGGTTGCTGCTGGTAAGATCCTGCATTTTAAGTCAACACAGGGTTGTTGTTGTTGTTTTTTGGAGGGGGGTGCAAAACCGAATATGAACTTTGAATTATTCATAACAACATGGTGAAAGGTGTACAGTGTCGACATTTAATTCCTGCACTAATTTTGCGGGCAGCCCAGGCATAATACACAACCGCGTGCCCGATTTCCACCCAGTTTCCTGGGTATGGATGCATGGATGACCTCAAAACTGAACGTAGCTTTGATTCACAAGCTTCCTGCGTCATTAATGTGTTTGGCTTATTTTTTGACATATTATCTATGGGTGTTTGTACAACCAGGCTCTAACGGACGTCCGGTCGACTGGTGCAGGAATTAAATGTCTGTACTGTATAATCATCTCAAAGACTTTATCATTGAAGGTAAAACATGGTACAGTGTATTGAGATATCACAGTTCCATTTCACGTAAATTAATATAATGTACTTATTAGAGTATTAGAAAAAACGTTATTGTACTTGTGCAACATTCAAATTACAAAAAAAGGTTTGGGATAAGAAAAATTCTGGCACTGCCAGAGGATAAAAAAATAACTCTGGCTCTGCCACAGGATATAAAAATGATTCTGGATCTGCCACAAGATATAAAAATGATTCTGGATCTGCCACAGGATATAAAAATGATTCTGGATCCGCCAGAGGAGAAATGCAATTTCGAGCAGGTCAAAAAGGGATAGGCGTTATTTTAAAATACCTCCTAGCTTTGTGGCGTTGCTGTCCCTAAACATTTCGAAACATACGGCACAAGTTGCATGCCATGGACGTAAGTTAACGCTACCTATAACTTTAGGCCTAAAAAAGTTGTTTGTTTCCTGTAACCCTACCCTAACAAGTTATTGGTCAAAACAATCCCTACCCTAAAGTTTTATCTGCCCTTCCAACTCCCAATTAACATAAGACATGCATAAAACACACATTTTTGAACAAAAAAATAATGATTTTTTTTTACCGACCTACCTACCCTATTTTTCTTCGAACCGTTACAGAAAACAAACATTTTTTTCTAGGCCCTATGCTTGAGTCAGTCAGGTTGGTCAGGTGTAGGTCTTTATGTATATACCACAAATGCTATGCGAGAAAATAGATTAATGTAACACATCAACTTTTCTCTCCCAAAATGAAATGCGTAATCGTCTTCGTCAGTGTATTGATGTAATTTTTGGATTCTTTTCAAATTTCAGAGGTGACGGCCGATCTCATTTTCAAGTCCGCCAAGCACAACATGGAGGCAAATACATAAAATTCACAATGCACAGCTTCTGTTAACCTAGTCTTGCATTGAGATCTTCTTAACAAGTTTCACCTTGATATTTGGTACCTTTGTATATAACTTGGGAATTAAGCATAAATTGACAAATCATTCACACAAGAGATGAGATTAAATATGTATTTTTCAAATATTCGCAGAAAGGTACTATGGTCACAGCTATAAAAGCAAAATTATCTGGACGTTTTGGCAGCCACAGGCACGAATGGGTTACTATTGATATTACTAATCAAATGATTGCACTGGTAAAGTTGTATATATTGCTTTTTGTTAAAAACATACCTAAGCGTTCAAACTTTAAATAAATAGCATACATTTTATTATATACGAGTGCCTTATACGCTAAATGTTTATATTTCAATATTAGAGGTTCAGGGTGATTAGCTCTTAGGAAATAAATACGTCATTCATTTCATAGTTGTTGCGTTATTCTTATCATTTGTTTTCATTTAAAAATCTAAATAAGGGTCACAGTAAGGCAAGATTGCATTCATCATGGTTCTTTTCACGTATTCAATAAGCTCCAAAATCACTCCCCTGTATGATAATCCAGGTATGCTTATCTGTATGCTTATAATTTTGGGTTTAAGACTACCGGTATTAGTTATTCATGTTACTCTGTTTCTATTGTTCGTTTAATGTTCTTTTTTATATACGTATGTTAATTTTGTGATGCAAATTACAGTCAGAAAATATGCATACATACATTCATCAATAACATGCCTGTACCTCCTAGATCAAGTTAAAGGTGCGTGTAAAGATGTTCTATTGGATGCTACGGCAATAAGGAATACCTAACTGCCCCTCACCACTGCCAGGGTTCAAATCAGGCATAAGAATTGTGATTAGACATTAGATAATTTTCCTTGGATATTCCGGTTTTCTCAACTGTTAGCCACAGATTTGTTAAGAATTAACATGTATATTGCAGTAAAATTGACTATAAACAATTTTTTCAAATTCGAAATGATGATAAAAGTAGCGTAGATGGTGAACCATCATCACTTCCTACCATCTACGAAAGGAGCATTACAAAAGCCCTGTGTATTACAATGCCATGTAGGCTAAATATAGACTAGCTCGTAATGACCAGAGTACACATGGGAAACCATGCGGTGTACGTAAAAAACATAACGCAACTTAGTATATCCTTACAACTTTATTGACCTTAAATGTGTGTTTTTTGCAATCTTTAGATATACAATGCGAATGGTAGTTATGAATGGAATGATCGCGAAAGAATGAAAGTATCCCCATGTTTCAAAAAATCATGAAGACGAGTTGTACATGAATCTGAGATAATTCTAATGGTATCCACTGGTCTGATATGAATGTCGCATAAAATACTAGTATGGTTTGATGAAATATAGTCTAAACAATATGAGTAGTCGAAAGTTGTAAATGAATCAACACGTTAAATGAAAATATGTCAATAATCTAACTCTATGCTATCTGGTGGCTATTTTTCCATTTAATACAACTGATGATGTTTGATGTTGAACAAAAACCGGCTTAGTATTAGTTCCATGGTTCCACTTTAGGCCTCTGGTGGCGCCACTGTTTCGCCGTATATTTTCACGAAGGCTTCTACGTCGACCTTGCCGTCTTCCTTTGGCATGCCCTCCAACACCTTGTTAGCAATTTCTTCGTTCCATTCTGGGTCAGCCACTTGACCTACTTGGCAGACCTCTTCCGGCGTCAGCTTGCCGCCACGCTTCTTGATGGCGCGGCGAATTCTCCTCCTGATTCTGGCAGCCCTGGAGAGATAGAAAACGGTTGGCTTTAGATTGAGACAAGAAATTTTATGTAGCATTGAGAGTGTTAGGTATGCCCTACAACAGTTGCCATGACAGAATATTGTTTTCTAACAATGAACGTTGGGAAAAGCATTGTCAGGATCCCAATACAAGATTAATATTGGGCTCTTAACAATAAACGTTGTGATAGGCATTGGTAGAATCTCAATACAGTAAAACAAACAAATTGACCAATCTGCAGCGATATTCAGAGTGCAGCTGATGATAAATAACATTATCACCAGCACAGCTGTGATTCTTGATGCTGATTGGTCAGTAGGTGTTGGACCTGCAGCCGTTCACAATATGTGATATTATTTTTCTTTTCATGTTCAAAGGAGCAGGCGATAAATTCGTTACACTCTGTTAGAAAGTGTGGTCCGGCCTCCTGTCCACCCCCATACATAGGGGTGTAAATAATATAATTGAACAGCAAACTGGCGAAGTTACCGTTTTGGTAAGAACATGGTTTAAGAGCTATGGTTTCCAGTGTGTGCGGCTAAACCCCCCCGCCCCCCCTCTCAAATATTGACAGGCCCAGCCCCGTCAAATAGAAAAATATAGATATTGTAGTAGATAGTGTCTAACGCGTTTTGAAAATTTCGATAAGTTAATAAGTAATCGAGTGCATTCAGAAAATTGATTACAACACGGAAGTGGTACGGCGTGTCTCTCCGTCTAGACAAAACAACTGATAACATTCCTTATAAGGTCAATTGGGGCAAGGATCATACATATTGGGGCCAAAAAATAACTAGGTTGCTAGGTGCATATTTCATTCCCCGAAAGTTAGTTTCTTTACCTATAAAGAGTATGTCTGGGGTCTGAACAAATATGTGTCCCTCACCCGCCCCCACCATTCTTGGCATTTCATTGCTGAATAAACTCTTTAGGCATTCGAGAGAGATTCAGTTGAGAATATTTCTGCAGGCATAGGTGCAATGGAATCTAGTGAATTATCCGTTATCACAACTTTTGCTGTCATTTATGTCTTCTTTATGAGTAGACATAAGTTGACCAAGTAAAACAGGCATACCTTGGGATAAATAAACCCAAGTCCCGACAAACTACTAGATATAGTATCATTTTTTTCAAAAGGTTTGATTTCATGCTTTTGCACTACCGAGATCTGTTCTCCCGGGAGGGAGGAATGCCAAATTAATTAGCTGTGTTAAATGCTTTGAAAACGGCACTGACTACGCGAAAGTTAAGATACGCATATTCAAAGCTGCCTACGGTACCTCATTAAATCGCTCATCCCTGGAGAAAGAAGGGTGAAAGGAAGGGAGGAATGTGGTTAACGACGCTTTCAACAGCTTAGATCATATCGCGACGAGATAGAACCCGGAACCAGGAAGAAATTCACTTCTCTTCCCGAATAGTCGTTCAGTTGCAGAAGGACCATATACAGCCCTCCACAACGCCGCACATTTATATAGCGACCTTGCCACCCCGCTTACTTACTTGTGGTTGATGACAGCAAGACCCATCATAAACTCTATAAACTGCTCCAATGAGAGAGTTGTTTCCTCCGTAAGTTCTGCAGCTGCCGCGATGGCCTGAAATTATATCAATAATTCGAACCAAAATATGCAAATCCTTTCTTTTAATGTGTTGTTAAGACAGGTAGAAAGCTGTGCTAGCTAATTGCAGAGTATACGTAAATACGTAATAGAAGATAAATTGCCTGAAACAAATAAAAAGTACGAGATACTTGAAGAAAGGGGGCTTAAGTAAGTTTTCCATGTGTATTTTTAAACCAATATTGCGAAATAATATAAATGTTATTTTTTCAAACAAAATGGTCATTTAATCAGTGAAGTAGTGCACTCAATTTGCTCCAGTTCGAAGAAATGCATTCTGCAAGATATATCATTTATTAGTAACCTGCATATTAGGCCAAAAAAAAAAAAAAAACGGTTTCTCATCCCAGAGATTTTGAAAATCCGTCAGGCAGCCAGGGATTTTTTTTTTTTTTTTTAATTTTTTTTTAAGGTGTTCATGTATGGATGTAGATATATCATAGAAGACCTTTGTATGAATGGTATCTTTATTCAATCACAACAGAAACACTTTATTGAAAAGTGAAAATAGTGGGCATGAATGTAGTTTGATCATTTTTTGTTGTGGATCTCTTTTCATGCACTTACAGGAGGAGGTCTACACCAAATCAATATTAGGGCTGTCATCGATACTGCCTGTATCGATGAATCAACAAAAAAAAACTTACCGATTATCGATATCGAAGAAGGCCCAAGATATCGATTTATATGCAAATTAGGTTAATAAAGTTTAATTTTAGGACAGCATTAAGTCCCCATCACAACCGTGCACTTCCATTCAATTTATACTAGAATTCACACATACAATATGTGTATGTGTGGGGGTCACAAGGACAATCCACAATTCCATGCTGCAAGCGAGTGATAGTCAAACTCAGCTGGCGGAGATCCCCATTAATAGGTGCAGCACCTGCTGCTCTCCAATGAAGTCAATATGAATCAAAGTACCGAATTGTTAATTATTTTATCGATTATCGAATTGATAAAAAATTCCCACCAATGACAGGCCTAATCAACATGCATCCTTTGTGTCACAGAAAATTATTTTTTATGTGGTTTTGAAGAAATTAACAATTGGCTGGAATGCATTTAGGCGTTGGTCTTTCCAAATGATCATTACTTCTCTTTGAAAAGTTTGCGTTTTCTTTTCAAAACCTTGCCGTGGCTGTCCAAGCACCCAGTGCATATAGGATAATAAGCATCAGTTTGTGCCCCTTTAACAAAATATGTGTCTCCTGCACAATTGGTACATATCAGGGGGAAAATGCCACTGGAGTAGTAGGGAATTTCAATTGGATTTAGGCAATTGATATCTTTGCGAACAAACACCTTGCTGAGTATGTGCTCCTCACTACAATCATTTGGAATATGGTCACTCATGACTGACCCACATGAGAACTCAACAGCCTCCAGAGGATAGCGCGGTGCACTGGGAAAAAAGGAGAAAAAAAAGTGAGGACCAGGGGGGGTTTGAGGTGACCAGGCAGGGGATGAGAAACCGGATACTTTTTTTTTTTGGCCTTAGATCATTTTTGCAGATAACCCTAGGATTTATAAGCGTGCGCTGAAGATTGAGAAAAAATATCACTTTATACCAGAAGTCTTATCGCATATGCATTTTGATCGTCCGAATGATCGTAAGCTAAAACATATTAAACCAAACCGACCCATACAAGGACTCCGCGAATGAGCACAAAGAATGTATCAGAATTAACGCAGATTGAAAAGGTTTGGTGGCAGAGCTTTAACCCATTACTGCTTAGCAGTTATTCTTGAAATTGTCGTCTCAATCTTTGATACTTTTGACAATAACCTATCAATTAAGAATGATTTTACAAATTATTTGAGTAATGATCTGGTGAACATTTCTCTTTCAAATATGTTCATATAAATGTTGTTGTTTTTCTATTTTGCTGAAAGATGTCACCAGATTTCTCTCAAACAGCTTCAAAGCAGCTGACTACGTGACAGTGTTTTTCAGGTTTGACCTTTTGGTCGGTTTATTTTCTAAATTTTACCGTAAGATATATTTCCGGTTGGAGGTGGGTTGTTGTAGACGACCATAAAACCGATGATGCAAATAAATGGCTTGAAGAACGATACGTGTTATCATTGAATAATTATCGACACCAACATACGCGTAAAAAGTAATTTACAAAGAATGATTTACTTTGTTTAAATGTTGACCTGTCTTGATGTATAAAGTTGATTTTAATAACAACGTACTAGAATAAGGGAATTAATTTCTCTGTATGAATTGGTGCAGCCTTGTTCCTCGTACTGTATTAACTTCCAAAGCATGATTCACTTTGTTTAAATGACGACCAGTCTTGATGTATAAAGTTGATTTTGATAACAACGTACTAGAATAATAGAATTCATTTATCTTAACGTATTGGGACAGCCTTGTCCCTCTTGGTAATTTCCAAAGCATGATTAACTTTTCGTGAATGTCGACGAGTGTTGATATATTAAGTAGATGTTAATAACAACGTACTGCATTAATGGAACTCATTTATCTTTAGGAATTGCTACAGCCTTTTTCAGCTCCATGACAACAGAAAACGACATTGAACTGGTCTACGCCTTCCCAAATAAATTGGTTAAACATAACCAAAATAACTTTCCACCATTTAAGTAAAAACATGCATATCGTAGTAGTTTTTCAGTCATTCATTTAAACGACAAACTTTTAAATCATTATTTTGGTCTTAATTACACATTGCATATATAGTTTCGACGATACAAAAGATATCAATCTTGGTAGATTTTGGTTCCACTCTCTTCTGGGGTATCAGTTTCTAAGTTTTAATCATTTTTCTGCTATTTTGGATTCAAGTCTGTCATCGTAGTTTCCTGAAAAGGGTATAGATATGAGTATAACCTTTCATACTTAAACCTAGGTTTTCCATTATTGTAGTAGTGTATACTATGGTCCTGTAATCTAATAAGTTGATATCTATACTGTAGATCACTTAAATATGGCGTGAACATTATATAGCGTAATAACAGTACTGCCCTGGATAGCGTGATCTAAGTATAGCGGTGAACGGGAACAGCAGCAGCAATTTCAAGTAATAATTGAATAAAGACGAGGATTTTATAATAGCGCATATGGGCAGAGCGCTATTATCGATAAGTTATCAAATGTTATTCGCATGAACAGATATATACTCAGCACTAACATTTTATTTGTGACAATATTGAGGACATACTGGTATAGGACAATTATCTTCACCTATAACGGTGTAGTGTACATGTCAAATGCATGTGCATATCATTCCTTCCTTGCAATCGAAATAGGCTATGCCACTGACATCTTGCAGTATCCTATTGAAATTCATTTCTAGAGGTGTGATAGGTAAACCTTTAGCTACATACCACTTTCTCGGCCTCTGTGTAGCCCTGCATATCCAAGATGGCGGCCAGCTCAGTCATGTTGATGTTTCCTCCTGCCGCCTGAAAGTATGATTGGTGCTGATACAGTACAGACATTTAATCCATGCACCAGTCGACCGGACGTCTGACAGTGCCTTGTTGTACAAACACCCATGGATAACATGTCAGAAAATATGCCAAGCACATCAATGACCTACGAATCTTGCAAATCAAATCTGCGTTCAGTTGTGAGGTCATCCATGCACTTATGCCTATGAAACTGGGTGGCAATGGGAGTGCAGTGGAGTAGTATGCCCCGGCAACCCACACATTTAGTGCAGGAATTAAATTTCGACACTGTACTGTACAATTTGATTATGGCATATTTCAATTTAGGAAATTTAACATTTCGTCAGAACAGCATTGAAAATACGGGGTTATAAAGATTTTCTTTCATTCCAAGAGGTTTTTCTTTATCATTAGTATTGCTTGCATAAGAGACAAACCATCCGACCAATCTCAAAAGCTTCATACAAAAACATCCACATCAACAATATAAAACATCACCATGATGGGCAACTATAGGAGCCAAAACAAGAGTAACAAAAATACAAGAACAGCAGGACTAAAGGCACCAAGAACAAATGCCTGAGCATCTACAACAACAACAACAACAACAACAAACACAACAACAAAAACGACGACAACCACAACGAAAGTAGTAACAAGTACATTTAGGGTGCTTTTAGATGACATCGCTTCAAATATACATCAGATGGCTGGAAAAACGTGTGTACTACTGCACTAGGTTAAAATAAGTTGGATAGATATAGCCATATAAAGAGAGTGCCAACATCCAACTGAGGAATCAACTGGTCAGTATCAATTTAGCGAGGTAAATTAAAAGTAGAGAGACCATCGATTCAAAATCACTACAATGTTTGAGACATGCATTGCATTAAGACAGCACTGTATACATCCTTGGCATGTTTAAGGTGCTTCAGTAGGGGCTTAACGAGTGTAATCCGACATCCCTATAATACAACCGGTATGACAATGATGTCAGAGGGTTCATATGATACACATATGTCGAGCACATAGATAACCAGCCTGCCTGAAAAGTAAAGCATTAAACACCCGGATAGTTCAAACCGAATCAAAATATCAATTAAGATAAGGGGCAAATAACAAAATAACAACAGCCACACCTTTTATTTGATGATTATAGTTTGCACCAGTAAGGTTGAAATCCAATATGGGTTTATGAGTGATAATAACTTGAAGCATGCCACAAAATAAACGTATATTATGGTGACACCTCTATACAGCTCATTCCTGAGGTAACTAACTTCCTAATTTACTTGCTCGACGTCATTTTACAATCACTGTCCAGCCACAATGTACATGACCCCTTGATCCCAGTTAACAACTGTCTCGTTAGTGACAGCTGTGGTATGCCTGTGTTCGGTAATGTGAGGTACATGATAAGTCTATAATATTTGAATTTCGAGTTGTTGTTTGACGACGTTCAAGGGAACAGTATTGCTATGTCGTACTGATGTAGCTTAATAAGTAGACAGCGCCTAATGACCTTTCTATGATCTAAAATGTGTTGATGATAACCCTTATGCTGGTGGCTTATTTGGCCGATAGAAAATGATGCAAAAAAACTTAAATAAATGACTGAAACCCTGGTACATGGTACTAATATGAGAGTACTCAGCGAGAGCTATCCAATGAATGCCAACATGTCAGGGTTTAGGAGGTTTTTGAAAGTCTAATCGTCGTTGTTCTTTGGACAAAATAGCCTCAGCAATGAAAAGGTTAAAAAATAAATAAATCGGAATTACCTTCTCCTTAAACCACGCTTCAACTTCCTCCTTGGTTGGTCCTTGTGCCGCCATTGTGAAGACAGTGTAGAAACTACAATATAGAAGTATATACTGTAAATCACTTAAGTATAGCGGGAACAATAAGATAGCGATGATAGCTCTCTGCCCATATGCGCTATTGTAAAATCCCTATCTTTATTAAATTCTTAATTGAACTTGCTGCTGCTGTTCCCATTCACTGCTATACTTAGATCACGCTATCCAGGGCAGTACCGTAATTACGCTATATAATTTCAACGCCATATTTAAGTGATTTACAGTATTTCATTGGACAAAATTTTCTCGAATGCTGCGTATGGACATGTGTTCATAGTTTATAGCGAAATATTGACATAACGCTATTTTCTTCAAAGATCGCTGTGCAAAATAGAATGATATCATTAGGATTTTCGTTTTTGCGAGATTCCTCTAGGCAAAAATGCATGGCACGATAAATTATCAAATCAAGATATTGCGTTTTCATGTATAAAGAATCTACTGCCTCTGGATGAAAAACATGTTCTTTTTCCCCTGGAGAAAAGGCTACCATTTTACTGATGTCCTGCGTCGTCTTGAATTTGGAATTTTGTTTTTCGTCATATTTATGTCAATTGTGGCTAATTCGTGACTAGCCAGTTGTAAGTAGTGGGGTAAACCTGAGTACTCGGCGAAAACCACTGCATAACTCCAAGTCACTAGCAAATTTCTCACATGCCCAAGCCAGGATTCGAACCCAGGCAGTGGTGAGAGACAGCGCGCAGTCAGTGGCGGCGCCTTAGACCACATATGTTTTCGACTGGGACAATTTGAATGACCCTGTCGTGTCAAAAATTTCTTGTTGTATAGTAATGATAATCTCCTTATAAAATATAAGTATCCATTATAACTGAAAGCTCTCTATGCATTGACAAATGGCAGTTTTGCTTGAAGTCAATGGTGTAGAATCTAAAGTTATTCATATATACTAGCTTTCAAAACGTGCTCGTGTTAGCCGACAGATGTAAAATGTCCTCCTATACCAATCCATAGGCACAATGGATTACTATTTAGGGTGATGAAATGGTATACGAGAAGATTTTCTTGCAGTACTTTTGTACTGTCATAATTACAAACGTATTACCAGTTATAAGTGTAATGTTATTTCCTTGCGAATACTATATTTTTTTGTCTATTTTTCTATATTTCCTCTGTGCATATTTCAATCTATAATATATGTTTACTGTTACGATTTAAAGTATGCTTTTGTAATGTACTCATTACAGTCAATAAACTTACTGAAAAGAATACTGTGAATTTGTTTATGGCTGGGTCAAGTGGGTAGATCTTAACCCATTAACACTCAGGGCAGCCAAAAGAGGCCTGACAATTTTGAAAATATTTCAATTTCAAAAGCACTTTCTTGAAAACTTTTGAGGGAGAAATGTTGATCAGAAGCCAAACAACAACTCTTCTTTAAATATTTTGTGAACTTTCGCTTCATTCACAAAATATTTTCAAAAGTATGAGAGAAGCAGACGATCCATCTTCAGGATCTCCTGAGCGTTAATGGGTTAATAAACCAACACCTCCAAGGCGTGAACAACGTATGTTATGAACACAGTTCTTCGCTTTATTGTTTAAGCACTTAACTCATTAATGCTTTAGAGTTCCTTCAGAAATTTCCGTTAGGGTCTATGATGCTTTTGATATTAACTTTTGAACTGAGAATGATTTACAAAAAATTGAAGAAGAGTTGTTGCTAATGTACTGATTAACATTTCATCGATTAGTTTTCTATGTTTTTGCCTACATGATTTCATCAAAACTGACAATATGGTTTTGGCTGCTGTGAGCATTAATGGATTAATTAGTTAAGACCTGTGTCTAGATACCATTTCGTAATGCAATGACCAGCCTCCAAGATAAGAGAAGTGCCATGTTCTACGAAATTGCCAGAATTTCGGGGGAGTTTGGAATTAATATCAAATTACCCGGAACCAATGTATTCATGATTCTACTTCAGTACTTGGTAAACCTTGTCCGAATATACCAGATGACCTTATGTAAAATATTTGGATAACTGCAGCGAATCACATTGCTAATATGTGCAGATGGAAAATGAAGCAGGGTGTTGGCTAAACCTTAATATGACATAAATAGTCGTGACCCACCTCAATGAATGCTCTGAACAATGAATAAAGATTACGGTTGACACGGCATGTTTCATGTTTACAATTCCTAATGTATTTAACCACTAATATATTCTATTTTCTGGTTTCCTGATTATTATTATTATATTGTATGATTTGTATTCTATAGCATATGCTATAGTCAATAAAGAACATATATACATTTCTATGTAAATTTGTTCCTAGATTACACAAGAAATGTCACTGTATCTTTCTTTCGTATAGTGTTGCCTATCTGAAACGTCTTCACAAATAAGAGGTAATTTACAGCTCTGTTGTCAATTTGTGGACATGATATGCTTATACAACCGATAAAACGATAAGTAATCCAATATGACTTCGCCATAAATATACCCCTCATAAATTCCTGGGCATGCTGTTGTCCAATATCACTTCAGTATTTATCAAACCCCACTTCACGAATCATTATCAATCAAAGATAGGGCATTTCCGAAAATTTAGCTTCAGTCCAGTAGGGATTGTGATGGGGTGAGGGGGGGGGGGGGTTAGACTAGGTTCCTAGTCCCTAAAGAGTTGACCGGGAATCGAACCCGGGTTGTCTGCGCCGAAGGCAAGCGTGCTAACCACTTGACCAACGCAACTGCTAATAAAGCAGTGTGGTGTAGTACCATATATGGTAGATAGATGGCACCACCTGATCCTCTGATCTCTAGAGGTTTTACTCAAACTGAATCCTGGTGAGATAAGTGTAAACTAAATGGTCCACTTTGGCAACCTAGAATATTTGGTGCTTGGTAACAGAAAATGACATAACAGAAAAATACATATGACAGCCTAGAAATCTAAGCTAGGGGGGGGGGGGGGGGGGGCTATCGTGCTCCCTGCTATACCATGAGCCGAAGATTAAGGTGTGCCTAAAGGGGCCAAAATCCCCCCTTCCCAATCAATTTAAACGGATCAAGAGTTGAAGAGGGGGTAACATTACTGAAGCTCTGCAGTGCAACCCACAGACTAAATCATAAAATCAGTTCCAATAATCCCCTTAATCACAAAATTACCACTCGTATCTGTACATCCTACACAAAATACAAATGATTACATCCTCAATTTAACATACGATTTACGTTATTTCCATTTCTTAGTATATGTAATTGCTACCTTTCTATATAGTTAAGTGCTTGGCACTATGTTTTTATCATCAGTTTCACAATATGTATGGAGTTGAAGCAGATACTATTCAGATAACTTCTATCATACTGTTTGAACGTATATGAATATGAATCGATACCCGTACATTCGCCAATAGGTTTTTCCTGTCTTCCACTATTATGCTGGTGTCCTAAGAACCAAAATGCAGGTACTTTCTATCTGGGGAGACGTTTAATCCTGGTTTAAATTGTCCTACCCCAGTTAAATATGTCCGAGGATGGAACATATAAAACTAGTTTTTATTGTCTTTCCACAATTATGAAAATCTATTTGCCTCACCCTTACCGGTGATACATGTACGCCTCTTCATACTGCCATGTAAAGCCCCTCCCATGAGCATAAATTCCCCACCTCGCATTTTTACATAGGTAATGAATATCTAAATAAGTGAAATAAGCGAAAAGAATGAATAAAGAGAAGGAACAAAAATGTCTGAACTTAAGTGAATGGGTTCAACTGAGTTGTTGAGATAAATGTAACTGATTTACAAAATCTTTAAAACAAAATAGGTTTATCCAGTCAATACAGATGTGCCCCTGTTTTCAAATCCTAACCTTAATTGAAAACTTGAGTCAGTCTTAATTTAAACCTTGAGTCAGCCTTAAATGAAAACTTGAGTCAGTCTTAATTTAAACCTTGAGTCAGCCTTAAATGAAAACTTGAGTTTTCTAGTCTAAAGAGTAATAGGATCAACATACCTGCTGGATTAAGGTGTGTCTGCGTTCACTGCCAGGTGCCGACTGACCGTTATTAATGATAACTACTGTTGACTGCTGATCAGGCTGACGTGTGCTGGCTCCCTATCTTGCTGTGTGTCTACATACAGTGATAGCCTGGTCATGTGCTCTGACGAGTGACTCAGATATAGCTGGACGAAAGATAACAGGGAGAAGTAGCTTTGGGCCAATGTTAACCCTTATGCTGCTGATTGCTAATTTTGCCTAAACAAAATGATGCAAGAAAGCTGGAAAAACGACTGGGACCCTGGCACATGGGTACACATCTAAGAGTGCTCCGCGAGTTACCTAATGAATACCAATATGACAGGGTTTAGATGGTTATCGAAAATCTTTGCATCATTGTGCTTTGGACATAAGTAGCATTGGAAGGGTTAACAAACAATCACTTTTGGCCCAATGCGCAGTAGACACAAACTTGTGTTGTCCAGACTAACACGCCTGCAGTGTAATCAGTGCTGCACTCGGGCCATTAGGGGCCATTTCCTCGATTTTCTAGTGTGCCTATAAGCTGGAAGCTGGGTATATCAGTTGATCCCCTGCTGAGATCACTACCGGAGGTCACACCGCGAGATATGTTGGTGGTAGGTCCCGCCGTTTTATAGTTTGGAATCTAGTTTTTCGTCACTTTTTCTGCCTTATTGGGTCAGTCGTGACTAGCCAATTGTAACTGACGGTAAAGACCGGCAAAAACCACGGCCTAACATCAAGTCACTGGCAACTTTGTTGCATGCCCGGGTGGGACCGTTTTATAGTAGATTGTTGGGTTTATTTTTTTCAACCAGTTTTCCCTTCTTTCATTTGACAATTCACCTTATTTAAACTATATATTGCCTGAAAAGTCTGATGTGGAATACATTTAGCATCACAAAAGTACCCTTACAGCAGGGTGTAACATTTTTGTAGTAAAAACATGCATGGTGTTTTTAAACGGAGCTACTCCCCACATTTATGAACTGGGTCTTTGAAATTTCACGTATGTGGAGGAAAGATCGGTATAGAGGGAAACGTATTACATATTTTTTAAATTTCGCCCCATTCAAATTTAATAACCATTTCTTTCGCAATTTTTCTTGAAAATGAGAAAATGTGCATTTTTTTATTTTCGCATTCCATAACTTTTAAAGAAAATCGAAATTAGAAAAACTGTCTTAGCACTTGTAGTGAAATGGTTTTGCCACCTAACAGCCAATTAGCAATGCCTAATTACTTAGAAGTTAGTTATCTCTCCTTATCTACTGAAGGGTGATCTGCTCATCAGGGTGCCCAGACTCACACAAGGGGACTGCTTCAATGCTACTCAAAAGAAATGAGTAAAAATTGAAAAAAATATGACAGATCTCTCTTCACAATACTTTTAGTTATTTCTAAATGTCGCACAAATCCGTTTACATCTCAAATCCGAAATGTTTGAAGTGACCACAGTTCAATTTTGTGACGAGCCAAAAACTGTATTGCTTGTGTGCAAACCTATGTGAGTTTTTGTTAATTATTCTCTTATTCTGAGCTGCTCAGTAATTATCTAGACAGTCACAGTCAATCTGATTATGAGGGAAAAGGGGTAGAATTTAATATACATGTATGTACAAAAAATACCATATCACAGTGGCAATATCACTACCAATATACGAAGTCGTTTATGGTGTGCTATGTGTGCAAGTCTGACTAGAACAATCGGGCATTACTATATATGATAGGCAGATCAGGTTATAAATAGTTACGAACTCCCTCACTCACATCATGATAGGGCAATCCACAATAAGACTAAGCGACAAAATGTAGCGAAGTATCGTCCCAGCGAACAAGAACCAAGACAAATATCTCACATCATTTTTCATTTAGCAAATTGCAATATCATTATCAGGGCGTCAATAGCATGTCGAGAGGTCAATAGGATGAATAGCATATGTACAATCAGTAAGAGGTATTCACCTGGACAGAAAATCAGTGTATGGGTCCTTACATCTGCATTGGCCAACACATCGAATGTGCAAATGCATAGTAGGCATACAATTTACAGTAAACATTGAGCTGGCTATTTCTCAACTGACAAATTTGGAGTTTGGAATTTTACTTTTCGTCACTTTTTCTACCAAGTTGCAGCTAAGTCGTACCTGGCCAAAACCAGCGCCAAACCCCAAGTAACTGTCCCAGGTGGCTCGCTTGATAAAGTATGCACATCTACACATCATTTGCAATATCTGTACAGTTATTGATGTCAACTATGATAAACTACTTGTTGTTTATTTTTTCAACCTTTATTACAACATTCATTATATACAAATCATATATTTACACACGTTTACATTTGATCATTTCACATTTGGTTTGAGGTTCACCCTAATTGTCCGATCAGTTTAGGGTTTCCTCCAGTTTTCCTTTATGAAGATTTTAGTTTGGGTTCAGAAACAAATTTTGAAAATCTCAACATGATTACAAATATAATGCTACTTTTATATATCCAGTCCACTTCATTCACAACTTGGCCGGTTCCGTCTGTTTGTGGGGTGTGTTCATGGTAGATATCTCTTCTATGATCTTGAAATACTCATTGAGAATTGCTTTCCCTCAAAAGTCATGATTGATCACTTATCTTTGACCCTTGACACCCAATAGATCATAACAATTAGCAACTTTACTAATGCCAGCTCGTGTAGTCCTACATCAGGTTTAAGACTGGCCAGCATTGTCTGTATTTCATTTACTACATTTATATACAATAGACTATCTTATATGTATGTTCATCACTAGCAATTTCCCCGATGGATAAACCCCTCTAGACTTAAGAACATGGGAACATGGATTCTGTTTGATAAGCAGAGATGTATACATACAAAAGCAGGTCATTATTGAGAACCTGCAGTATTACATTTGAACAATGAGTTTGACAAGGTTACGTATAAACAAAATTATTCTTAGAGCGCAAGATATCTGGTTCGAATTCACGACTTGAACTATATCATTTAGGAAAGAGCAATCTAAATGCATCTCCTAATGTGCCTAAGACCTCTTCTGACAGATTTTTTAAAGCGGCACCAGGGGCCATGGTGCTTTGTTTTCTGCAGAGAGTCTGAGGGAGCATCCTGTAAAAGATTGTTGTTGATGTGGTCAATATCAGAGAGGGCATCAGCGTTCTCCTGGGAAAGATCCTTTTCTTGGTCCTCAGCCATCAGGGCATTAATACCACTCTCTTGAAAACCATTGTTGTCAAGGCTGTTACCAGGCTGAGGACTGCTATACATGTGTGAGAGATTGCTGTTCTGTGTGTCATCAAACAGGTCACTGATACCATCTTCCAGAGCATCCATAAGATAATCTTTCACCACCTACAAAAAGGAACAGGCATTTATCAAGGGAAATAGAACCTCTTAGAAAATACACATACCCCAAAGATAAACTATGTATTTTGAATATGATTTATGATACCTATTCTATTGTTGAATAAAAGTTTGAGATGACTTACTCAAGTAATCTTGTTCTGTTCATATCCGACCCAACCCCATAGCTGAGTGATATACAAAATAGACACTAACTACTTGCTGTCTCTCAGCTCTATTTGGGTACAACTTCAGCAATCAAAGGGTATGTGAGAATTTTGGCAGTGTCTTATGGTTAGAGGATGGCTTTTCTCTGAGTATTCTGATTTTCTCCACCATCAATGACTGAATACCCACTATTTACCCTCACTATTGCCAAAAGATAGCACTTCCTCTGGAATCAATTCATATTCCATGGTTTATATTGAGAAATTAAGTTGGCCCATATGTTTCCGTCTCTTAGTGAAAGGTTTCGTATTGTGAATACTGATACTGAATTAAAAGGTTCTTACCACAGGTGCTGGTATCCTGGTTGGTCGGCCAAAGTTAGGGCCAGTAACCATATGATTTGGACCTTCCTCCCATCGCACAATTTGTTGGTTTTCGACGATACACCATTTCAGAGATATCATCTTGTCGGATGGAAGAGCAAAGGTGAGGCGCCATGACCCTGGCCCATTTTGTCCACGCCTTGCAAATTTTGGTTTTGATTGGTCCCAGTTTCCAAGAGCTTTGATATCGCCAAGTGCTCCCAGCCTTTCACCCTTCTTCAGGAAGTATTGAGTGGTAATAGATGTTATTATATTTGGCTGGTCTCCATATTCGCTTATGAGGAATCCTGAACTGATGCCAGTGGACCACGGAATGTCAAGATTGACTGGAATGTACCCACACTTCTTTCCTTTTCCTGAAATAACAGATAGTTCTGTCAGAATGTTTGGTCAAACATTATACTTTTTTCTTTATGTGTGATCAAATCATCACTTCAATAACTTCTATGCCAAACATCTTAGTATGGTATTGCACAAGGTGACATTGAATTTCATACATTAGATACATCTTAAAACATTATAGGATAGAAGTTCAAAAAAAGGATTCAGATTGGTGAGACAGCAGTCTGGATTAATAGCAACGTTTTAATCATCTTTGTATTTTTGAGTTCCTGTCGCTTAAAATGGTGTAGGTCTATAGATACTTCAAGGAAATTCCCTCTTCTTTAAAACAAAACCATGGTGTTCTTTAGACGAAAAGGTGCCATATCCAGCGTTACACATATGTATGCAACAGATAGCAGCAGCCAGGGTTTTAAAGGAAACAAAACAACTCGAAATATCCGTTTGCCGCTTTACCAGGGATGTCAGCTTCTGGGTCAGATGGGGTGAATTTAGAATTTTATTCATTACCACATTTCTGCCATATTGAGAATAAATCGGAACTGATTGTATAATAGTGGAGGAAACAACCGCCTAGCTATATGACACTGGAATCTACCTCATGAGCTTTGAACCAGATTGGAATCTAGACACAGGTGGAAGAGAAGTAATACATTAGACCACTTGGCAACCGGGGCTGGACACAGGATGGACATTGAATACATTAAATGGTAATGGAACCTTAAGATACTCCTTTGGTTGAAGAGAAATACCCTGGCGCATGGGCTATACCATATTAGGCACCTTCGCATTTTGCAGATTCGTAGGGTAGTTATATGCTTCACTTTGAGCATGTCTGGCAAAATAAGAAAGACTTGTGTGTATTTCATGAATTTTGTCTAACGAAATGGGATTTTAGCTATACATTTTATGACATGCATTTTCCATCAAAATAGCAGTGGCAATATACGAGCGCCTGATATGATCTTGCTTTTAAATGAACCAGATCATGCATGCGTGTTTTATCGTATCAGATATCTGTTGGTTCCTGGGTCATTGCTACATATGGGATAGCATAAAGAGGTTTGTGCAGACAATGAATGGCATCTTCCCGATGTATAGAGTAGGAGTGATAAGAGTGACTCGCATTCTTTAAAACCTGTCGATACACCATTTATATCTCTGGTGGTCATTTATTAGAGATTTGGTGGCAATATAAATGTGCGTTGTTTTTGCCTTAGGTTTCTTATGATTCAAACAAAATATACTGAAAGCTGCTGAAATGTTGCTCTATTTCTGCTATGTCTGCTATCTCTATTTCTGCTTCGTATCCAATAAGTGGTTATGTTATTACACATCGAGTGCTTATATTGCTATCGCCACTGCCAAAGGTTCCAGGTTCAAATCCAATTAGGCGGTGGTCTTCGCCAGGTAAATCGGTTTCCTCCACAACTCACAATTGGATAGTCACGACTGGCAGAAAAAGTAACAATAATCGAAACTCCGAATTCCAATTTCCGAATCCGTCCCTGGGCTTATGAGGAGTCGGCCAGGGTGTTCAAGATTCCTCCACCAATGAACCACTGGCTAGATATAAAGTATTAATTTTGCAGAAAAAAAACGAAAAAAACAACAACTGTAGTATATTTCCAGAGTACGATCCCCGTAGCTGTTATCGTCTGTCTGACCCAAGCTTGGCTGACCGTTTTCTCCTCTTTTTTTTTACAAATTCTGTGTTTGCCATCCAGACTTGGCCAATCTATTAGGAGCAGTATTTCTTATATATGTATACCTGACGTATACCGTAAAATGTTGATTTTGCTCATTAGATCCAATTGTAAAATATGCCCATTGCAAACAGTACAAATGAGAGCGATCTCGCATGTAATTTTACTATCGGCACCTAATAAGCAAAATCAATGTTTACGTAGTTGATAAAGAAAGTAGGTATATAGATATAAGGCATAGTGATCTTAAGACGTTTTCAAATTTTGGATAGGAAATACAAACTTTATGTAACAAGAGGAAGAACGGTCAGCCAAATTTCGGCCGGACAGACTATAGAACGAACGTTAGTAGGATAATCTTTTTTTCACTAAGACTGAATGGATGCCTAGAATATCATTATTTCAAAATTGAAATCCCTAGTAGTTTACTCACCCATGCTGTACGATTCCTTGGTGAGAAATCTCGCACTCGTTTACTTTTTAACTCAGAGGAAGGTTATTTTTTTGCAATTAACACGTATGAGAGTATGCAGTCTACGTAGGTACATATACTACGTATAGGTAAACACTCCGTAATGCAAAGGATTATGGGTATACGCGATTGTTTTATTGAAAGAATGTGATTGGCTAAATACAGTCACGTGCATTACAATCGAGTCAACAATGCGTACTCACGTGATGGCCAGTGATTGTTGGTGGCGGCATGGAGAATAGGGTAGTGACGTAGTCCTTGATGCAGTAGACCTTTCGCTATAGCTACGACGGTTGCTATCATACTCGCAAATTTATCGCCTGCAATTTTAAGAATTGTCGTTATCAATATTATCAACGCAGATTATTTCTATTATAACGCAAAACCATGTAACGTTTAGATCAAAATGGGGGAGGAGGTATTTTACAGCGTGACTCGCAACGTTGCCTTTAGTGTATGAAAAAAGTATGAGTGTTGAATAATAATTTTGCTGATGAATTCGTGGCGTTCACCATTGATTTTTTACTAACCTTGTTTCTTCTCCGAAATGTGATTTTATCCATCGTGTGTCAAGGGTAAAATCGCCATCTATACTCGTACTTACGTCTGACCATTATCAAGTCGTTCCCTGACAAATCCCGGACTCCAAATGGATGTAAAACGTAAATAAATTTCCACACTAACCGCCCGCTTTGCATACTTGGTGCCTGGTAGAATAAAAATGAATTCAGTCGTAAAATATGTATGAGGGTGAGAATGAACCCCTTCTACGTGCATGTAGAAAGTATTCGAGGAGTATGAAGTAGATATAGCTTGAGAATCTCCCTTAAAAGTAAAACCCCAACAATAGTTTCAGCCCTTGGACCGATATAAAACGCGCTCTCTCTCTCTCTCTCTCTCTCTCTCTCTCTCTCTCTCTCTCTCTCTCTCTCTCTCTCTCTCTCTCTGTGTGTAGTAGTAGTAGTAGTAGTAGTAGTAGTAGTAGTAGTAGTAGTAGTAGTAGTAGTAGTAGTAGTAGTGGTAGTAGTGGATATGACATAAGTTTGATGAGTTAGCTAAAAAGGAGTGGATGTTTCACTTTCAGCCACATTTGAAGGAAATTGTATTTTAACAATTCAACCCCTATAATGGATATAGAACAAGCAGCAGCAGTAGCCTCCGAATAAAAGTCATGGGCTATGTAAATGCGTAGTATAAATGTAGGAGAATAGGAGAAGTGGCCGAGAAATAACAAAAAAATGCGTACTTCGTAGCCTTAATCTTTAATTAAAAATCATAAGGGCTGTTCCATTTAAAAGTGTGGGGGGGGGGGGGGGAGAGGAACGGAAGGTTTTTTGAAGGGGGGGGGAGGGGCCGAATTCTGAATTAATTTTTCGCATTAGGTTACATATACTTTCTGGCAGGAGGGGGGGGGTGCCGAATTTTTAATTACCTTCCGTTCCTCCCCCCCCCACCACACTTTTAAATGGAACGGCCCTAAGTGTCTGTAAACGAAAACCTTTCATAATTACTTAGATAAACCACAGATGCACCATATCATATCCTTGAGATATATGCATGGAAACAATGAGAACCAACAAATGTGAACATGTTTGCACTGCTTTTGGGTTGCTTTTCCTCACAGGCTATCATTCTTCCTTACTTTGTTACATCGACCTATCATCTACTCGCCAAAATCCACACTTGCGTTTTTAGTTGATTCCACTTTAAACTCGATCAATATCAGTTAATATTACATGTATGCTATTTTGTATTTCTGAGCTGGAAAGACAGTACAAGTGCATATGTAATAACAGTAATGACGATAATAATAATAATAATAATAATAATAATAATTATAATAAAAATAAAATAAATAATAATAATAATAATAATAATAATAATAATAATAATTATAATGATAATAATGATAGTTATTATAATAATAATAATAATAATGATAATAATGTATTGTATGTTTATTTGCTGTAATCTGATCATTGCAAAGTAATGATAACTTAGTCAAAACAAACCCAAAAAATCAAAAGGGCAAACTGCGTCGTGCAGTGCCGAATTGGTAACGCCAGAAACAGAATGAAGCAACCCCCAACTTCCAGTAGCTTTATCTCTAAGCCCTGACGACGAGAAGCCGGAAATCCTATGTAAACCCTTGATGACGCGCTCAAGGCGCAATTTCGAGGGAGCTCGACCGTGCGCGGGGCACCGGGAACTCCCGAATACGTGGAACGTGTTACGATGTGACACTAGGCCTAAACAGATCTGCCGGATTGTTCAGCGATCAATGTTTAGCTGTGTCACGGTGGACACTCGCTACCGATAGAGGAAGCGCTCTGCGCCGTTTAAGTAGTCTAACCTTAGCGCGCTGCGCAATGAGATGCGCTCGGATATTCAAATGTGCTTTATTTTGCTCCCTATTGTCAATTTAATTGTAATAAACCTATAGTAATGTCACAAAATATATTCGAAACACGAGTGTAGGGTACTAGTGCTCTATTATATGCTGATTCCCTTGAAAAGCGGCGAAAACAAAAACAGATATCATGCGCTATATCAAAACATCATGTAATAGTTCCAAGCGCGCTCGCTAGTTGGCATGGGTAACGCATAGACTACGTATCTAGGTCAACTCCTATTTTGAGTGCATAACTTCCCGCCTTCTAAAGTGGCCTAGCCTGAAGCCCGCAAACTACATGTACCTGAAATGCTACCTTTTCTATATGAGACCACCCCATGCACGAGTCCTACTTTTAGCTAGCAAATAAAGAATCCATTCCTCAATTACTCTTTCTGGGATGGAAAGACAAACAATGGTTTTGGAAAGAGGAGAACATTCTGCCTATTTCCTTAGATGAACAACCACAATCTTAATCCGAGCCAATACCATGTGCTTGATAACAACGTTTGCCCTGTGATTATATAATTTTAGAAGGAACAGATAAATTCAGTCCTATTATCAACAGGAAGGTTTCGCAATGGCTGTTGGGGTCAAAAAAGCACTACTTCTAACTTTCAGAAATGACTTTTTTACCTAAGAAATTAAGAGGCAAGGTGGGTGAGAACTTTGCAGACAACATAAATCACACCCTCTATCTAGATAAGAATGTTAGGCATTAGTTATTATTTTACATACTTGTTTGCCAAGTGATAAATGTAAATCATATGGCACAATCCTGTATACACCCCCTGTTGATGAGGAGAGAAACTAAAGAAAATGCCGTACACAAGAACCAAGAGATAAAAGTAGGAAATCTGATATTGGGCGGGTGAATCTTGAAAGTGTTTTTTGGAAACGCGGGGACTACGATGGACCAAGTGTTAAAGAGAAAATATATTTAAATTGATTTTCACTCCGGTTTATTGGGGGACAGAAAATGAATATAAATTTATTTTCGCTCCCGTTTATTGGGGAGAAAAAATATATTTCAAATTATTTTCACTCCCGTTTATTGGGGAGAGAAAATATATTATAAATTATTTTCACTCCAGTTCATTGGGGAAAGGAAATAAATTCAAATTTATTTTCTCTCCCCAATAAACGGGAGTGAAAATAAATTTAAATTTATTTTCTCCCCCCAAAATACGGTGGTGAAAATAAATATTTAAATATTTGCTCTTTCACACTTGGTCCATCGTAGGGGACTGACGGTTTTTTATTTAGAAATTTTATTGAGCTGCCCGCCTCTTAACCTATTCCTAGGCCAAGATTGTTTTTCATCTCTCTATATTTGACATGGAATCTACCCGAACTCTAAACTGTGTCTACCCTGAGTTAGTTCTTAAAGTGCTCACTAGTTGGCCCACACTGAAATTTTTACGGTCTCTTGATTCGGACTGACCGGTGTGCCCATCCTTGGTACCATCTATCATCATCCAGGAACTAACATCTAAAACACCAAGCAAAATGTTAAGATAAAGACTAGAATAGAGAAAAATATGACTCAATGAATCCATAGACTAGGAACTAGTCTATCCGCCTCCATAATCTTGCATTACTTGGTCTTTCCAATACGTGTATTGTTGAAATGAAGCAACATAATGTCCCGATGATAAAGCATACCTAAATATTGCTATTCAGTTATGGATACGATATACTGAACAGCAAAAAAAACACATAGTTTATATGTTCTATTTCCTGATCCGCGAGTAATACCGCCGAGTATAGGCTAGCTCCTAACCTAAAATTTCATTAAATAGCTTTTAATCTGTTCCGTAATGTTTTGCTTTATTTTGATTTGTTAGTTTCTGTGGACCATCATAGGTGGCGCTAAGAGTGGTCATCCTGATAAGCCAGCACCTGGGGGGACTAATTCAGACTAGACTCCGTTTGAGTTGGTATAATGTTCATGTTGAATATATAAAACGGTAAAATGTTTGGTTCTATGCTATGCTAAGACTATAAAAATACCAGTAGATGGTAGAAACAAATATTCTCTTTGCCCCCGGAGAGACCGGGGAAGCGAAGGCCTAGCCAAACATCGAAATATATATCTAACTAGACTTATGAAGGATCTCCTGGTACGTTCTTATCCATTATGACCTCTCAAGAGACAAGACACATTAAATTACATTTATAAATTGCCTGTTGGTCAATAAAGAAATATGGCATCCCAGTGGAGGTACCAGGTTGGAATCTTAGATGAATGAAAACAAGTGGATATGAAACCATCCGATCAACCTACGCATCCGATCAATTAGGCTGCGGCGAATGTTGGTGCGCAAGTTTCTCTGTAATGTAAACGCTACAAGAGCCCTCAATGTTCGTTGTCTTCTAGTGACGTCACACTTAGGCTAGATTCTAGACCCCTGGCATAACCAGGTCTTCACTATAGCGCATATAGCAATTAGTCTCTTGCTACTTTTCCATTCATCTAAAGGCCCAATCACACTAGGGTCCGACTATCGCACGATTTTAAAATCGGCAGGTCGGACCCGATTTGTTCACCTATCGGCTCCGTCTAAAAAGTCGGTACTGGGTTAAGATCGTATATGCCACAGTCACACTAGAGCCCGACTATCGTACGACTTTAAAATCGGAGGAAGGAAGGAAGGCCGGGAAGTTAGTCGGTGGCTTTCCCCCACGTACTTGTACTTCGGTAGCTACAAACCACTGATATTGGTTGGTCGAGTATGACTGAAGAAGTGGTGAAAAACACGTTTTATGTCAAGCCCAAGTCGATTCCGCCTTACCATTCCTTAACCAATATCATGCATTTTGAAAGTCGTATTCCCTTTCATTGGGTTAGTTATTTTCAAATGTAATACATGTACTTAAAGATGAAACTTTTAGTCTTTTTCGTCAAAGGGATAAATGTATGCATAACACAATGGCAAATTGAAAATGCATTGTGTAGGGAAAAAATGCGTTGCGTCATTCCAGAAATACATAATTAAAAAAAGGAAATGAATGAATAAAATGCGTTGTTTTAAAATATTTCCTTTCGAAGATAGCTACTGTTCTCGGGTTCTATGTCAACCGACAGAGGTAATTTAGGTTCACTTGGTGTATTTTGAAATCTACATAGAGCTAAACAAACGATCCATGGCTATTATAACGCTTATGATAGGTATGTATCTCATGAGGAGATAACGTACATGTAGTTGGAGCCTTTAACTAACTATATCAAAATACTCTTATTAGGGAATTTGGAAGTTTGATTTTTGTCACTTTTTCTGCCATATCTAGGCTCAGTGGTAGGTGGTGAAGGAAACCGGACTACCCAGCAAAAATCACCCCCTAACCCCAAGTCAGTGCCTAGCTTCTCACATCCGGCCGGGATTCAAACCCGGACAGCGTTAAGGTGATGGGTATCATTGCAAGCTAGATAAAAGGCCCGTCCAAAAGAACCCGTCATTGTACCATAATCACAGAACAAGGAGTATCTCCAGGTTCCTGAGTGTTGTCAGGTAGATAATATCATAGCCAACCGTCCTTAGTCAACCCATATTCTATTTCATTTCAATATTTACAACTTTTCACTCAAATGACATATTCTCATTACTTACGCAAGTGGTGGTCACTACAGGTTCACAAATACCTTATGGATGTCATTGACTATGCCCAATAAAAAGTTTTTTTTTTTCCGGTATGCTATAAATAGTAGAAAAACTTTCTGTCTGCTCGACCCTAATGCACTTGGTGTCAAGATTTCTCACTAAAGGTTTCAATGTTATGGCCTGTAAAAAGCTTCAGGAGTAAAAAATCAAAAACTTACTTCTTATTGGGCATAGTAACTCTGAAACTGCAGTAACCATCACCAGCGTAGGTAATGAGATTATGTCATTTGAAAAAAAAGTTGTAAATTTTGAAATAAAACAGAATATGGATTGAATAATGACAGTTGGCGATGATATTCTCTACCTGATAACACCCAGGAACCTTGAGATACACCTAGTTATAGGGTTATGCTGCTTTGAGGTGTGTTTTTGGGATGGGGCTTTTAACTGGCTTGCAATGGTACTCATCACCTTAAGAGACAGGGAGCAGTCGGCGACAATGCTTAGGACCACTCGGCCATAAGGGCAGGCCCCCAGTGGTGAGAAATGGCTAGAAATCAGCGGCAACACCTTAGACCACTCGGCCATCTGGGCAGTCTCTCTTATTATGGAGATTTTAGCTACTAAAGGAATTGATCCAAGGTCATGGAGTAATAACACTTATGTTTATGACTTTCTATCTCGAGATAAATAGCGAACCGTATGAGCAGTTCTTGAGAAATTGCATAATGGGATCAGTATGATAACAGCAAACCACACATAATAGAAGATAGTATACACTTCTCAGCATGGGAGGGGTGGGACTTGCCACATACGGAAAGCTTGGATACCTCAAATGGGGTAAATTCGAAGGAGGGCGTGCTGTCGGTGTTTACGTTGTTTCCACCTATGAGTGGACTCGGCTCCTAGTCCTAGCCTAGATTTCTAGGCTGTCATATGCATTTTTCTGTTATCAAGCACCAACTATTCTAGGTGGCTATAGTAGTCAATTTATTTTACACTTATCTCACCAGGATTCAGTTTGAGTACCTAAAACCTCTAGAGATCAGAGGATCAGGTGGTGCCATCTATCTACCATACCTGGTGCTGCGTACACCACACTGCTTGGTCAGCACAGGAGGGGATGTCAACCTTTTAGGGACTGAGAGCCTAGTCCGTGAAAAGTTGACATTCCCCTCTAAGTTGACCATCGACCATTCACCTGAGGAGATAAATGTGAACTAATTTGGCCACTCTGGCCACCCTGACCACTTGGTGCTTGGCAAACAGAACAACTTGAAGACAGAAAAAAAATGACAATCTAGAAATCTAGGCTAACCTATGAAGGATATACACGATGAAACACGGCCAAGTAATTACCAATAGTGCTGTAGACTAAGTGGTAGGTATGGTATTGTTATATTGTTATTTTTAACCCATTCATGCTTAAGATTCTTATAAAATTCTCGTCTGAGTCTATTTAGAAAACTCAAGTGAGAAGTGAGGAATCGGATAAGCAGCCTATAGCTAGGCTAAGAGTCCAATACTTATATGATAATGACCGCTTCAATCCTAGGTATTGCGATAGCTTACCTCTAAAAGACACCACAACCGGCTATATTTTGTGTTCTAGTTAGTTATTTTTTCTCCTTTGTATTTTATTTGTATATCTTGTTTTTGTAACCTATTAAAATCAATAATATATATATATATATATATATATATATATATATATATATATATATATATATATATATATATATATATATATATATATATATATATATATATATATATATATATATATATATGTTACTTTTAACAATAACAATGAGAGCCTGGGTTTAGCCAAGGTGCTAGAGGAGGTTTGAGACCCTACTGTAATGCTCTGTAAACTTTTAGAGGCGTAAAAGGTGCTACTGTGAGCCTGGGAAATTCAGCAATTGACATTCGTTACTTGGAATGCTTAGTTAAAAAAGACCTCTCTGGTTCTTACAGATAAGATTACCGTTATTATTGTCTAATGGTGTGGTTACTAATGACATGGTTCTTACCATTGTGGCACAATTAAGAGTGTACCTCTATTCATCATTTGCATATTCAGGGTGGTCAGGTGTTTTATCAGAGTTATCTGACAGGCAGTACAAGAGGAACTCTGCTTGGTGATGCGTGACAATAATTACACTCCTAAGTAAGATCAGAAACCGGATACCAACTGGGGTAAGGAGAGAGAGAGAGAGAGAGAGAGAGAGAGAGAGAGAGAGAGAGAGAGAGAGAGAGAGAGAGAGAGAGTATTTATCAATGCCGTTCTTACCGATAAAATAACTGTCATTATTGAGATACAGATTGTGTGTATTTATAAATGGGACTGCTGTTTAGTTGAGTTATGCAAATTGGCATTAATCCTTTTCTACTCACTTGACTTGTTTTTACTGAAATTCAGTCAAGCATATCCAAATCACATACACATGCCGACAACACAGGTCTTTATATGTCTCCTTTGTCCTTTCAAATTAGAGGTGTGCAGTGGTGACATTAGCCTCGATACCAGGCTGAATACATTTGTATTTCTGTATATTGCTTGCTCTCTTACAGTGCTTGCTGTCTTTATAACTGAGTCCAGTTTAGTTCTTAATTTCCACACCAGGGCCCGATATTATAAAGGAAGTTTAAATTTTGCATGGATTAGCCGGCCGGCAGGTTTGTTCACCCACAGGTGAAGGTTATAGGAAAATGGGTTGCATGAAAGGTAGGTGAACAATACTCAGGGCAGCTAACTCCAACCCTCAGTCCAACTGGTTTGGCAAGGTGCAGGGAGATGGGTAGCTTATTTTTAGCCACATGCAGGTTCTCAAACAATAGAGCAGGTAGTCTCTCAGGACAAACAACTGACGCTAAGAGCAGCTCTGCCAGTACTACACAAGGTCAGGGTGGACCAGTAGCCTAGCCACAAGGCTCTATTATGATTTTACTTTATTATATATAGAAGCCTGCACCTGTACTAGATAGGGACCTGCGGCCTACTGTTGGCCATTTAGTTCACACAATTGCCACAAGAGGGAGATTAGTGTTAATATATATTTCCAACTGACCTCCTAGTATACCGCAGTGCCATCTATCCACAATTGAAGACATTTAGATATGGCCTGGGAGGCAGGATAGGTGGACTAGCACCTCATAGAAAAAGATATTGGGTGTGTTTTGATGTGAATCATATGTTATATATGTGAACTCGCGCTTGATCCCGCACACAATGCAAAAAGGGGCATGTGCTATTGTTGGAAACATTGTACAACACGTTACAGTTGTATTCTTGCATTAGGGGGTATCAAATTTCAGATATGTGGCTTGAATTTATCTTAGATGAATAAAAGCAAGTGGATATGGAATGCGTGTGGGGGGGGGGGGGGGGGGGCACTCAGGTACAGAGGGCGGCCGCACCTGTGTTACATATTTCGCGGAAGAAGGGGGAACTCCGCATGTCCGCGATTTTGTAATAGAACGATACTTTTTTATACCCAGGTACAAAGTATGGGTGGTGGAAATCCCCTTACAATCCACGAAATATACGCAGCTCTGACGCCGAGTGACTCCCGAAGTGACTGGGCTTCCGAGTTTGCTGCCGCTAAACAGGCAGAGGATTATAAAATCTAAAGTGAAAATAAGTGTTCCCGTTCATCCATTGACCAATGTCAGTGTCTTAATAAAAGAAGGGATGTTTATTTACTGGAAAAAGTCAGCGTTTTTATTAAAATAAGGGTGCTTTTTTGGCCAGAAATCAGTGCTTTAGGGGTATGTGCTATTGTTGGAAACATGCATTATGCATTCATAAATAAATATATCATTTCCAGGATTTAAATGTCAATAATTGTGTTATCCCTCAAACATAATGGTTGTGTAAACAGCTGTTCCATGGTGAGTGAGTCACTAAACTACTCACTAAACCTACCCCTTAGGAGGTTTAGTGAAAGCGGCTGATTTGGCCGCATTTACCCCACCGTTTAGGCTAACCCACCTTCTTGCAATCTGTCCTCTATACCTAGGGTAACGTTCAACCACTGTTTTGCTTGAACCTCCTTTATGCACCTCAACAGTGGGTTAAATGGAAGTTATTCTGTGGGTTAGCCTAAACCACTGCTAAACCACCTTTATAATATCGGGCCCAGATGTATATAACAGCCACAAGAGAATTCAGCAGTGCTGCCCTCTGGCAAATCTGAAAAGTACTATAATGACTTGACTAGTAACAAGATGACTAGTTGGTTAAGAGTAAGCCAGCACTAGTAAGCTGGGCTAAGGTGACATCTATACAGATGTTAAGCTAATATGTAGGCTTTTCCCAGACAGTTGGGTCTATAATGATGAGAAAAAAGCTTGATATTTCTCCAATTCTGGTTTCTCCCCATGTTAATCAAGGATGAGTTTATTGAATGTCTACCTTTTTATAACATCAATTGTTTTTGTATTGATTTTCACGCGAGATGGAATTGGGTAACAAATGTCTAGATTAAGCAAGGTTTTCAAATTGTACACTTCTTACACAAGCAAAGTGAACATCCAGATGTGAAGGCATTTTCTTCATTTCTTATATCATTCCTTATATAGTGGTCAATCCAACAGGTCTGATCTACCATTTAGTTCATTCTTCTGCCACAGAAGTAGCCTAGCTACAAGGCTCTACTCTGTTTTTACTTTATTATATATAAATGCCTGCACCTATACTACAAAGGGACTTGTGGCCTAATGTTGGCCATTTAGTTCACACAATTGCCACACGAGGGATAGTGGTGGAAGTGGAGATTTCCAACTGAGCTCCTAGTATACTGCAATGCCATCTATCCACAAGGGAGGACATATAAATATGGCCTTGGAGGCAGGCTACCTCAAGAGTTGCTGGAGCACTAAACAGCAATGAGCACAACTTATACTTAACCCATTAACACTCAGAGTTTCTCCAGTAGGTATCGTCTGCTACTCTCATACTTTTGAAAATAACTTGTGAATACAATTAAGCGAAAGTTCACAAAATATTTGAAGGAGAGTTGTAGTTTGTCTTCTGATCTATATTTCCCCTTCAAATGTTCTCAAGAGAATGCTTTTGTAAGTGAAATATTTCCAAAATTGTCAGGCCACTTTTGGCCGCTATGAGTGTAAATGGGTTAAGAAGCCACAAAAAGGGATGCTACTATCTGTCTTGGTCTCATGGGCAGGCTATATTTGAGAGATCAGGTTCAAGATGGTCCTTATTATCTTAAACTTCACCACTACAATACCAATATATATATATATATATATATACATATTTAAAATAATATATATATATCATGCACATCTTTGAATGTTAATGAGGGGAATCGCCCTTAACAGTGTCATGGTATTTGGGGTAGAGGACAAAAACAAGTGGTTCTAGCAGGTTATTCACATTTTATTCAAATTTTAACAAAATATATCTGTACACATACATGATTTATTCATACAACAGCAGAGTAGCCACTTGCAAAATAAGGGATAAATTAACTGGCACACTTGTAACCTCTTTCCATTCTAACGTTTCCTCAAGGGACTGCTAGTCTACAGTCACAAATCCTCCGGTAAACACTTGATGATTTGAACACCCAAGTTGAACTTTCATACCCTACTTAAAAGTCTACAGATCAGGTAAATGAGCACTCCCCATAAGTATAATGGCTTTCCAAACAACAGATTACACCTAGACAGGTTCATCCGTTCCAATGTATGTATGTAATATGTATGTATGTAGTTTATTGACTGCATCAGCATGATACAAAAGATAAAATTTAATCTGGCTAATGAATCAAGAGTGGAGAAATTGAAGGAAAATAACTGGGAGTTATTTGGAATGAATTTCAGCCATGCTCACAGTACATATCATTTGGCATCGCCTTTGTATTCTATCACCTTAACAAAGCATGATACTCATCTGTAAGTTTTCAATAAAATTTGGCTGGCCACATATTTGATTAAACCTTATGCTGCTGGTGGCTAATTTTGCCATAAACAAAATGATGGCAAAACCCTGAAAATGATTGAAAATCAGACACATGGGTACTCATCTGAGAATACTTAGCAGAAAGCTTTCTAATGAATACCAACATGGCAGGGTTTATTTTTTTTTTTCAAAATTAGCTTTCTTGTGCTTTGTATGAAAGTAGCCTCAGCGGTTAAAGGCAAAATATTCATCACCTGATTAACTTCCTAATCTTGCCTATTTCATTTCAGAACAAAAAGACTGTTTAAAAAAGTACCTGTTAAAGCAGTCGAGTGTCATGCAGTCTGTACCAGTCCATCTAGTGTCGTGTCTAATCTTAGGATTAATATAAGTGTAAGTGTGACACAAATGCTAGATATTAAGAATGTAATGTACAGATGCTAGTAAATAAGAATGTATTGTACAGGTACATCTGAACACCATTAGTGATTGATAAAATACTAATATACTGCAGAAGACTGTTGATCCTAAGAAAGCCCTAGATTGCCATAATTACTTGGTGTCAATTATCTCTAAAATGCCCACATAAACTAACACAACCAACCGTAGACCAACACAAACAAGTCGGGAGTGTTTGGCTATTGTTGTATTAACAAATGCGTCCTTTGAAAATAATCAAGGGGGAATTCTTTGTGCCATTGAGCGAATAACCTCCTCCATATATCTGGCTATTAATGGCAGGTCCTAAGTTATCTTAAAGGAGGCCAAAGAAGCCAGTTATTGTATAAGTAAAATTTACTCCGAAAAAGGGTAACGCTAATTAAGTCAGTACAAGTCACAATGACCCCGGAATATCTATAACTATTTTGAACAACGATGATCTGGACTTGGCAATAAAACATAACACCAGTTAGGCAGGAGTAGATTCCAAAAAAAAGTTTTCCAATGCAAATGCAACAAGGCATACATTACCAAGCAAACACAGGTCCTTAAATACAATAAATCATGCACTTTTTCTAATACATTCTCTCTTGCCAGCAACCAAGATATCAAATAGATCTTACTTCTCCCATCATAAAAATGTTTTTTCCAGACAAAATAAGAACTTTTTCAATTCCTTTACTCCAGGGCATATCACATATTAACATCTAGGTATCGAAACTGTTCAATATTCAAGGGACTAAGGGTGATAAAAACATGGACACTACTTTCCATAGCTTTTCATGAAGTACAATAAGCTTGGTTGCATATTTATACCACTTGTCTATAATAAACTGAAAGTCACAAAATCTTCAAAGTACTTTCAGAAAATAAGGATGTGGACACTTTACTATGCATGGCATTATCCAACCAAGACCCCTGTTTAGTTACTCATTCAGACAAAAATGTTGATTTTAGCCATGCATAACTGAGCCTTCTGATTACATCAATTCATGAGGACTCTACCTTTCAGTATTTTCAAATTGGTTTTGATTCCTTAATGAGTCTTCATGTCAAGTTCACAAATATCAAGCAGTGTTACATACTTATGGATCAATTTCAGAAAAAAAAAGTTATTTCTTTACACTCCACTTGTATGTGTACAGATAGCAAGATAGTTCCAAATGTATTATAGCTAATTCAAGCTAACAATGAGTTCAGGAGTATAGTCAATTCACTCTGCACAAAAGATTGATAGACCCTACAGGTGGACGTGTAAAGTAGACAGGTGGGTTCTGCCAGTTGCCCAGTAAGTTTTCTGGGTCACAGAGTAGGGAGGCTCCCCAGGGGTATCATATCTTAAGAACCACAATCTCTACATCTTATTTTAGACTACTAGTGTTAGTTAGTTCCCCCTTTGTTCTAGTTCTCAACACTCCATGACTGCTAACCACAAATTGACCCAGAATTCTATAAGTGTACATGTGAGCTTGAACTGAACATCAATAGAAGACAAACCGGTTCTTACAGGCACACACTTGAAACTTACAAACCCATTCGCTTTGCTCATTGTTAGCTTGAATTAGCAATAATGAACTATAATCTGTACACAAATTGCACACACCCGGGACTCTTCAGAGGGAAGAGCACTAAAGATATGATGTGCTGGCAGGGCAAAGCTAAGACAACAGAAGAGACAGTAATATGACATGTAGCAACTCTTAAGGGAACAGGCAATACCAGTTGACTAATCCCCCATTTCACCAGGCTTCTCTCACTTAACCCTTATGCTGCTGGTGGCCAATACAAAATGATGCAAAAAAAGGGGGAAAAACCTGAAAAATGATTGAAACCCTGGCAAGTGGGTACTCATCTGAGAGCAATCCGCGAGAGCTATCCAATGAATACCAACATGACAGGGTTTGGATGGTTTTCAAAAAACTTAGCGCCTTGTGCTTAGTACGCAAGTAGCCTCAGCATTGGAAGGGTTAACTTACAGTTAGGCAGACGCTGACCCTGTGTACTGCAACTAATCCACTCATTATGCGGACACACCGTAGATGAGGGGGCAACCAGGTCTAGGCTTTATGAAACCTCTCACCGAGTCTTCCCCTGTAATACGCATAGGGCACCCTTGCAGTCTAAGTCAATCTTATGCAACCCAACCAATATATATTCTCATCCAGTCCTAGAAAATATGAGAGTATGCGACCAAAATCCTATAAAACTGAAAAGAAAACCCTCATACAAGTAGACTTCAAACTGGAAGTGAAATTTTTTCTTTAGGATGTTAAAAAGTGCTTTTGTATAGGCGTGCTAAAAAATTTGCCCAAATTCCACACCAAGATGGCAATTTATCCCAGACCCTCTCCAAACGGTGCCAACTATTATAAAGAGCACCCCACGCGTCCACCATGGCAGCCCCAGTCCTTCTCCTCAGATCTCGACTCCCACCCGCCCGCCCCCTGGGCCTTGATCTCCGGCTTATTTACATACAAGAGGTGAAGCCCACTGCCAATCAGTGTGATGATAAAACAGATTGAGGTAAGAGCTTTAAATACCAGTGCTGACATGCATTCCAACAACACCAGTCAATCATTAAGTTATCATAAGATTAACGCCAAGGAAACGCTCTCAAGTCCTTTAGCTTTCTTTACTGCCATCCTTTTCTTCTGTATTCGTCTCTGCCTTCTTTTCATCACTTTCCGTTTTGTCTTGGCTATTGTTTGTTGTTGTTTCTGCGCTGTCTGTCTTGGCCTCGCTCTCTCCTGCTGCTACTGCATCTTTCTTCTCATCTTTTACGCTCAGTTCTCCCAATTTCTCTGCGACGTCCTCCGCATCACCAGCGCCATCTTTTTTATCAGCCTTTTCTGTACTGCTATCATCTTTCTCACCTTCAAATGAAAGAGAATCATTATGAAAATATGGAGAAACAATCCTTTTTTAAGAAATACTCACACACACACATATATATCTATATACATATATTTAGATACTTCATGGCTGTTTTACCCTGGCAGCTCCCCCTTTTTTCCCAGTGCCTGGGCAATCACCGTCTTCGGAAGGCCTTGGTTTGATTTCTAGCAAGCAAAGAATTTAGTGAACATCCATGGCAAACCACAAAAGAATTCAGTAAACAACCAACTTGTATCCAACTAAATGAAAAGGCATAGAATATGTGATTGCAGTCCCCGCATTGTCTTTGTAGGGCAACGTATAAATAACTAGCTCCTGTAAGCTTTGATTATAATTTTAGACAAAACAACATGGGATTTCATATCCATCCGGGCCAAGGGTCCGGCACTTAAAATTCAGGCTGGGGGCCCGAAAAGGTCCGTTGATAAAAATTGGTAATCAAAAACAAGTTTTCTCATTATTATTCATAATATGCCCCCTTTATTTTGGCCCAATAGTCTAAGAAAATTAGGGGTCCACAGGTGTATGGCCCTGGAAATATGAACCTGCGTAGTTATGTTATTCCCTGAAGTACCTTTAGAGAACCAAATTCTACAGCATTTCATTTTTCAATTGACAAAAAGACAACAAATTCCGAAACTTTTCTGTCAAACCCTTCTTTACTTACCATTTTGCTGCTCACTTGGATTCTTTGCATTTAATTCTTTTCCTTCATCAAACTTCTCTTTGAATTTTTGGGCATCTAGATAAATAGAAAAAGAAACAATGAGTTAACAAAGTCAGAAGTTAGTGTGGCATGCAAACAAGCCAAACTAATATCCCCCCCTCCCCCCCTCAGTCCTTTTTTCCCTAGAAGACAACCCCTTTTCTTGAATTTTTTTTTCTAGATATGGGACTGGAGCTGACTAATAACAACATCATTTCCTAACAAATCATCTTCTATGACATGGCTGAAGTGTAAATTGGATCTTTTTACACGAAAGGCTATCAGAGGTTGGTATATGGATATGACAAAGTTCAGTAGCTAAATAAAGACATGAAGAATGGCAATGTCCATAGGACACATTTTCAGTCCTATGGTATGGGTGCACTGTGTCGCAACGAGATTGAAAGCATAGAACTAGGACGAAATTCGCTCTCTTTTTAAAACAATTGGTTTCAAGGGGTCAGTCTGGGATCTAGCATGAGACCACAACTCTTGGCCTTGATAATAAACACACATAAGTGGCCAATGTGCAGGACACAGATTTTCTAGACATTTGTACAAGGGTGCCCTGAAAATGCTAATATGTGGGACTCTAGGTTCTATTTTTTCCAGTGCAGGGGTCCAGTTAGACACTAGCCCGATAGCACGAGGCTACAGAAAATTGTTTAGGGCTATAAGAATATTTGCCTTTGTAGCCTAGTTGGCTATAAGAATATATATATATATATATATATATATATATGGGGGTGTGTGTGTGTGTGTGTGTAATTTAGGATAACCGAGGCAGCTCGTTTTGTTTTTTTAATGGGACTATAAAATTTTCTACCGGGCTGTCCCTCTATGTACAATACTATATTTACTACCTTATCCTCTGGGAATCTTAGTTGCAAAAGGACAGGATGGATGCTCAACAATTTATGTCAATTGTCAGACATCATTCAATACTTACTTTCTGCGTTAGCGAAGCGTATGGCGAGGAGCTCTTGTTTGGGCTGTTCATCAGCGAAGTCAGCATGCGTGCTCCAGACCCAGGCTCTGTCACTGCCACAGTTAGGCTTCAACACCATACTATCACTTACTAGAAAACAAAACAAACACGCGCCTTTAGTAACAACACAAAATACAATATAAAATCAAGATCCAGGCTCTGTCACTGCCACAGTTAGGCTTCAACACCATACTTTCACTTACTAGAAAACAAAACAAACACACGCCTTTAGTAACAGCATAAAATACAGTACAGACGTACTTGCATATGACAGACTCAATGGGACCAGGAAAATTTGGTCTGTCATATACATATGACACATACTTGATATGCATGGGACTGGGACCAAGCATATTGTCCGCCATAGCCAGAAGTCTGGTCCCACATATGCAAATTCGCCCATATAAAACAATATTTACAGAAGAATCTTCATAGGAAATTTAATCAAATGTGTTTTGAATGAAAGTTTCACCAATGTGCACTACTTTCAAGTGAGATTTAGTTAATGCATTTTCGTGGTCAAAACAATACTACCACTTCTCCTTTTAATTACTTTTCAGTCTAAGCAAAGAAATGATTAATTAAGCTAAGGCTGTTACAAACATGGAACATTGCTTAAATATTAAGACCTTAAATACACTCAAAAGCCAGAACAGAAAGCTACCTATGTTGTTTTTTATCTGAAAAGTATATTCATTCATATAATATAGGGCTAACAGAGATTTGGTGAAGAGCATGCAGTCCTACCAGTTCTCTTCACTTTTCCTGTAGCCATGTTTCTATTTACTCCTAGTATTTCCAAAAAGCTTCCACACAAAAACAAATATTCTAAACACTTTGGACAAGCTGCTTGGGAAACACAATAATATTTAAGACAACGAAAGGGAGATTTAACTACTCACGGAAATGATTACAGCAGACTTTGAAGGTTTTGTCTCTTCGCATTAGTATCCTTACTAATCCTGTTTTCTTGTGTTTTAACAGCTTGACGTCACCAGTCCCACGCTCCTTCCATTCTGGTGGACTTTCAGCACTATCATACCTAAATAACTTAGCTCGCCTGCAAAACAAACGCAAGTATAAGAGTACTTTGAAATTCAAATTTTTGTTGAAGATTAGCAAATGCCACAGCAAGTGAATTTTGGTGACCACCATCTTGCCGAGTTTGCGAGAGGTCAGAGCGAGATTTAATCAAAGAGCGACTTCTATTTGTAATTCGGCACATGCGGCAGGCCCAAGACTATTTTCATAAACAATAGGCGGCATGTGCCGAATTACAAATAGAAGTCGCTCTTTGATTAAATCTCGCTCTGACCTCTCACAAACTCGGCAAGATGGTGGTCACCATTTGAAAAACAAACCCTCTCAAGAAATCTTTGGACTACCGTTCCGTTAAAAGTAGGGCTGTGCTCACCGCTCGCGATGCTCGATCGCGATTTTCATGCCATGCTACGATTATCGAGCATGACATGAAACTCATGAGCATCGCAAAAAAATAAAAACTTCAACTACCTTTTTAAATAGGCTTGAGAAGCTAAAAATCTGGCGTCGTGTTGGTGACATCGATGTCGCGATTCACAGCGGAACTACGCAAAATGCTTAAGTTCGATATATGCTATCCCGTTAGAGCGTACTTCACACTCTAACAGGTTCAGAATCGCGAGGTGTAGTTGCATGTTTATACCGCTAGCTTGATATGGCGCTGGCTAGCGGTATCGACACTTCGAATCTACACTGAAAAACAAAATGGCCGCCGTTTTCATGCTCGTGAGCATCGTCTAGGTTTTTGGTGATGCTCGTGAGCTGAAAATTTTAGGTGAGCACAGCCCTAGTTAAAAGTGATTTTACCGACACACGAAGTTAGCGGCACACATTGCTAGCTCATATTAGTCATCCTAGTGCAGTCAGGTTTAAGGTAACTTTGACACCGACGGAGAAATTTGGGAAAATTGAAAACTAACATTGCAGCATATAGGGTCGATGTTCATACCATATATAGTCAATAGCAAAAAATTATAAATATCAGGGTATGGACATCGCTGTCGGTTAGTCAGAATTTTGTTTGGCAGGTAGATATTAAAGTTTACCTGCCCTACTTGGCAAGTGCCTTCAAAAGTTAATGTTGAGCCCAGCCAATAATGTTTTTCTATACTCAGGGTCTGACACTTTGATTTCAGGCCAGGGGCCTGAAAAGATATTGTGCCAAAAAAGGTTGTCAAAAACAGGATTTCTGGTTATATTATACATACTATTTCGGGCCCCATGTCTGAAAAATCTAGGGGCATATGCCTAATACAGAGGCCAGGGTCTTAGCCAGGAATTGGAAACTGGGTGCCTAAAATTTGCCATTGTAAAATGTTTGGGTGTCCAAATTTTTAAGGGGGACCACAATATACTTAGATTTCAACTGTACACATGTTTATCTTTATCAAAATAAGGCATGGTATCCTTATGCAAGGTCATGGGAATTATATGACAATGAAATAATTCAATTATATGCTTGAGATTGACATTTTAAGAAATTCCTCACAAAAAAATTGGGTGTCCTGAGGGGTGCTATTTTAGGGTTTGGGTGTCCAAAAAGACACCCAGACACCCTGCTGGCTAAGACCATGACTGAGGCTCATACTTACACTTTTAACAACTCTTCCTCATCCTCCTCCATTGTTTTGGTTTCCACTGTGGGCAACTGTACAATGGGCTCAAAATGAAGCTCTGGGCTCTCCACGACATCTTCCTGCAAAAAATTAAATGATACAAGAAAATTATCAACAAATTCAATTTTCCTAGATACTGATCAATTTGACTCCTAATATACCTAAATTAACAACCAATCAGGGACTTAGCCAGGACCCGTCCTACCTGTCTTTTGGACAGGTAGTTTCCTAAAAAACCTCCTGTTCGGACAGGCAAAAATTTCTATGGTGATTTTTCAATTTTGAATTTTGGGATGTAATAATTAGATATTTTCCTAACAAACCATCTTCTAGGACATAGCTGAAGTGTAAATTGCCCTTTTTGACATACTAGGCTATTTAATGTAGCTGGTAGAAGGATTTGAAGTAGAAAAGAAGCTAAATCTGGACGGGCAAATTTTTTTAAAAATTGCTGTTTTGAACAGGCATTTTTGAAATCCTGGCTAAGACCCTGCAACCAATCAGTTTATAATAGAACAATTGTCAATTTTGTCATTCATGTCCAAGAGGAGAGAATATTATCTTGACACCATAACTTCGCCATCTGTGCTTGCAAATCAAAATTATCAAATGTTAATGATATCTTCTGGGTGAAATCATAACTCATGTATCGCCATCCTAAGACATGACAAGGCTTGTCTGACTTGTGGAACCACAAAAGGAATCCCTGCACAACTTACAAGCATCTACGCTTACTATTATAGCCTATGTACTAAAGGCGAGAGAGAGAGAGAGAGAGAGAGAGAGAGAGAGAGAGAGAGAGAGAGAGAGAGAGGAGAGAGAGACGCAGAGAGAGAGAGAGAGAGAGAGAGAGAGAGAGAGAGAGAGAGAGAGAGAGAGAGAGAGAGAGAGAGAGAGAGAGAGAGAGAGAGAGAGAGAGAGAGAGAGAGAGAGAACAGCACCACACCCACTAGCCCAGGCCCCTTCCTTTTTCCAAGATCACAGCTAAATTCATGTGCCACTTCTTATGCTGAATGCTGAGTGCACTTTGCCTTGGTTGGTTTCCAGAATTTGCAGAAAATGGTTTTCTTCATTAGTTCAGTCTGAGTGAGATGTTGTCAGTCGAATTTCCGACCAATGTAAATAAAGTAACGGTTTCATATATAATATCACAAACTAGAATGGCCTGATGTCAATAAGTATTTCATGTGATGAAATGAAAGAAAATGAATCCAAATACAGTTCCATTGTCGACAGTCAAAACATTTCTCAATTGAATGAACGAAGGTCTCTCGAAAGAAATTGAATATCTTATCTTTAGGCCACAAGCAGTTGCCATTTCTCACTATATCATGCAAAGGACGGCCTTTAACTTTATTACTTACCGAAGGTTTATCGTCGGCCATTGTTTGATTAGATGATAGAGGATTTATCTCTAGTGCACTGCAAGCAAAATACAGAGAAATGGCTGCTTTCCCGCTATGTCAAAACGAGGCTACCTATTTACCTCAAAACATAAGGGTCGTCGAATATTGGCCAATTAAATATGGCAAACCACTTACACAAGACAAGATGAAAACTCTTAAACATGATAAATCAATGAAAGAGAACGATCAGTACATGCTACAGTATACATAAACATATTCCGAAGGGCAATAATTCCAATAGTTCACCTCATACCCAACAGTTCGGAAATCCAAGATGGCAGCCCCCATGGCCAGGCATGCATTCTGACTCATTCAGTCATTGGCGTTGAAAGGAGGTTAGGTCTTGCAACTGGCTAAAACTAGATATAACATCAGTTAAGAATCAAGGACAAATTCAGGTTGTGAAGGAATACGTCAGCTTTTTGGTGTTGGTAGTTAAGAAAGGGACTTTATAACAAACTATATAGATTCAGGATTGCCATGCAGTTGTTTACAAATTACATGATTCCATCACCAGAAGATAAACTTGGTTTGTTAGCGAAACCCACTCTTCCTGAGGCTGAGGCTAAGAGTGTATCCCTTTAATTAATCTATGTATAGTCCTGTTAGAACCTCCTACATGATTTGCCTGAACTCTGAACCCCACTGGCACTGGCACTCTGGCACTGCTTTGATAATTCTGTAACTATAAACCTCTTTCCAGAAAATTCAAACATGAAATCAGGAAGTTGCTCAGGAAGATGCAGCCATGGGACAATTATTTAACATACAGTCACTTGAATTTAGGCCCAGTGTGCAGTACATGCATACTTGCAGGGTGGCAATTGTAAAACTTTTGGGCTTCCAAATTTTTAAGGGGGACCACAATTAGGCACAATATACTCAGATTTCAACCATAAACATGTATATAAATTTGTCAAAATAAGGCATGATATACAATGTCATTGGAAGTATATATGGAGATGAACAAATTCAATTAAATGCTTGAGATTGACATTTTTATAAGAAATTTCTCAAAAAAATATGTGGGTGTCCTGAGGGGTGCTTTTTGATGGTTTGGGTCATGGTCTTAGCCAGCAGGGCATTTGGGTGCCTTTTTGGACACCCAAACCATTAAAAAGAACCCCTCAGGACACTCAAATAGTTTTGTGTGGAATTTCTAAAAATCTCAATCTCAAGCTTATAATTGAATTTTTTCATCTTATAATTCCCATGACATCGTTTAATGATAACATGCCTTATTTTGATGAATTCATACATGTTTACGGTTGAAATATGAGTATATTGTGATACCCCTTAAAAATTTGGACGCCCAAAAATGTTACAACTGCCAATTTTAGGCACCCAATTCTAAATCCTGGCTAAAACACTGGACTTTGGGTGTCCAAAAAAATAGACACCCAGATGCCCTGCTGGCTAAGACCATGCATACTTGTGTTTCCCATCATGGCTAACATGCCTGAGGCGTAGTTCAGACATAAACCCTACCTATTTTCCCCATTTCTGATATCATATGGATGGTAGGGTTTAGTCTGATCTCTTATGAAGTATGTTAATTAGCAGCTTTCCGACCAAAACTAAGTTGGAAGCATTTTGCTATAATCTGGTCACATAGAAACCACTGAGAAACATATTTTTCCTCTTTTCAATCATCTGCGGCAAGGTCTATGTATTGCCGTCATAAATAAAAGTTGGCGCCGTTTAATTGGACTATATCAGACTCTTTTCACCTCCATCTGGCGATCGAGTTGGTCAAGTTGTAAATGTTCACCATGTTGGTTTTGTAAAAGCTGGAATTATTTACAAAACAGATTTAATTTGAAAAATGGATTAGCGCAAATGGAACAAGTATAGTATTAACCTAAGTAGTATGTATTTTATCTACATGACGAGATATCCAGAATATTTGCTATAAGAAGGCATATAATATGGTAGTTAATGACACTTTCAGGACCAATAAGCCTAGCATTGGTTCCGTTTATGCGTTTTATGCTAAACCATCTCTGCTAACATAAAATTAGACGCCTATATCTTCAAAAACATTTAACTTTATTAAGCGCAATTCAATCTTTATGTATAATTCCCAGTGATTGGATATAGAAATTGTGAAAACTGAAATTTAAAGTTTCAATTAGAGAGAGATTTTTATATTCAAAAGTATATGGAGGTGTGTTAATGGTCATATGATATATTCAATAGCACTTACTACTAATATATTATAGTGTGGACATCACTATCATACAGTGTCAGCTATGCCTATGGTCTGCCTTGGAACAGGACATCCTCAATTCAATTTTCATACATGTAATAGCCCATTTTGGACATGCTAAAGCCCTATTGTGCCATGATAAAGATCCCCTAGAACATCCGCAAGCGATAGTGTCTGCACCAATTATTAATGGCGATTAGATTTTGGAAGTGGGTTAATTATTGTTCCCACCCATCACATAGGCCAGATAGTAAATACATAGGGCAAGTTACTTGACTTTATCAATCATAGGTCTGTCAGATTTTAGGCTGCATTATGCAGGTTAGACCGAAATATCTGACTCTATACATTGCCTAGAATGTTGATTTCCTATGTCAATTTGACTATTTGGACATTTAATGAATATTTTCAGGATCTCGTTGGCAGTGCAGAGTGAGAAGGCCGGCTATAGGGAAAATTTACCACTACAACCAGCAAACGTACTGCAGAAATCTTTGGAACATCTACGAGTGTCTGCCCACAAAAACAATCCTTATCTGTTCTGACCATTCTTATGTTCAAGATCCATGCAATGAATTCTACCGATATTCATACTTTGTTCAGTCAACTACGACTGAAATTGTTGTTGAAGCGAGTGAAAGACCGCCATCTTTCTCGCTATTTTCACAGGACTTTCCACGACACTCTTGCTGGTTGTAGTGGTAAATTTTTACCATAGCCGGCCCTCTGACTCTACATTAATTGCCAACGAGATCCTGAACATATTTCATAGACGTCCAAATAGCCAAGTTAACATAGAAAATCAACCTCCTAGGCAATGTAGATTCAGATATTAAGGTCTCTATGCAGGTGTGTCCAAGTTTGAAGCTCCTAAGGCACAACTAATCTCCCCTCAAGCACAGCATTCTAGTGGGCGACATGAGATGATTGGTTCAGGAAATTGCCATTTGGTGGTACAGGTGAACTTGGATATGACGGACCACTATAAGCCGGACTTTTGGCTATGACGGACAATATGCTTGGTCCCAGTCCCATATCAAGTACGTGTATTGGACCATACGTAGGCCGGATTCCGTATGCCGGAACTCAGCTACCACAGACCAATATCACGGCACACACGATGCTATTTACGATGTAATTAGCATTGTGTATGCCGGACAAACACGTGTCTAGCAGTCGGCTTATTCCCGCCGAGACTAAGACATGTGCTGAGATACGTTCGGCCAGAAAACACTCAGTTCGCACCGTCTGGTAGTTCGCGTAGCAGATAAATACATGTATAATAGAAGTCCAGCCAGGCATATTCTCTCGCTGTTTTGACTTTTATACCTATCAAATGAGGTCCCCAATGCAATAGCATACACACTTGCATATGACGGACTGAGTCCGTCATATGCATATGACAGATTTTGCATATTATGGCGGACCAACTTTCCTGGTCCCACTGGGTCAGTCATATCCGAGTTCACCTGTACTATGAAGGCCTGGATCAATGAAGAGGGCAAGAGGCTATAGAGTTTGATGGTGTTGAGATGCTTATTGCAGTTTGCATCAAACATAACTATGTATAAATGTATAACTAATATTGGAAACTCCCTAAAAAGCTCAATTGGCCAAGCTTCCCTAGAATTTGCTATGTGGAATTTGGCCTGTCAAACGTTTTGAAGGGGCCCTGTTGCATATTTGTGTGACACCTAGATACCATTGTTATGTTGTGTTGCTAACTGAGTAGAACAAGGAAGTCAGGAAACAGGCATGATTATCAAAAAGGGGCCCAGAATTTGGTACAATGCCAAAGAGCCATCACTGACTCAGTCCATGATGATTAGAGAGCTTGTTGTGATTTGACCCATTCATGCCAAGAGATCTCCATCACATTTCCCATGAACTTTATGTGTGTGTATATATATATATATATATATATATATATATATATATATATATATATATATATATATATATATATATATATATATATATATATATATATATATATATATATATATATATATATATACACGTATATATCTATGAATATATCTATCTATATCTATCTATCTATCTATATATATATATATATATATATATATATATATATATATATATATATATATATATGTTAGGGCTGTGCTCACCGCTCGCGATGCTCGATGGATCGCGATTTTCATGCCATGCTACGATTATCGAGCATGACATGAAACTCATGAGCATCGCAAAAAAATAAAAACTTCAACGACCTTTTTAAATAGGCTTGAGAAGCTAAAAAATCCGGCGTCGTGTTGGCGACATCGATGTCAATTCACAGCGGAACTACGCAAAATGCGTAAGTTCGATATACGCTAACCCGTCAGAGCGTAATTCACACTCTAACAGGTTCAGAATCACGAGGTGTAGTTGCATGTTTATACCGCTAGCTTGATATGGCGCTGGCTAGCGGTATCGACACTTCGATCAAGCTGTTCCTAATGACAGCAATCTACACTGAAAAACAAAATGGCCGCCGTTTTCATGCTCGTGAGCAGCTCGTGAGCATCGTTTAGGTTTTTGGTGATGCTCGTGAGCTGAAAAATGTTGGTGAGCACAGCCCTAATATATGTATATAATATATATATATATATATATATATATATATATATATATATACATATATATATATATATATATATATATATATATATATATATATATATGTATATGTGTGTATACATATATATATATATATATATATATATATATATATATATATATATGTATATATATATGCATGCATATATGTGTGTGTATGTTTATATGTGACGTGTTTATATTCTGAATTATGATCAATAATGTTTTACATCTTTTCTTAGGTCTTTGAAAAAGAAATAGTGAAGGAAAACCTGTCACGTGAGAAGCGCCCTCCTATTAATCTTTTTCTGGGTGAAAAATGGCTACAGGAATGGAAGGCAATGGTGAAGAAGAACAGAAGCGCTTAATATCTGATGTTATAGATATATGCGAGGACAGTGCCGATAGCCCGGCTGGGAATCCCCGTGGTGAGAGCAGTTCATGCGACAAAGGAAATACTACAAAGGCAGCAGTGGAGGATATGGAGAAAAAGGAGGGTGACGTCACTGAAAATATACATAATAGCACACAGCCACCCGTGATTGATGAAGCAACTGAGAAAAATAGCGATGGTTCTGCCGACCAGTCAAAGTCCAGTGTACTGTCACCAGATATGGATAAAAAGGAGGGTGATGTCATTGAAAATATTCCTAATAGCACACAGCCACCCGTGATTGATGAAGCAACTGAAGCAACTGAGAAAAATAGCGATGGTTCTGCAGACCAGTCAAAGAAGTCCAATGTGTTGTCACCAGACGGAAGCACTGAAAAGACAGATGGGAAGATTGATGTCTATGGCTACACCAAGCTCGGAGAGTTTACATCGGAGATGTTCAAAATTGCTATCAAAGGTCTGCCAAAGAAGTTCCAGTATCCACAGCTACGAAATAAACTGCGTAGTCTGAAACTGAAACCAGTCAAAATCAAACCTGCTGAGCTCAGGGTAGCCTATGTCAACTTCAGGTGGGTGAATAACAGT
>OZ012691.1:11849887-11890479 GCA_963942565.1 Maea johnstoni | reverse complement strand
CAGTCTAAACAGGTCTCATTTTGTATTCCTATAGGATTAACCCTTAAGCTGCTGGTGGCTAATTTGGCCAATACCAAATGATGCAAAAAATCTGAAAAATGACCGAACCCGTGCCACATTGGTACTCATCTGATAGTACTCAGCAAGAGCTATCCAATGAAAACCAACACGACAGGGTTCAGATGATTTGCAAAAATCTTTGCGTCCTTGTGCTTTGGACAAAAGTAGTCTCAGCATTGGAAGGGTTAGTTAATTTGTTTAACATATTCATGCTTATGCACTAATCCCATGCACATCTGGTGCATTCCTATGGGGCCTGCTGCAGTGGCCGAGTGGTCTAAGCAGGGTCTTAGCCAGCAGGGTGTCTGGGTGTCTTTTGGACTCCCTGGTTCATGAGAAATACCTGATTTTTGGCAAAAAGACACCCTAGATTTTGGTATGTGTTTTTCTTTATAAATACTAATTCCAAGTTTAATTTCTAAAAAGTTTAACTTCAAAATGATAACAAAGACATTTCTTGAAGAATTAAGCATATGATAACGTTATTTGTTAATGTACATACTCAGTGTAATGATTTTTACTTTTTCAATCCGGGATTTTGGACACCCTAAATTCTTGAAATCCCAATTTGGACACCCTGTTATAAAAATCCTGGCTAAGTCCCTGGGTCTAAAACATTGCCACTGACTTTAAGCTGTCTCTGATCACTGCCTAGGTTTTGAATCCTGACTGGGGTATGTGAGCATGATGTCAGTGACTTGCGGTTAGGCAGTGGTTTTTGCCGGTTACCCCAGTTTCTTCCTCCGTTCACAACTGGCTTGGCCTATACATGCCAGCCTATATATACAACATTCCTCCTAATATAAAAAAGACTTCTTCGTTCATATGAAAGACAACACATGATATGATTCAATTCACTTATAAAAAGGCCAAATTATGTGACATTGTTAATTGAAGTGAGGACACAAGGTTTGAAATAGTTATGGTCTGCAGACCCTTCACAACTCACAAGGGAAACATTTATCGTGTTTCCAGCGATGTATTGAATTAAACTAGTTCAACATCAAGAACTATTCCATTTATTTTCTTAGAAATATTTGAGATGATTTGCTGTGAAGTTCTTTGAATTGAAATACCATCTGAAATTAGATATTTATGGATTACAGACTCAGCACAAACAAAATGTGGTGTATTTGTAATGATGTATTAAGTTGAACAAGTAAAACTTTAAGAACTATTCCATTTACTTTCCACGAAGTATTTGAGATGATTTGAAGTTATTTGAATGAAAATACCAATTGAAATCAGATAAGATATTATCTGTTAGTTAAACACTCATTCACTTATCAATGCATAGTAATATGGAATTCCTTATCTTTGAATATGAAAATGGCACCATCTCTCTCATCATTCAAGAAACTATACCTTGACGAACAATTTTCAACTCTGTGGCCTGAAGCATGAAATGTATAATCCTTAAATCTGAGGGCCACAGCGGAAATCAAATCTTGTATTTGACTGTGTTACCCTCATGAAATAAAGATTATTATTATCATTATTATTATTATTTTTATTATTATTATTATTATTATTATTATTATTATTATTATTATTATTATCATTATTATTATTGTTATTGTTATTATTATTATTGTTATTATTATTATTATTATTATTATTATTGTTATTATTATTATTATTATTATTATTATTGTTATTGTTAATATTATTATTATTATTATTAATATTATTATTATCATTATTATTATTATTTTTATTATTATTATTATTATTATTATAATTATTATTATTTTTATTATTATTATTATTATTATTATTATTATTATTATCATTATTAATATTATTAGTGAATATTTTTTGCTTGTTTCAGGAATGAAGAAGAACGAGAAGAGGCCATAGAGAAACTGAACAACCATGAATGGAAAGGGGAAATACTTAGTGCCAAAGTAAGATACTTATCTTGGTTTATGTCATGACTTAAAAGACATTTTCAGGGAAATTACTACTATGTTTGTGAACTGGCTGAGGCATGTGAGAAAGTTGCCAGTGACTTCAAATTAGGCAGTGTTTTTCCACTGAGAACCAGTTTCCTTACAACTAGCTAGATATGATTTAGCCTAATAACAGAAAAAAGTGACGATAATTGAAATTCCAACTTCAAGATTTACTCTATATTAAAGGTGGACACATTGTTTTGTTCATGAGTTTCAGGATTCAGATAACTCATGATGTTATCCCGTCACAATTTGACCTAGGCTGTTAAAAGCGACGATAAAACTAATTCCTTCAATCCTTTTTTTGTGTGAAGAGAATGGAATTTCTTACCAGTTCTGGGTTTCTACCTCATCACAACGTGACCTAAGCTATTGAAAGCGACATAAAAACCAACTCCTCCCATCCTTTCGTATTTTGTATAAGAATCAGCTGACCTGTTTTTGTTATTGACCACAATTCCTGTATTGGCCTCCCTGACAATGCTTTGCTTGGTTTGTGACCTTCTCTGTATTAGCCCTTTCAAGCTAAGAGTGGCCTGGACAAATAACATATGAAGTACTGTATACAGCTTTAATTTTGAGTGCTAAAAATTTCGCTTTACAGCCTTGCTGGAGGGTATTTCTGCTACTTTAAATTTGTGCATTCAAGCTCTCAAACTAAACCATATAGTAGCAGGATATTTATATAAAAGATGTTATTTTGGCGCTATCATGGGAAGCTTCAAAACAGCGAAAAATTAAATGCCTGTAAAAATACCAGTTATACAATACTGAAACCCATCATTACTTATGAGTACATCCAGAAATTCTCGCTTGGATTTATGATAGTTTTGGCAATAACTTTTTAATGGTGATTGATTTTACAAAATATTTGAAGGAGAGTTGTAGGTAATGTTCTCATTAACATTTCTCCATCAAATAACTTTGCTTTTGGCTGCAATATTTCATCAAATTTGTAAGGCTGCTTGTGGCTGCTGTGAGCATTAATGGGTTAACCCATTCACACTCAAGAGTTCCTCTCGAAATATCATCTGCTACTTTCATACTTTTGAAAATAACTTGGGAATGAAGCGAAATTTCCCAAAATATTTGAAGGAGATTTGTTGTTTGTCTTCTGATTGACATTTCTCCTTCAAATATTTTCATGAAAATGCTTTTGTAAGTAAAATATTTCCAAAATCGTCAGGCCTCTTTTGGCCGATCTGAGTGTTAATGGGTTAAGGTGGGTATGCACTTTATGCCAGGTTTTTGTGCTTTTCTGAACGAGATGATGACTTCCACTTTTGGCTTGTATTTTTTAGAAAGTCGGACCAGCAGCAGATCCATTCCTTAAGAGAAAACAAGAACAAGGTAATAACATTCAAATAACAGTTCATTATTTCTCAAATCTACTGAATTTGAACTTTGATATGCCTCTACCTGTCAAGCAGGGTCCTAGCCAGGATTTAGTAACTGAGTGCCTAAAATTGGCAATTGTTAAATTTTGGCGCCAAATTTTTAGGGGGGGCAACAATATACTCAAATTTCAACCATAAACATGTATAAATTTATCTAAACAAGGCATGATATCCTTACAATGTCATGGGAATTATATGGAGATGAAAATATTCAATATATATGCTTGAGATTGACATTTGAAGAAATTCCTCACACAAAAGATTTGGGTGTCCTTAGGGGTGCTTTTTAAGGGTTTGGGTGTCCAAAAAGACACCCAGATGCCCTGCTGGCTAAGACCATGCTGTCATGCCATCCGATATCCTCATGATATTCCTATGAAAGTCTGAATTTTTCGTTTATGTATTTCTGTCATGAAGAAATTGTTTCCTATCTGTAGGATCATTTTGATAAATTATTTGTGATTTGCCTCTGAAAATTAATCCCACATTATTATCTCTTTTTAGGCAATTCTGGTGGTTCCGATGCCAAAAAGTCTAAAGTTGTCAAAGAAGATGATGATTTACCTCTCAATGAAAGGTCAGTGATCAGTTAAGTTTGATTATTGGTCTGGGATCACAGACCCACATATACTTTTTGAGTCTGTTTGCCAAGCTGGGCAAATAAGTACTTTCAATTGGTAGTTCATCTCCGATAGTTTTCATATGCCTTTGTAAATATGAATCAATTTCACTTATTTACTTTACTTACTTAACCCTTCCAATGCTATGGCTTCTTTTGTCCGTAGCATCTTAACCCTGTCATGTTGGTATTCATTAGAAAGCTCTAACTGAGTATTCTCATGTGAGTATACCCATGTGTCAGGGTTTCAGTCATGTTTCAGTTTTTTTGTAAACTATATTGACCACCTAGACTATTTGGTGCCTGGTAACAGAAAAACATAATAGAAAAATACATATGACAGTAGGGCTGTCATTGATAAGGAATTTTGATTGTTTCGTTAATCTAGAAAATTATTACCGTTATGCTATTTCAATTCGTCAGTGTCCCGGCATGAAGCTATCAATTGCACTGGATGAGTAACCACATGCTTGTGTCTATTTTTAGTATGTGTCAATGCAGCATCACTACCAAACCTAATTTACATATGAATCTACGACCAAGATATCGATAATCGGCAGGAATTTTTTACTGTTTCATCGATACGGGCGGTATCGATGACAACCCCCCCCCCCTATATGCCAGCCTAGAAATCTAGCCTAGTAGATATGGTACTGACTACTGAGCCATGCACGTATGGTTGTCATGTTCTGTGTAATGAGAGAGTCTGCTAGCTTTCATTTATATATATATATATATATATATATATATATATATATATATATATATATATATATATATATATATATATATATATATATATATATATATATATATATATATATATATATATATATATACATATAAATATATGTATATATATATATAAATATATATATATATATATATATAATATATATATATATATATATATATATATATATATATATATATATATATGTATATATATATGTATATGTATATATATATATATATGTATATATATATATATATATATATATATATATATATATATATATATATATATATATATATATATATATATATGTATATATATATTTCTTTTTTTTTTCAGGTTGAATAACTCCATCACTCCTCTTTGGAAAATACCCTATGAGGAACAACTTAAGGTAAAAGCTGCCTTCAGTAATACCTAACAGAATTAAACGTACCTTCAGTCAAAGTTCAGTGATACAAAAGTAAATTGTAATGTAGTAGAACCAATCAGGATGAAAAACTTAATTTAAAAAAAATTGTAATTGAATATTTTCTTACACTTTATATTTTTTTGAACTTTTTTTTTTAATGAACGTTTTCTTACGAAGTTTTTTCAATTAATGCCTTTGATAGAAAAAGGCCCCCTTAATGATTTGGCCATTTGTGAATGCTGTACATTTTATTGAAGGAAAATAGTATGGAATTTATTCACTCTTGCAATTATTCCAGTCCAAGCAAAAGACTATGACCGAGTTTCTTGAGAACCTGAACCGTAAGATCGCCAAGGAAAACCCCGATCTCATGGACTGGTGCTTCGTGCAGAAAAACCTACATGCAGGCAAGTGCTGCCCCCTGGAGGAGATAAAACCATCAGTAAGTAGGACGTACTACACTTCAATGATTAGTAAAGCTGCGCATTAATAAAACCTTCAAATTATATGAAAACTGAATACTTAGTATTTGTACAAATAAACTATAGCCTCTGGTGGATGGGTACCGTAACAAGTGTGAGTTCACAAGTTTCAGGGGTGTTCACAATGCAAGGTTTCACAGTATTGTTGGGTACTGAATTACAGCTAAAATTCTCATATTCAACCTCTGGTGGATGGGTACTGTAACAAGTGTGAGTTCACCTGTGGTGGACGGTTTTTACAGTATTGAGAGGTTTCACAGTATTAATGGGCCCTGTATTACAGTTGAGTTCCTCATATTGCAGCCTCTGGTTGATGGGTACCGTAACAAGTGTGAGTTCACCTGCGGTAAGACCCTGGACGGCAGCGAGCGGAGGGTGGGGTTCCGCCTCGGCAAGTACTCGGATGGCTCCCTGGAGGTCGTACTCCCAACAGACGCACTCAACTGCAATGATGAAATGAAGAAAGTTTGTAAGGTGAGTTCAGTAAATTTGAGATAACTTAGTCCAGAAACATTGAATTTCACAATCTCAATCTTGATTTCAAATCATTCACACCCTCATAAATAGTTTGTCGGGTGAGTTACATATATTGGTGATAACTTAGACCAAATAAATATTAACTCTAACAATTTCTTCCTCCTGACTAGAAACCAATCTCACCCTCATAAAGTTTAAAAGGTGAGTTACGTAAATTGGAGATAATCCAGAAATATTGAATTTCAAAATCTCAATCTTGATTTGTAATCAATCACACCCTCATATATAGTTTGTCAGGTGGAAACTTAGTCCAGAAATATTGAATCTCACAATCCAAAATTCCTGATTTGGATCAACAATTTCCGAATCTCTTACTGTGGAATGAAATTGAAATTGAACTTAATGAGAGGATGGTGTATTTATATTCCAGAAAAGGCTCCATTCCATACTTTGAAAATTTCTTAAATTTTGCATTCAGTTTTTTGATTAACCATACAGGACTGGCACCTTTAAAGAAGTTTGTGATTGAATAAGTTATTGATTTATACCTAACCATATGATATTTTGACAAGGCTGCTTGCTTCCCAAGTTATTTTAGGGGTCCGCCGTGGCCTTGTGGTTACGATGCCTGGCTCCCAAGTGTGAGTTTGCAGGTTCAAGTCTCCGCTGGATCCCTAAGCGGGTTGGCCTGGTCGCTCTATAAATGTGCAGCATTGTGGAAGACTGTCTGTGGTCCTTCTGCAACTGGAAGACCCCTTGAAACTATTTGTGAAGAGTAGGGAATTTCTTCCCGGTTCCGGGTTTCTATCTCGTCGCGATATGACCTAAGCTGTTGAAAGCAACGTAAAAACCCAATTCCTTCCTTCCTTCCCAAGTTATTTTGATAAATTTATCACAATCAACTTCAAAAAGGTTGCTATATGGAGTAAGGTACCTTCATGCTGAGAGGTCTTGGTAGCAGGTAAGTTATATGGTAATGAAAAGTACTGGTTTAGGCGATCAGGGCTCGATATTAAGGCTAGCCCTGTAGCCCCTGGCTAGTTATTGAAAGTCAGGGCTAGTCAATTCTACTTGTGAGTAGCCCTGAGGGGCTAGAAAGAATAAAAATATCAGCATTTAAAAAAAGTATGAAGCCCTCCTTTGACTCTGCATACCTGGATGATAATAAAGCTTAATTTAACACAATACTCACATATTCTTTACATGTTATCAACAGGGGCTATGTTATCAACAAAGGTCACTATTTGAAAAAAATTGTCCTATCAGGGCTAGCAAAAATATTTCAGGGCTAGTAAAAGTTACGGTAACTAGCCCTGTTGGGCTAATGAAGTGCTTTCTTAATGTTGAGCCCTGGAGATCTTTGTTGAAAGGTACTGATACCCAATTGGTATGGTGTTTTGTATCCTACCAATAAAGATTATATCCCCTATTAACCATTTTGTTTTATGTTTATTCTAGGGATTTCAAGATAAACAGTACCTTTAGCCAGATATTTAATGACATGGTACTTTTCCCATTTTGATGTTTGTATTTGGTATCATGACCTTTTTGTTTTGTGTCTATTCCAGAGTTTTCAGGATTACGTGCAGGCTTCGTCTCGGGATGTCTACAATCCTGTGGATCACCGCGGCTACTGGCGCCAGATCACAGTGAGGACGTGCTGCAAGGGTTCCATCCTGGTCATAGTCTGCTTGCACCCACAGAAACTCACAGAGGTGAGTCCAGGCACAGGGCAGCATAGCCTAGCTACAAGCCTCTACTCTGTTTTTACTTTACTATATATAAATGCCTGCAGCCCTGCACCTATACTACATAGGGACTTGTGGCCTACCTCACCCACCTCACCTCACCTATACTGCTGCTGGCCATTTAGTTCACACAATTGCCACACAAGGGGATTGTATTTTCAACTGACCTCCTAGTATCCCGCAGTGCCATCTATCCACGAGGGAGGACATTTGAATATGGCCTGGGAGGAAGGCTAAGGGCAGCAATGAATCGATACTTTTTTCTCAAACTTTGCCAGACTTTAATATTAACCCTAGGTCTACTTTCATCCAAAGAAAAAGGATGCAAACTTTTTTGAAAACCATCTTAACCCAGGTCTAAATCTGAATCATTTGATTTTTGAAAACCATCTAAACCCTGTCATGATGGTATTCATTAGGTGGCTCTCACTGAATACTCTCAGATGAGTACCCATTTGCCAGGGCTTCAATCGTTTTATATGTTTTTTGTTTCATTTTGTATTGGCAAAATTAGCCGCCCCCAGCATGTCAGAGGGTTAGTATAAATCTTGCAAAGATACATATCTCACCTATTCCGTTTATATTTCGCCATAACAAGCCAAATTAATCGAGACCCACCAACCGGAAGTTGTTCAGTATCGATGTAAACACAACTGCATTGAGCTGACATAGTTCATGCAGCAGTGCATGGTTTTACTGTACTATGTCTACAGACACTTAGGGTGGCTTTTTTATGTTCGGCTTTACTTTTCGTCGCCGCTAAAAAAAAAATAAATAAAATGGGAATCTGAATTTTTTTTCTTCTCAAAACGGCAAATCAAAGTCGCCGCATCCGTAAGACGAATAATCAACTTGGTGTGGCCTAAATGGTTAATATTTGCATTGTTTCAGGAGGAACTTGAAGCTGAGAAGACCCTGCTGAAAGAGTACTTTACTACAGGTGCGGGCCGGGATGCCGGTGTCACCTCCCTCTTCCTTAATAAACTAGCAGAAAGGTAAACAGAAAATTAACCTGGTTCTCAAAGATGGTCAATGAATAAAGCACACATTTGATCAACAGCCAAAATCTTTCCTTATCAATTGTTAGTTATCCTGATTCTTGTGTGATTAGAATCTATGATAAAAGAACATCTGATCAACATGCAGATGTTAGCAACAGTTGTTTTAGTTGTTTTAATCTTTTAGTTTATACCTCTCAAACAATTCATTGTCTGTAAATCTAATTCTATGGGAAATGGTTGGTAAGCTATGGTTACAGGAAGTGACTACCTTGCAGATCAATGACTATTTCTATAAATTAAAGATCAAAACAACATTTCTTGTTCATAAATTTTCTTATGCAACATAGCTCATGATAAGACATGAAATACATTATTGTAGTAATAAGATTGTCTTTAAGCTGTTTGATTTTGCAATTTATGTGTTTGTGAGTGTTTGTTTTATATTCCAGAAATTATTACGGTCTCTCACCACTGCCTGGGTTCAAATCCTCCCTAGGGCATGTGAGAAAGTTGCCAGATATTTGTGGTTAAGAGTTGGTTTTTCCTTGAAACTGTTTTTCCCCCACCTTTTACTTACAACCTGTTAGCCACAATTTAGCTTTTACTGCAGAATAGGAAATTATTCTGAGTGGTTTATTTTGTCAAACCTTTCTTAGTGGGGTCAGTTTGGTATAATGAAATCAGAAATATTGTACGATACATTTACAGTATTATTCCTGTCATTAATATTTTAATCTTCAATATTGGCTTTTTGGAATAAAGAATCCCAGAAAAATACAAAATCACAAATACGGTTAATTTGCACCTCAGATTAATTCCCTATTCTACAGTATTAAAAAATTGAAAAAAGAAAATTGATGATAAATAAATTTCTCTATTCCAGGACATCAGAAGACATTGTGGATGAGCTGATATTTGGCGAAGAGCACATCACTGAGAGACTGCTAGACATGGACTTCAGGATCTCCCCAAACGCTTTCTTTCAGGGTAAGTATTTCCACGGATGAAATGACCAGGGATTTAGCCAGGACCTGTCCTTCCTGTCTTTTGGACCATTTTGACATTGTGGAGGTTGCTCACGCACATGCGCAGAACGGAGCTCTCTTTAAAAACTTGGCTAGATGTCATGTTCAGGTTGCTGAGTGAGATCTGCTGGTTGCATATTTGGTGATCGACGATCGTAATCTGAGGTCTGAAATATTAGCAAATTATTAAAAGGCTGCATCATCAGCGAGGGTAGAGAGTTCTCTTGCTCAATGAGGAGAACTGGTACTCTGTCTCACAATAAGTACTGTATTTCAAACAGAAAGATGTGGAGCTCGAGACAGGAAGCTGGGAAGTGCAGACAGAGAGACAAGTGGTGGGGACAAGAATTAAGCATTTTATGCTCTTTTTTGACGTCCATATTTTAAGACTGAATTTTTTAGTCCTTGGGTAATTCAAGATGGAATATTGTGGTAGTACCCCTTCTAATGATGGGGCTACATTCATCCAAAGTACAAGGACGCAAAGATTTTTTTGAAAATAATCTAACCCGTGTCATGTTGGTATTCATTGGGAAGCTCTCTCTGAGTTCTCTCATATATGTACCCATTTGCTAGGGTTTCAGTCATTTTTGAGTTTTTTGCATTTTTTTCTATTGGCCAAATTAGCCACCAGCAGCATAGGGTTAAGCATTTTATCTTCTATTTTAACCCATTCACACTTGAACCGGCCAAAACAGACCTGACAATTTTGATAATATTTTCCTTAAAAAAAAAGCATTTTTTGGAAAATATCTCGAGTAGAAATGTATGAGAGTAGAAAACGATACTTTCTTGTGGAACTCTGAGTGTCAATGGGTTATGTCCATATTTTGAGACTGATTTTTTTTGTCTATTGGTAATTAAAGATGGGATATTGTACTAATACCTTATGATGTTTTTACAGTGAACACGCCAGCCGCTGAAGTTCTCTATACAACCGTAGCAGAGTGGTGCACAGTCTCGCCTAAGACCCTACTCTATGATGTATGCTGTGGCACTGGAACAATAGGACTTTCTATGGCAAAGGTAGGTATTCTGGGAACATTGCTATTGTGGCGAGCCTGTCAGATAACTACTGCCCTGTTATTGTGGTCATAATACAAAACGTTACTGTTTACGGCTTTAATTTGGAGTGCTAACAATTTTGCTTTACAGCCCTGATGGAAGGTATTTGCCCTACCTTAAATTTGCGCAATCAATCGCTCAAACAAAGCAGATTCGAAGTAGGATATTTATTTGAAGGATGTTATTTCTTTCATGGAGAGTGCAAAAATAGCAAATATTAAATGCTGGTAAAAATACCAGTTATACAGTAATTGAATGAAACAATCAGTGAAATTTAGTTTGGATATAATGTTGAAGCACCTTTTCTGGAACTTGATGTCTAAGACTAAAGTTGTTTTGGGTATATATACAACCCAACCTACTATTTACATCTCTCACATGTATATGTTTTAGACCTTCACACCTAACCAACCTTATTGTTGAGGTCGCTGATGAATATCTTGAGCAAGAGTATAAGGGTTGATGAAGGGGTCCAGCTAGCCACTAGCCTCGTAGCCAATGGCTACAGAAAATTGTGTTGGGCTATAACAATTTTTGTGTTTGTAGCCAGGCTGGCTATAAGAAAAGTGAAATTTTAAGATAAGAAAATGCTCAGAGCAATATCATTGATAAAACCAGTTGAGGAACATCAATTAACATGTTAGTTGTCCTTTGGTACAATTTCAATATGCAATAGAACAGTGAAAAGATAGCTTACAACTTCAATAATTGTTTTTAGGGAAGGACTGTAGTGGGACTGCAACATTTAGAAAAGCTAGGGCTATGAGATCTTGGGTTGGGCTATGGAGATTTGAAAACCTCAATTCTCGTGATCTCTTAGAGTTTTTAACCGAAGCCTGACCCTGTTGATGGCCTTCAAGTGTTCTAGATTGAGATACTTAAAGGGCAAATGCACCATCGTGATGATTTAGGTTCAAAATGTGCCTATACGTGTCACCTTTCAAATAAGACCACCCGCAAGTCTGTCCTCCTCAGCAGTCCTCAGATATGGCTTATGAAAGTTAGTAAAAAAACTGGCCTGAGCCTGGGTATAGAGGCTGACATTATCAGAAGTGGTGCTTAGGAAGTGACTGCCAGTCCTGCTTCTGATTGGTTGAGAGATATCAGTGGCTGGAAGTGACTGCCACTGATATCATTTTGAACCTAAATCATCATGATGGTGCATTTGCCCTTTAAATATTTTCCATACATTTTGACCTTATTACCAGACCACTCAATAGTGTATTTATGATGCAGAATCAAGAGTTTATTGTCTTTGAGATGCCTCTAAAATTAGGCTGTTCACTATATTTGGTTGTTTTGTGTTTCTTTCCTTGCAGCAAGTGGAGAAGGTTGTTGGTGTTGAGCTGTGTGGCCCTGCAGTGGAGGATGCCAAATTCAACTCCACACTCAACAGTAAGTACAGGCTCTACACATAAAATACACACTAAGAACCCAGTAATTTCCCTTTTATGAGTTGCTCAGTTCTTGGAGTTGCTCATTATGTAAGAAGTAGCACAGCCAGCACAACTGGGTAAAGATATCTACCCATTTGCCCCATTTCCTCCCTAAGTGACAACTGTCAGGACACAGAATTTTCTGGACCTTGGTATGAGTGTGGATGCAAGTCTTTTTGACCCGTTCGCTAACACTGTTAACCCTTTATCACTCAATGACACAATAACGCGTTACATGAGTGCAGCTGCACTTCCTCAGTAGCGAGTTATTGCGTCATTGTATTTGGCGTGTTTTGGGTACCACGATCTTAGATCGCTGGTACACAAATGATTGTTAAATAAAGATACAAAATTATTGCCCTCACCTTTTAATCGTAATCTATAGTTATTTAATGCTTATTTTCGGACTCGAAGTCCGTGATTTTCGGCGGGAAAACTACGGGAAAACCCCCTCCAAATATGGAAGTCATGGGGAATTCCCGCCAGTGACGTCGTCGTGTTGTGGCGTCCTTAGCAACACACAAAACCATTGATATTCTCTCGTGTGATTTACATGGGGAGCTTGTTGGGAACCAATCTTTTTCAACAAAGTAGGCAAAAATCTGAGTCAGGCAAGTCTGACTCTAATACAATATTTAACATGAATAACATAAGAAATGCACCATGATCTTTTCTTTTTATCTCTTTATAGTGAAACATTAGGAAATGTTAGTGTTGAAATATATTTTCTCGATGGTTATTTTATGTAGTTGTCTTTGTATTTTAGGTATCAATAATACACATTTCCTCACATTTCATTGTAGATATTGAGAATGCAGAGTTCATCTGTGGTAAGGCTGAGGAGCACATGTCGACCCTGACAGATCGCAGCGTGGGGTCAGAGGTCATGGTCATTGTAGACCCCCCACGCGCAGGCTTACGTAAGTGCTAGAATTTAATTCTATAAAGTGTGTATTGTTCTCATGACACTATCGACTTCACCCATTCATTCTTAAAGATCCCCCACAGGTCGTCTTTAGGAACTATGAAATGTTTGAAAATAACTCAGGAAATAATGTGTTTATTTCCATAGTATTTGAAAGAGAGTTGTATTCTGGTTATATTGGTTGTATGATAATGATTGACAAAAGGTCACCAGTCTATTTTGAAAGAGTTAGTGACAAACCAACTCAAGTTATACACAAGTTATATGTTTTAAGGAATCATATATATTTAGAATGATTTCTCATATAGTACACTCTACTGCTATTTAGCAGCTCTACTGCTACTTTTGGTTACAACTTTAGATGTTCAAATTTTATTTACATGAACGTATTATAGTGTCCCCTGGATATTAAATCATCCAATTCTAAGGCTACTTTCGTCCAAAGCACAAGGACATAAGGATTATGGAAAACCATCTAAACCCTATTATGTTGGTATTCATTGGATAGCTCCCGCTGATTACTCTCAGATGAATACCTATGTGCGAGGGTTTCAGTCATTTTTCAGCGTTTTTGCATCATTTTGTATTATTAGTTTCGCCCTGTTGGAAAGTGCAATCCGGCCTGCTATCCAACTGAAGTCATCAAGATCTCACGAGGAGGAGCCGAGTGACATCTAGATGACTGAGGGTGGATAGCAGGCCGGATTGCACTTTACAACAGGGCGTAACAAATTTATCACCTGCTCTTTCATGCTAAGAAAAAATAACAAATACATCTCAAAAAAAAAACTTTGGAGGTCAGAACGAGGCTGGTGCCCAAGTGGTAATATTAAATTCTGCTGTCGATATGAATCTACAAATTGTGAACGGCTCCAGGTCTAACACCTATTGACCAATCAGCATAGAGAATTACAGCAGAGCAGGTGATAATGGAAGAAATAGCCATCTGCCGCATAAGAGTTAAGTACAGCATAGTTTTCCCTGATGCCTGCTCATGCAAGAATCATTCACATTGTTATTTTCCATTGCAGATCCTAGTGTGATACGTGCATTGAGGAGAAATGTCAGTCTGAAGAACCTGGTCTATGTCTCCTGCAATGTCAATGGAGCTCTACAGAACTTCCTAGAGTAAGTACTGCATGTATATAGGTGCAGAGTCATAGCCAGCAGGCTGACTGGGCATTATTTGGACACCCAAACCCTCAATAGTCACTCCTCAGCTCATCCACATTTTCATCTTCAGGTCATCCAAATCTTTGCATCCTTGTACTTAAGACAAAAGTAGTCTCGGCATTGGGAGGGTGAAATACTTGACTGTTGAAATATAAAAATCAGAAATGTCTTTTTAGTTTCTCCATATTGTCATTAATTGGAAGTACATAAATTCCTGTGATCTGAGGTTGATAAGAATTTAAAGTAAAGTCTGGTAAGTCGTACCAATGCGATAGTGCAATTTAGATAAAGATAAAAAATATTAATAAAAAAGGGGGTTACTCAGGGGTCAGGCTTCAGTTAAAAACTCTCAGAGACCACCGGACTTCAGGTTATCAAATCGCCATAGCCCCACCCAAGATCTCATAGCCCTAGATTCTCTAAATTATGCAGTCCCACTGCAGCCCTTCCCTAATAACAAGGCGTAAGCTATCCTTTCACTGTTTTATTGCATATTGAAATTGTACCAAAGGACAACTGATGTGTCAAATGGTGAGTTTCAACTGATTTGATTATCCTAACATTTCACTTTTTTTATAGCCAGTTGGGCTACAATGGCAAATATTATTATAGCCCAACACAAATCTATGTAGCCATTTGCTATACACCCCTGGGTACTCATCTCTTTGTTTTTCTTCTCATTTCAGCCTGGTTCGTCCCTCCTCTAAACGCCTAAAGGGGGAGCCGTTTCTGCCAGTGAAGGCGGTTCCTGTCGATCTCTTTCCTCACACAAACCACTGCGAACTCGTCATCCTCTTCCAGCGCGAAAACACCAGATGATTCACCTCCTCTAAGCGCCTGAAGGGGAGCTGCTTCTGCCAGTGAAGGCGGTACCTGTGGATCTCTTTCCTCACACAAACCACTGCGAGCTTGTTGTCCTCTTCCAACGCGAAAACACCAGATGATTTACCTTCTCTAAGCGCCTGAAGGGGAACCGTTTCTGCCAGTGAAGGCTGTACCTGTGGATCTCTTTCCTCACACAAACCACTGCGAACTTGTCGTCCTCTTCCAGCGCGAAAACACAAGATGATTCTCAGCATGATTCTATTCTGGAAAATATTGTTGCTCGCCCGCAAGCAAGGACTTGGCTGGCTGGGGTTCTGGCTGTCATTTGGACACCCAGAACCTTAACCCTTATGCTGCTGGCTAATTTGGCCAAAACAAAATGATGCATAAAACCTGAGAAATGACAGAAACCATTGCACATGGGTACTTGTCTGAGAGTACTCAGCGAGAGCTTACCAATGAATACCAATATGACAGGGTTTAGATGGTTTTCAAAAATCTTTGCATCCTTGTGCTCTGGACTAAAATAGCCTTAGCATTGGAAGGGTTAAATAGATACACATCATGACATTCAATCTTTTTGTGTGAATTTTTTGAAATTGTTAATTTCAATCATATAATTGAAAATTTTCACTTTAATTTGATAATTATCATAATATTACATGAGGGTATGAAGCATTTTCTCAATAAGTAATAATGGTTATTATCCATGTATACATTGTACTCTTCGTTGAAAGATAATATGATGAGAAAGCAAAGCTTTAAATGCTCGCGCAGCTCGATGATATTTCTGCATTCCCCTTCAAATGCAGTCACAAAGTGTTTGTTATTGTTATCCGTGACGTCATTCCTTACTTAAACTTCGCTGAAACATATTGGAAGCCCCTTCATATTATTATTAATGAGCTTCATATTTGTGCAATAACCACACACAGTATGCGTAGCGATTGACCGAAAATATGGCATAAAAATTACTACGACTTCAACCTGTTGCAAAATCGTCATTTCACGACAGATTTCATCTAGAACTAAGGGACATGTGGAATTATTTGTGGCGGTTGTAGCAATTTAAACTGCATTGAAATCGATTCACGGAAAGATGAGTAAAGTCATTTTTACCGTGAACATCGAAGTTACGACTTTGGAATACGCGGAATTCCATCGTAACATGACGTCATTTCAATACGTCAGCATTTGTCTCACGTGAGCATGTATGTTTCAGTTGTTGCATAGTTCGTCGTGTGTTGCACGATAGTCGGCGACCAAGACGCTATTTTGACACAATTTAAAGGAAACAATCCAAATTTATTATTTGATTAAGAAATATTTAAAACATGAAACGATCTGGTGGCAAAATGTGCTCTTAAAGCAAAAAGTTATGCTCATTTTTCCGAGGTAATCGAGCGAGCGAGCCCGACGAGAGACGAACAGACAGACGTCAACACCAAAAAACCTGCCTCAGTGTGTACCCTGCCATTACACTATATATATACCGTAAATGCTCGCTACGCTGAGCCGGCCTTCGGCCGACTCACTACGCGAGCTATCATACTCAAAAATTTTACAATAGCATAAGTAGGGTCCAATAGCTGAATCCTGGCTGAGACCCTGCACACGAGTGATTCAGCTTGTCTGAGGCGCATTGTCTGAGTCAGGGGGTCTTGAGGATTGCCAGACACTCATCATACAGGCAACCCTTGTTTGATCACTGATGTCAACAGTACTGTAGAATAGCTAATTTTTTCTGTGAGTTTTATTTTACTGTTTTTTCCTGAATGCTTTTAAACGGGAAAAAAACAACACAGGAAAAAACAATACAGTACTAGGGCTGCACACCGTTAAGAATTAACGATTTGATATGATACTGATAACTTTGAAACGATACGGTTTCTTAACGATACTGCGTGGGACGAACTTCTGAAAAATAGCCAAACTTTCGTATTCAAAACCTGTAGTTTTTTTTCCATGAAATATGATTTCAAATTCTTTGAATAAAACAGAATCGTATATTTGATTTTTATGAGTTTTATTTTGCCATAGAATATTAAATTTGAACGAATTATCCATTAAGAATTAAATACGAAAGTATTTAATATGCCAATGCCGAGCCGTTGTTTCATTGAATCACGGCTTAGGAAGTGCTCGGAGCGATGTCAACAGTAAGGTAAGGCAGTTTCCTCATAGCTGCTTTATCGGTTTTTCAAACCGGTTTATTTTGGGACGGTTATCATTATCATTAGGCAGCCTAATGATCGGTTACGGTCTGCAACCGGTTTCCGGTGTGCAGCCCTATACAGTACATGTGCAGACTTCATAAACATGGAGAAATCCTTGTCCTTACCCATTAATAGTTACTCTTTGGTTTACTAAACTTAAAAATCTACATAAAACAAGAAAGTTAGAAACGGAAAGAAGTTTATGTCCTCTCTTCAGAAATATTTGAAACGTAAACACCCAAAAATAAAAAATTAGGGAAAATTGTTACACAGAAATATTAGCCATTCTACAGCAATTGTCAGATGGGAAAGTGCTATGGGAGAACCATACCGGGTCTGACACTTGAATTTCAGGCTAGGGCCCTGAAAAGGTCATTTGATAGAATTTAGTGGTCAAATTATTTCTGGTTATTATACTAACTATTTTCAGTCCCTTGTCATAAAAATCTTTTTGAACATTTTTTTTAATTTTCCTTACTGCCAAGCGTCATGGCCATGCTGGTACTAATCTATCCCTGGGCCCCTGGCAAATTTGAACCCTGCAATTTGTTGAACACTGATTTAACACCCACAGCTGCTTTGCCTTTGTAAGTTGAACCCGTCTGCTACTTGTGGCTGATTTATTCAAAATGAAAACTTTGAAATGAATATCAACATGACAGGGTTTTGATAATGTTAAACCCATTCATGCCTGTAGCGCCTTGAACATAAGTAGCCTCAGCATTTAACCCAATAATGCTCACAGCGGCCAAAAGTAGCCTGATGATTTTGACGAAATCTCTCAAGGGAAAGCATAGTTGGGAAAATATTTGAAGAAGAAATGTTTATTAGAAAACCATAAACAACTCTCCTACAAATATTTTGTAAAATCATTTTCAATTTCGAAGTTATTGTCAAAAGTATTTTAGATCCAGACGGCAATTTCTTGAAAAGCATTAATGGGTTAAAGGGTTAAACCTATTCATTCTCCCAGTTCATCTTCATCATGTCTTTTGCTTTACTTTGAAATTGCTTGGAAGTGAAATAAGACACATTAAGAGTTGTTTTATGGGGTTTGATTTGTATTATTTCATTCAAAATCTTTCTAAAATATGCTTTAAAATGCATACATCACCAATATAATTAGAACTTATATTTAGGCTGCTACATGGGTTAATTAGTTGAACCTGGCTCACTTAGAAGATTGGATGACATTAATAATAATAATAATAATAAATAATTATTGGAATTTATATAGCGCCATTTCCATTCATAAAATGTTCAAAAGCGCTGCACATTGTCATAGTTTGAGTCATAGTCAACAACGCCTCAATGGGCGAGGTGTGTTTTGAGACACTTCTTGAAGGCCTGAGACGATGTAGAATCCTTCAGGTGTTGCGAAGTGCATTCCATAATCTCGGTGCACTAATGGAGAAAGCGCGATCTCCAAATTTGAGTCTAGTCCGAGGCTCATCCAGAAGGCCCTTTGCTTCTGATCGTAGATGGCGTCTGGGTTTATAAGGCACGAGCAGCTCCTTGATGTACTTAGGTGCAAGTCTGTTTAGCGCCTTGTATACCAGCAGTAGGACCTTAAATTGGATGCGGAATTTGATTGGTAGCCAGTGAAGCTTGATGAGAACAGGTGTGATATGTTCATACTTCCTGGTTCTCGATACTATCCTTGCAGCACTGTTTTGTAGTCGCGGCAGCTTTGCAATCAAATCCTGTTGTATTCCAATTAGGAGAGCATTGCAGTAATCCAAGCGAGACATCACCAGTGACTGCATCACTGTTTTTGTGGCATCTTCTGTTAACACACGTCTCGCTTTTCCAATATTTCTCAGGTGAAAGCTAGATTTTTTGACAACACTTTTGACATGGGGTGCCATGATCAATTGAGAGTCAAACATAGCTCCCAGATTCCGCACAGGCTCTGATGCAACGGACACATCAGTCCCTGCTACAGAGAGTGACTTAATGTTCAGTTCAGCAAGGTGTTTCTGAGAGCCGAATAGAATGATTTCAGTCTTGTCATTGTTGTGTTTCAGCTTGTTCTGAGACATCCAGACACTAATGTCACACAAACATTTCTCAAGATTTAGGATTTCACGTTTCACAATTGCGTTATCACTTGTCTTTTTAAATGATAAGCAGAGCTGGGTGTCATCCGCATAGCCATGATTGTTCAGACCGTAGAATCGGATTACCGTATTGCCCCGCATACAACACACACTTTTATACACTGCAGCACCTATGTCAAGGAGGGGGTGCGTGTTATAAACGGGTACATAAACAAGAACTTTTTACATCGATGCTATGGGTGCGGGGACATGCGGGGCATGGTCGTAAATGGCGACATCTGTCGTCAGTCATTAAAACTAATTTATGCCAGCCGTAAATTGGTCGAGTTACCGATGTCAGCGTTGATACTACTATACTATAGCAGGCGTTTGTCAAGCATTGGATAATAAAAACATTTCAACATATATATTTTTATTTGTTCATAAATCATATATACATATCATCAAGTAAAAACAGAACGCATCCCACCATGTTACAAAACCAGGCTCTACCCTACCCTCCAGCGTTCCGTTTCAGTTGTTCAATTGGGGCAGAGGTACAGAGGTCAAGTACTTAACCCGACACTCCCCACTCCCCAACTAGGCCTGCGTACGGGGAATTGTATTTTACATATGGGAAAGGGACTTGGGGAGGGGGTGCGTATTATCTATGGGGTGCGTGTTGTATGCAGGGTAATACGGTAGCTGTGCCAGAGGTATGATGTATATTAGGAACAAAAGTGAGAACATAGAGATTGAATTATCTAGCGAAGTCTATCAGTATCGAATTTCTGCGTTGAATCTCCACCTTCAAGGAAATCATGACATGGCTTTTAATTGGCAGAGATTTCAAGGGACTAAGACAGGACTTGAAAAGAAGGGACAGAATCTATGATGCATTTGCAATTATCTTCAGAATGACAAATGATAACTTTTGATATTGAATAATGAAAAATTCACAAGGTGTTTGAATGACATGAATAGGTTCTGGTTGACATTTCTCTTTCAAATATTTTCCAAATGATGGTTCGATTCTGGATAGCAAGATTATCACCACAACGGTCAAGCTTCTCTGGTACATTGCAGAAATGAGAAAGGACACACTGCATGATGAACCGATTAAATATCAATTTAGCATTAATTGCATTTCACTTGCAAATCCAGATGATTGCACAACTCTTTTAGAGTATTTTCAGGCTCCCAGAGAAAAGATCTCAGTGGGGCAATTTCTTCACCAAGGTTTGGTCTGAGCGTTATCTCAGAGCGTGAAATTATATACCTGCCGCTATGAATATCTGATATACACTGTATATATATATATATATATATATATATATATATATATATATATATATATATATATATATATATATATATATATATATATATATATATATATATATATATATATTGTGTTTGTGTGTATAAATATATATATATATATATATATATATATATATATATATATATATATATATATATATATATATGTATATATATGTATATATATATATATATATATATATATATGTATATATATATATATATATATATATATATATATATATATATATATATATATATATATATATATATACATACACACAAACACAATATCCTGTATGATACAACGCATTATAACAATATTCAGAGCAAGTACTAGCTTAGTAAAACTAGAAAGTCCACTCTCTAGAGCCACTAGAAAGTGTCCAAATCATTGAGGAATAATTCATTTTGACAGGTATCTCTTTATTTTCAAATATGTGGTATTTCTTAGTTTTCTTTTCTTCCAGCAGAAATCCTGTGTTAATTTTATAGTTATTTCAGGTTTTTCCTGCTGTCATGCATTATATGGGATATGGGATGCTCTGTATTGATAATAAATATGATGAGAATTGACGCAGAGTTTTGTTATTATAGTTTCTCCTCTCTTTACTGTGATCATCTTATAGATGTTTTAGCAGCCAATATATATTCATTTGGGTGTTAGCTGCCGTAGCCTAACTTTTGTATCATTTGGTCACATAAAAGGTATTCAAGTAACCATCTCAAGATCCTAAGTTTGATCCGCACTTAATTGTGATAATAGAAATGATGATAATAGTAATAATAATAATGATAATAATAATAATAAAAATAATAATAATAATAATGAAAATAAAGCTGCACTCACCTCTCACAAACTCAAGTGGCTTTAGTACTGAAGCCGAGCGTGCTGAACTTGAGCTGGAGTGGTCAACTCGTTGACTTGTCTATGTATTTAACACCATCCAAATACAGAACCCCTGACCAGAGAAATACATCCCCTTGATCCGCAACCCCATAGGCACAGCATGCTAGGACCTAGGTGATGTGCGCCTCGGGTTACGCGGTGTTGCCAATCCTGCGGTACACAGGTTATCTATGACTCATATAGTCGGAGGCAGCGAAATTTGATGACGCATGCAAAGTGCCCACTCCCTGTCTACTACTCCCAGCCCTGACACACACCTTCTCATCACTGCTTATCACTGGCATGTATTGGTTACAATCTCCAACTGGTGGTTGTTAAGAAACATTTTGAAATGAAATTAACATGTAAATTCTAACCAATCTCCATCAGTAAATATTTATTTCTTAATTGAGGGGCTGAATAATAAATATTTCTTAAAAAAAACCGCACATCCATGAGTTCATGAGTCAAAATGTTGGTGAGCTCATGAGTTGATCTCCCTCCGTGAGGGCAGCTCTAAATTAAAATGATGAAAATAATAATAATAATGATAAAAAGAAGAATAGATATAAAAATGATAATTATGATAATGATAATAATAGAAATGATAATAATAATAACAATAATGATAATAATTACTATAATGATGATGAAAATGAATGGTGACAAAGTCACTTGATATTGTGACCATTCCATACATGTCCAAAGGTACATTTAAAGAGGGGCATTATTCTCTACATACCCCAGTACAGTTTCAATGGATAGACAACTGGTGTAGTATAACTTAACCTTTAAGAATATGAGTTTAAATTAGGCCGTAAAATGGGGTTGAGTTGAATCAATTGGTGCGCTCAGTGATTTGGAAGAATAGAGAGCAGAGTCACATATTTCTTGTGAAATGGTCAGTCAGTGATTTCCTCAAATCATCATATCAGGAGTTCATCTCATCATAACTTTGGGGACAAAGTAGCTCAGTTGGTTAGGTGTCGGGCTATTAATCAGCAGGTCGCTGGTTCAATTCCCAGCCGGTGCCCTTTGGTCTGTCCTTGGGCAAGACAGTTTATTCCATAATGCCTCAGTCTACCCAGCTACAAAATGGGTATCTAGCATTGATAAGGCAGTGCTTAGAGCTTGTGTACTATATGCTGCCAGCTGCTCTGGAATATCCCTCGGGGGATTGAAATGGTTTCCGTGTGTACAGGCCTGCTAGAGAAGGAATGTTGTGTGAACTTTTTGGTGGATACAAGACTATCAACTGAATACCTTTACTTTTCATAACTTCATATCAGGTGTCCCATCAGGACACAGCTTTTTTAGGGTGTGATATCAGGAGAGTTGACAGGGATGCGTTGTTTTTTTAACTATGTTATATTATATTGGGGTATACAAGAAATCCATGAGCTTCTGGCAAACTTTCAGGCATGCTTTTTAATGTCAATTTTTTCATGTCCCATGAAATATTTAGATTTGTGACAGCTCTGATTCGTTTTCAGTGTCATTTGAGGATATATTTCTACTCCATTTAGACATAGGGATATAATTCATTTATGAAATCTGTTCATATTTCATGAATGCATTAATGAATTCCTGTATCAGACCTGAGAGTAGTAGACAGGGAGTGGGTACTGTGCTTGCATCCTCAAATGTCGCTGCCTCCCATCTCCTTGGCAACTATCTGACCTAGAAAGGATGCTGCATGCTAATTGCACAGATCAGATCACGTGACCAAGGCTACACAGCGTAAACCGAGGCGCACATACCCTAGGTACTAGCATGCTGTGCCTATGGCGTTGCGGTTCAAGGGGATGTATTTCTCTGATCAGACCAATGAGCTGTCCTGCACTTTTTTATGTCTCCAGGCGGAGCCACTATCGATAAGGTCCTCCTTGACCTAGATACCCGGATGTGAACACGCATCGCTGCAGCTTAGACAAGCCATATGGCACTATACTTTCAAGACTTATTTTCTTGCTTTGTAGTGCTCGGATAAACCTGAAAGTTCGTATCAGGTTTATAAGAGGCTTGCCTACGTTCCCATGATCATTTGATTTTCATGGCAACAAGTTTTACTAAAAACCGGATAATTATACGGATACAAATGCCTGTGCCCCAAAGGACTATGTATTAAAATAAGGGTTCTTTTTTGGCCAGAAATCAGTGCTTTAGGTGTTTTTTTTAATTTTGATAACGAGCGTATGCACCCCCCTAAATACCCAAGTGCCCCCCCCCCCCCCCCCCCCCGGGTTTCAACCTGTCGCAAAATCCCCATATATATATATATATATATATATATATATATATATATATATATATATATATATATATATATATATATATATACATATATATATATTTTACGCTCAAACTCTTCGTTTTCCGAATATTTTGATTCCAATGCTGACAAGAACACTCACTTATATCAAACGCTCGCTACGACTTGTGTCTTTCACGCTGTTCTATGTGTACTCAGTACTACTGTAGTGGTTCAATTTTTATGCGGTCTGGAGCATTAAAACCGCCACAACTAATTATACCTGCCGTTTAATTCTCTCTCAAATCTGTTGCGAAATGAGGATTTTGCGACAGGTTGAAACCCGGGGGGGGGGGGGGGGCACTTGGGTATTTAGGGGGGTGCATACGCTCGTTATCAAAATTAAAAAACACCCCTAAAGCACTGATTTCTGGCCAAAAAAGCACCCTTAATTTAATAAAAACGCTGATTTTTTCCACTAAATAAACACCCCTTTTTTCTTATCAAAACGCTGACATTGGATGAACGGGAACACATATTTTATCTTTAGATTTTATAATCCTCTGCGTGTTTAGCGGCAGCAAACTCGGAAGACCAGTCACTTCGGGGGTCACTTGGCGTCAGAGCCGCGTATATTTCGTGGATTGTAAGGGGATTTTGACCCCCATACTTCGTACCTGGGTACAAAAAAGCACCTTTTTTTCAAAATCGCGGACATGCGGAGGTCTTAAAAAATGACCCCTGCTTACGTGAAATACGTAACGCGGGTGCGCCCCCCCCCTCTGTACCTGAGTGCCCCCCCCCCCCCCCCGGGGGGTTGAAATCGTTGTCTTAATGCCAATTCTTTTCGATAATTCTATGCTATCTTTTAGTCAGTATGAATTGAAATCATCCGCGTTTCCGTGGCTCAATTTTAATGCGGTTTAAATCGTTAGAACCGCCACAATTTATTCTACATGCTTCTCAATTCGCTTTCAAATCTGTTGGGAAATAAAGATTTTGCGACAGGTTGAAATCGTTGTAGTGTTAATGCCAATTTTTTTCGCTCAATCTATGTTAGCTTTTGGTCAGTATGAAATGAAATCATCCGAAGCTAGTCGCCTTTCCGTGGGTCAATTTAAATCGTTAAAACCGCCGCAATTTCCTCTACGTGCTTCTAAATTGGCTTTCAAATCTATTGAGAAATGAAGGTTTTGCAAAAGGTTGAAATCGTAATTTTTATGCCAATTCTTTTCGCTCGTTCTATGCTATCTTTTGCTCAGTATAAAATGAAAAAATCCGAGGCTACGCCTTTCCGTGGGTCAATTTTAATGCGCTTTGTATTGTTAGAACCGCCACAAGTTCTTCTGCATGCTTTCCAATTTGCCTTTTAAATCTGAAAAATGTAAGATTTTGCAACAGGTTGAAATTGTTGTAATTTTTATGCCATTTTTTGGTTAGTATGAAATGAAATCATCCGAAATACGCCTTTCCGTGGGTCAATTTTGATGCGTTGTAGATTGTAAGAATCGCCACAATTTCCTCTACATGCTTCTCAATTTGCTATCTAAATCTTCTGCGAAATGAATATTTTGCAAAAGGTAGCGGTAAAAGTTGCCATAGTGAACTCACGTAGTAAAGTTCACGGTAAAATGAATTATTCGCCTTTCCTTTGGTCAATTCTAATGCAGTTTAAATTATTAGAACCGCCACAATTCATTCTACTTGCTAATCAATTAATTTTATAAGAAAGATTTGGCGATAGGTTGAAATATTGGTAATTTTTAGTAGTGCGAAAAGTTGCCACAGTTGTGGACTCAATGTTTACTGCAAAAATGTATGCTATCATTTGATCAGTATGAAATGAAATCATCAGAAGCTTTCCATGAGTCAATGCAGTTTGGATTGTCAGAACTGCCACAATTCCTTCTGCATGCTTAAAAATTGTTTTTAAATCTTTAGCGAAGGAAGATTCTGGGAAAGGTTGAAATCTTAGTAAGTCTTATGACATATCTAGTAGTGGGAAAAGTTGCCGCAATGGTGGACTCAATGTTTACGGCAAAAATAGATTACTCGCCAGGTTTCAAATTTCAAAACCTTCACAATTCGTTCTACTAGCCCTTTACTGCTATCTTAAACCTGCTACAAAATGATGATTTTGCGACAGTTTGAAATCGTAGTAATCTTATGCAATTAATCTTTTGGTCAGAACAAAAAAAAATGAAATCACCCGATGCTTCGCGCTCGCTTCCTGGCCATGCCAGCATCATATTATTTTTCCTTTAAATTTCCTTATTACACTTTTGTCAGAAAATATTTATGAAAATTATCGGATTTCTTTTAGCCACTGCAAGCATAAATGTTAAATTAAATACGCAATTTGCGTAACAACAACTTAGGTCCTGTCGCAGATGGAAATGAGCATCCTGCAAATTTGGCCCCTGGATATAACACGGACACACACATCTAGATGCACTCAAGCGTTGGCCTTTGACCCGGAAGCCGTAGGTGGGGACCTCTTCGATAGTGGCGACATCTGCAGGATTAGTGTGCAGGGAGCCTCATTGAAGTTGGATAAGTAATAGGAGGAAAAAGAGCACATTAACTCTTTCTGAATTTGGGGTTATTTTCAAAGTCAATTTACTAGAGAGATAATGTATTGGGAAATAACTTGTTTGCAAGATATCTCTAGCCAGGAGTTTGATGGTATAATCTGAGATGAGTAGACCGGGATCGGGCACTGTCCATGCATCATCAAATGTCGCTGCCTCCCATCTCCTTGGCAACTATCTGACCTAGAAAAAATGCTGCATGCTAATTGCACAGATCAGATCACGTGACCAAGGCTACACCGCGTAACCCGAGGCGCACATACCCTAGGTGCTAGCCTGCTGTGCCTATGGCGTTGCGGTTCAAGGGGATGTATTTCTCTGGTATAATTTGATTATCCTTTTAAAATATCAAGGGCATTTTCATAAATTTGATAAAACAACATGTTTGCCTTTTTCTACAAGGATGCAGGTGTGAACGGCAGAAAAACAAATCCATTGTTTTTCTGGAAAATGACATTACTAAAAAAATCCGCTATTTTCCCCCAAAACAGCAGAAATTTAAATAATAATATTGTGTGGCCTATCTTATGTGGATTTTTTTTTCGAAGAACAGTGGGAAAAAATGTATTTTTCAGCCCTTTTAAAATCGACCTCTGTCACGTAGATGGGGATTACAACAGTATTTATCTTGCTGTTCACACGTGCGCCATCGTAGACAAGCAGTTTCTGTGTTAATAGGCGTCGCCACCAGTCTATTATTGACTTCACTCGTTTACGACTTGCCGCAAGTTAGTTCATCATGGCAGACTGTTTGAAACAAAACACCAGCTGATCTCATAAAGAGATCCCTAATTAAAGTCTTTATATGACGCGAGTCGAAAATGCCGTATGCTAAGAGATTGAGTATCAAGTATTTATCAGGTAAGTACAGTGGATAAGGCACAAGTTAAATCGTAGAACGCGAAAGTTGAAGTTTCCTGTGCCTATGTTTGAGTGGTTCTAAGAGTAAGACTAAGAAGTGAAGTCTGCAGAACTTGCTGCAGTGTTTTGTTGAAGTAAATGTGCGGCTTCAGTCTATACTATATAGATACGGCATAAGCTAAATGATAGAACGGGAATCTGTGGATTATATGAGTGGCTCTAGGCAGTGATCAAGTTTATCAATGGCTTTAAAGTTGATCTTTATGCTGCTGGTGACTGATTTGTCCATTATAAAATGATGCAAAAATCTGAAAATGACTGAAACCCTGGCACATAGGTATTCATCTGAGAGTTGTGCTGTATTCAGTGAGAGCTATCCAATTAATATCAATATGACAGGGTTAAGATGTTTTTCAAAGATCTTTGCATCCTTGTGCTTTGGACGAAAGTAATCTCGACATTGGAAGGGCTAAGCTCAAATGTGAACGATCATGTTGTACTTTTCGACCTCAATTCTGGTACGTACCAGAATTGTCCAATTCTGGTAGGTACCAGAATTGCTACTATTGATTACCTCCGGAACTACTGGATACATTACGACAAAGTATGTGACTAACGGCGCCATTTAGCCGGCAGGTACAAAATTCTCGGACAATTCTGGTACGTCCCAGTATTGCCTGAATCAACAATTCTGGTACATTTATAATACCAGAATTGTTCTGACAATTCTGGTACATTCTAGAATTGTTTGCAGGGAACAATTCTGGCACGTACTAAAATTGCAAAATTATCTCAACAATTCTGGTACGTACCAGAATTGAGGTCGCAAAGTACAACATAACCACGTGAACAAGGTGTGTACAGTTTAAAGTGAGGCGAAGATGCAGTATTTGGCTTGAATTGGCCAAGCCATTTTTTACTCAGTGTTTCCAAGCTTAGACCTCTATATAAGTTATTCTACTAGTTAGCTGTTCAAGATACATGGTCACAGCGTTTTTTCACAGTAGGGTTGCGCCTAGATTTTCAAATCTGCACCTAGAATATGTGAGCCTAGGCGCCCGAATTGCACCTAAACTACCTACTCTAGGAATTAAGTCTTCAGGAGTTATCATATGGGTTACTGGAGATCTCGTAACCAAACTCGTTCGTACCCAAACTCGTTCGTACCCAACAGATTTCGTCACCACATTTTCGTACCCAAAGGAAATTGATTGAATTAGATAATGGCCAATAATATTTAAATGATTTGGCAACATTTAAAGGATAATTAGACCTCAGGCTGAATTTTCAACATTTAAAGGATAATAAGACCTCAGGATGCGAAAATGTGAACTATGATCTACATAGACTGACTGACTATATAGACTGATTAGCTCTTCTGTGAGCATAAACACGCTAAAACATACCGGTATTTTGTGGTTAAGGGGGCGGTTTATAGATGAGCATATATCACTTTAAGTTGAAAAAATCGCACTTTAAATCTATCAGAGAGAGAGAGAGAGAGAGAGAGAGAGAGAGAGAGAGAGAGAGAGAGAGAGAGAAGTTTGTTTACATCTGGCCGTGACCTATTTAACCATTCTTCAATGGCCGCCGTACATCTCCCATAATGCAATGTACATGTATATTTTCTCACATATTTTCGCTAAAAACAAACATATTTCGAGTACATTTATTTCAAAATAAGTTATTTATTGTCCACAATATAATGATGTATGTAGATACTGAGAATGAAGGGAGGAAAGGGATGCAGAGGAGTTGAGATAAAACAACTATAAACACCTAAGGCGTAAGGTAAGTGCTCAAAAACTTAGTTCAATAGTTGATTTTGATATATCAATGCTCTATTGTACTTTAAAAACCCTACCGACGTATTTATATGCATATTCGAAATCATAGGACTCTTTATTGATTTAGAGGGTTTTATTATGCAATGGTTACGAAATCGTTTGGGTGCGAAGCTACTTGGGTACGAACAAGTTTGGTTACGAACATGTTTGGTTATGAAGTCTCCTGATTTCATCATATGCATGGTTTCCAGGAGGATGTCAGTCAGGACAGCTTATTGCGAGAGAGCTGATTGTAAGACTCATGCAGGCTCCTGATATTTCTTGTGGGCACCTAGATTCTTCTTTGCTAGGCGCCTGAAGAGCACCTTGCAAAAGAATTCAAGATCGATCCGTGCATGTAGCTACTCACAGATCCAGATTGCCCCTGCTATTCTGTACAGTTTCACAAGCTTAGTTGTGGAAGATGCCAGAAATGTACAGCGAATTCTGGAGCATTGCGTTGTGACAAAATCTCTTGGGTTACAAAATCTCCAGATTCCAGTGAAGCGTACACTAGGGATGCAGGGTCTTAGCCGATATTTGGAAACAGGGTGTCCAAATAGAGGTTTCATAGACTTCTGCGTGTCCAAAGTGTGGTACAAAATGCATACTACTAATAAGATAGACCCTATACCTTTACAGATTTTGCTTTTTTAGGTCAGATACTGCTTTGTGTGTCTTATAAAAGTGACACTACAGCTTCTACATCTTCTATCTTCTAAGAAAAGTCATCTTCAGCAAATTCTGACATTAACTTTTGGGTGTCCAAACTGTCAAAAAACAGTGTTCTGTGTGTCCAAATGACACGCTGGACGCATTGCGGCTAAGCCCCTGTAGGGATGTCATCGATAGTCGCCAAATCGATAAATCGACAATTTCACTTTGTCAATTAAATCGAATCGAATGGTTGGGTATCGAATCGAAATAATCAATATTCTGTACCCCAATAATGGCGTATGATTATTGATGAAAAACACTTTTACCAGACATCTTCCTGTTAAACCAATGCAAAGTGAAACTCTGACTAAATATTGAAGTATTTCCCTATGGCTTTTTTAAGGGAAATTGGAAGGAATGGTGTGCTTTACTCAGGCATATGGCCAAGACACAGGGTATCCAACCAAAATGAAGGGATATCAATGACATATCCATAAATAATTGTGCCCTACGAGCACGTTACGGTGTATCGAATCGTATTGAATCGTATCGAAAAATATATCAATTAATCGAACCGATAAAATTTCATATCAATGACATCACTAGCGTACACATCTCTCATTTTACCCATCTGAGAAAACTATGGTTGTGTGTGTGTGCAAATACCTGAATGTACCTGGTTTGTTGAAAGATTCTGGAAGATGAATGTCCTGGTAGAATTGTATATGAGAGTTAACCCAGTACCCACCATTAACCATGATGCACAGATTATACGAGATCATCAAACCAATTTAATCTATAGATTTAATATTTGTCCCTCTAAAGTTAAGTTTTTGAATGTTAATATTCACTTTTGGAGAGTATTGAATATTATTATTTGTAAAAACCTTGTTTGAAAATGAGGTATGTACAGTTAAGTACCTCAGGAAAAGTTTCTTTATGTGGATCAACATCTCTAACTGATTTGACTCACATAATGCACTAGGTTTAAAACTTAGATTGAATAGAACACAAATTGCTCCCCACAGACTAATTACCAGAAAGCCCATCGTAAAGCCCTAGACTGAGAGAGACACCTAATCTTGCCATAGTGTGACCTCATTAGGAGACAGACAGATGAGGGCTCCCGTATTTGTTTACATTATAGTGGAGTTTGCTCATGCGCAGAAAGCACCTCTTGAGTGGTTCTCATCAACACCAGGGCTAGGAGTCGTGCCAATCATGCTGTTGAACGAGATCTGCTGGTTGCATACCTGGCTACCCGGTGAACGACATTCATGGTTTAACCCATTTACACTCAGGGTTCCTTTAGAGAGTATCGTCTGCTCCTTTTATGCTTTTGAAAATAACTTGGGAATCAAGGGAAAGTTTGCAAAATATTTAAATGGGAGTTGTTTTATGGCTTCTGATAAACATATCTCCTTCAAATGTTTTCCAAAAAATGCTTTTATATAATAAGTAAAATATTTCCAAAATTGTCAGGCCTGTTTTGGCCACTCAGAGTGTTAATTACTGATCTATGCATAGAGTAGTACTACATACATACTATCATATGGACAATGTTGGAAGTTGATTCAAAACAAAGAAATTTGTTGATTAATGTGATATCTAAATTTAGTGTGTACAACTTTAAAAAAGGCATTGTTATTGCTTACATGATTATTTTATGTAATTATGAAATTTTCCCAAATCTTGGTTAATTGTGCTTTCTCATAGTAAATTGGAAAAAAATCCAGATTGTAGACTTTCTTTTTTTTTGGGGGGGGGGGGGCAACTGATATTGTGAGATAAATTACAATAAAATCGCAATAATAAGTTTATTTTCTTCTATAAAACTGGAATTGAAATCAAATGCAAACCTCATCCTTGACATTTTCTCATTTTGACAAAACCTAAATTGCTATCAATATTTCATTTTGAGATGGACTAAAATGAATGATTAAAGAATATAGATGATTTAAAATGAATTAAATTGGCTCGATCTCACATGAAAGCATTACTATTTTAAAACTAATTGATACATTTGATTTACAGGTGGAGAAATTCAATCATAGATGTCCCAAACCAATATGCCTGGATACAACTCGGCGAAAATGTCTTGGCCAGGCGCTCAAGGAATATCAAACTCCCAGCAACACGCTAACAAAGTTGGGCAGCAACCCCTTGTGGCGGCAATAGGAACTAATACAAGAAACAGAGTTATTAAAAATGCCAGATCTCCTTTGAAGTCAGGTGACAGAGATTCTGAAATTGACATTACCATGGATAGCGGCACAGACCAGGAACCAGTGGCTCCCCCTGGATACTTAGAGTCTAATTTACACGTCCCGTCAACCTCCATCGGCCATGCTGCAGTGAGCAGCGGGCCGACAGTGGGCCATAATCCAGAGTTCTTGCGGAATTTCTCGCTGGCATCACAAACACTAGGTGGGCCTGCATGGCAACACAACGTGCCCCATCGGATGCCATGGATGTCTCAGGCATCCGGGTCAGTCATGCAGTTCACAGCCACTACCAGCATGGCTTCGTCTGTTTCTTACACCTCTACGACTTCACACGCCTCTCCTCATATAAGGTATGATATCCAGGGTCTCGGCCAAGATTTTAAGAAACTGGGTGTCCAAAATTTTGTGTCATGATTGAAAGATTTTCATTGAAATTTTCCGATAAAGGGTTTTCGCAGGAAACTGCCCCTATGACAGTTGAATATTATGCCCAGGTGGAGTTATACGGGACAGGATGAGTCTGGATCAACTTTACTTTAATTTGGGAACATTTTTCTTCACTTTGTAGATGTTGTTTTGTAATGGTTCACTCAGTTTCAGATGTTGATTCAGCAGTCCCAAGATCTCTAAAATATCACAGTCATAGAGATATAATTCATTTAGAAAAATGGACACAATCTTCAAGATTTTGAGTTCAAAAGTTTTTGTTCGCAAGATGTTTACAATGTTATGTACATGGGGCATGCTAAGTAAATGAAAATGGTTTAAATAGACTAAAAGAATATTCTAATTTAGGTTCTCACTTTGGACAATAGACAAAGGCATTAAACTCCTGAATTGTTTACCATAACATCGACCATACTTCCTTTCTATTTTCTTTGTTTTCCTATTTCAGTGATACTTAGTAGTGAATCCGAGAATGTGCTGGCTGGGCATAAGACTCCTGAATAGTTGACTATAACACCACCCTTACTTCCTTTCCATTTTCTTTGTTTTCCTATTTCAGTGATAGTGAATCTGAGAATGCGCTGGCTTGGTCCAGATCTCGTCGGCGACTGAAGAGAAGAGGGGCTTTGACAGAGTAAGTGCAGCCGCCAGGGCCTTAGCCAGGGTTTAGAAACTGATTGCCCAAATTGTCTTGGTAGTTAAGACAAATTTTGTTGAAAATTAAATTCTGCAATTCTGACTTACATCAATTTTGGGTGAAAAACTTGTTTCTTGAATTCCTGTATTTCACCTCATAATGCCTGTATAAAGATTACTTCAACACTGCAAAACCACATTTTATGTAGTTATAGTACCTCTGAATGGATCTAGTGAGCAACGAAAGAAACCTATTTTGAAGAATGACTGAGATGTTCATGTCATGACATAAATTGCATTATTTTTTCTAAAGTCTGTGAAAAATATCCAAGTTGGTCATCCTATGTAATGAATAAAAGTTGTTTTGAAGATCACTGTGTTTTGTTCTTAACTCATGCAAAGTTTCAGGAAAATTAAACTGCAATTTCCAAAAGTGTCGTAAGACCTTATATAACAAGTATCAGAGCATTGATATAACCCTATGCATGGATAAATTATAGATTATAAGTTCACCTTATAATTCTGTGAAAAATTTGTATATTTTTGTCAGGTGTGATTTTTTGACATATATATATATACATATATATATATATATATATATATATATATATATATATATATATATATATATATATATATATATGTGTGTATATATATATATATATATATATATATATATATATATATATATATATATATATATATATATATACTTTGTTTCCCTCTTCATCATAGATTGGATAAAATGATTATTTCAAGTTCTTTAAATACCCATATCTGAAATGTTATTATTTGACATACTTTTATTCCCATGTCCTCGTAGATTGGATTGCCCTCGAGCAAAGGTTCATGTGAACGAAGAAAAAATGGCGGCCAGCCTACAGGAACTTAACATCGGTAGCCCCAACCGCGGCACGCAGGCATTTCCTCCACTAGACAACAATAATTACCTATCAGCTGATGCAGCACTGCCCGGGACGTCGCGGGGCCCAGATCAGCGCCCAAGCTGGCCGGGCGGGGCTCGACCAAAGGCCTGGCCCAGGCGGAAAAATACTCAGTTCACATTGCAGGAAATAGAGAGCAGGTGAGTGGCACAGTGAGGACCAAAACAGTCATACAACTGCACTAGCCAAGACTAGGAATATCGTAAAAAGCATGTCGGGCTAGTGAAATGCTCAGCAGGGACTTAGCCAGGACCCGCCCAGCCTGTCTTTTGGAGAGGCAGTTACCTGAAAACCTCCTTTTTAGACAGGCAAAAGTTTCTATGAAGAATTTTCAATTTTGATTTTTTTTTTTTGGGGGGGGGGGGGGGGTAATATTAATAATCAAACTTTTCCTAACAAATCATCATCTAGGACATATGTGAAGTGTAAATTACCCTTGTGACACAAAAGACTATTAATACTAGTTGGTTTAAGGATTTGTAGTAGCTGAGTAGCTAACTTTGGACAGATGGCAAAGTTGGAATTGCTGTTTTGACAGGGATTTGAAGAATCTTGGATAAGACCCTGATGCTCATCTCTCTATCCCAATCAGGCTAGTGGAGATACTTATCATTGATAAAGTAAAGGTTGCAGGAATTGTTCTGGCCTTCTAGAAGAGGCTATATAAGGAAAGGATAGGATATTCTTGTGACAATAGAGTAAATATTTGTGTTTTAAACTCTGTAGCAGTATGTATTATATAGATCTAGATCTAGATCGAGATCTGGCTGTTAGCATATCTTATACCATTATTGAAATTAAGACCACTCCTTGAATGTGGGCCACCCCCTTTCTCGCTGATGGGGATTTCTGGGCCTCCTCTAAATCTGGCTGTTGGCATATCTTTTAACCCTTATGCTGGTGGTGGCTTATTTGGCCAACACAAAATGATGCAAAAAAAACTGAAAAATGACTGAAACCCTGACACATGGGTACTCATCTGAGAGTACTCGGCAAGAGCTATCTAATGAATATCTACATGACAGGCGTTAAATGGTTATAAAAAATCTTTGCATGCTTGTGCTTTGGACGAAAGTAGCCTTAGCATTTGAAGGGTTATCATTGCTGCCCATGGTTTGTTTCAGGCTGTCAGACGAGGATGAGAGTGACGAGGATAGTAATGATGGCGGTGGCAGCAGCAGCAGTAGCAGTGATCCCGATAAGCCTAAACTAGTGCTGTCCAGTCAACTCAAACAGAAAATTAGAAACACACCCGATGTACTCCCAAGAAAAATTCTGGAAAAAATGTAAGTTTTTTTTTAAATTTATGCAAAATGCAGTACTCCCAAGAAAAATTCTGGAAAAAATGTAAGTTTTTTTTAAAAAATTTCTGCAGAATGCATGTTGTTTATTTCTTAACAACACACACCAATGAAAAACAAACAAACACATACTGGCACATATAACACACAACAAATGCATCTTTTTGTACAATATTGGAGGATTATGAATGTATATTCTTTTCCTCTGTATGTAGACTTGTGCTTGATATCATTTTTGTAATAGTGTTACACCCCAATTTGTACAATATCATATTTGATATGAAACTTTTAGACCGGCTTCTGATCTAATTTCAATACTACTAGCAATTTGTGTAAATCCTGATAAAGTAGCATGATTCAACATTAGAACAAATGGCATAACTATATACAGCTCTGCTCTTTATGAGATATGAAGCCCTCTGAATGATATGTGAACATCCCGCTATGTGAACACATTTGACCCAGTCCAGGGACCTAGCCTGGACCTGTCCTTCCTGTCTTTTGGACAGACAGTTTCCTGAAAACCTTATTTTTGGACAGGCAGTTTCCTGACAACCTCATTTTTGGACAGGCAAAATTTTCTGTGAAGAATTTCAATTTTGACTTTTTGGGAAAATAACCAAAGATTTTACTAACTTACCATCTTCTAGGACATAGCTGAAGTGAAAATTGCCCTTTTTAACACAATATGCTATTAAATGAAGTTGTTATAAGGATTTGAGTTAGATGAATAGCTAAAACTGGACGGGCAGAATTTTTGGAATTGCTGATTTGGACAGGCATTTTTTGAAATCCTGGCTAAGACCCTGGCCCTGTCCCGAGATGCTTTCCTCTGAAAGGTTCCTTTGTTGTTTCTTCATTGTAATTAAAAGTGTCCCCATTTTTCCCCCTTGGCAGAAGCAAGCCAGCGAGTGGTTCTATGGAGGTAGTTCTGTGGCGCCCACCAGGTGGCATCCCAGAGCTGGTGAAGGATATCATACTGAGCGCTGCCCGACCGGACGTACTGCCATCCTTAAAAATGCACGACTCAAACGCAGTTGCCAGTGCGGAAAACCTAGTCAATTCAATGTGAGTATTTGTATTGGTAGATACATATTTATATATCTAAGAGTTTTGGTTGCCAGTGCGGAAAACCTAGTCAATTCAATGTGAGTATTTGTATTGGTAGATACATGTTTGTATATCTAAGAGTTTTGGTTGCCAGTGCGGAAAACCTAGTCAATTCAATGTGAGTATTTGTATTGGTAGATACATGTCTGTTTGTCTAAGAGTTTTGGTTGCCAGTGCGGAAAACCTAGTCGATTCAATGTGAGTATTTGTATTGGTAGATACATGTTTGTTTGTCTATGAGTTTTGGTTGCCAGTGCGGAAAACCTAGTCAATTCAATGTGAGTATTTGTATTGGTAGATACATGTCTGTTTGTCTAAGAGTTTTGGTTGCCAGTGCGGAAAACCTAGTCAATTCAATGTGAGTATTTGTATTGGTAGATACATGTTTGTTTGTCTATGAGTTTTGGTTGCCAGTGCGGAAAACCTAGTCAATTCAATGTGAGTATTAGTATCAGTAGGTATATGTTTGTCTGTCTAAGATTTTTGGTGCTTTCAATAGTTAAAATCATGTACCTCTATAGCAGATAGTACCTCTATTTAATAGATACCACATTCAATGTGAGTAGATACATGTTTGTTTGGTGCAGGGCCAGTAACATTTTGAGTTAGCGTTGAGACCTGAATGGGTTAAATAGATGTTGATTTCTCTACTTCAGGCATTGCGGAGAGACAGAGATGGAGGATTGTGCGAGCAATGGGGAGGCCTCACCCTTCTCATGTGACAATGACGACGATGATATGGACTTATAAAACCTGCACCTCAAGGAGAGGGGAATTGCTGCAGAACAATATGCATCCTTAATCAATTAACCCTTATGCTGCTGGTGGCTAATTTGGGCAATGCACAATGATGCAAAAACTGAAAAATGACTGAAAGATTGATACCTGGGTACTTATCTGATAGAGCGGCGCGAGCTGTCCAGTGAATACATACATGACATGGTGTCAATGTTGTTGTTTTTAATTTTGTGTCATTGTGCTTTGGACTACAGTAGCATCAGCATTGGAAGGGTTAAGGATAAGAAACTATATTAGGCATTGATGTGTCTCTGGTTAGGAAAAAAAGGAAAGAACACTATGCTTCCTTCTGAATAGGAAATCAAGAAAAGTATGCAGTGCTTCCTAAAGGATGGGAAAGCTATGGAAAAAAATGTGCTTCCTAAAGGATAGGATTACAAAGGAAGAACAGTATGCTTCTTATTGAATAGGAAGTCAAGGGGATAAAAATATGCTTCCTAGAGGATGGGAAAACTATGGAAAACAATATGCTTCCTCAGGATAGGATAAAAAAAGAATAATATGCTTCCTATTGAATAGGAAATCAAGGGGAGAAAAGTATGCTCCCTTAAGGATGGGAAAACTATGGAAAACAATGTGCTTTCTAAAGGATAGGATTACAAAGGAAGAACAATTTGCTTCCTATTGAATAGGATATCAAGGGGAGAAAAGTATGCTCCCTAAAGGATGGGAAAACTATGGAAAACAATGGACAAAATAAGCTTCCTAAAGGATAGAATAACAAAGGAAGAACAATACGCATCCTGCAGGATAGGAAAACAATATGTGCGCTAGGTTATAGTAAAGGAATAGGAAAATAATAATTTTACTCTAGGATTTTAGCAGCAAAGGTTGAGTCCTGTTCCACTTCTTGTGGGACTGTGATGAAAACAATGATTTATCATCATTTACCATTTGCCTAGGAATCTAGGAGTATAGGATATCTTGAATATTCTTCATGACAATGGAAGCCTTTATTCAACTCTTCCAAGGGACTTAGCCAGGACCCGTCCTACCTGTCTTTTGGACAGATAGTTTCCTAAAAACCTCCTGTTTGGACAGGCAAAAATTTCAATGATGATTTTTCAATTTTGCCTTTTTGGGTGTAATAACCAAATATTTTCCTAACAAACTATCTTCTAGGACATAGCTTAAGTGCAAATTGCCCTTTTTGACACACTAGGCTATCAAATGTAGCTGGTATAAGGATTTGGAGTAGATAAGTAGCTAAATCTGGACGGGCAAAAAATTTGAAATTGCTGTTTTGGACAGACATTTTTGAAATCCTGGCTAAGACCCTGACTCTTCCTACTGCTCATTGGACAATAATACAAATTATTTGTGCCTTAAGTGAGGGAAATTCTGAATTATGTAATATGCAGCCTAACAATAGATGTCAGGACTCAAAAAAATGAATATTGAGACTTTTTTGAAAGATACCATGGATATTCTTAAGGCCTAGATTGTATTGTTTGTTTTCTGTAACGGTCCGAAAAATAGGGAAGGTAGATTGGTAAAACCTTTTTTTTTAGATTATTTTTTTTTTGTTATTTAAATGTGTGTTTTGTGCATGTTGATTGGGAGTTGGAAGGGCAGAAAATTGTTTAGGGTAGGGATATTGAATAAGAACTGCTTAAAGTAGGGTTACAGGAAACAAACAACATCTTTTTAGGCCTAATTGGTACTACAGTTGGCTGCCATCCATAGGGCTCTAAAAGTGTGGGGTATATAACATACCCCACGCTTCTTGAGTCTTTGTTCTTTGAGCTGCCTAGACCACAAAAATGTTACCCAATGGCTTTGAGCACTAGTGCCCAGCTAATCCTTTCTTGGCCTGTGATTGGTGGATCGTCAACTGTAGTGCAAGCTAAATGGACCTCTCTGAATCTATGGTGTATGTGTGACTCCTTATAAGGCATTGCATGGAATCCCGGCCTGGGCTTTCTTTTACTTGGCATAATCAAAATATCATGATGTGTCAATGGCACATCATAGTGCTGTTAATGATGTTTCAAAACTCTGGCTTAGGCCATAATGGTAATATTGGTATAAGCTTATGCAACCTGCAGGCTAGAGTTGGTAAATTGTGGGACATAGTCTTAGCCAGCAGGGCGTCTGGGCATCATTTGGACACCCAAACCCGAAAAAATTACCCTTCAGGACACTAAAAAATATTTGTAAGGAATTTCTTTACTGTCAATTTCAATCATAAAATGGAATTCCTTTCACCTCAAAATAATTCCCATGGCTTTCAATATGGAACTTATGCTTGCTTTCATTAAGTAAATATATGTTTATGGTTGAAATATGAGTATATTGTGGTCGTCCTTGAAAAATAGGATGCCTTAAAATTTTACAATTACCAATTTTGGGCACCCAGTTTTTGAATCCAGCCTAAGACTCTGTCGTGGGATATATGTATGCAGCCTTCTAGGACTCCGAAAGCAATCAATAGCAACACCTAGGCAGATCTCAACTTATTATGCAACTGAAGGTGATGATATGTACTGTAGAACACAAAATGTTAGCGTCTGTTTATATATAGCGTACATAGCGTGTGGTTCCGCTTCGCTATATATAAAAACGCTGTACTTTTTTCTTACTGTACTGGCGCTATCAGCGGCGGCGGTAAGATATGTTATGATGCGAAAATTCCCCACTTCGCGATATTTGGGACACACGTCATATATGTGTTCTACAGTATTCATACAGCAGTGTGTCTGAAGTTAGGAAAATGATAGATCAACCAAAACCATCATTACAATGTATCATTGTTCCTAAGAGTTTGTTATGGCGGCTATCTCCTACAGTAAACTAACTGCCGCCACTATTTTGAATTTATCTGAAATCTAACTTTTGATCTTGCTATGAACATGATTTCAGTTAGTTTCAAAATGGCAGCGGCAGTTAGTCAACCGGAGATGATACTTTGATGCATCAACATTTTCTTAGGAAAGATGATGAGGTCGGTAACTAGCTCACATTTTGCTGAAATAACATGTTATAGGTCAATTTAGAAAAAAACTAAGCACTTTGACCTAGATTTGATGGTCTGACTCTGATCTGATGTCAAAATGCTCACCTGCTGCCGTTCTAGCACCAATATTTCAGTATGTATCACCTACTAGAAATGAGCAATTATAATCGATTGATTGACAGAAAT
>OZ012691.1:11822387-11842387 GCA_963942565.1 Maea johnstoni | reverse complement strand
ATGTTTTATTCATTACGATCCAACCACGGGAAGTATTTATTTGGATCGTGTAAAATGCAGAGAGGAGACCGCAAAATCTGCCATTTTCAAAATGGCGGATCTAAACACGTGCGAAGCGATTTCCTTTGCACTTGTTTTACAACGATCGTTTCAGCAACAAAATAAATTAATTTTGAAAAACGAAGTTGATATTCTTATTCCCTGACATCCATTTAGTCTAATTATTATGTTTATTGAATTTAGGATGTCAGGAATAAAGAAATATCGATCGTTCGAAAAACTGGAAGTACTCTCTTCAGTGCCGCTAGCTATATATTCAAATAGGGAGGCTGCATAGTAGTTGAATGACAAATAAGGAGGCTGCATAGTAGTTGAATGAAGATTGCACAACGAATCCTATGTTAAATGTGCTGCATCATGAGTAAATTCGATTAGGGAGGGTGCATAGTAGATGAATGAAGATTGCACAAAGATGGGCCTATGGGGTTTGTTCTTTTGATGTACTTCTGTACATCGGACAATGTATCAAATTTCGGAAAAACAGTGGGATCATCTGCAGTGTTAATGATCACACTGATTGAGCCAAACACTCCAGCTGCGATAGCGTGAGGGCAATTAGCAAACGACAGATCAATCAAGCCTTCACACACACGTGCGAACCGCCAGCGATTGCCAATCATAAAATAAAACGGCGATGATTGGATGATAGTGTCACGCCCATAATGACGTAGCTAGGGCGATCAACGTGTTGTGAATGAGTTATAAAATGGCCGCTACTCCGCGATGTAGCGGATGGAGTATAAAATACTTCTGATGTGTACATTATGAACTTGCACGGATTATTTCATGGGACCTACAGCAGGACACATACCTAAACTCAATCGAGTGAGTACTGACTAAAAATTACTTCTAACCAGATGTTATACGTAGTGAGGAACTGCTGGGGAAGAGGTTATGTCAAGATTATATAAGGTTACTGATCGCTTGGATCAGGGGCTCTACTTCCCTATCAGAACTCCTAACTATACTTCGCAAATAAATAACTATTTTCCAAAATAAAAATATATCCTAAAATAAAAGATCCCCACGAGAAAAGTGTTAAAAAATTGTGCAATAACATAACGAAACAAGGAAATTATAACCACCCGACCGAAAAAATGTCACGATTAATATGCAAGATGGCGAACCCCCAAAACAAAAGCTGAACAAAAGGCAACAGCGATATGACTGAAAATAACAGATTCAAGCGTAAAAACTAATAAATAAAATAATAGTGTCAAGGAAGAAAGTATATAAAACGCAAAAATACATGTAAATTCAAAATGTGACCATAGACGAAGGAGAAACAGGCTTTCTATTGAACAAAAAAAGGCGTAGTCACGTGACTTTCCCAGATGGGGCGAGGGTGAGTACAAAGCAAGTAGTGGAATATTCTTTGTTTAATCGACGTAATAGGGGTACATGATACGGAATGGGCTATTTTAATATTGAGTTTTATCAATAGATAAACTCAATAAAAACAGTTAGAAACCTCGCCCCAACCGATTTGTTGTTGTCAATATATATATATATATATATATATATATATATATATATATTTATATATATATATATATATATAAATATATATATATATATATATATAAATATATATATATATATATATATATATATATATATATATATGTATATATATATATAAATATATATATATATATATATATATATATATATATATATATATATATATATATATACATATATATATATATATATTTATACAAATGTATACTTTGATAGTAGAATGCCTTCTAAATAATAAAAAAAATTACATGAAAACCTCACACTTAAAAGTTTGAAACTGAAAAGAATGTTTTAGTTATCTAACTTGACCTAAAAGCCTTATTTTATTTCCCGACTCATTAATGCTCGGGTTCAGAAAAAAAATTGAAAAATAGGATTTTTATTTTATTTTTATTTACCTCTCTACCGACTCTGCAAAAATGGTCCGGGAAAGATCCGGGAAACTACAAATCAATCAAGGGTCGCCTAAGCTTGTATGTTACTCCCATAGCTTAGCTCCCTGCATCCTCTAGTCCCAGACACACATCAGTCGCCCCCTAATAACACCCTTTCCCCTCACCCAGTCCTACATGTACCTACCTCGTATGTAACTCCCATAGCTTCGCTCCCTCCATCCTCTGGTCCCAGACACACACCAGCCCCTCGTCGCCTCCAGAGATGACTTTCCACTCGTCCATCTGAACGGTTGTGATCTGAGCTGCGTGCCCTCTCATCGCAAACACCGGCTCCTGGCTACGCAGGTCATAAACACGAACCCTGAGATTGAAGTGTAAAGCAAGATTAAAGGACATCTACACCATGAATAAAACATAGGCCCAAATAGTCCATTAGAGTATTCTCTACTTAAACCCAAGTTCCCAGCACTGCCAACTTTCATACAAGAAGTATATTGCTGTTTAAACACATCCTAACGCACAAGAAACGGAGGTACTGGGAGCGGCCATTTTAGTCTACTAATAGCATCTTAGGATATCTTACAAATATCTATCTTGTTTTCAGTCTGATTAGGGTTCAGTGTTAGGTTAGGTCAATATCAGCTCAGAACATGCCCAAATAGAAAAGTTGCTTCATAATGGGAAAGATAGAGAACTATCTCAGAAATCAGAATTACAGGGTTGAGTGTGCATGTGTGTGTGCATGTGTGTGCATGTGTGTGTGTGAGTGTGTGTACTGGAAGTACAGATATGACCAGGGCTCGACGTTAAGGCTAGCCCTGTAGCCCCGGGCTAGTTATTGAAAGTCAGGGCTAGTAAATTCTACCTGTGAGTAGCCCTGAGGGGCTAGGTAGAATTAGAATATCAGCGCTTAAAAAATTATGAAGCCCACCTTTGGCTCTGCATACCTGGATGATAATTTAACTCAATTTACCACAATACACTGTATTCTTTTCATGTTATCAACAGAGGCTATGATATCAACAGAGATCACTATTTCAAAAGAGTTGTCATTAATATCAGGGCTAGCAAAAATATTTCAGGGCTAGTAAAAGTTTCGGTAACTAGCCCTGTTGGGCTTATGAAGTTTTTTCTTAATGTTGAGCCCTGATGACATACTTTTTATCTGCACATCCTGTGACCATCATGTTTACTGGGCTGTGTTGTAGGTTGATGCAGGAAACATGATATGTGTGACCTATGTAGGTTGACACCAGACCGCCTGTTGATAAATCATACAGCTTCACCTGAAAAACAAAGTAGAACCAGATCTTCATTGATTTTTATTCACATTCTATCAGGTCTGCTGATACTGTGGATTTGGATAGTATTAATTAACATGCTTACCTATTCTTGTTTGTAAGGCCAAAGACACTCTTTGTATATACTGTAAATCACTTAAATATGGCGTGAACATTATATAGCGCAATTACGCTATTGCCTTGGATAATGTGATCTAAGTATAACGCTGAACGGAAACAGTAGCAGGAAGTTCAATTAAGAATTTAATAAAGACAAGGATTTTACAATAGCGCACATAGGCAGAGTGCTATTATCGCCATCTTATTGTTCCTGCTATACTTCAGTGATTTACAGTAATATCTATACACTTTTACACTCTTTTTATGCTTAAGAGTCCCTTCAAAATTTTTCATCTGGGTCTAGTTCTCTGATACAAGATCATGCATAAGTCCCAGATGTGACCAGGCTAATTAAGTGGAGAAATCTAGACACCTACCCTGTGTCCACCAAAAGCGAACAATCCGCCGCTGGATTTGATCCCGCAGGCCAGTAGCTTAGAATCAGAGGTAAAATCTAGACAGCCAACGACCTCATCCACTACTTCATGTATGGTGGACATCTCCTCTGCAGATCCACCAATCGTGTGCACCTTGACCAGCTTGTCTGTTGCTATGACAACAGAGGAGGAAGACGATTCTGGGAGCAGTCTTGAGGTTCGCACCTGTTAAAGATATCATGTATCACGTGAAAAAGAAAATCATATCAAAATAATGATTGAGTCCTCAGTGTACATTGTACTTCTTGTTTTGCTGGAAAATTAGCAAAGTGGGGAAAAAGATAATTTAACCAGTATAGCAATTCTTCAACAAGCCTATATTTCCCCCAATAGATATTGTTTTTTTTCATATCCAGTTAGGGTTGGATAACGTTAAGAGGTACCGGTACTATTTCGGTATTGTTTCAAAAAGTACTGTATCACATTCCTTAAAGGTACTCTTAACGATACTAACCACTTAAAAGTTATCATCTATTAGGGATTATTCACAACAAATTTGTAAGGTAACAATGCAATAAAGTAATGTAAACAGTACCATTAAAGTATTGTGCCTCTCATTGGTAACGATACTGTACTGTACCATTTTGTTCTTAAAGGTATCCATCCCTATACCCAGTACAGTTACCATCCCCTAATAGCTACTCTAGATAGTATCTATCTGGGCCAAGTTTTCTTTGGTTTGGTTGAGCCTCGTGTTCGGCTGGGCGTTGTTCAGGACCATCGACGTTGATCAACGTGGTGGGAAAACGGAATCTGAACGGTACCAACTTGCGATGATGATCTGAACGGGATACTTTGGATCAACGTTGATCAACGTTTATGGTTTTGAACAAGGCCTACGTCGAACCTGAGGCTCAACCAAACCAAAGAAAACTTGGCCCTGGTTTCCTGATGGAAACGTTCCGTCCTAAAGAAAAAAATGTTTGTTTCCTTTTACATGCTAGAGAAAAATAGAGCAGATAGGTAGGGAATTTATTTTATTTTATCATGTTTTTCTCTCTCCTCCATGCTGCATTAGATGTAAATGTAAAGCAAAATAGCAGCATCTAAAGTAGTGGGGTATCTAGATCTATGTAAATCCACTGAACTAGTATTTTCTTTCTTCGTTTTTCAATTTCTTTTGTATGCCATGCATTGAATTTGAAGCAATTACAAATTTTAACCTTGCTTTTCATAAAAAAAAAGAATATTTTGAGCAATAAAAAAATTAGGGCAGGGGCAAAAAATTAGGGCTGGTAGGGTAACAGGAAAAAAACATATTTTTTAGGCCTCAACTGAAAACTCACTGGCTTGTACATATTGAGTTGCTGTAGAGGGCGCCACTTGCCGGCCTTGTCAGACGCCCGCACGGAGACGTATTGACCGTGCTGAGCGACCAGCACGTTATCCTCTGAGAGACTCAACCCTGAGATCCCCTGCGGACAGTGGAAACTGTGGACTGCCTCTGTACCCATCTCGTTGCTCCAGATATCTACATAACCTGTAGGAAGAATATTTGAGCCAGATGTTTAACCCTTTCACTGCTGGTGTCTAATTTGCTCAAAACAAAATAATCTGAAAAACGCTGAAATATGACTGAAACCTGTAGGAAAAATGATAGGAGTTTGACCTGTATGTTTAATCCATTTGCATCTGGAGCGCACACATGGTCAGACATTTTAAATGTAACTTATCAATTAGATTAATATTTAGCAATCATTACATTCCCCAAGTCTAGTCAAGTACAAAAGATGGATCCAAGCTTGTTCTAGGCAAAATTTTGATGTTTTGTTCATTACTAAAGTGCAGTGCAGCCGGTGCTCACCTTGTTTAAGATCAAGGGCCTGGTGGTCTATTCATTTTCATTTTAAATCATCACATCAGTGGCACCACAGCTGTTTATGGTTGCTACCAGGATTTATTTGAAGGAAGTTTGTATCACATGAGGAGGTTTGTTTTAACAGAGAGTAAATGAGGGATGGATATTTATTGCTTACCCTGAGAATAGCCGGTAACAGTGACTCTATTGTTTATTGCTTACCCTGAGAATAGCCGGCTACAGTGACTCCATTGTTTATTGCTTACCCTAAGAATAGCCGGCTACAGTGACTCCATTGTTTATTGCTTACCCTGAGAATAGCCAACTACAGTGACTCCATTGTTTATTGCTTACCCTGAGAATAGCCAGCTACAGTGACTTCATTGTTTATTGCTTACCCTGAGAAAAGCCAGCTACAGTGACTCCATTGTTTATTGCTCACCCTGAGAATAGCCGGCTACAGTGACTCCTTTGTTTATTGCTTACCCTGAGGATAGCCGGCTACAGTGACTCCATTGTTTATTGCTTACCCTGAGAATAGCCGGCTACAGTGACTCCATTGTCTATTGCTTACCCTGAAAAGTGCCGGCTACAGTGACTTCATTGTTTATTGCTTACCCTGAGAATAGCCGGCTACAGTGACTTCATTGTATATTGTTTACCCTGAGAATAGCCAGCTACAGTGACTCCATTGTCTATTGCTTACCCTGAGAATAGCCGGCTACAGTGACTTCATTGTTTATTGCTTACCCGGAGAATAGCCGGGGTACAGTGACTCCATTGTCTATTGCTTACCCTGAGAATAGCCGGCTACAGTGACTTCATTGTATATTGCTTACCCTGAGAATAGCCAGCTACAGTGACTTCATTGTTTATTGCTTACCCTGAGAATAGCCAGCTACAGTGACTCCATTGTGTATTGCTTACCCTGAGAATAGCCGGCTACAGTGACTCCATTGTTTATTGCTTACCCTGAGAATAGCCGGCTACAGTGACTTCATTGTTTATTACTTACCCTGAGAATAGCCGGCTACAGTGACTTCATTGTTTATTGCTTACCCTGAGAATAGCTGGCTACAGTGACTCCATTGTCTATTGCATACCCTGAGAATAGCCAGCTACAGTAACTCCATTGTTTATTACTTACCCTGAGTGATTTTAAAGTAGCACAAATACCATCCGGCAAAGCTATAAAGCCAAATTTCAGCACTCCAAATTAAAGCTATATACAATAGTGACTTCATTGTTTATTGCTTACCCTGAGAATACCCTGCGACAGTAACTTTATCGTTCAGTGCAACGCAATTGACATGGTTGGCCACGGTTCCCAGGTCGGCTTGTTCGTCCAGGATGAGAGCAGTGCTACTAGGCTGGAACACGCACTGCCCCCCTGAGGACAGGTCCCACAACTTAACCTCTCCATTAGAGAACCTGAAAACAGAATAACAGTAACTTCTATTCTTCCAAAATTTAGCCATCTTTAAAGCATATTCTTACACTGTAGGCAGCTTTGAATTTGCAAATGTTAACTTTTGCGCGCCACAGAAAACAGAATAACAGTAACTTCTATTCTCCAAATTTTTTTTCATTATCAAATAGTTTTTTTCTATTTGTTTTCCAACATGGCAATAAATAGTGTTACATAGCAGTGCATAACTGAGAATATTGTATAGTACGCAGTGTATACATTTTTCATCAACTAATAGCTGCTAATAGGCCAAAAATTGGTGCTCTGGGCACCCCCAGCTGGTGGTGGAGATAAGGTTTCTCAGTAATGTAATCGATGCGAGAGCCCTGATCAGGGACTCAGCCAGGGCCCGTCCTGTCTGTCTTTTATACAGGCATTTTTCTGAGAAGCTCCCTTTTGGACAGGCAAAAATTTCTATGAATTTCTTTTCAATTTTGACTTTTTGGGGGTAATAAAGTAAAGTATTTTACTAACAAACCATCTTCTAGGACATAGCTTAAGTGCATATTGTCCTTTTTGACACAATAGACTATTAAATGTAATTAGTATAAGGAATTGAAATAGATTTGTATCTTAATCTGGACGGGCAGAAATTTTGGAATGGCTGTTTCTGACAGGCATTTTTGAAATCCTGGCTAAGACCCTGGCCCTGATTGGTCTTTGTTCCCATGTGACCTCGCACTGATGGCTTATCTAGTACTCCTGGCATGAGTCCAGCACTTAACTATAGGGCATATAGTAATTGGTCTCTCGCTACATATCCATTCATTTCTTCATCCAAGGTGAAACTTACCCAGCTGTTACCAGTAGTTTATGGGAGGTGGCAGCACAGAGAACACCACCCTTCACATGTTCAAGTTCAGAAAACTCTCCAGTGCGATTCTTAAGTGGAAAAATAAATAAGTCCTTTATGAATTATCAGGGTTGACAATACATGTTGAAATAAGGATCAATGTGTGTATTCTAGTCACTATATGGAACCACATAATGCAAACAACTGACAAGATATTTATTCATTTAGCTTTTCATTATCCAAAGAAGTACTAATCACCTAAACAAGTTAAAATATCTCAGACAATTTGTGGAGTACAATTTTAATCAAGATGTCCTAAGTTAGGTGATATTGAGCTTTTACACATATCTTTGCTAATTCTATAGGCAAGCAGTTTCTAAATCCTGGCTAAGACCTTCTGAATAAAAATCAAGTGCACAATATTACATTGATTGCACTAAAATTTAAAAAGAAAGACCTTGATCAGGACTCACCTTCCAGTTGGTCTTGAGGTTCAGGTCTCTGAGTGTGTGTATCTTTACGATTTCCTTCCACTCATCGCGCTCGGAGGTAGACATGTCATTTTCGTGGCCAAGCTTGTGACAGATTTGGCTCCAAAGAAGCTCATCTTCAGCTAAACTTTTCCAACTCTTGCTCACCTGGAATAGGAAACAATGGATGTGATATTGGGAAATATTGTTTAGACAAGGGGGGGGGGGGGGGGGGTCGGAGTAATTTATCAAAATGTCAATTTCAAGCACATAATTGAATTTTTTCTGCACTCGAATATAATTCCCATGACATTCTAGAAAGTATATTGTGGTCTCCCTTGAAAAATAGGACGCCCGCATTTTTTACAATTGCCAATTTTGGGTACATGGCATTGGCATGGTACTTATTATATAATTGATTCAAGGTGTTGATTCAAGGTGTTCCTGCCCAAGTTTCACATCCCCACAGATTGTCATGAGGGAACAGGAATGCTGAAGTATGAATTCACTAGGTCCTGTGAACATTTTATATACAGTAGAAACATACTTCATAAACCTATACTTATTATTTCATACCTGAGAACATCTACAAAGGTCTTTGGCATCAAGATACTGGAATATTTTTACGGCCACTTCCCGTGCCAAGTTGATATCAAAGAAAGGAATCTCAGTGATTTCATCCTGAAACAAATAAGAAATTACTTTTATCAATATTTGAAATTTTTCTGCATGTGTACCTTAGAGCACTTTCGATTCTACATGCTATCTAGACACTAATTTTGCTTCTAAATAAAGGTGAAATGAGAGGCAGAAGGCCAGTGTTAAACTGCTCTGGCTGAGTATGTGGAAGATCAGAAGATGTAACAATACTGAAGTTGTTGATGTGAAATAATGATATTTATTTTCAGTTGTTTTGTTATTTTTTCATCTAGATTACTATGAAATGGTACTTCTTATAAACATTTTTCCAATTTAAAATAATTGGAAACCTTCATTACATGAAATATTTATTCTCGGCACTCTCACAAAATGGACAATATAGGGTCATATCACAGTATCCGTTTTGGGTCTGGACAGGACATTTTGAAGAGAAAAACTTATTTTATCCAAAATATGGTAGAATTTCAAAAATGATTTTGAACCTGTGTGAATCTTTAGTCACAAATACATCTTTTACAAAAAAGTTTGTTTGAAAATATTTTAGTTTGACTGAAATAATAGCCAATTTAAAAAGGGTCTGGACAGGACATCATTCAGACATGGTTTTCTGGTACCAACACATAAGTAAAAAATCCTTCTAATCAGAAACTTTCTTCTTAAAACACATAATACAGTTATTTAAAGAAGGTTCTTAAGTCAACTTCAATACATTGAAAAAAATAAAATTCCTAAGCGCTCATAGAATTTTGCCACATTTTGTAACTCTCTTTAGGGGTCTGGACAGGACATGAGGTCTGGATCTGGACAGGACATATTTGTCTGGAGCAGATAGTTATCTAATAACAGAGGAAGAGAAGCTTTTTCCCTAATAATTAAGATTACTCTATTCAACATTCAACTTAGGTTAGTAGTACATATAAAGATAAAAATCTGCTATCACTGGAATAATCAAGTACCAAGAATATGTTTCATTCGGCGATCATTTAAGTTAAGAAATATGCTTAGTCAGTTCCTTTACCTAACATTTTTACACCTTTGCCTTCAAAATAATCAAATGCCTTCTAATTAACATATTTGAGATAGATAATTTCAATGGAATACACATAGAAATCTATATATCATTGTCATTGGTAATGGTCTTCAGAAGGACTCTCAACATCTGAACCAAAATTAAACATATAGTAGCTGGTTATGAGAGCTAAATATAATCATATGTAGTAGTTTAAAGTGTAATGTACTAACTCACTACCATATTATTCAGCCCTCATGATCTGCTTTATGAGCGGTTCACATCAATTCACAGTATAATATATTTAATGATTTGTAAGTTATACTCTGGTTAATCCTGCTGGTAGGAAATAATGATACCCCTTATGGGTATTGAGTCAAGATTAAGGATACTGAAATACACACAACTTCCTGAGAGGAAGTCAGTCAGGACAGGAAATACACTTCAGTCTAGACACTAGTAGACAGGATTATAACTGCTGTCACAGGGAAATTTGTGACTTATCAAGGGGTCTTTAACGCTAACCTATACAGGTGTTATGGTGGGGATAGGTCAGAGAGTACACTTAACTAATTATATGTAGTTTTACATATTGATTCAAGTCGATAGCCTAAACCATCATCATGAAACTCTGTCTATTCTCTGTCTCCCTGTCTGTTTGCTCATTACATGTTCAAGTATTTATGCACAACATAAATGGATTGGTCAATTGTAATTAACAAGTATCCACTAAGGGTGGCAACCTTTCAATTAAGATGATCAATACATGTTACTCACATGGGAATGGTAGATTGCAATAACAGGTAATTGACAGATAATCATTTAGGGTAGTGAGCTGTCACTCTAACAGCTAAATCCTTAATAACAAAATAAACAAACATTATATGAACTATTTGTCTGATTCAAGGGGTTAAAGTACTAGTTACTTTTCCTACTCTCCTCTATATTAGTCGCCTTGATGATGATAAAATAAATGGCTTCTTGCAGATGTTACCAGCCTATTAATAAATTGAGTCAATGAATTTTAATAAGCACCTATTCCAATTTGAAATAACAATATGAATCCGTATATTGAGACTGGATGTAACTGAATAACCTATCCCACCTGGCAGTTACTAGGGATTGGGTGTATGGAAAATCCAATTTCCCAAATTTCATTTAGCAACTTTTTTAGTATTGTTTGTATCAGGTTATCTGCAAAAATTGTCAATTTTTTGTCATAATTCAAAGAATAAGATCACCTAATGTCCTTCATAGTACAACATATATGTTAATTCCATTCAGTAGTATGTTCTAGGAATTTCTACATTTGCTATTTATTTCCAAACATATATGCATATTGTTGTCCTGTCCAGACCCCATTTTCCCTGTCCGCACCCCAGCAGGGTCTGGACAGGACAAATGTCTAGGGGGGTGGTAGCACCCCCCATCATGGTCTTGGTCAAAATAATTCATGCCACATGGAAGATACTGGTATAGAGAGGGTAGGTTGTGAAAATTATGATTTTACCATTTGAAATAAGAAAATTAATGAAAAAATAGCATCTCAAATGTAGGAGACTGGATTTTTCCAATCAAAATGAACCATAAATATTTTTTTATGATTATAGGACACACTCTAATAGATCAAATTTTACTACTGGTATACATATTTCTAATTTGTAGAAAAAAAGTTTCATTTCAATTACTAGATATAAAATAGAGGGATTTTTCTTATTGTCCTGTCCAGACCCCAGGTGATCATAAATTACAGGTAATTGGCTAGTCCCCGGGGGGTTGGCATGACAAAATGAAAAAAAATCAAACTTTTTCACACATTTTGAAAGGTCTATTTTCAGAATATATAAAGTTTTCTAGTCAAGTACAATATTTTTTTTCGAACTTCCATGTCCTGTAATATCCTGATATGACCCTATAATTATAACTCTCACACATGAATGCATATAGGTGTCTTCCTATCGTTGGAAGGCAAACTAGCTTTATGTTAAATATTGAAGAGACAACCTACGTATTTAGGTAGTCAAACCATATTCTTATTTTACAAGGAGTCTTTTTTTTATTACATCCAGGCAAAGAATATTTAATTATATTCTTATATCTAAGAAAAGCCATTCAGAAGTTATCTACTAAGTGAATTGAATGTCTTAAGAATAAAAACAATGCTATGTATTACCAAATCAGCAATTAAAATTCCCAGAAGATCTTCCTCATCAGCATCTTCTTTCTTTCCTGTTTTCTCTTTATCTACCACCTCATTGTTGATTGAAGGTGGGTCAATTCCATTATAAGTCCTTATTTGTTCTAAACTTTTAGTCCTTCTCCTACATTTTCCATAGGATATGTCTATATTTTCACCCCTCAGCAGATTTTCTGCAATCTCAAATGATGCTATTGTGTCTTCATTAAGTCTCTTTTGAGAGGATGAACTTGATTGATGTATTGGTTGTTTATGCAGTATGATAGGTCCTGGTCCCTCTGGACCAGAATGCTTCTGAACTGTTTTATGTTTGGGTTGTTCGTCTGATTTATTGTGTGATTCAACTTTATGTTGCAGTTCGTCTTTCCACTTGTCCCTAAAGGTTTTTAACTCGTCACAGTTTGTCATCTTAAATCTTCAGATTTCCATTTTCAGGATAGCAATCAACAAGCTTTTTGGATTGGTGTTAATGTTGTTTGTAAACAACAGCTTCTTCCCAGTGATGCAGTTCCAGCCCAGCCTCTTTTGGAAAAACAGTGAAAACACGGCCGAGTAAACTGCGTGGAACCCGTTGTGCAGCTAAACGCTCGATTAATTGGCCTTTATTGCAATCGGTATAATGTGACAGTGTTCGGCTAGAATATTTGGCGATTTATTCTTTAGTTATATGTTTGATTACCAAATTATTATAAATAAACTATCAATATTGTTACTTCATACATACAGAAGACTGTTTCGTAAAACTATACCTGGTACTAAATATATATATAAAAATATCGCCGGGAAATGAAGCGAGCGTACAGATTAAGGGCATGTGCATCATCCCACTCAAGATTTAGCTGCCACTCAAACAGTCAAACGACTCTTGTTACTGCAATAGAGAAGCAATTCTTTTGAACATTTACAGCTAGATAGGTGCCCTTCAAGATATGTCGTGGGCACGTAAAGCGGGACGTTGGGCTCGATTCGCGGGAGGTCTAGGGGCAGTAGTTAGTGCGTCAGCCGCCGCCTGGGTTTTCAACCAGAAAAGAGTAGAGAGTGGAGAGTTCGGTTCTGTGCATGCCTCCTGGACTACGAACTTCAAACCCAGTGTTGCCTGGGATCACAACTGGGATAGGTAATACATTGGTATAACTCAGATATTATCATAGATAGCCTATAAATTTTGTCACTTACTATACTTAAATTGAAGTATAACATCTCCTAATCTAAATAAACCTTCTCAATTAATAAATTATCATCATCTAAACTTGCAATTCAGAAGATTCAAGATTATTTCCTTCTCAGGCTTCTGCAGTTCTGTTCAGCTGGAAAGGGGTCTTACTACTAACATAGCATATGAACAGAGTCACAGTACTATGATTGAGTAAATGCGGTCATGTTGTACTTTGCGACCTAAATTCTGGTATGTACCAGTATTGTTGAGATAATTTTGCAATTCTAGTATGTACCAGAATTGTTCCCTGCAAGCAATTCTAGAAATTTTTAATCTGCCGGCTAAATGGTGTCATTGGTCACATACTTTGTCGTAATGCATCGAGTAGTTCCGGAAGAAATGAATATTAGCGGCAAAGAACTTAACTTAAGGCGTCGTTCAGCAAGCAATAGGAAAATAATTCACGGACAATTCTGGTACGTCCCAGAATTGTAGTAACAATTCTGGAAGAAAACATGTACCAGAATTGTACATTTGGACAATTCTGGTACGTACTAGAATTGTGCAATTCTGGTATGTACCAGAATTGTTTATCACATGCAGCAATTCTAAAACGATTTATATATATATATTAGTGCTCGGAATCGTTGGAATTTTCATGGTCGAGTAATCGGCAGAAGCTGCCGACCGATACTCGACCATGGTCGACCATGTCGGGACAATTCAGGAGCGGCGCCGGTCCCCCGGAAGTAATAGAATAAGTACATGCGCAGTTAGTCATGTTGTTTACAACGCTGAAGCGCTGCGTAGATGTACGTGAGGAAACAACATAAAGGTAAGTTTATTTTCATTTCATGGTAGATATTTCGATAGATAGGAAGGTTGGCGGCGTGGTAAGTTACTTGCATTGTGTAATATTTTTGTACTTTTGACAGACTAGCGCTAATTCATTATACTCGTTTTCGGTCGACCATTCCTTGGCATGGTCGACCGTGGGTCGAGCATGGCGTGACGACCGAATGCTCGACCATACGAGTAATCGTCCGAGCACTAATATATATATATATATATATATATATATATATATATATATATATATATATATATATATATATATATATATATATATATATATATATATATATATATATAGGGATGAGAGAAGGGTATACACCACTAAACAAGGGGCAGCGCCGCCCCATAGATCAGGGGACATATTGGTAGAGATCTGGGAAAGGGGGCCACTCGGTAGCTCCCTTGTAATGGAGTGGGCCAGCAGGCCAACGCGGTAGCCAATTCTTACCTGCCTACTGGAAGACCAATCGGCAAATTACAATTCAAATATGTGAGGATGAGGAACATATTATTATGGAGTGCGAGGGTATTGAAGACAAGGGATAACATGTCAAAGAGACTTGGGGAGAAGTGAGTGGAAGAGGGATGGGGATGGTGGGAAGCATTAGAGGAGAAAACAGTTTCATCTATTAACATGACTGATTGGCGAACACTGCACAGAGCTGGCTTCAATCGTGGGACAGGCAATAGGCAGAATGAAACTGTTAACTAAGAAATAAAAAGAGTTATACAGCAAATTTAATGTAAAGGATTTTGAGTAATTTAGGGAGAGGACTGGGATAGGGATTGGGAGTTTTAAAAAGAAATATGGCCCAATGGGGGGGGAGGGGGGGGGATGGCCAGGGAGTCCGGAGTGGATACTCGTTACATCCCTTCATTGAAAATTGATCCCTTGGGACAAAGCGGTTGCCGATCAATATACTCAGCTCACAATAAGGCCCACAATGCCAATTGACGGCCCAACTATCCTCTGATACAATGCTGGAATACAACTCATTGTTTCAGGATGGTCACCTTACTCACCTGTAATAATCATGATTTTCTAAACCCTTAACCCTGCTCTTGCTAACACCGGATATATACGGTGCTACATGTCTTGCCTGTGTGACCAACACCGGATATATCCGGTCTTTGGGTACCCTTGCACTTAACAAAATAAAAACTACATAGGTCGATTAAGGGGTATTGAATTATACTAGATATCAAGGTTTTACCTTTTACTATGTTTCTATTTCAGTTTGTGAAGCACATTATTGAAACAGAGATAGAAATCTATGAAATCCTTCTGATTTTGTGGGTAGACCCACAATATCCCTGGTCCCAGGGGATAGGTTCTCCCATATGGGGGTCCAGCATGACAAGGGTTAAACATCTAATTGATCAACCGAAATACCCAGGGGTTGGGGCGGTGTCGGGTTACTGTACAGGGCTCGAAATTAGGGGGAGCCGGGGCTCCCTTGAATTCTCCAGCGGCCCCTCAAATTTTGCAGGGAGCCCAAAAATGTACTGGTTTCTACACACAACACCTGTAAGTGGCTTTTGAAGATGCAATTGGGGTCCCTCGAAGAAAATCTGAATTTCGAGCTGTTACATTGAAGAGGAAAGGCAAACGATACTTAACCAACTCCTTCTTGCAACTCTAAATCCCTTCAAAATAAAAAAATCAATATATCTTGATAATAGCTTATTATTGACACTTTGTGATTAATTTACATGACAGACGTGATCCTGCTGCACTAACGCACCCAAACAAGAACGGGAAGGATGTGAATAACAATGAGGAGAAGTCGGAGAAGAAGCGTTTACCCACAGCGTCTCGCCACCTGCTGCTCATCCGACATGGACAGTACAACATGGAGGCCGATAACGACAGCGGAAGGTACTTGACACCTCTAGGTAAGAATTAAGAAAATGATGGACTAGGGTCAGGCTTTTATAGCACCTATCTTTAGATCTTAACTGTAGAAATAACTAGTACAGGCGAACTTGAATATGACGGACCACTGTACGACAGACTATTGTCTATGACGGACGAGATGCTTGGTCCCAGTCCCATGCATATCAAGTATGTGTCATATGTATATGACAGATTTTGCATATGACGGACCAATTTTCCCAGGGGGTGGTCCCATTGAGTCTGTCATATCTGAGTTCGCCTGTATATAATTAGGGTTCCTCCATTTGTTATGTAAAAAGGAAAAAGTGGTTGAATCAAGCAACATACACAATGGCAATGCCATGTTGATTGTGCATGCAGTAGCTGAGCTCAAGCTTGAGTGCTGTCAGTTTTAGGTTGCTCTAATAACGCACACTTGTTTATATCATTGATAAACATCATTAACTCCAACCCTTGGTGCAGGGTCTTAGCCAGGATTTAGAAACTGGGTGCCTAAAATGGGCAATAGTAGAATTTTGGGGCATCCAAATTTTCAAGGGGGATAACAATATACTCAGATTTCAACCATAACGTATAAATTTATCAAAATAAGGCATAATATCCTTATACAATGTCATGGGAATGATATGAAGATGAAAAAATTCAATTATATGCTTGAGATTGACATTTAAAGAAATTCCTAACAAAAAAATTGGGGTGACCTGAGGGATGCTTTTTAAGGGTTTGGGTGTGCAGAAAGACACCCAGACGCCCTGCTGACTAAGACCATTCCTTGATGTGCTCACTGTGCTGTGCTGATTGTTATAGGTAGAGAGCAGGCGTCGCTGACTGGTGCCAGACTGAAGGAGCTGGGTCTCCCCTACGACGTCCTGGTCAACTCCACAATGACGCGCGCCACAGAGACGGCCCAGATCATCAAGGAACACCTGGGCGACGTAAAGACACAGTCCTGTGATCTCATACGAGAGGGCGCCCCCATACCCCCAGAGCCACCTGTTGGCCACTGGAGGCCAGAAGCTCAGGTAAGACTAGGGTTTGATAGTAATACTGTTATTGATATCTGACACTGTATTTAAGTATGACTCTCTATTTAGGTATAAAATAAAATTTGGTGATCAGGGTTTTAGCCAGGATTTAGAAACTAGGTTCCCAAATATGGCAACTGTAAAATTTGTGGGGGGGGGGGGGGGGGGGATGGGCACGCTATTTTTTTAGGGAGACCAAAATATAGTCAGACTACAACCATAGATATGTTTTGACTTAATGAAATAAGGCATGATATTCTTATCTGTCTTGGGATTTATATTGGGTTGAAGAAAATTCAGTTTATGTTTTAAAATGACATTTAGAGAAATTACTCACAAAATATTTTGGGGGTCCTCAGGGATTACTTTTGAGGGTTTGTGTGTCCATATGACGCCCACCCTATTGGCAAGACTGTGTTGGAGATGGAATTATTACACATTAGCTAAATAGTGATAGGATACTGAAAGAGAGTGGTGTGTGTTGTTATTGAATATTTATGTGTAATTTGTTATATTTTGTTATGTGTGAATAAATGTTATCGAAAATTAGGATTTTCTAAGTGGATGAGGGCTTTGGTGTCCAAATGAGGCCCTGCTGGCTAAGACTGAATCGAAGGAAATTATCATTGCAAGGATTTTTCAAACAAAGTGTCCATTTCTGCTTATTTCTGTTGCTGCAATATGTTTGTTGCATGTTGTAATCTGTGCTACAAAAGCTTTTACCTTGTTTGTCCTTTTGATTAATCTCTTTCTTCAAAGGCAAGAGCAGTATGAAACACATAACTTGACAGATTAAGTTTGGTGGGGGGGGGGGGGGGGAAGGGGAGGGGTCGAGGGTATGAATGAACCCAGCTACATAGGTAAGATTTGACGGGCATGTCACGGTCCCGTTCGGACAAGGCCCCATTTTTGATCCCTCCATATATCTACATTACAAAAAAAATGAATGTTCCAAACGCCTTCCGCAGGATTTATACCATGTGACCAGTCAATACATGCCCATAAGATCTCATCTCATAATGCCTCACTAAGTTATAAGGTCATGCATGAGTTCTGAGCCCTTAACAGGGCCGTCAAAATAACGGGCCCGTACGGGCCGATACATTTTTACCTGTGTACAACATATACCACATGAAGGATTTTCTTTTCTCCAAAAAAGGTTCACTTGGCAGCTTGGGAGATGTCCTGTAATGATGATGTAGCGTTATAAGCTCTGCCATGAGTGCCCATTTATTATGTTGTATGTTACATGTTTTGCTAATTTTGTCCATTCTTTATGTGGGATAAATTTATGGTCAATGATTTTGTCTAATTTTGGATTGTTTTGTTGACTATTTAACTGTAAGAGTAATGGGGTTCATTTAAATTCATTTTTGTTTTATCTACAGGCTATTTTGTGGACTACTTAATTGATTTTAGTTTAATTTTGCTGACTACTTTATCATTGATTTTAGTTTTATTTCACTGACTACTTAATAATACGATTAAATGGGGCTCGTCTGATTTTATTAATGTTAGTTGTGGTATGCTTTATTGGCTACTGTAAAGTTCGAAATATTAGCGAAACTATATTTAGCGAATTGATCCATTTTTCCATAATAGCGGATAGTAATATTCGTATGTGAATCATCTCCAAAAGTGCCATCTGAGAGGTGGTATTCTAATTCATGTACTTATCTACCACTCATGCCCGACAATACTGACTATACCTTGTTTCATTACGACGCAACCACCGACACAACTACAAGTGAAATTAAGAGTTCGAGATAATCAGATCGGCTATGAATGGTACGAGTGATCGTCAAAATGGGTCTTTTGCAATCGCGGATTTTATGCACTAAACTGGCATCGCCACGTGGCTGTTTATTGAATTCACGTGTCATTGAAGGTCGGTCCTGATTGGTATATTGCAATTAAGGAACTCAGATCCACCGTGATTGCGGGCATCATCCAGATTTGGTTGATCATGGTGAGACATTTCTAAATCACAACACGCACGTACGTGTGTCTGTGTATGTAAATATGGTTATTAACTGACCATGTGTAATTGTGACTAGATGAACGCATTTTGAATACAAAATAGAACAAATACTAACGGATCGTAATATTAGCGAACCGGACCCACTCGTTAATGTCGCTAATATTACTTCCACGTTAGTATTTCAAACTTTACATTACTTACCAGTATGAATGATAGGGGGCCAGTGTTTATTTGATTTTTTTCTTATTACTTATGGGCTGTTTTGTTGACAGTTTTTCGAAGATGGGCCTAGAATAGAAGCAGGATTTCGGAAATACTTCCAACGCTGTGAGCAAACTGAGAGCAGTGATAGCTATGAGGTTATTGTATGCCATGCTAATGTCATCCGCTATTATGTTTGTAGGTAAGTTATTCACTGCAGGGTTCGAAGTCAAAAGTTCTAGTGCATCCCCTTTTCAGGGCTTGACATAAAGACTTGTCCAATTGTCTCTATTTTTGGATACAGTCAGATCTGCTTAGCAAGACCACTAACTAAAAATTAGTCTTTAATTCAAAGGTAGCCTTAGGTGAAGTATAATATATTTTCACCTTAACCCATTCATGCCCAAAAACCCTCACAATTTGTATGATATCTGTATAACTAGAGCGCTTTTAGAAATTAATTGGAGGATTAATGCTGAGTAGATACAAACCCACGATTCTATTTTCAAATATTTTGTGAATTGATTCTTAATTTCTAGATTATTTCTAAAAGTATCATAGGTACACACGACACTAGTGAAGGAGAGCTTCAGACATTAATCGGTTAAAGTTTTAATTAGATGACTTGTTTCAACAGGTGGTCTCCTAAGCAGGGTTGACTGTATTATCATAGA
>OZ012691.1:11749687-11819687 GCA_963942565.1 Maea johnstoni | reverse complement strand
GCCCACTCTCTCACTCTGCCCCCCTCTCTCACTTTCACTGTGTCCTCCTCTCTCTCTCCTCTCTCGCTGGCCTCTCTTGCCCCCCTCTCTATTTCTCTCTCTCTCTCTAGCCCCCGCACTCTCTCTCTTCCCCCCCTCTCTCTCTCCTCTACCCCTCTCCTCTCTTTTCTCCTAAGCCCCCCTCTCTCTTTCTCTCTCTCTCTCTCTCCTGTGCCCTTCTCTCTCTCTCTCTCTCTCTCTCTCTCTTCTCTTCTCTCTCTCTCTCTCTCTCTCTCTCTCTCTCTCTCTCTCTCTCTCTCTCTCTCTCTCTCTCTCTCTCTCTCTCTCTCTCTCTCTCTCTCTCTCTCTCTCTCTCTTCTCTCTCTCTCTCTCTCTCTCTCTCTCTCTCTCTCTCTCTCTGCCCCTCTACCTCTCTCTCTGTCCCTGTCTCTCTTTCTCTCTCTCCATACCTGAGATAAGTATCTATCTGACAGCATGCACCTCGGTCCTTGCGACCTCACCTGGGGTGGTACAGTTGACCTCTGTGTAAGTGGTCACGGACCTCCCGGAGAGCTGTACGGCTCCTAAAATCAGCATTAAAAGCACCTTTTTGATTAAATATTTGAAATTTGTTTAGGGTAAAAACCATCAAGACACACTTGTCCTCCATACGATCAACTCTGAATAGGGGAAACAGGTGTGGCAACGAGATTGCCGGTTGCAAAGGATACGGCTCTCCTGAGACTGCCCGTACGACGTAACTTATTGGGGGGCTGTGCCAGTGGTGAACGGGCGTCCCAGAGAGCTGTAGTAAGCCGTAGTAGGCTCTCCTGAGACTGCCCGAACGACGTTCCTTATTGGGTATGGCGCGAGTGGTGATCGGACGTCCCGGAGAGCTATACAGGTTTAAAAATCATCATCAAAATCATCTTTTTGATTAATATTTTGAAATGTATTTACGTTAAGAACCATCTAGATACACTCGTCCACCAAACTGCCAACTCAGAATTAGGCAAACAGGCGCGGCAACGGAGATCATGCGTTGCAAAGGATTGGGCCTCCTCTCTTATAATATAGATTATATAAATGTCTAACATTACTGTTAACCATCCTAACCTCTTCCTGGTAGCACTAACTTGGTGATCTTTTTGTAATAAAAAACTTTGTATTTTGTTGAATAAATTAATTATTTTTCAAATATGGTTTAGGGTCGCAGTTTTAGTTACAAATGTTGATAAATATAAATACATAAAAAAATTCCTACCATATTGAATATTTATTATTGTGTTGAATCCACCAGGTAAAGAATTGACAGTATATGTCAAAATAAGGCATGTGCACAGTATACAATACCTTCCCTAGTATCATAGACTAGTATAACATGGACTTGCCGCCAGCAGAACTTGCGCATGATCTGCAGTAGTGTCACAACAGGGTATCACCTGATATACCCTGCTCACAACCAATGGCTGCAGGATATATGGAAGGGATCCCTGAGCAGAGTGCAGCACTGTTTACACGGCAGGCATGTTAGTCATTCTGCACAACACATATGCATCCTCACAATGCTGAGGCTATGTTGAGTCGAAGCAAAAGGATGCAAAGGTTTTTGAAACTCATCTAAACCCTCTTGTCTTGTTGGTATTCATTTGATAGCTCTCGCTGAGTGCTCTCGGATGAGTACCCATATGCCAGGGTTTCAGTCATTTTCAGGTTTTTTTGCATTATTATGAAATGGCTAAATCAGCTACCAGCAGCATAAGGGTTAATAGGCTTAAGCATGCTTTCTATGGTAAGCGGTTAATGTAAAAAAATAGTGTAGTGTGAAGCACTGCATGATGATAGCAACCACTCAGAGAGAAGTCTCTAATTGCACTGACCAGCTGTATGAAGTAATTTGAAACTGTAACTGTACAGAAATTGTACTGTACTTTACTTCCAAAACAAATGTTACCAGTATGATTTGTCAAAAATATTAGTAGAGGCTGGTTATATTCCAAACTTAAAGATCTATCTTAATTGAAATAAGAATTATTCATTTTAATCATAATGAGTTATGTCTTTGAAATCACAGCATTTTCAAAATGAAAGCAGGAGAATTATAAAAAATCTTGAAGAATTTGAAGCAATTAAACAATGCATTTGTACTTGACATACCTTGACCAAATTCATGCTTATGAGTTCCTCAAAGAATTGTCTTCTGGACTTTTTATACATTTGACAATAACATTGAAATAATTATTTTTACAAACTACGTGAGGGAAGGTTGTTTGTAACGACTGAATGACATTCCTCCTTCAAATATTTTCCAAACTTTACTTTTGCATACGAAATGAAGTCAGAATTGTCAGGCTGTTTTTGGCTGCTGTAAGCATTGAAAGTAAAAAGTATTATTAATGGAGTGTATTTGCTTTAATAATGAACTGCCCCTTTACTACTTATTCAGAAATTCTGAATCCACACCTTTTGAGCACAATATCTTTTAAAATAAAGAATTTGCAATGGTTAGTACTTTAACCCTATCAATTATAAGGCTACTCTCGTCCAGTGCACAGGAATGTAAAGATTTTTGAAAACCATCTAAACCCCTGTCATGTTTGTACTCATTGGATAGCTCTCGCTGAGTATTCTTAGATACTGTGCCAGGGTTTCCGCCAATTCTTTTTAGGATTTTTGCATCATTTTGTAATGACCAAATTAGCCACCAGCAGCATAAGGGTTAAGGAAAAGTAAAAAGTATTTATAATAAAGTGTATTTGCTTTAATAATGAACTGCCCTTTTATGAAACGAAACACTTATTCAGAAATCCTGAATCCACCCCTGTTGAGTGCAATATCTCTGAAAACAAATAGTGGATACAGCTTTAATTTGGAGTGCTAAATTTTTTGCTTACAGCCTGCTGGAGGGTATTTGTGCTACTTTATATCTACACATTCAGGCACTCAAACTTAATTACCATATAGATATTTATTTGAAGAATGTTGTTTTGGCGCTATCATGGGTAGCCTAAAAATAGTGTAAATTAAATGCCTGTAAAAAATACCAGTCATACAGTAGATAGATAGTAATTGCTTTGAATAACCATGTTATCATCTCTACCTTCCTTCAAGTATTGATACCATAAAAGCAATGTACTGTACTACTTTGTGACCCTGAGGCCCTCCGGCTACTTGTAAACATGCCAGAGGGCCTCAGGGAAGATCCTTACCATTGGACTGAGTCACCCTCTTTAAATAAAGATTATTATTATTATTATTATTATTATTATTATTATTATTATTATTATTATTATTATCTGTTGTGTTCTTTTCAGAGCTCTGCAGTTCCCGCCTGAGGCGTGGTTGAGGATGAGTCTTCACCACGGTAGTATTACCTGGATCACGATACGTCCCAGCGGCCGAGTCGCGCTCCGAGCCCTGGGAGATAGCGGACATTTACCCGCCGACAAACTGACCACCTCTTGATGAAATCATCTCCAAAGAGTGGAGATTATAGCACTCAGGCTAGGCCTTACATTACCGTGGGAGCAGACTCCATAAGCATATGGTATCAATATCATTAAAGATGTTTAATCGATATTTTGAGTATCAGTATCAATATTGTTTTATTTTTAACCCTTCAATGCTGAGGCTACTTTTGCCCAAAGCACAAAAATGCAAAGATTTTTGAAAACCATCTAAACCTTGTCATGTTGGTATTCATTGGATAGGTCTCGCGGAGTACTATCAGATGAGTACCCATATACAGGGTTTCAGTCTTTTTAGGTGTTTTTGCATCGTTTTGTACTTGTCAAATTAGCCACCACCAGCATTAGGGTTAAAGCTGTTGAATCGATATTTTGAGTATCAGTATCAATATTTTTTCATTCTTAACCCATTTACACTCAGAGCAGCCAAAAGAGGCCTGACAAATTTGGAAATATTTTACTTACCATAGTATTTTCTTGGAAACATTCGAAGGAGGAATGTTGATCAGAAGGTAAACAACAACTCTCCTTCAAATATTTTATGAAATTTTGCTTAATTCACAAGTTATTTTCAAAAGTATGAAAGTAGCAGACGATACCTTCTAGAGAAACTCTGAGTGTCAATGGGTTTTGAAACCCAATCATGTCTGGAGATTTCCATGACAAGTGTTGTCTAAACCTATGATACTTTTGAAAATAACAAATTGGAAAAATATTTCAAGTAGACTTCTGAATTAGGGTGTGATTAATATTCTACTTTGAATATTTTCTAAAAATTGCTTTTGTTAGAGAGATATTACAAAATTAGTCAGGCATTTTTTGGCGCTACAGGCATGATTGGGTTAAGGGTGCCCAGCACATTCAGTGGATGATTATTAGAGGTCTTAACCCTTCCTATGCGGAGGTTACTTTCATCCAATGCACAAGAATGCAGAAAAATTTGACAATCATCCCAATTAAGTCATATGGGTATTCATAGGAAAGCTTTCGTTGAGTACTCTCAGATGAGTACCCAAAATATGGCAGGGTTTCAGTCATTTTTCAGTTTTTTTTGCATCATTTTGTATTGGCCAAATAAGCCACCAACAGCATAAGGGGTAAGGCCTAACAAGCGCTTCCTTATGAGCTGTTACTCCTAGAAAGGGTGAAGTTGAGGAGCTGTTTAATACTTTATTCTGAGAGCCGTTAGGAATCCAATCAGTAAAGTCATTATTCTAGATTTGCAACATACAAAATAAAGAAAAGTTTAGAATGGTTGATTTTGATTCATAGAGAGGTTTTATAAAAGATAAAGATGAAATGGGTAATATTTTTTCACGCAATTGGTTCTGAGGTATTCTAGTGTGCTGATTGTTAGTTTGTGTGAAGAATTGTGGACAACTGATATTGTGACTATTTACCTTTACCTTTCCTAAAAAATAGGATGGTTATTAGGTAGACTGGAAAAATGGTTGATGATTGCCTATCGAATGTTAACCCTTTCCTATCTGAAGTGAACAAATGCTTGACTATTCTGACAAACCCGTCATTAGCTATTACTACACAATTTTTAGAGTTTACGTATTACTCTAAACTTCTAAAACTGACATTGCTTGCAGAAAGGAATTATAAAAGGATATCTGGGGCCTAAATGGATGTAGCAACATATTCTGAATGCTCTGATAAGAGTGGGGGTAATTTGACAAATAAAGGTAAAAGATTAAAGATTTATTATTTGTTTTCCGATTCCGATTCGTTTTCTCCACCAAATATCTCCCAAATAATGCTTATATTGCAAGATTTCCTTAAACTATTCAGGTCTATTTGAGGATTCATGGGGGTGAAATAGTCAGTGAACAAAACTAATCGAAGAAAAAGGTGGGTGAGCATGTTGTGCCATTTTATGGTATGACTGTGTTAGTGAGTGTTTTCTGCACTGATGACTTTATCAAATGTTTGCTCAATGTGTGAATCATCTAGAACATAGTCTTAGCCAGCTGGGCATCTGGGTGTCTTTAGGACACCCAAACCCTTAAAAATCACCCCTCAGGACACCCAAATATTTCTGAGAGTCATTTCTTAGTGTCTATTTCAAGCATATAATTGAGGTTTTTCCACCTCAGTATGATTCCCATGATATTGTATAATGATATTATGCCTTATTTCAATAATCAGATACATGTTTATGGTTGTAATAAGAGTATATTGTGGTCTCCCTTGAAAAATAGGACGCCCAAAAATGTTACAACTGCAAATTTTAGGCACCCAGTTTCCAAATCCTGGCTAAGACCCCGATCTAGAATTGTGCTGTTTCTAGTCCTGTTGAAAATGTGCATCTCAGGCTACTTAGGTATATTTGCAGGTTTCCTGTATTACATTGGGTCAGTGGACTTCCATCTGTTTAACACTTATATAGTGTATACTTATGAAATACATAATACAATATGAAATAAATAGTCTGGTGTGTCTAAGTACATGAATCCTGGAGTGCAGTGTTGTTGTGGTTGACGTGTCACAATTGATTCAAAATATTGTCACTATAGTCTGTCTGACTCGAGTTTGGCAATCACTTTTGCCACTTTTTTGTGACAAAACGTTCGCGTTTTCCATCCAAACTTGGCAAACATGTTAGGAGCACTACTACGTATATGTGCAAACATATTTTTTGTCTCAACTCTGCAAAATGTTGATTTTGCTCATTGGGTCCCATTGCAAAATGTGTCCATTGCCAACAATACGATCTCGCGTGTTTGTATTGTTCGCAACAGACAAACACGAGAGAGCGTAGTGTCGGCAATGTGCACATTTTACAATGGGAACTAATGAGCAAAATCAACATTTTGCGGAGCTGAGACAAAAAGTATGTTTGTACATACACGTAGTAGTGCTCCAAAGAGGTTTGCCAAGTTTGGATGGCAAACTCAAACATTTTGTCACAAAAAAGTGGCAAAAGTGATTGCCAAACTTGAGTCAGACAGACTATAGGTGGCACTATGATGCAAGCCTTTAGGTCAATACTTAAAGTCTGTATCAACAAAGAGACAAAACAATGTCATGGAGTTGACATGTTTCATGATACCTTTACCAAAATACCCAATACAGGAAGCTTTCTTTAAGGCTCTGCCACCCATGTTGTCCAAATGTTTTCATCTAAACAGCGCTTGTTGGATTCGGCCTTTCACACGTTTTCAAAACCCAGTTGCATACTATTGCAATTATGCATCCTCTTAGTAATCCATTTATTATGGAAGATGAAGGAGATTCACAACTATTAGAGATACATATACCAGGGGTCCAGCTGCTGAGTCTAAAACATGTTTTTAAGACCACCCTATGTTAGTCTTTTTTAAGACGAAAATCTGTCAATCTTCAAAATGACTGTACCTCAATTTTACTCAGTTTTAATAATCATAGAAAATTTGTTAGTTAGTAGTTTTTTAAGACGAAAATCTGTCAATGTTCAAAATTACCGTACCTCAATTTTCATAATCATAGAAAACTGTCTATTTTTGTAAAAAATTACAAATCTGTCGTTTTAGAATCATTTTGTAAATTATGCTTCCTTAGGGATATATGATCTCAAAAGATCCTAAGAGACTCCTTACCCGAGGATTCAACATATTGGCTGGTAAGCAGGTGACGATAGGAAAATAACTGATTTTACCACTTTTGGTCAGAAACCACTAGTTTTGAAAGTATTTCGGAAAACCTCTTCTTTTGTGAACAACTCAGAATATGAATTTCAAATTGTATACTGTAATTGTGTGTTGAACATGAGTTCAACTTCATGAGAAATCACACATCAATTAACATTTTTCTTTACATTATAATAGCTATGTCACCTCAGAATATGAATTTCAAATTGTATACTGTAATTGTGTGTGTGTCAATAACATATCTGTGTAATTTTATGAAATAAATTTGATAATTTTGTATGAAAAATCTTTTTGTTGATTAAAGTGCCAGTGTACAGTGTTGTGACGCCTTCTATGTGGAAGAATTTCAAGAAAGTTATTGCGTTTTCTATGAATGTTATTTTTGGAACGTATATACTAATTTTTCTGCACTAATACTGAATTGTACAGCATCTGCGAATGTTTTTTGCACTAAGTATTTACTGTGTGATCATGTTGTATTCAGAAAGACTTATGGAGGGTATATTTTGATAAGTGCCTGTTTATTCAAACTGAAGGAAGGGGAAAGTTTGTTTTTTCAACTCTATTCCTGTATTACTGTCATATTAGGTTAAATTGTGACTAGCCAGTATTTATCGATGGAGGAATTAGAATTACTCATGAAAACCTCCGCTAGACCCAAGTCACTGGTAGTTTTCTCACTTACCTGATGTGGTTCCTGAATACAGGACCCTGTGCAGTAGCAGTCAGTGCACTATGTGCTAGACTGCCTTGCTATAGAGCCTTCCCCCCATATCTTGCATTATACAATTTTTTGTGGATAAACATTGTTTTGTTCTACACCTGACTAACATATCATGCAGGTTGGGATTGATGATTGGGGTATCAAACACTCTGAAAAGAGCATCATTTGAAAAATATAGGAAAGAAAAAAGCTTATCACAACACAGCCTACAACTTTCCAATGCTGAGGCTACTTTTGTTGAAGCACAAGGAAGCGAAGTTTTTTGAAAAACATTTTAACTGTCATGTTGGTATTTATAGGATGGCTCTCGTGGAGAAGTCTCAGATGTGTACCCATGTGCCAGGGTTCCAATCATTTTTCAGTTTTTTTTTGTATCGGCCAAATTAGCCACCTGCAGCATAAGGGTTAAAATAGCTTATAAGTAAGCCATATTTCCTTACTATTATAACCTTTCCGATGCTGAGGCTACTTTTGTCCAAAGCACAAGGACGCAAAGATTTTTGATAACCATCTACACCCTGTCATGTTGGTATTCCTTGGGTAGCTCTTGCTGAGTACTCTCAGATGAGTACCCACGTGCCAGGTTTTCATATCATTTTTCAGGTTGTTTGTATTGGCAAAATTAGTGACCAGCAGTATAAGGGTTAAAATAGCTTACAAGTATGCAATATATGCTCGTTGTTTTCATAGGTATGTTAAATCCTGATGACATATCAATTTAAGCATGAAGTGAAATGGCAGGTAAATGGATGAACCTGTAATTTTGGCAGCTAGCTATGCACCAATCATAGGAAGTATAGAAAAGAGAGTAAAAACAAAACCAGAGTTCCGTCTTTCATTTATTAGATTTTATTTACGGAGCATATTTGTACACAAGATGCACAAGTGGCCTTAATACTCCACTCTTTCTGTACAGCAATAAATCTCAACCTCTGTATACAGCAAAATAAATATATAACAATCAAGTACTCGTTGCTTTCTTTATCGATTCTCATATTTCATTGGTCACTATCATATTTGATCAGGTCCTAAGCAGACATTTCAAAACTGGGTGGATAGTCATGAAATTCTGGTTATTTTTAGGTATGTCATCGATAGTCGACAAATCGACATTTTCACTTTGTCAATTAAATTGAATCGAATGGTTAGGTATCAAATCGAAATAATTGATATTCTGTACCCCAATAATGGCGTATGATTATTAATAGAAAATACTCTTTTCCCAGACATTTTCCTGTTAAACTAATGCAAAGTGAAACTCTGACTAAATATTGACGTATTTTCTATGGCTTTTGTAAGAGAAATTGGAAGGAATTGTGTGCTTTACTCAGGCACATGGCCAAGACGCAGCGTATCCAACCAAAATAAAGGGATATCAATGACATCCCTAAAATAATTGTGCCCTATGAGCACGTTACAGCATATCAAATCAAATCGAATCGAAAAATATATCAATTAATCGAATCAATAAAATTTCATATCAATGACATCACTAGTTATTTTTCTTATCTGAGGATCGGGGCAAGATATTCAGATCAAAATGTATATAACAATTTCCTTCTATTTAAGGAAATTATGCTTTCTTTTCATCATATTCTGTAGTGAATCTGATTTGAAACATCTCATCTTATGTTCCCAGTGCTTGCCAGTAGACAAAGTAAAGATATCTGGTGTTTTCTCCAAAAAATACACAACATTACTGAACTAATAAATAAGATAATTAATCAAACTATTTTGATTACCCTGTAACTTTTATCCTTTGTGTACTTTTGCAAGGATGCATTTTAAAAGAGAAGGAATTGTATTATTATTCCTTGAGAGTTGTATCACCCAAAGACCTCTGATTGACATTTTATCAGGGATTTATGCTTTCCACATACAAAGCTAACCTTGTAATTTTCAGAATAGTCATATATAACTGTTAGGCATTGCCTAGCTCCCACTGATAGCTATTCCTTTTATGCGATGATGGAGAGTACGCAGCAATTCTGTTCAGTTATCTAACCCCTTTCACTGTTTTCTATTTGACTGAATACCCCAGCAAAAGAAAATTTCATGACCCTTAGCCATTATTTCTTCCCCCACTTACAGGATCATACTTTCAGAAAACACTCAGAGTAGATTTTCCAGCCTTACTCAAATCTCACATGCTCAAAAGGGTACTTTATAACCAGGAGCGTTCATTATGCAAATACAGTTCGTGGTATCAAAAGTGATTTATTCCAGTCTTAGACAATTTGGGTTACAGAAACATTTGGTATGATTACCAACAATGCCATTCTCGATAACTTGGATAAATTAGAGGATACTATCAAACCCTTCATACTGACTCTTCATTCATATTTAATTCTATGCTGGAGCCATCTCTGTATCTCCAGCAGCCACCCCCCCCCCTAGTTTTCCCTCATTTGGAAAGGAGCAGCATTGGCCAATGTCACTTTCCTTACAGATATATATATATATATATATATATATATATATATATATATATATATATATATATATATATATATATATATATATATATATATATATATATATATATATATATACATTTTTATATATATATATATATATATATATATATTTATTTATTTATATATATATATATATATATATATATATATATATATATATATATATATATATATATATATATATATATATATATATATATATATATATATATATATATAGTATTGCACACAAACAATATCACTGAGCTGTCATACAGCCTTACCACTGTAATATATACAGACCAACCATATCTCCATTTAAAACAATGCCTACTATTCTTTCTGTTCATGCCTCAATATTATACCGATCATGTATAAGCAGGTCATGACTCAAGGCCTTATCGTTCATTTCATTTAACCCTTCCAATGCTAAGGCTACGTTGTCAAATACAGGAGGACACAAATATTTTTGAAAAACATCTAAACCCCGCCATGTTGAATTTCATTGGATAGCTCTCACTAAGTACTCTCAGATGAGTACCGTAATTTCGCGTGTATAAGACGCATCCGTATATAGGACGCACCCCTTGTCCAGGCCTTTAAAATGATGTATAGACCTTACCTTTGTGTATAGTGCGCACCCCCTTTTCGGAATTATTGTAGGAAATCAACTCCTCATGAATAACGCTAGAAAGCCAGGGAAACGCATATTGAGATGAGTAAAATGTGACATCACCGTTACATCAATGCGTATCACCCTGTGTCGGTGCTCACTACCCATTGTCCTAGGCATGTCACATGGATTGTAATCAGTAAATTCTAGCGGAGGGTGGTTCGGTAATTACAATTCATCAATGACGAGGCAAACATCGTTGGGCATTGTCTTGGCCGCATTATAATTGTAATTGGCGATCTCCGAGTGGCTTGGTAACTCCTTGTAAAACACCCTAGATTTCTAGCTTTGTGTATAAGAAGCACCCCCGATTTGAGTTTAAAATTTTGTGTAAAAAAGTGTGTCTTATACACGCGAAATTACGGTACCCATGTGTTATGGTTTCAGCCACTTTTCAGGTTTTTTGCATCATTTTGTTTTGGCCAAATAAGCCATCAGCAGCGTAAGGGTTAAAACAATGAACACTATTCTTTCTGTACAGGCTTCAATAGTATACCAAGCATGTATTATAAGCAGTACATGTATTCAAGGCCTTATCATTCATTTCATTTAAATACCCTAGAGCCTGCTTTGCCTACAGTCTTTTCTTGATGAGTTTTTCTAGCTTTTTGATGCGGCTCGATTCCTGTTCGTGTGTGGAGGAGTTGGAGGAATGATGGTGGTTGGGATCTGCAGTGGCGCCCCCTTGACCCGGCATGCGGGCGCGGAACATATCCAGCATGATATTCTGTTCACTGCGTTTCAGGCCCTGAAGGAGAAAAAAAACAACAATATTATAGAAGTATACTGTATTTAACCCTTCAACAAATGAAGAGGCTACTTTCATCGAAAGCACAAGGACACAAATATTTTTTTGAAAACCATCTAAACCCTGTCGTGTTGGTATTCATTGGAAAGTTCTCAGATGAGTAATCATGTGTCAGGGTTTCAGTCATTTTTCAGTTTTTTGCATTATTTTGTATTGGCCAAATTAGCCACCAGCAACACAAGGGTTAGTCAGCATCTAACTCGGCATATAATGTTCCAGTGAGTAAATATCAACTTATTCCACGTGATATATTCTAATTATAACAAGTTACATTTTAATCAAATTCCGATTTTGGTAAAGTTTTGTTCTGTACTACTTACCTTCATTTCTAATACTTTCTGGAATTCGGCTATATCTGTGTTGACCAGCAGTTTGATGTAATTATCAACAAATCCTTGTGGAGGGTCATAGGGTGACATGACAACCTGAAATTACAAAGAGAATGGTCCATTATCCAAAATATACTAACTGAAGTAAATAAAGGTCAAAATGGAAAAGATATACAAATAGATTTTGCATCTAAATAGCTTAAAGATGATTATGCCTTTTGTTATTAAGTAAATACATGTTTATGGGGGCTATCTAAAATATATTGAGGTCTCTCTTGGTAATAGGGACATCCATTATCAACATTCTGACTAAGGATATGAAATAGTGGGTGTGTATTCACTAACCTTGAGTATCATTTCAGCTTTGGTCATTCCCTTCACAACAATCTTGGTATAGCTGAAACAGTAAACAGAGATGGATCAATCAATATAATACATTCAGATACATTCAATACTAATCATCTGCATCCAATACAAGTAAAACATTAAATCAATGTACAACTTAAGCAGTTAGTTAAAATAATTGTGCTACCGTAAATCCTCGGAAATATCAGCCGCCCTAGGAAACTCGGCCACTATAATTAATCTACCGAATAATTACTGGGGAAATTCGCCCACCCCCTATTCATCTAAGGAAACATTTCACCAAAAGTCGGCCACCAAGTAAATTTCATTGATATAAGAAAAAAACATTTAGATTTCCAAAGTTTGCGATTGACTTTAGATTATTAACGATCGTTTCTAGTGCCCATATCCACCAAAAGACGATCGGTGCGAAACCGGAAGTAGGTATCGCATTTCTGCGTGTAGAGTGGAATACAGCTTGGGCGGCGCCATTTCGAAATAAGACTTGTCAACAACTTGAACAAGTATATAATTCAATGCGTAATTAGGTGTGCAGCAGCAAGAATAAACAAGTAAACAACATACAAGAGAGGCAAGTTACTTTATTAGTATATATAGCAGATGAATGACAAGTCAGGTAGGTGGACAATAAGGGTTTTGTGGGGGAAAATTATATTCTTGTGTACGAAGTTAGCGATCGATTTTCAGTTCCATCTACATCATAGTACATGTAGCTTTCGTTTCAATTGATGATATTGACGAATCTCGGCCACGGTGTCTGACATTTGATTGCTATTTTCAGTAAATTTCGGCCACCATCAGCCAACGAAAATCGTAATTAATAAAAAGTGTCTGAGATTTCCGAGAATTAACAGTACAGTGAGATTGTTAAATGATTTTAATTATCTGTAAAATGTGTGGAACCATTTTATAAAAGAAATACTGCAAAAGAGACAATGGTTGCATGAGTTTATAATCTGTAAAATGGAAAATTGAAACACAAACCTCAAATGCTTGAAGTAAAGGTATACAGTGTGCCTATGAATATTGGTTGTAATTATATTGTGAAATAAAGGGTGTACACCCCAAAAATTGAATTTCGTGTAATTTCAAGATGTGAACACTTCCTGTTTAACCCTTCCAATGCTAAGGATACATTCATCCAAAGCAAAATGACACGAAGATCTTTGAAAACCATCTAAACCCTGTCATGTTGGTATTCATTAGATAGGTCTCGCTGAGTGCACTCAGATGAGTACCAATATGCCAGGGTTTCAGTCATTTGTCAGCTTTTTTTGCATCCTTTTGTATTGGCCAAATTAGCCACCAGCAGCATAACGGTTACTAATAGATATAAGTCTATCACAATATGTTTTTATAGAATAGACTTTACCTGGCTGGAGCTTTCCGTCCCACAGAGGAGCCCAGAGATGGAAGATCTAGGAGCACAGTCTTGAGAGAATGAGTATCCAACAGCAACTGAAATCATACATATTAGATACACATTAGTGGCAACATAGTTTGGGGTCCTGATTACACACCCCCAGGGCGAAGGGCATCTTTTTTCATTTTTTGTCAATGACTTTACCTTTATAAGGGCAGGCTTAAATGTCAAGCCCTGTTTGTCTGTTAGAATGCTGCTTTATGAATAAGAAAGGCTAGATTTCATATGTTTAATATGTGATGAGCCTACTAATCTTTCAAAGGAAATATATTTAATAATTCAAACAAATAATTATCTATATTTAACCCTTCCAATGCTGAGGCTACTTCCATCCAAAGGACAAGGACGCAAAGATGTCAGAGAACAATCTAAACCCTGTCATGTTGGTATTCATTGGATAGCTATTACTGAGTACTCTCAGATGAGTACCCATATGCCAGGGTTCAGTCGTCTTTCAGTTTTTTTTGCATCATTTTGTATAGGCCAAAATTAGCCACCAGCAGCATAAGGGTTAAATCTGTAAACAAATATGTTGTTACAGTAGATAGAGAAATTGGCTTACCTGTTCTGCACCCACTGTGCTAATAGGCTTACACTTGTACAAATGGTTGATAAACTTGGGGATAAAGGAACTGAAAATAAACAGAGCCAGACTCATTACTGTATAACTGGTATTTTTTACAGGCATTTAATTTTTGCAATTTTCAAGCTCCCCATAATAGCGCCAATATAACATCCTTCAAATAAATATCCTACTTTGTATCTGTTTTGTTTGATTGCACGTGCAGAGCGACAAATAGCGCTTGGTGTAGCGAAGGAGTTAAACCAGCTCTGAATCTGCAATAATAGAGTCAGTTGACTTACTTTTTTATAGCTTTTATTGTTCCATATCATTTCATATACAGTGTGCAAAATTGAATGTATAGTTGTACATTATTCATTCTAATATTACATACAAACTTAAGGTAGATCTGCTTTTATTTCAATTATTTTTCAATTTGCTATAAACTGCTGACCACTTTCCTCCGCTGACCTCATTCTTCTTGCCCTGATATATTTCTAAATTCATTTGTTTTTTAAAGAGTGTTTTTAGTTCTTTCAGCTGACTTACTTGGCGAACTTGACGCAGAACTGTGTGAAGTATTTCCTTGAGGCTGCCAGGTTATCCCTAATTACAGGTAGATTCTGCTTCAGGTGGGCAGTGATGGCCGACACGTACCCACTCTGGTCGCCCACCGACTCAACGTTCTGCCACGCCAACTGCAAGCAAAATACAGGCAACTTGAACCCTTCTCATGCTGAGGTCTACTTTCATCCTAAGTACTAGAACGCAAAGAATTTTTGATAACCCATCAAAACCCTGTCATGTTGGTATTCATTAGAAAGCTCTCAGGGTGTACTCTCAGATGGGTACCTATTTGCCAGAGGTTCAGTCATTTTCCAGGTTTTTTGCATCATTTTATATTGGCAAAATTAGCAACCAGCAGCTTACGGGTAAAGGAAGCAGATTGAGTCAGTTGGTATTAAGTAGCTCATCTCTAATAACATGTGTGTACTGAACTTTGATAATAACATCTTGTACAAGATAAACATCTCAAATAGAAGTTAACTTACTTTAATTTTCATCATACCTTAGTGTACTGACAAGAATATATTTTGTTTGTATTCTATTATGTTCCTACTTTGTTTATTTTTGTGTAAAAGTATGATTTTGTAATGATATATTACAGCAAATAAACATACTACTACTACTTAAAATGGTTCCTGGGAAACCCTTGATATATGTTTGCTATTTGTATTTGCAGCAAAGCGAGTTAGCATATATTTTGTCAATAATGTTATTGACAAATGGATGTGATCTTATTTGGTGCTTTATGAAACTACTAGGAAATTACTTCAAAGACTTCTATCAGATTGAGCGACAGATATCACAAACAAAACGTAGCATGACAATAAAAGAGTTTACAGTAGAATTAACTATAGGAGAGTCTGTTTATAAGAAACATACCAAACCTACATTTGTCAAGCCAAGAATTGATCATGTCAACCCTTTCATGCCTGTAGTCCCCAAAGTTGTCCTGTTTACTATTTGGGCGATAATTTGCAAACAGAGCTCATTTCAAAGGATGTATGAAGAAAAGGCAATTTGAGAAAAATTGCAACAACCTTATAAATGTTCTATGATTTATGATGTTATTTTCCTAAGTAGCGAATGTCCCAGCAACTCCTGCAAAGCAGGTCTCCAGGTCTGAATGGGGTATTGTTGATTGGGGGGTTGTTATTCTGATGTACTAACCTTGCTCATGGCTGTGAGAGCAGGCTCACAGGCGCCTTCCAGGTCCTGCACCAGTAACTGGATACAGTTAGATATCACACTGAAACACAGAATAACATAGAATCAGAGGGGAGATTACACACATACATCTTGCTGCTTATCATAATAATGATAATGGTAACAGAATGATTCATCTACCCCTTCTACTACTACTACTTCTTCTATTACAACTACTATACTACTACTACTACTACTACTACTACTACTACTACTACTACTACTAGTTACTACTACTACTACTACTACTACTACTACTACTACTACTACTACTACTACTACTACTACTACTACTACTACTGCTGCTATTCAAGGTTCACTTTGATGACAGATGACTATGGTGGAGTAAAATTTGATAACATCATCAAACATGAACAACCTGGTGCTCGATTTTGGACTATAATCCCCATAACAATTTGACATCAGACATTTGTGGTTAAGAATAAGACCAAGTCACTTACTTGTGGAACATGTCTTGCTGCGTGTTGAGGTCTATCTTATCGGCGAGACCGGGGTCTACCTTCTCCCTGAGCTTGTCCTCGAGCTGCTGAGTGGTCTCCATGCAGTACTCGGAGGTGCACAGGATGCTGCAGATCCGGATCTCTTCCTCCTCCGTGAACTTGGTCACCTCCCCCTCCTTCAGGATACTCTGGATCAACCCGGATGCCGTCGTGATGTTCGGCTGACTTGCCTGACGACTGCAACAGATCCATATAGAATGTACTAAAATACTGTGAAACTTAAGAGATGTGAACATGGTCTTACCCAGAATATAGAAACAGGGTGTCCAAACGAAGGTTTCATAGGCTTTAGGGTGTCCAAAGTGTGGTACAAAGTTCACACTACTGATGAAATAAACCATATATATCGACAGATTTTGCTTTTTTAGGCAAGTAACTGCTTAGTGTGTATTGTAGGAGTGACACTACATGCATTATCTTCTAAAATTGTCATCATCAGCAAATCCTGACCTAAACTTTTGGGTGTCCAAACTGTCAAAACACAGTGTTCTGGGTGTCCAAATGACACACTGGATGCATAGGTGGCTAAGCCCCTGGATGTGAAACCATGGGAACAGGGCGAAAGTGTTCACATTAGGGGGCGATCACATCTCAGTGAAAGCAGAGACCCCAACAGAATATACTCAAATACTGTGGAATATCAAGGTCGTGAAAACCTTTGGACCAAGGCAAAGGCTTTCAAATCTCACAAGTCATTTCATAAAGTAAAAGATACAAATGGGACCTGGAAATTGTGTTCACATAATAAGTGGATCTCTAAGATTTGATGGGTTGAATAAAGCTGACCTACCTTTAGGACCAGATAAAAGATCTAAAGTCTTCATTTTCTGACAAATGTTATTTTGTGATAAAATATATCTTGATATTTTCAAAATTTGAAATATATACATATATATATATATATATATATATATATATATATATATATATATATATATATATATATATATATATATATATATATATTATATACATGTAGAAAGATATTCTTATTTTCATTTTCTTCTTAAGATTCTTCTCATTATAGGCATTATTCCCATCATTAGTACTATAACAATAAATAAAGGGTGACTTACTGTGGAAGATTGCTGAGGAGCAGTTTAATGGCGTACTCTTTGAGGTATTTCTGGAATGTCTTGGTGAGGTCCAGCATGGGCTGTCCCGTGCTGAGCTGAGAACACTGTACCATGCACTTCTTGTAATAGACGAAGAGATCCGCGCAGCTCGGCAGGACGTTGCTACTCTCCTCCGTTGCCATGCGAGGAACTCCATGGCGACGGAAATCCTCAACAAACCGGTCCACCAACTCGTTCAAGTTCCTGGAAGAAACACCCTCATAATTAATTCAATCATTTCAATAGGCAAGAAGGTAATATTATATACAGTTGTATGAAAAGAGAGCAAAATCCTTGTACACAATTTGTTTAAAATGACACCAAAAACTTTTACCTCAAGGATAAATAGCGCCATTACATAAGAGGAAAGAAAATGGTTTTTGATAAAAATCATATCCTGCTATCAAATGTATTTGATTAAAAATGAATCACAATCAGAAATATCACCATATTAGACACTGTATCAACAACATACATTTACTGTATATCACTGTATATCTGTATATCATCTTACTCCACATTATGTACCTGTTTGTTGACATGTTGGAGAATGAAATAAAAAAAAGATTTAAGATATAAAAGATTTCTGAAAGGAAACAAGAGAGACGCCAGTGGCGTCAAGAATTTGTTATACTCATAAGTATTTTAATAGTTCGTATTTGGTAATTTTACGTCACTTTGTTTTTAAATATTTGGTAAATATCAAAATACTTCCTATATGTTTACTGTGTTTTGTTTTTCAAACTGTTCAGTGTAGGAACAAAAGACAGCCGTACAAAGTCACACCTCAATGGTCGCGCGTCACAGTCAAACAATGCAGAGAGTCGGGCATGCTATAAATAGTTGAGAAGCCTTTAATCTGCTCGAACTCAATGCACTTGGCGTCAAAATTTCTCACTAGAATTTTCAATGTTATGGCCTGTAAAAATCGTCAGGAGTAAAAAATAAAAAAAATACTTCTTAATGGGCATAGTCAATGATATCCCTAAAGTAACTCTGAACCTGCAGTAACCATCACCTGCGTAGGTTATAAGAATATGTCATTTGAAAAAAAAGTTGTAAATTTTGTAATAAAACAGAATATGGATAGAATAATGACAATTGGCGATGATATTCTCTACCTGATAACACACAGGAACCTGGATATACACCTAGTTATAGGATTATGCTGCTTTGAGGTGTGTTTTGGGATGGGGCTTTTTACTGGCTTGCAATGGTACCCATCACCTTAACGACCTTGTGCTTCAGACGAAAGTAGCCTTAGCATATGGTAGGGTTAAATCTGATGGCCCTAGACCTCTCTTCACTAGGTGTCACTGATATCTAGCATAGAGAAAAGGCTGATTTCTTGATAAGACGAATGCAGTGACAGGGGGGCCCACATGATTACAAGCAGTCAGGTTGGCTGTCACTCTGCTCAGGGGCACCATTCGCAATAAGAGATGATGACTTATATGGCGCGCTGTAGGGACATGTTTCGGCTGAGGATATCCTGGGAGACTGCCTTTACCAGATAACTGTCATGCCAAATCAGTTGAATCTGACACATTGGCTTTATAACTGTACCTATCCCTACTGGGTAAGGCTTTAAAAAAGTTATTTCCTGTAACCCTACTGTAACAGGTTTTTACTCAAAAGGAAATCCCTACCCTAATTTTATTTCTGCATGCCCAACTCCCAATAAGCATAAAAAATGCATAAACCACATTTAAAAAAATAATAATAATGAAATGATTAATTTACCTACCAACCCTATCTTTTCAGACAGCTACAGGAAACAAACAAATTTCTTTCTGGCCAAAGCATTCGTTTTAAGCCCCCTCTTGTGGAATAAAGGGGAGAACCTTCACAGAGGGGATATCCTGATTGCAGCATAGTTTATCCCATGAGCCGTGTTGATTGGAGGTTCCTTAGCCTAACTCCCCTCCTGTGATATGAAAATGGAAGTTTATTTTCATGATGTTTAGTCTCAAAACTCATCATCAGAATTTATGCGAAGAGTTATGTGTGACATATTTATGGTTAATTCACACAACTATTTAGAGTTTGGTCCTTACCATATACATATGGAGCTGGGGATAGCCAGGAAGTCATAGGATTATGCTTGCTAGGAAAATGCCAGGAAATCATTCGAAGTCTCAGCACTATATCTTAACAGGGCTTGATGCTAAAGGTGAACCTATGGCCCCAGGCCAGTAAAAATTCCCAAAAATAGCTTCGGGCCAGTAAAAAAAGACCACATCTGGTCCTACAGGGCCAGTAAACATTTGGAGACATTCTTGCAAAAAAGTTTCCCCCTGAGAATGTCCCCAATTGATTTTGAAATAAATGAAGATAAAAGTTATAGATATAAATGTTGTGGTGAATCTTATGCAATGTTCTTTCTTGTTTTGTTAAAGAAAAAATGTAGGACCAGTAAACATTTTGCAGGACCAGTAGATGCTAGGTGTTACTGGTCCTACAGGGCCAGTATCATTTTGAGTTAGCGTTGAGGCCTGCTTAACTTCTACATTATTAGCTGTGTCACAAAGAAACCTTTATTATATAATCAGGTTACTGTACACCACCTAAACCCCTATCTTCACTCTGATCCTAAAGCAAAGGGAATGCAAGTAAATATTGGCTAGAAACGAATTCTGACAGCGCATCAAAAAGAATTCTAAAAGATCAACTTCCTCAATGTTAGAGCGCTATAAACCAATGAAAATAGAAAATATCAAACGTAAAACATTCATATCTATTATAATTTAAACCTCCTCAAACGATACATATAATTTTTATTTAGAAACGATCATGTTTTGCACCACAAATCAACGATTGAACACAAAAAGCAACCTTGATTTGTGGCCGCCATTTTGTGACTCCCAATTTCGCTAACTCACAGTCGTCACAGGCACAACAATTCAGAGTTAAGATTCCCATAGCAATAAAAATCTACAATAGAAATTAAAATAAAAACACGTATCGATTGCCTACCTTGTTTTCCTCCTTATGGTGTCTTTATTTTGTGTTGTACCATCAGTTATAGCCTTTTTCGAAGGCTTCAAAGTTGATGGTCAACACACATTGTCAAGCTCTGTTTACGCCTAATAGGCTAATTCGATTTAGAAGTTCGTTTGCAGTTTGAGTGTACCTATTTCCTATCAAGTCTCTCTCATAAAAACGGCTATGAAATTTATTTCCAAAAGAACATATTTCGATAGAGCTGTTTCCCAGCTTTAGGAAAATGTTTGGTTCATTACAATCAGACCATGAGAAGTATTTAATTTGATTGTGTAAAGTGCGGTGAGGAGACCGCAAAATCGGCAGAAAAGACCGATTTTCAAAATGGCCGCTCATAAACAAGTGCGAAGTGTCTTGCTTCGCACTTGTCCTAAAACGATCTTTTCTCATACTAAACTTATTTTTTTCAAAAAACAAACAAGATATTTCTATTCCCTGACATCCATTTAATCTAAAAATCAACTTTATTGAATTTAGGATGTCAGGGAATCACGAATTCGGATCGAAAAACAAAACCGGAAGTACTCGATTGAGTAGCGGCGGCGAGTTGCGAAACGCTGTCAACATCGCAAGATATCGTTTTCAGTGAGTATCACTGTTGAATAATTACTTTTATTAATGTTTTTCTTTGTCAGATTGACATGTGAGAATAGGTGAGATAGTTATTTCACCTATTCTCAAGTTATTTCGCCAAACATGTTGGATAACTTCTTGATTAATAGAATTTACCCAACATGGCGGCGGCGTTCGATCGGCAGTCATGCGGGGACCGTGCAGGTGCGAGAATTCTCGCAGTTGGTAACATGTTGCATGGTCCTGAGTACGAGTATACTCGCACAAAGAGGGTTAATACACCCATCGCCATTCATAATCACGACCGCCTCACACACCTTCCACCAAGAAAAAAACCCCACCCAAAACAACAGAAAACAACAAAACAAAACCCAACGATCGCACATTAACATCAAAGAATCAATACAAACAGACTCCCAAACACACAAATATACAATTTAATTACAAAACCCTGAACAACAGTAACAATAAATTCGTATGCACTCGATCGCTAATCGCTCCCATGACGAACTACATGATTAAATATGCGACCTCAAAGAGCATGCGCATTAACCATAATATATGCAACAACGCGCGCATGCGCAAAAGAAATAGGTCGCGCATGCGCAAAAAAATAGGTCACGCAGAACTGCTAAGCAACGGAGCAACGGCGAGATACACTCAGGAACCGTCGCAGAAAAAGCGGCCACAAATTCAAACAATAAAAAACATATGAAGAACAAACAGAAAACAACCACAAACAACTAACATCCCACATTTAACATCTATACAAACAAAAAATACAAAAAAAACGAAAAAAAAAAGACACATATATGAGAACATACGTACACAAAATTGCAAACACACGTAAAGGACAACGTTTTTGGACGAATGATAGCAAGAGAATTTTGTAAGTATATACTTACAAATTCTAAAAAACGAAGGAAGAATAAACTGACTTTTCTAGAAGTTGAACCATCTGTGCCTAATAAAGGTAGATGTTGAGGGGTAGGATATTGAGTTCAGGGTAAGGATGGAGGGGTTTAATGGAAGGGGGCAGGTCTGAGGGGGGTGATATTGTGACTTATCATGACTTACTTGTCCTGCGAAGCAATGTAGATGTTCAAATGAGCCTCGAAGCACTTGGAGATGATACCATGGAATGGTGATGGAAGCGACTTCGGCGCAGGCTAGAAAACATTAAAGAGAATATAAGAATAAGAAAATGATCATGATCTTCTTCTTTGTATATTTTAAAATAATAACTCATAAGTACCATTTTTATTACATAAATTATTGCAATAACATAAACATCATGTAATCACTATTTTCATCATTATCATGATTTTCATTATCTTAATTAATATATCCATCATTAATATTGTATTCATTATCTTCATCATAAGGTCATTCGCTTACAGAAATCTATTGCAATTGGTGATTAGATAACTTTAATAGTTAGTGTGCATAAGAGAATTTCACTAGCAAGAAAATTTGCTGAGCATGATTAACATTTCAAGTACTTTGCCATGCTTTTTCATGTGCAAGCTAGGAAGACTAATTCCACAGTTGGAAGTCATAATTGCCAAATCAAACTGCATTGGACAGTGTTACTATATTAACCATTGCATTTCCCAGATCTGGTAGATAGTAGCCCATTAAGATCAATGGCAGGATGGCCAAATATACAGTACCGTAAATTCTTGAAAATCTAGACCACCCTAGGAATTTATGTCAATATAACTACTTTGCAAAATAAGTATTGCGAAATCTGGGCCAGCTGCTCTCTATCATAATAATTGTTATCAATAAAAAACAAAATTATGAAATATTGTCCCAAATCACAGAGAATTTATGGCATTTTCCTCTTGTCAATATTTTTGACGCATTCTTTTGGCATGCAAATTTCAGCTACACAGCTGAGCACTAGGATCGTCCTATGGGCAGCAGGTCCGGACCATTACACTTAATGTACATGGAGTGAAGTTTTGAAGTGGCTAAATGTGGATGGGCAGAAATTTTGTGATTCCCGTCTCAGACAGGCCATTTCAAAATCCTGGCTAAGACCCTCCAGTTCCCATTGAGTATTATGGTATGTCTGTACACTTTCAAAATCCTGGCTAGGCCCCCGTAGTTCCTATTGAGTATTTATTATGGGATGTCTGTAGACTTTCAAAATCCTGGCTAGGACCCTGCAGTTCCCATTGAGTATTATGGGGTGTCTGCAGGGACTTAGCCAGGATTTCAAAAATGCCTGTCCAAAACAGCAATTCCAAAATACCTGCCTGTCCAGATTTAGTTACTTATAAACTTTATATCCTTATACCAACTACACCTAGTAGCCTAGTATGTCAAAAAAGGAATTTTACACTGCAGCTATGTCCCAGAAGATGATTTGTTTAGAAAATAGTTGGTTATTACCCCTAATAGGTCAAAATTGAGAATTCTTTATAAAGAACATTTTTCCTGTTCAACGTCCAAAAAGTAGGTTTTCAGGAAACTCCCTGTCCTAAAGACAGGTTAGACAGGTCCTGGCTCCTATTGAGTATTATGGGGTGTCCGCACCTTGCTCTCTATGATATCCTGTGGGCTCTCCAGCTCCGTGGTGAAGGGGTTCCCCGCCGCCTCCTCCATCTCAAAGGGGTTCTTCCCTTCAGGGTAGGTGGGGGACTGGACCTGTGAGGGGAATAAGCAACAATATAAGCGTGCTGTAAGCGGCAAATCAACTCTTAGAGGTCATTAGGTGCAGACTCTAGCTCAAGCTGTTATTAAGCGATATTGCCAATGTCTTAAGCAACAGGATGTCATTTGAACACCAGTACCCCAGTAAAATGCATGGCAGATCTTCCTAGTTTTTTTTGGACAGAAATTTTAATAAATATCAATATCAAACAAAAATGTGTAAGTTTCACTTGAATGATAATGCTTGTAAACTTAATAAAGCAATAAAAATGCCATGCATTCTGAGGATATTTCAATAGGTGATAGAATATTTAGGTAATCTAAGAACACATAGTTAGACGATTATAACCTGACTGCAGTGGATTTCTCTTATGGAAACAATTTTTGTTGGCTAACTAATGTTGGCAGTGATGGGCCAAACAAAAGCCACATCACAAATCCTCCACCAGGTTATAAGCCAATCAAAAACCACATCAAAAATCCTCCACTAGGTGATTAGCCAATCAAAATCCACTTCACAAATCATCCACTAGGTGATTAGCCAATCAAAATCCACTTCACAAATCATCCACTAGGTGATTAGCCAATCAAAATCCACTCCACAAATCCTCCACCAGGTAATTAGCTAATAAAAAAGACATTTAGATTTCCCATAGTCACACCATGTCACAAGGAGACACTTTATAATATAATTTCTAATGACTGTAAATTGTGCTAAGTCATGTTATGATAGGAATAGTTTATGATCTACCATTATGGGTTGAGAAACCCATCACTGTTAGGTGCAAAAAGTCAAATCACAAGTGATATGGGATTAGTTGGTGAAATGCATCATGTCTCACAACCCATCATGGTAGACTATTATCTTTTCCTATACACATGGGGACACATTTTCCTTTTCTGGCAATTTCTCATTTACAACAGAACAGAATAAATCAATGCATGGCCAATATATAGCAAAGCTTATCTTAAAATTCATTTTAATAAGAGGAAGCATGGCTTCGAGGGCGAGCAAAGCTAGACAAGAGTGCGTAGGAATTTATCCACAACAATGTACGTTCATTTATGCACGTGAATCATTTCATGTTTCATCCAATGAAAGCGGTTTTGTTATATCGCGTCATTGCTGACCTATCCAATCGGGTGTTACTCACACTACATACAAAAGCGGAAGTCGTTTGCACGAAGGGTAACAATGACTTTATGGGTCCCTGTATGGATTTCTAGGTGACGTCACACTCATGCTATTGTATGATTGCGAGCATCGCGAAAGGCCTAAGGCCTTACCGAGCTTAGCTCGCTATAATGAATGATATTTTATTCCTAAGGTATTTCCAAACATTTTAGAAGCCATATGGAACTTCTTAAAGGGGATAGACGAGTTAAAAAATACTAATACTGATTATTAAATAATAATCTTGGTTAGATATTAAAGCTTATGATAAGCACACTGTGAAATATCTGAGAGACTGTTCAATTTATCTACATATCTAGGAGAGACCAGAGCAGACCAGATCAATTTAGTGATATGTTTTTCATAAAAATTCTTTTGCCAATACTGAATTGAAACATTCAAGAGACTGTGACCAATAAGTCAGCTTTGAGGATTTTACATGTTCATATCCTCTTTCCTTGTTCTTATCTAAAGTATCATAGCATCCAGAAAATGGACTTCAAAAGAAAATCTCCAACCTGAATGGGTTAAAGTACCATTAAACAAACCTTAAGAACCATGTGTTAAAACCAAATCCAGATAAGTGTACAAAAACCCATCCTGTTGTCTTAGGCCAAGAAAAATATATTGTTTGTTTCCTGTAACAGTCTGTAAAAAAATAGGGTAGGTAGGTCTTTAAAAAACTTTTTTTTTGCATTATTTCTTTGTCAATAATGTGTGTTTTATGCATGTTTTACGTTGATTGAGAGTTGGGAAGGCGGAAAAAACTTTGGGGTAGGGATTTTTTTGAATAAAAACTTGATAGGGTAGGGTTACAGGAAACAAACAACTTTTTTTAGGCCTTACCTAAAACCACTTCCACCTAGTTTTCCCCAAAGCAACAGTGCTGTGCAATTGACTTAGTAAGTATGATGAGAAAGTTCCATATGGAACATGCCCATTTTTTGTTAATGTTAGAGGATTACAGAGAGATTAAAGATTCATAAGTATGAGTGAAAGGTACAGTGTTAAAGCAATGAATAGGAATAATAGGTAAACTGCCATTTTTCTCAATCTTTGATAATAAATTAACAACTCTTATTAACCCAGTAATGCTGGCAGTGACCAAATGCAGCCTGGCAATTTTGGCGCAATCTTACATGCCAAAGCATAAATGAGAAAATACTTGCAGAGAAATGTTGATAAGAACATCTTAAATAACTTGATATCAAATATTTTGTAAAATCAATATTATTTTCCACATTATTGTCAAAGGTATCGGAGACCAAGACAACATTTTCAAGAGGAACTCTGATCCATTAATGAATTACCGTATTCTTCCAATTAACCGCACAGTGCGGGTAGAGGTTGGGAAAATTTTCTGTAAAAGGGATGTTGGCAATCTTCCGTTTTACCGCACACCTCAATGATTGCCGACAGGAGAGTATTGGCCGTTATTGCGCCTCTGCGCTCTCGCTGTTCAGTTTGCTTGATTTCAGTTAGATGTTTGCTGCATGGGAAAGGATCGTTAATTGGTCAATAGTACGATCATGCGGCGAATATGAACAGTGAGAGCGTGAAGTAACTGCTGAAATTGCGGAATTCAGCGCTGGTTTACAGATACGACAAGAGGAAAGGTATGTGATTTCGCTTTTCTTACTTCTTCTGTGGGGAAGTTTTACGAGTTTTTCATGACAGTTGCTCTGGCCATTCCCCCTCTAACCATGAAAAATAGGCCCTGTGCGCTTGTTCAGGCATGTGCGCTTAATCAGAAGAATACGGTAACTGTAGTATACAGCCAGGTTCTGATCAGTGCTGCAGATTTGTGGTGAGCCAGGGTCTAGGATTCATCTTACACGGATATCTGCCATATCGAGTCTTAATCTTAACTGACCAGCTGTTTATAGTGGATGAAACCAGGGTACCCAGGAAAAAACACTCACTATACCCAAGTCACTGGCAACTTTCACACATGCCTCCATAATGCTTGTAACTATATTAGAATTACCCGATGGGCGAACAATTGAGGAAATTACATTTGTAAGGTTTGCAAATTCTCCCTATCTATCCAATTTATGCTGCACCCCCCCCCCCCCCCCCCCAAAAAAAAAATAACTGTCTCAAAAATTTCAGTCATATCTTTTTAACAAGCAAATCCTTGTGAAAGTATTCAGAAGAGAAATGTTGATCTGAAGCAAACCGACAACTCTCATTCAAATATTTTGGGAATTTATGCTCTATTCCAAAGTTATTTTCAAAAGCATCAAAGAAGCAGACGTAATTTTCAAAGAGATCTCCAGGCATGAAAAGGTTAATATAAGTTACTGGTACGAGACAAGTCAGGTACCAAACACCACTCCCATGCTGCCCAGGACCTTAGCACAACAAACCTTTTGGTCTTGGAAAGGGTTCTTATCTTCGGGGTATAGGGTGGACTTGGGTTTGGGTTTATTTACCAGCTACAAAGTAACAGTTCCAGTTATAGCACTTGGAAAAATAAATAATACGCTGCAAATACCATTTTTATCAATGAGAACAAAATGAAAAGAAGCTCAAAGAAAGAGACAAAGTAACAGTTCCAGTTATAGCACTTGGAAAAATAAATAATACGCTGCAAATACCATTTTTATCAATTAGAACAAAATGAAAAGAAGCTCAAAGAAAGAGACAAAGAAACAGTTCCAGTTATAGCACTTGGAAAAATGAATAATACGCTGCAATTACCATTTTTATCAAAGAGAACAAGATGAAAAGAAGCTCAAAGAAAGAGACAAAATGTATCATTCATGGGAATAAAATTTTGGAAAATAAACCTCATAGATGTAATACCCAGAACCTAGTAAAAGCAGGGATTTGTATGTAAATGATTGGTAATTCAGTGTATAGGTCCCAGGTAAAAGAAAAATCTGAAAAGTAGAAATTAAACCCAGAAATGCCCATATAAATTCAAAGAACCAGTAACAAAAATATAATTAAGAAAAAACAAACAGAAAAAGGTCAGACCTCCTCTTCCCAGTTAAGCTATCAGGTGAACAGGGTCAGACAAAAAAAGTTTGGATTCTTTTAAAAAATAGAAAATCAATACATAGTATCAAATTAAAGGATGTTCTTCCCTAACATCTTATCCTTACTCTTTTCAAGATTCTATTCTAATCATATGCCATTTTCAAGCAGAATACGATTGGTTCATAAAGAAAGCTTTAAATGTCCAGCATGACAACCTGATATTGGGTTTTGACCAATAATCCCAATTACATTTTGGAATCAGACAATTGTGGGGTAAATTACAATTTGGACAAAGTACAAGCTAGTAAACCCTGCAGTCTCAAATTCCTACTAGTCCTGCCCAAAGCTCTACAAGCCCTTCTGATGGTTACAGAATCAACCACTTCTGAGTTCTGAAAATCAAGATCTGAGAACATTTGGACATTCTTTTATTTTATGAACTATGGATAATCCATGTTCGTTTATTTTTTACAATTGGACATAGCTGCTCACATTTATTTGGATTATTCTAAATGTATTTTGACTTCTCACTAGTACATCAAGACATGTTAAACATTTACTATCCCAACAGTAAGTCTACCTCCTATGCTGGACACTGCATTGTCATTATCTAGCCCCTTCAAAATGAAGTGCCTAAACAGGCTGGATATATTTGATGATATTTTCCTCCAAGCATTATTTAGACTATGTACGAAGGAGAAATGATAATCAATACCTCACTAAATTATGCTAAATTGCCAATTTCTATTTCTAAAATGATACCAGAATTGTCAGTTTATCATGTTGTTTTGATTTTTTTTTAAATAAATGCATCTTTAATTAGCTTCAGTGCTTAGGCAAATATTTTCAGTTTAAAGCAAAAGTTGAAAAATATTTGCTATCATAGAATGAATGAAAAATATCTAACCATTCATGCCTGAAAACCTTGACAAACATCATGTGTATGCGTGTTACTGCTGAAAATTACATTAAATTTCTAAAAAATATTTGAAAGAGAATTGGAAATTTAGGTTTGAAACAACATGTCCATTTCTTTATTTCTGAAAAATGCTACAGTCAAAATTATTTCACTAAAACACCCAGAATGTCTTTGGTAGATACAGGCATAGATGGGTTAATGATACACTTGTATATTCATAAAATAAAGAAATAGCAAAGGCATACAGAAATTAAGAAAAAATAAGTAAAAATAACAAAATGAAGTTTTACAATAGGGTTGTATCTGTTAATTAGGCAACCAGTTTAAACAGCAGTCACTGGAAACTTTCTCACATGCCCCAAGTAGGTTTCAAAACTGGTGAGTGGTGAGAGGCAGTGGAATTGTGGACATGCACCATGGCCCATGGGAGCCACTTTGTTGATATTATATAAGGGTAATCAAAGCCAAAAATGTACCCCATAGCTAGGGATGGATACCTCTAAGAACAAAATGGTACAGTACCGGTATCGGTACCAATGAAACGGTACGGTATTCTAACACTACTGTTAATGATATTTTATTGCCTCATGACCTTATAATGACATTGTGAATAGTCAGGTTTAGGATCCTAGACAATCCCTAATAAATGATAACTTCACAGTGGTTAGTACCTTTAATAGTACCTTTAGGGAATGACATGGTATAACACGGTTCTTTTTGAAAAGATCCCAGTACCAGTGTCTCTGAACAGTATCCAACCCTACCAATAGCATGGAAGGGTTACGAAAAATGAATATGCACTTAAGCCACCACTTTAATTGTTACTGCATTTAAGATCAATCAAAGCAAAAAATGTACCCTTTAGCATTAAAAGGTAAAGGGAGGTGGATATGCACTTAGGACACCAGTTTATTACCATGGTATTTGAGGGCAATCAAAACAAAAAGGGTAACCCATGGCATTAATGGATAAGGGGTAAATTTGCACTTATGGCAATGTATTTCTATTGTACCAATCATAGCAAAAAGGGAAACCCATTAGTAATAATAGATAAAGGAGGTAAATTTGCACTTTGGGCACCAACTTGTGATTATAACCTAGGTAATGCATGCTCCAAGGGAACCCTTTATTTAGCCATACCTGTGCCACAGGGAAGTTCACTACCAACTTGCAATAATAACAAAGCAAAGAAAATCATTAGGTATTTAACCTCATACTCATGTGCTGGAATTACATCTCTGGTGGTATTAACAGACAAGTTATTCTTGCATTTTTGAAATATCCTATTCAACACTTTTTAGTTGCAGCTCAGCACATAAAATGATCCATATAAGAGTCTTCAAGTTGACTTAAGTAACATATTAAAGGAAGGTGGATGAAAATGCGCCATTAAAAAATTAAATGACAATGATATGCTTTACTAAAAGTATCTTCATTGTCATGTAGAATCAATTAGGCGAATACAATCAAAAGTATATGAATATGAAGCATAAAAATTTTTAAATTATGAATTCACTGTTTTCGTCAATATATTTGTACCTCAATATTTATCTTTATTGTAGTAATGTGTATTTGCAATTAGAAAACTGGGCCAAAACAAACATCCCCCCAAATTAACAAAGCATTACCCCTTTTAACACTGAGGCTACTTTGTTCAAAGCTAAAAAAACATCTAAACCCAGTCATGTTGTGTTCATTATATACTATCGCTTAGTACTATCAGATTAGTACCAATGGGCCAGGGTTTCAGGCATTTTTCGCATAATTTTGTACCGGCCAAATTAGCCACCAGCAGCATCAGAGTTAAGAAGTATTACAACAAACATAACATTTAATTCTGATATGTATTGATAGTTTTAGGTTTTAGCTTACCTGGCTGGTTTCTGTGCTCTGTAGTGTGACCCCCGAGAATCTCTTGGCGAGCAGGGTCTCAAAGTTGGCCGTCCTCTGTATGGCAAACAACAAGAGCTTCACCTCAATCTCACTCACACGCTTCGCCATGATGTTAGCCAGTTCTTTCCTGGAAAACAGGGAATATATGCCATATGTAAGACATTTCTTTCAGGAAACAAGGGAAAATATGCCATGAGGTAAGACATTTCTTTCAGGAAACAGGGAAAATATGCCATAAGGTAAGACATTTCTTTCAGAAAACAGGAAAAATATGCCACGATGTAAGACATTTCTTTCAGGAAACAAGGGAAATATGCCATGAGGTAAGACATTTCTTTCAGGAAACAGGGAAAATATGCCATAAGGTAAGACATTTCTTTCAGGAAACAGGGAAAATATGCCATGAGGTAAGACATTTCTTTCAGGAAACAGGGAAAATATGCCATGAGGTAAGACATTTCTTTCAGAAAACAGGGAAAATATGCCATAAGGTAAGACATTTCTTTCAGAAAACAGGAAAAATATGCCATGAGGTAAGACATTTCTTTCAGGAAACAGGGAAAATATGCCATAAGGTAAGACATTTGTTTCAGAAAACAGGGAAAATATGGCATGAGGTAAGACATTTCTTTCAGGAAACAGGGAAAATATACCATGATTTAAGACATTTCTTTCAGAAAACAGGAAAAATATGCCATGAGGTAAGACATTTCTTTCAGGAAACAGGAAAAATATGCCATGAGGTAAGACATTTCTTTAGGAAACAGAAAATATGCCATAAGGTAAGACATTTCTTTCCTGGAAACAGGGAAAATATGCCAAGAGGTAAGACAATTTATACTGGCAAACAGGGAAAATAGTTGGTGACGATATTAAACAACTACTTCCTGGAAAACTAAGAAATATATCATAATGTTAGACAACTACTTATTGAAAAAACAAGATAGCTATGATGTTAGACAACTCTTACCTGATAAAACAGGGAATGTTATGAAACATAGTGATACCAGACGACCAAATGAAATGGTACTCAAAATCCAGGAGCCAAAATTGCTCCTGCCTTAAACCCCATAGGTAGATCCCTGCTTGTTACTTAATAGAATTCTATGTATATCCTATCACTGACTATGGTAAAGTATAAACTCTGTTATTTCAGTTGTGTTTGTAAATATATATATATATATATATATATATATATATATATATATATATATATATATATATATATATATATATATATATATATATATATATATATATATATATATATATATATATATATATATATATATATATATAATATATATATATATATATATATATATATATATATATATATATATATATATATATATGTATATGTATATTTTTATATATATATATATATATATATATATATATATATATATATATATATATATATATGTATATATATATATATATATATATATATATATATATATATATATATATATATATATATATATATATATATATATATATATATATATATATATATATATATATATATATATAGATATAGATAGATAGTTGTGTCAGTACCTTGTTATTTCACAGAATTCCACACATATCCTTTCACTGACATTCCATTCAGCAGGGAAGAGTCGGCCAAACTTCTCCTCAAACTCGACCAGAGCCCTCTTGATCCATGCGTACCTCCTGTCTATCTTATCCAGCCAAGCAACCTGGTGGGGGACAAGTCATAGTGACAAATGATTCCTGTGCATTATGTGACTGTATGTGTGTCTTGTTGTTGAATATTGTGTACAGAAGGGTCCAAATATCAAACAGAGATATACATGTAACTACTGTATAACTAGTACTTCTTACAGGCATTAATCTTTTGCTATTTTCGCGCTCCCCACGATAGCACCAAAATAATATCCTTCAAATAAATATCTATCTACTAATAAAAAAAAGTTTGAGTGTTTGAATGCGGAAATTTAAAATAGCAGAAATACCCTATAGAAGGGCTGTAAAGCGAAATTAAAGCATTATACAGTTTATCATTTGTTTCACTAGAATAACCATACTAAAACAATTATCAATATTATAATATTATCCTAATTATTATAATTACTCTTATTATCATTATTAATATTATCATCATCATTATTACATTTATATTTATCTACTTTTTATTATTATTATAATCATAACTCTTATCATCATCATCATCACCATCTTTTTCAATCTATTATTGTTAAATGATTTGTTATCCTGATTATTTTAGTATTATTTTGTCCCCAAAGTATACAGAGGCTGTGACCTTTTTAGGATATCTCTTTTACAGAATAAGGAAGATGAATATATTTCAGTTCTATGTGTTAAACACAACATAAAACACTTTTTCCTATATTTTACAATACTTTTTACAACACTTTTTTCCTATATTTTACAATACTTTGTTCCCTGCTTATTGTCATTAGTATCAGTTGCAAATGAGTGAAGAGGTAGCTACCTTACTGCTAATGCCGTATGGGTACCAAACAGCCTGAGATAAGCTATTTATAGACGAAAATGGCCGCTCCCAGTACCTCAATTTCTGGTGTGTTAGGATGTGTTTAAACATCAATATACTTCTTGTATGAAGGTTGGCAATGGTGAGAACTTGGGTTTAAGTAAAGAATACTCTAAAAAAACAATTTAGACCTCTGTTTTATTCATGTATTTATTCATTCAGTAAGTGTCCTTAAATAAGTTTCTTACATCCTGGTTCTCTGAGAAGAGGACTGTGTACTCCGAGAGCTGTAGCTTGACGAACCAGTTGAGGAGATCCCGCTTGATCTTGGGATCCAGAACATTGACCACAAGGCAAGCTTCTGCCAGCTGGACCTGGTTGCTGGGACCATACTGAAAGGAAATAGATTACACTGTAGTGTTTTCTTCATATTGACAAAATAACAGATGTTACTCAAGAAAAAATATCTTTATGACTTCTTTTATTGCCAGAAAACCATGCTTTTGATTTGGATGCTAGACCTGGTTGCTTGGACCATACTGAAAGGAAATAGATTACACTCTAGTGTTTTCCTCTCAGATTAACATAACTAAATTCAAGAATACTCAAGAAAAAATATTCATTGGTTCACTGTGGAGTTTTCTTCTTAGGTTGACATAGCTAAGTTCAACGGATACTCAAGAATTTTTTTTTATATCTTTATGACTTCTCTTTAACAGGAAATCATACATTTATTTGAATGCTAAACATTTAAACTTACACACATTAAAATAAATTCATCAAGACTTCAGTCAATTAAAACCTGAATAAATTATTTTCTGCAACACATAGCTATGCCAGTAACCCATTGTTGAAGAATGATAGTAACTTAAACACATCAGAATTATAAGACTGATTAGTAACCCACCTTAGAAATAAAATAAAGCTATAAAGATTTGAGTACTTCAATAAATTTCTGGCCATTGAGGCCATGTATAAGCGCCATTTTAAAGTCTATATCTGAAGTGAATACCATAAATTCTCGGAAATCTCGGCCGCCCTAGAAAACTTGGCCACTATAATTCATTTACAAAATAATTAGTGGGGAATTTCGCCCACCCCCGACCCATCCAAGGACACATTTCGCCAAATAAATTTCATTGATATAAGAAATAAAAACATTTAGATTTCCAAAGTTTGCGATTGATTTTAGATTATGAACGATCGTTTCTAGTGCCCATATCCGCCAAAACACAATCTTTGCGAAACCGGAAGGAGGTATCATATTTCTGCGTGGAGCGTGGAATATAGCTTGGGCGGCGCCATTTCGAAATAAGACTTGTCAACAAGTATAATTCAGTGCTTAATTGGCGTGCGGCAGCATGATTAAACAAGTAAACAACATACAAGGAAGGCAAGTTACTTTATAAGTATATATAGCAGAGGAATGACAAGTCAGATAGGTGGACAAAAATGGTTTTGTGGGGGAAAATTGTGTATGAAGTTAGCGATCAATTTTCCATCAAGCTTTCGTTTCAATTGATAATTTCGGCCACAGTGTCTGAGCTTTGATCGCTATTTTCGGAAAATTTCAGCCACCATCAGCCAATGAAAATCGTAATTACTAAAAAGTGTCCGAGATTTGCGAGAATTTACGGTATGTCGTTCCTGAGTTCTTACCTTGGCTCCTGGTCCCTGAAAGGATTCCTCAAAGTCAGCTATGATCTGTGTTCCTAGCTCCCCTTTGATGTGGTTCACGCTGATAAAGTAAAATAGAAATTGAAATATTAGTATCAGCATTCAATGAAATAGCAGTTTGAAACGTTCATGTACCTAAATTAGATATGATATGATACAATTTAACTATATTTTAGCTTTCCTTATTTCCTGCACAATTAGATATGATATGATACAATTAAATTGAATTTTAATTTTCCTTATTTCTTATAAAAACTTTCAATTAGAGTGTATCCAGCATAAGTTGGACATCATCAACCTAGAAAAATGTGTTAAGTATACATAGGTTACTAACTTGCGAATGTTGTAAATTGTATATAAACTGCAAAAGTTCAATAAGTTTTCCAAGGCCTAGTATGGATGGAGTTTCAAAGTATAAGATGAATAAGAACATGACTCACTTGTCTGAGAGCTGCCTGATTTGTGGAATGCTCATGTATTTGTGGAAATGCTCCAGTACATTGAGGACCCCCTGCAGTAGGTTGGCCACCTCACCATACTGCCGTCTCCTGGTCAAGTGTCTGAAATAAGTGAGAAAACAAAGATGAAGCATGCATAATCATGAATAGGCTACTTTGAACAGCCTTTGGCCCCAATTTTTGCCGCTTATTTCTAGCAAACAAATACAGGGCTCCAAGCAGGGACTTAGCCAGAACCTGTCCTGTCTGTCGTCCTGTCAGAGTTTCCTGGAAACTTTATTGGCAAAGATTTCTTTAAAGAATTTTGAATTTTCGTGGGTAATAACCAAATATCTTTCTAACAAACCATCTTCTAGGACAAAGCAGAAGTGCAAATCGCCTTTTTGGGCACAATAGGCTATTAAATGTAGTTGGTATTAGGATTTGAAGTATATTAGTAGCTAAATCTGATTTGGTGTAAATTTTGGAATTGCTGTTTTGGACAGGAATTTTTAGAAATCCTGGGTAAGGCCCTAGCTCGAAAGTAAGTTTTTTTCCAGGGAGTCCGATTCCACCTTCAAGCTACCTAAAGGTACTGTGTATGGAGTCTATGGACTTGTTTCTGTAATTACATCACTGAGTTAGTTGAAAATTTCACAGCACAAAATAGTATTTCCCTTTTCTTCGTTTACAGGTGTCTGGAGATATAACAAATGCCAAGGTCACATACATCTCATAAGAAATAGATGACTAAGAACGTACTCTAAAGAGTCCACGCCCCCGACCAGCATATGTAGATGGTTGAGTGTGGTTATGGACGTCGTCAGGTGGCGCTTTGCATGGTCCAGCTGTTTGATATCCCTCGTTATCTCCTTCACCTGAAATTACAATAAAAGACAAACAATTAATAATGGGCTTACATGGGAAAAACAATATATTATGTGACATGTTTTTCCTATGTGTAGCAGGGTCTTAGCCAGGATTTTCATAACAGGGTGTCCAAAATGGGGTTTCAAGAAGACAGGGTGTCCAAACCCCCTCACTGAAAAAAAAGTCATCATACTGACCATATACATCGACAAATCAAGTAATTATATGCTTTATTTCTTCAACAAATGTTTTAGTTATCATTTGAGAATTAACATTTTTAATATATCTACTTGTAATCAATATTTTCAAAAAATTCTGAACAAAAGTCTTTTCCCCCCAAAAAAAGGTATTTTTCATAGACCAGGGTGCCAAAAAGACACCCTAACACCCTGCTGGCTATGACCCTCAATTGTGTGGTTCAAATACAGAAGATAAACTATATCCATGAGGGGTTAATACCCAAACTGTGCTAAATCTTCATTTGCTGATAATAAAACATGACCTATAAGGACTTGATTTAGATCCCATATCAATTAGTATTATTTCATAGCACAGCCTCTTGTTTATGTTTAAAATACCTCTTAATCCTTCTTTCTAGCCAAAGAACACTAAGCTGATGACTTGCCTCCGTTTGTTGCTTTGTACCATTTTTACTAGTATGGTGTAGATTTCCCTATGTTTCAAAGTTATGTAAATAGCTCTTTTTACATACATGTAAATACATAATAATACATGTATTATTTCTAAGCTGATAACTTTAGAAAATAGTTGAAATGTTAGTTTCCTACCCCTAGTGATTTAATTTATTTTAGATGTTTGAGAATTTACCAGTTATGCTGATTTTCCTCCCTTACACTTTTTCAGAAGTTTCTGTTATTGACTGACATGTTGACAATTTCACCAACATAATAGGTAGGGCCCAATAGCTTTCAATTTCTATAAAATTGATTTTGGCAGACTAGCCATTTCTTTTGATTAGTTTCCCTTATCCTTGAATGCTCTTATATTGACTAACTCAGCATTGATTTACCAACAAATGTTGATAGAACCCTGATAGACTAAAAGCAATTAAGTTAATTAACCCATTCACACTCAGAGTTCCTACAGAAAGTATCGTCTGCTACTTTTATACTCTTGAAAATAATTTGAGGATTAAGGGAATGTTTGCAAAATATTCGAATGAGAGTTGTTTTGTGGCTTCTGATTAACATTTTTCCTTGAAATCTTTTCCAAAAAATACTTTTGTAAGTGAAATATTTCCAAAATCGTCAGGCCTGTTTTGGCTGCTCTGAGTGGTAATGGGTTAAGTTAGAGTTACCATTTCTTCTGATTTTTCTGCCTTATCCTTGATGTCTCTGATCTTTGAGAAGAGTTGTTGTATAGCCTTCTGGGCTTCCTCCAGGGAGAGCCTGCCATCCTCTCCAACGTTGGTCTGACCACGAACCACAGTCCGTATGTCATCATCCAAACGCCTGAAATCAAGCAAAGATTTAAAAAAATCAAGAAAACATTTCCGTGGCGTATGACATCACCCAAACGCTTGAAATCGAGCAAAGATTTTAAAATGTTGATATATTCAAGAAAACATTTCTGTTTGTCATCATCCAAAAGCCTGAAATCGAGCAAAGATTCAAAATTGTTGAAAAATTCAAAATAACATTAACGGGTGAATGATTTATTTTAAGTGGGTGTGTTATGTAAAAACAATTCTATTACAAAAAGAAGTATCTCAAGTAGCTTGTGTCTCACTGATAGAGATATTAAAATTCGCTACGTAATATGTATACAGGTGCCTAATCCCTGCAGGATAAGTGCATTTTGAATTTCAATCATCCTTGTGAAGTTTTTACATACAAAAAAATGTGCTAGCAAGAATTAGCTTGTTTTGTTACTAGGTTACAAATATAGACATACAAAATATGCTACAAATATGGCATCCAGACAATTGATTAAAGATTTTCATTGATTCCAAATAAAGTAGAGTAAACATGTATGTGTATACCTTATCTTTAATCTTATTCGGTTGACCACGTCGTCTATGTTTGAGAGAGACTGCTCGGTTGGGAAGAGAGTATTGATGTATTCCACTGCACTGAAGTCAGGCCGATCTAATGGATCACTACTGGGAATCACCTGAAAAAAAGTTTTCATTATATATTGATATTGAATACTAGCACATTATGCAAGCCACTCAATAAGTGAGCAATAATGGCACAGCAAGATGACCAGATTAAAATGAAAAGGGGGATTTTCATCCAAATACCATCATCATGTAGCAGGGGCTTAACCATCTATGCGTCCAGCGTGTCATTTGGACACACAGAACACTGTTTTTTGACAGTTTGGACACCCAAAAGTTTAGGTCAGGATTTGCTGATGATGACAATGTTAGCCCTTATCCTGCTGTGAAACCTGTGAGCACTGCTGCACACCACAACAATTCTTGTGGTTAACAGGATAAGGGCTAAAAGATAGTACATGTAGTGTCACTCCTACAATACAAACACAGCAGTTACTGGCATAAAAAAGAAAAATCAGTAGATATATATGGTTTATTTCATTAGTAGTGTGAACTTTGTACTACACTTTGGACACCCAAAAGTCTATGAAACCTTTGTTTGGACACCCTGTTTCTAAATCCTGGCTAAGACCATGCCATGTAGCAACCGTCCAATCCTCATCTTTCAAGCACTAGATGGTGCAATACTCCTACACTACTGATCCCACTCTCATAGTAGGTACTAGGCACCGATTGTAAATTTTAATTTTGGACTTAAATTTAAATGTTACCCTAGCATACAGGGACCTAGCCAGGATTTTCATAACAGGGTGTCCAAATTGGGATTTCAAGAATTAAGGATGTCCAAAATCCCTGATTGAAAAATTTAAAAATATTACACTGATTATTTACATAAACAAATAAAGTTATTATATGCTTAATTCTTCAAGAAATGTCTTTGTAATTATTTTGAAGTTAAAACTTTTTAGAAATTTAACTTGGAATTAATATTTACAAAAAACACATACCGAAATCTAGGGTGTCTTTTACCTAATCAGGTATTTTTCATGAACCGGGGAGTCCAAAAGACACCCAGACACCCTGCAGGTTAAGCATAGCATAGCTAACAGCAATCGTCTCTAACAGTCATTGCTATAGCAACAGTGACTTAATGTTAAACTTATTGAGTATAAGCATTTTGGTGCAACCCATGCTATGGTCAGATGCACTGGTCAACAATTTAGGTCATAACTTTTAGACTATATGTTCCTTCTAAAACTATTGTGGCCAATGACAGTTTTGGAACATGGATTGGAATAGGTAACTTGCCTTTTAAAATGACTGTTTTTTGTGTTTGCCTACTCTGCCAGAATATGGTAGGCGTAGAGTACACCTATCAAAACCTTTTCCATTTAAACATAAGGTATTAAAAAGCATGGTGAAGGAATTGCTTAGTTAAGAATGCCCGGTACCAGGGACTTCCAATCTCCAAGTCTACATGTCTCTGCCATTACCTTGCCTATGTTCATGATCTCTGACATATATATTATATAAATAAAAAGTTTACAATTACAAATCAAGATATGCAAACCTTGTATATATTTGCTCACAGTCACAAAAAGTTTAAAAAACATTGGTTTTAGGTCACTAAAAAATGTATCCATGTTTTAAAAAGCTACATTTTAAAATGCTTTAATGTTTAGTCCAAACATGTTTGTTTGTTTGTTTGTTTTGGATCCGTACCCGCATTTGTCCCGCGGGGTCAACTCCCGAGGGAGGACCTACGGAGAAGCTCCCCTACCACCCAGGCCACTCGTCACCCCCGGGCCTCGTTGTTCTTCATGTTCCCTATCCCCCCATACTTATTGTCATGCATCCTGCATCAGGTCAGTCCCCTCCCCTGTCCTCCTGTCCTATACAGATATCCTACCAAGTATCTGGTCTGCCCCCTCCCTGTCTTCCTGTCCTACACATGTAAATAACCCCCACACATATGAACCCCTCAAACCCACATATAAACTGTGTTACTTATTAATTTCAACAGCCTTATCCTAATAGTAACTCTTACCAAAAAACTCTCCCCGCCTACTTCCTCCATGCTAACCTGTTTTAGCATCCCTCACTTACCTAAGTGGCTCCCTTCCTCTTACTCGCTTAATACTTCGATTAGTACGAACCAAAAGTAACAGTGTTATACAGTGGTTTAAAACATGTAATTACAACACACCCTGGTCTCATTTCTTCTTTTTTTTCACCCCTCTCTTTCCTTCATCATTTTTCTCACCCCTTCTCCCACCGTTCTGGCTAACACCTCCGATGGGTCCCCAAACAAACCTACTATCTCCTTGAGCTGCTCCCCTTCTTCCCTGCCCATCCAAACTCCCCATCTCTCTTCCCCCCATATTCGTCTTACCTTCCCCAACATTCTGTTCCTTTCTACTCTGTATGCCGGGCATTTAAGCACCACATGCTGCTCATTTTCGACCTCCCCCTCCCTACATTTTTGGCAAGTCTTATCCTGTGCTGTCCTTCCTGTTCTATTTCTTAAACCTAGCGATCCTGCTCTGATGTTGAAAACTATTCTGCCTTCTTCTCTATCTAGCCAGTCCTCGAAACTCTTCTCTTCCTTACTTCTATATTTCTCTAAGGTGCTCTTATTCTCCATTCCCTCTCGCCACTTTAGCCTATCCCTCTCATCCACTGCTACCTGGACTTCCGCTTTCCATGTCCCTTGGCCTATTCTTACCCTTTCCCCGCCTAGCCCCACCTCTTCGGTTAATGCTCTTATTTTGTTCGCCCACGGTAATTCTTTTCTCTCCGCCATATTCCAAGCCTGTCTAGTCCAATTCTCAGGCTCAAGGGATGCTACCCTACCTGCAAATATTAACTTCTTCTCTATTATCCTACTTTCTAGGCTCATCCACCCTAAGTCGCCATAAATTGCCTCCCATCCTGTTCCTTTATTACCCCCTATTGCCCACCTTCCTACTTGTCTTTCTATGATCTCTAACTTACGCTTGTCACTGCCATATCAAAAACCTCAACTCCATATAGAATGCTAGGTATAGCCAAAGTCTCCCATAGCTTCGTTACTACTCCTGCCCTCTGATACGTATCTGCTGTTACATTCTTTATCACCCCCTTCAATTTTTTTGCTTTCTTAATTGTCTTTTTTACATGCGTTTTGAAAATGCCATTAACTCCTGAGAACCATATTCCTAGGTATTTGTATTCTTCCTGCTCTTTAATCTCCAAACAATAGTCATCCCCTTCCTGTACCTGTCCCTCCCCAACTTGCCACCTTTTGTCTTTATTACTTTTCTTTCCTATGTTTACTACCTTGCTCTTAGATGAATTAAACTGCATTTTCCATTCTCTCCCATATTCCCCTACCATTTTCAACAACTTCCTTAAATCTCCCTCCCCTTGCCCCATGACGACCATGTCGTCTGCAAAAAACAACCCTGGTACTACCACATCCTCAATTTTGACCCCAAGTCCACTCTGTACTAACCTCTCTCCTAACTCTGCCAGATAGAGTGCGAAAAGCACCGGGGACAGTGAACACCCTTGTTTTAGTCCCTCCTCAACCCCAAACCAATCTGTCTCTATCTCCCCAAAATTTACCCTACACGTGCCCTCCTTGTATAGTTCTTTTAGGACTCGTAAAAATTTCCCTCCGAACCCATACCCCTCCATTTTCCTCCATAAGCCCTCTCTCCATACCCTATCATATGCTTTCCTTACATCTAAAAAGGCTACCTTAGTATTTTTCTTTCTCTTCCCTTGGTCAAAAATCTGTCTTAAAATGAAAGCTGCGTCATAAGTATTTTTCCCTTTCCTAAAACCAAACTGTATCTCCCCTAGTATCCCTCTCTCTTCTACTTCCTCTTCCAGCCTCCTTCGGAGGATTCTAGTAAATAGGCAAGTTGTCAGTCAGTGGCAGCAAATGTGACCCTCCCCCTTTTGCCCCTCCTCTCTCTTGTAAATATTGTAAGGATCCTTTGGTAGAATGGATAATTTCAAATAGGGTATCTACACAGCAGCACCATTTAAGCCAAAGTGCAAGTCCTAAAATACACTATGAATACGTTTTTCATACACATGAAAGTTTGACAGCTCCAGAATCAAGAACAACCTGACAAGCCACATCACTATCCATGTTCATTTTCAGGATCAAGATTCAAAACAGTGGGAAATGGGATCTTCATCGGAAGAAAAATATAGCAAGGAGTTCACTTTTGGCCTCTAAATTTGGACAGCACTTAGATCTGTGTCTATCAAATCTACCTGATCGATAGCTTCCTGAACCTCCGGTGGAAAGACAAGTACTGAGTTCAAATGCTCATCGTCAATCACATCTTCATCCTCTAGGGCAGCCATTTTAGAGGAGTGAATTGTGGGTAATAAATTAGTGCGGCGGAGTGATTTATAAAAACGCTGAAACCTTTTTTTCGTTGATAAAACATGATATTACGTACATAAAAATGAAATAGGATTCATACATAATATATTTATTTCATTGATTCAAGTGTAAGCTGAGTTTAACATGCATTATATAGCATCGTGTTAAAGAACTACTTTTTGGACTTATTTTCCGGGAAGTCATTTCCTGGAAGTTGTTAGTGGGTCTGTTGACCCATGTGGCTTTTCTAACAGTTCATTGCTAAACATGTGTGTCTTAACTTAAACTTTAGGAGTTACTGTACACTCAAAAAGATCAGGATGGGCAAAACCAGGAAGAGATACAACCACCAAGCAAGACAGCAGCCTGATGAGGTTACTGTAGACAGATCAGATGAGAAAAAGGTGCCAATGAGCTTAGCAATCTTGGGCTAGTAGAGAGGTTTATACATGTACTGATGTATGAGAGAAGTACTGTGAAGCATTTGAAGTTCTGATTATCATCACTTTTTCTTCTGTATTTAGGCTATTTTGTGACTAGCCAGTTGTCAGTGGTGGAGGAAACCATAGTACCCGGTGAAAACCACCGCCTAACCCGAAGTCACTGGCAACTTACCTAAAGCCAGCAACAATTAAGGTTTCGAACCCGGCCAGTGATATGAGACATGCAACTAGCAGTCAGTGGCAATGCAGCCAATGGGTATGCCTCCAAGCAGTCAGTGGCAACACGGCCACTCAGATACATAGATCTAATATCAAATGTCTTAATTGACATCACACGCCATAATTGATATCACATGTTAGCCAGCAATGTGCTATTTGATATTTTTTACTAACCGTGGAAGAGCAGGTACTCAATAAATGTGTACATCTTCTGAGAATGTGTGGTCTGGCCTGCTATCCACCCTCAGTCGTCTGTATCACACTTGGCTGAGCCTCTGGTATACATGTGACTTGAAGTGGATAGCAGACTGGACCACACTTTCTAACAAGGTGTAACAAATATTGTCATTCAGATATTTATTAATAGTTGACAGACCAGCATTGTAGCCAGAGGAAGAATCAGGAACTTTGCTTTTTAATTTGTGTATCCATCATTTTTCGGTCAACATTCATTTTGGACTTTTCTTAAGTTAAAGGTGTTAACATAAATTGACACATTCATTAAGTGTCTAGACCTCACTACGACTACAACTGACTCAAATTCTCAATCACAATGTCTGATACATAAGATTGCGGCATGTTATCAAATATACAAGAAAGATGGTTCTAGGACAATATCCCCCCGTGTAAAATATTTTTCGTACTATTAATTTAAATAAAGTTATAAGTGTTACTTTTCATTTACTTTTGATTTAAGATATAGAAACGGTAATCAACTTACTACTGAAGATAAACCTAGATCTGACCATATTTGTCAAGTGTTCAATGAGCAATTGGTGACCAAGCCTTGGGTTGAGTACTTTATTACTTAAGTTGTGCTTAATTGCTATTTAGACATTAAAATGACTAAAAAAATGCCAATAAGGACTGTTCCGTTTTAAAAGGAGGGGGGAGCAATGAAAGACTTTTCAAGGGGGGGGGGGGGCGGGGGGTTGAATTCAGAGTTATTTCCCCTCCCCCCACAGGTTCTGAATTTTGGTTAGGAGGAGGGGGTATGCTGAATTTTGAATTATTTTAGCAGGTCGCGCCCCCCCCCCTTTTGAATTCCTTAGAGCAGAAAGCCCCCTCCAATTATATTTAACTCACCACCTAACTTTATTTAAATTATTAGTACAAAAAATATTTTACACAGGTGGATATTGTCCGGGGGGATTTTTTCCTGGGGGGATATTGTCCGGGGTATATTGTCCTGATACCATGAAAGATATATGGTGTGTTATTTGTTAACTTAAAATGAATGTTTAAATTAAAGACAATGATCTTCTTTAGATAAAGAATCTAGATATTTATTTTTAAATGTAATAAAGAAATTCCTAATATATATTGAAACATTTTTGTTATAAGAGAACGAACCTTAACCATCCCAATTGTTAGCAAGAATTGATTTTAGCTTAAAACGACTTTCAGACAGATGGAGAGGAGTTGCTTTGCATTATGTACATGTACGTCAATAACTGATTTCCTTGTTCAATCTATAACAGATAAAACTGGATCTCGATGTTCGACTTGATGGCTATGATGATAACAATGCATTGGTGCTACCCTCAGAGAAACGCAAAAGCTCAGCCGCAGAGAAAGAGACTGTTGCAGTGCGAAAACTCAGTAAAAAACAGCGAAAGCGCCTGGAAAAAATAATTGAAAAAAGGGAAAAGAAAGATAAGGTAAGATCGATCCTAACCAAATTGTTCAGGCTATATCAAATACGCTAGTCAATAATTTGCATATCTTTCTGACAAAAGCTTATTAGAGAATTATTTAGTTGTTCGAAGGAGAAATGTTGACCATAAAGTGCTAATCTTAGTAGTTTTAGAAGTGCCAATCATAATTTGTATGCACACTACAAGTCTACAACTCTCCTTTATTTTAATTTTTTTTGTACATATTGATATTTCTCGTATTTTAGTTTATAATCAAATATATAATCCTAGCAAGCAAACATAGACAAATAATAATACTTTAGCTTTACTTCTGCAGTCTACTTAAATTTCACTTTTTTTCCTAAAATATATCTTAAGAAGAATATACCGATATCTCATAATAATAATTAATAATAAAGTTGTTGTACATTTCTTTTCGCAGCGAGCACAGCTTCTTGAGGATCTCCAGAAGAACCAGGCAACTCCAGCCGAAATGCAAATGTTGGTCTCCACTTCGGACATGCAGACAAAAACTAAAAAAAGGTACCTCAAACGTGATACTCTGACTATGTCAAATAAATTGATGACTGATAATAATATCTAAATATGTGATACAAAATGCTATGGGTTATCTGACATCTATTATCTGGATGTTTCCTAACTACATTTTTAGTAGCATGACTTTATCAAGTTTTGAATGCCTGGTATACCGTAATTTCTCGTGTATAAGACGCACCCGTATATAAGACGCACCCCTTGTCCAGGCCTTTAAAGTGACGTATAGGCCTTAGCTCTGTGTATAGTGCGCACACCCTTTTCGGAATTATTGTAGGAAATCAACTCCTCATGAATAACTCTAGAAAGCCAGTAAAACGCATATTGAGATGAGTGAAATGTGACATCACCGTGACATCAATGCGTATCACCCTGTGTCGGTACTCACTACCCATTGTCCTAGGCATAGCACATGGATTGTAAGCAGTAAATTCTAGCGGGGGGTGGTTCGGTAATTACAATTCATCAATGACGAGGCAAACATCGATGGGCATTGCCTTGGCCGCCGCATTATAATTGTAATTGGCGATCTCCGAGTGGCCTGGTAACTCGATGTAAAACACCCTAGATTTCTAGATTTGTGTATAAGACGCACCCCCGATTTGAGTGTAAAAATTAGTGTAAAAAAGTGCGTCTTATACACGCGAAATTACGGTAAGTAATATTTACTTACAATAAATGTTATTATATCTTGATATTTATGATATTTTATATTTTTTGAGTTATTATCATTATTATTATTATTATTATTATTATTATTGTAATTATTATTATTGTTATCATTATTAATATTAGTAGTTAGTAGGGGTAGTATTATTAATAATGATTTTGCAGAACGGATTGAAAAAGTATTGCTTTGCTAGTGGGGCACCAGGTTGATAAAAACTATTTACAGTGCTTTAAATTGTTCTTCTGAACAATTGGCCATAATGAACCCCTGTCTCTCATTTATGATAGGCCATTTCAAAAGTCACGAGATCTGGAATCTGAACTGATAGTAAATATCAGAAAAGTGTGCTTTCTGGCCCTTCAAGTTGCAAATTTATGGGCAATCAACAAAAATCATGTGAAAATGACCCTGGGCCCATTGCCAATCTGAAGCTGTGAAACTGCTAAAATGACCTTTTACGTTTGTCACAAAAACAAGGTAATGGCATTAATTACCATCTTCATTACATTCCAGCACCCTACTACAGATTGAGCAGACATCCACTGGTCATGTGAAAATAAATTCAATTTCTGGCAGTAAAAAGAAGAAAAAGATAAAACCAGAGGAAATGGAGGAAGAGTCTGACAAAGAGGAGGAAGAAGAAGAATCATCATCCAGTGAAGAGGAGGAAGAGGAAGATGTAAAAGATAATAATAATGCTGCAGAAGAAAATCCTGTTAAGGATCAAAATATGTCAACAGCAGAACGGACTAACACTAATAATAGTGACAGTGGGCAGACTTCTAATAGTAAAACATCGGATAAAACTGCAAAGAAGGAGGGAAAACTAAAGACTGAAATTACAGAAGAAGACCGAAAAGCAAAAGTCAATATTCCAGTAAATCGAACACCTGAGATAATGGTGAGTATATTAAGATTTATTTTGCCAATTCACATTCTTCTCTATTCACCCAAGAATTTGCAGGCCCTCACCATATCGTCAAATGTTACATCGGTAGTTAACAGTCCTTGGCATGGTTAGGGCCTGACTTCACTGTCGTTGACTGTTGAGGTTAAAGTCCCATTGTATGTCTCCAAACAAGGGCACTTAGCAATGTATCGGTAAAATTTAAGAAGCTGACCTTGCTAAATTAAACAAAACTGGGTACCTAGAAGGCAGAAAGTATTGTTAAAAATGTTATTATAGGGATAGTTCATAGGTGGTCAGTGTTAGTTCTGAAACTTGTCATAGGTGGCGAAAGCAAAGTCCTTATGTAAGTCACACTACTAGTATTTGTCGGAGGTATACTTTCTTGTAGGTATGCAGGTAAAATCCTGCAGTTCCATGCTCCAGAAGGACATTTTCTCTGTTTTGTTGGCCAGCCATTTCTTGATGCCCGATTTTGAAGAGCAGAGAGTGAAGAAAGACTTCCCCTAATCGTGTCGTGTATTTCTGTGTTTTGTAGGCAAGTCGTGTGTTACTTTGTGTTACTTCCCCTAATCGTGTTGTGTATTTCTGTGTCTTGTAGGCAAGTCGTGTGTTACTGCCCATTATTGGTGAGGAGCAGAGGGTTATGGAGGCCATCTATGAGAGCAGTGTGGTTGTTTTATGTGGAGAGACTGGCTCAGGCAAGACCACACAGGTCCCCCAGTTCCTCTACGAGGCTGGATATGCACAGTGAGTACTAAAAAACTAAGTGTTATAACACAGGTAAAAATTGACGGTCCCAAACGGGCCCGTTATATTGACGGGCCAGTTATGGGCTCAGAACCCGTTATAACGGGCCCGTAACGGGCTTGTTATAACGGGCCCGTATAAATAATAATGGGACCGTTGTGGGTTTTCAAGCTGTGAAATGTTGTTATATTGAGGGATCAAAAAACGGGCCCGTCAACTTCTACCTGTGTAGGTCTTAACCCTCATGCTGCTGACCAGTGGCTAATTTGGCCAATTGATACAAAATGATGCAAAAAAACTGAAAAATGATTAAAACCCTGGCACATGGATACTCAACTGAGAGCCCTCAGTGAGAGCTTTCCAGTGAATACCAACATAAAAGGGTTTAGTTGATTTTCAAAAATATTTGCATCCTTGTATTTCGGACAAAAGTAGCCTCAGCATTGGAAGTGTAGATATTTTTAGAGGCCCTTGCCATATTATGCCCTAGGATTAAGATCTAGGTGTCCAAGTCGGGTAGTCATGTAATGTTTGGTGTCAGTTTTCTTTGGAATCATTCAGTTACATATATTTGTTTGATTAAGAATGCATGATATTTATTTCTTTTCTACCATTACTTTCCTACCTAGGTTTAAAACTTAAAAAATAGATCCACAGGAATTCAGGAAAATTCTGAGTTTCTGGAAATGGAATGGCTAATGGCTAAGACCCTGCTACCAGTCCTCCATTTGTTAGGAGAAGCACAATCTATCTACATCATAGTCTTAGCCAGCAGGGCATCTGGGTGCCATTTGGACACCCAACCCTCAAAGATCACCCCTCAGGACAACTAAAATATTTTATGAGGAATTTCTCAAAATGTCAATTTCAAGCATATCAATATTTTTTTTCTCCTCAATAAAATTCTCATGGCATATGGACATTATGTTTTATTTCATTGAGTAAATATATGTTTATGGTTGCAATCAGTATATTTTGGTCTGCCTTGAAAAATAAGACACAATTGCTAATTTTGGACACTCAGTTTCTAGATCCTGGCTAAGACCCTGATCTACGTTGTGATTATTATGGTCGAATACAGGCCTTTCTTGACCAAACACTAGCCAATGATTACAGGCTTAGTTAATAGTTATATAGTCCTACTCTATGTACATGCGATTGTGTTTAAGATTTATGTTTTACCTTACAGTGGGGATGGCATCATTGCTGTTACTGAGCCTAGGAGGGTAGCGGCCATCAGTATGTCACAGAGAGTGGCAGCAGAATTAAACCTGTCCGCCAGGTGAGAATAACCTTTCATTATCTTTTATAGGCATTTAGTTTTCGCTATTTTCGCAATCCCATGATAGAGTGAAAATAACATCCTTCAAATCAATATCTACACAATAATAAATATACAGCTTGAGTGCTTGAATGTGCAAATTTTAAGTAGCACAAATACCTTCCAGTTGGGCTGTAAATGGAAATTTTTAGCACTCTAATTTACATACAGTATCCATGGAAACCATATGCATTTGAGTTAAAGAGAAAGGATGTTCAAGTAAACCCCCATGGATGTGTAAACATATATTCCAAAATTCAAATTTCCATTAAAGTGCCATTTTTCTCAGATTTAACAGTGAAAATCAAACCTCACCCCTTACTGATAACTTATATAGCAGTTCCAAGGGGCATTCTTATATTCTTCAATGCGAAGTTGACACACCATTGCTGAAATTTTGATTAGTTATGTAGTTGCTAATTTTAATTCACTATTTTACTCAGGGAGGTGTCTTACCAGATCCGTTATGAGGGCAACGTCTCTGACGATACCAAGATCAAGTTCATGACAGATGGTGTCTTGCTGAAGGAGGTCCAACAGGTAATACTTCTTATGTAAATTCAAGTCTGCACACTGTTTTGACTAGATGATATTTTTTGTAAATAACTTTGATATTATGAATATTTTTACATTACAAAGTATTTGGAGGGCAGCAGTGGGTTAGCCCCTTATCAATAGGGATAAGTACCAATACACGATACAATACCAAATACCTGTATCGAATGGGAAATATATCATATTGAGAACATTAAGTAACATAACGTATCATTTAAGATTTGAAATATTTATAAACAGGAATTATTTGCTACCTAGACGTCTCTGTGCGAAGGAAGTTCTATGTACTAGCAAAATTTATTACAGTGCTTAATTTAACTAAATTAAGTTTCTAAGAGACAGGCAGTAATTTTAAACATATTATTCAAGTGTCGTATTGGTATAGTAGGGAAGTTTTGATATTTTGAAATTTTAAAGGTGCCAATCCCTTCTTATCAACACTTCTCATACAAACCTTCAAATATTCCAGAAAAATACTTTGCTTCAAAAGTCATTGATTTTGGAGTGGTAAACAGAGTCATGCTGTTTTTGGATAAGGCCATCAAGATCCTATACCTCTTAAGTGTATTGTTAGAGTTTGATTCTGTATATTTTGTTGTATTTGTGCAGGACTTTCTCCTGAACAAGTACAGTGTGGTGATCATTGATGAGGCTCACGAGCGGAGCGTCTACACGGACATCCTGATTGGTCTACTCTCCAGGATCGTTCCCCTGCGGCAGAAGGTGAGCTCACGAGCGCATGCAATATTTGAGATTTGTACACAGTCCAGTGGGGTCCAATCAGACCCCCCAAAAATATGAATCATGAACTCAAATGTTTTGGTCATTAATTTTGGAAGACATCATTCTCAAGGAAACAGTTATTTGGAGAATGCTTAGAATCTAAATAAAAATCATTTACCTAAAATATTACATTTCTGAAAGTATATTTCATGCCTTCTAGTTAGAAATTAAAAAACCATTTAATTTAGATATTTCATTTCAGAAAAGTATCTTTCATACTTTCTTACAAGATTTTGATGAAAATCATTTATTTAAAATATTACATTTCTGAAAGGTATCTTTCATATACTTTCTTTCTGCCTTACTGTTGTATTCATACTAACTGCTTTTACAGAAAGGTAAAATATTACATTTCGGAAAGTATATTTCATGCCTTCTAGTTAGCAATTGAAAACCATTTAAATAATTAAAATATTACATTTCAGAAAAGTATCTTTCATACTTTCTTACAAGATTTTGATAAAATCATTTATGAAAAATATTACATTTCTGAAATGTATCTTTCATATACTTTCATTCTGCCTTACTGTTGTATACATACTAACTGCTTTTACAGAAGGGTAAACCGCTGAAGCTGATCATTATGTCGGCTACTCTGAGAGTGGAGGATTTCACGAAGAACCTATGTAGAATCTCTCATACTTTCTAAATAAATTCTAATTGAAAATGATTTATTAAAGATATTAAATTTTTGAAATGTTTTGTCATGCATTTATATTGATACTAACTGCTTTTACAGAAAGGTAAACCCCTGAAGCTGATCATCATGTCGGCTACTCTGAGGGTGGAGGATTTCACGAAGAACCTTCGCCTCTTCCGCACTCCACCTCCAGTTATCACGGTGGACTCGCGCCAGTTCCCTGTCTCTATTCACTTCAACAAGCGCACACCCTTTGAAGATTACGTGGGAGAAGCATACAAGAAGGTTTGTGATCCTTTTTTTATTTTGTTAGTATTGATATGTTAGTTTATCTTTTAATCCTGCAACGCAGGGTAATAGCCAGGATTTAGAAACTGGGTGCCCAAAATTAGCAATAGTAAATTTTTGGGGCATCCTATTTTTAAGGGAGACCTCAACATACTCAGATTACAACCATAAACATGTATTTATTTACTGAAATAAGGCATAATATCCTTTATATTTATAATGTCATGGGAAATATATTGGGTTGGAAAAAAATTCAGTTATTTGTTTGAAATTGACATTTTATGAAATTACTCACAGAAAGATTTGGGAGTCCTAAGAGGTGATTTCTGAGGGTTTGGGCATTCAAATGACACCCAGATGCCCTGCTGGATAAGACTTTGCTGCTAAGCATTTCTGAACAGTTCACGAGGCAGACATTTCCAGAAGGGTCAGGCCATATTGGCTGTCTCAGTTAAGGAGGCGTACTGATACTTTGTGCGAGAACATTACCGAGAATAGGTTATAGATAAAAGTGGTAGAATATTGTTTCATAAAAATATTGGTTCTCTTTTACATAATGATGACTTAGAAGAAGCAAAAGCACAACTTTTTATAGTGGTCTCCAGGGTCTTAGCCAGCAGGGTGTCTGGGTGTCTTTTTGACTCCTTAGTTCATGAAACATGCCTGATTTTAGGTAAAAAAGACGTATGTGTTTTTCACAAATAGTAATTCCAAGTTAAATTTCCAAGAAGTTTAACTTCAAAATAATAACAAAGATATTTCTTGAAGAATTAAGCATATAACTACTCGATTTGTTACTGAACATAATCAGTGTGATGATTTTCACTTTTTCAATCAGGGATTTTGGACACCCTAATTTCTTGAAATCCCAATTTGGACACCCTGTTATGAAAATCCTGGCTAAGTCCCTGGACTGGTCTCACATTGTGGGCTAGATTTTGGGGCATGCCGCCATTTATGATAGTTTCTTGTATACATTCGGAAATGGCAGATGTTTAAAAAAAAAGTAATACTTTCACAGATTCCACACAGAAAATTGGGCAAGAAAGAAAATTGCAGTTTGTCTTTATGAGGAATCCAGAGCCCCAAAAACTACTGAATTCTTCAAATTGAAACCAAAAAGAATACTCCCAACATCATTAAGCAGATTATTTCTTTTTTTGTCATCATTACTTGAAGTACACTGTTTATCAGAAAAAGCACCTTTAACCCTTGTCCTGCTGAATTGCTGAATGTAACTTTCCCAGCCAACTGCAATGTTTTGGTACCCGTGGACAAAATTGTCACCCCCTATTTGCCATGTTTCAAAATGCAGGTCCATAGGAAGTCTACAAAATGGAGCTGCTTTGGGTCATGTACAGGCTCTGTGGGGGGTCCTATAGACTAACTCAGCCAAATGGTCACTAGCAGGTCAGAAATTGGCTACAGATATTTCCTGGCTTCGCTCAGCAGCTTAGTTAGTGTCGTCCGTATATTTCTGAGTTAAGCAGGACCGGGGTTAAACACCAAATTGTTTCACCCATATCATTACCGATATTGTATTGGCTCTTTATACATAACTCATCCTCAGCTCAGGTAGGACTGTCATTGACATCCATTTTTTTACGATTCGATTATTGACATTTTTTTTTTCGATTCCGATTATTTCGATACGATTTTAAAAAACTGCACTAATAGAATATTTTCACATATTCCACAATATTTTTGTGGCAAGGATCCTAAGATTCTCACAATGCAAAGACAATGAAGGTTTTCTCAACACTTTTTGATTGAATTCTTGAGTTTCCCTCCAAAATTCTTATCAGTGTTGGCAAAAAATGGTGTAAAAGGCTGAAAAAATGTGTTTCGATTAATTGACAAAACAATTGACATAACATTTTTTTCGATTAATTGGAAAAATTATTTCGATCGATCGATACTTGTCATATCAATGACAGTCCTAGGTAAAAGTGGGTTTAATTTTGCACCTTGTCATTGTGTTGTAGGTGTGTAAGATCCATCGGGGGCTACCAGCAGGGGGCATCCTCGTCTTCGTCACCGGGCAACAGGAGGTCCACACCTTATGCAAGAAACTCAGGAACACTTTCCCTATGGTCAAGAAAACACAGCCAGGTAAGTCAACACTATCACATTCAACCAATTCATTATCATGCATCTTGAAAAGCATTGTCTTGAAGTCCACACCTTAAGCAAAAAACTCAGGAACACTTTTCCTATGGTCAAGAAAACGCAGCCAGGTAAGTCAACACTATCTCGTTTAATACATACGTTCATATTTCTTAAAAAGTGTCATCTGGACTAGGGAGTATTACCGGTCATCGATACTTTACAAATATGGATATCAAGTAGGAAAACTTATCACTGCAAGAGGTCCACACCTTATGCAAGAAACTTGGAAACACTTTCCCCATGGTCAAGAAAACACAGCCCGGTAAGTCAACACTATCACATTCAACCAATTCATGCTCATGCATCTTGAAAAGTATTGTCTTGAAGTCCACACTTTATGCAAGAAACTCAGGAACACTTTTCCCATGGACAAGAAAACACAGCCCGGTAAGTCAACACTATCACATTCAACCAATTCATGCTCATGCATCTTGAAAAGTATTGTCTTGAAGTCCACACTTTATGCAAGAAACTCAGGAACACTTTTCCCATGGACAAGAAAACACAGCCCGGTAAGTCAACACTATCACGTTCAACCAATTGTTGCTCATGTATTTTGAAAAATATTGTCTCTAAGTCCACACCTTATGCAAGAAACTCAGGAACACTATCCCTATGGTCAAGAAAACGCAACCAGGTAAGTCAACACTACTGTATACGGCTTTAATTTGGAGTGCTGAAAATTTCGCTTTACAGCCTTGCTGGAGGGTATTTGTGCTACTTTTAATTTGCGCATTCAAGCACTCAAACTATATATTTAGTACTGTATAGATATCTATTTGGAGGATGGTATTTTGGTGCTATCATGGGGACCGCAAAATTTGCGAAAATTAAATGCCTGTAAAAAAAGCAGCTATACAGTATTTTAGTTTATCCCATTCATGGTCATACATCTTGAAAAGTATTGTCTGGGCCTGGGAGAATTACTAGTATTAGCTACGACACAAATATCGATATTGAAAAGGAAAAGGTATCATATCATTTTAGATTTGTTATACCGATACTGTTTAAAAATATAAAAATGACATACTAGTAACTGGTACTTGGGCATCTCCACATGAATGCAGTTCACTGTTTATTAGGGAAATTTTGGAAGGCGACTGTTAAATTTAACAAATTTAAGTTGCTTGAAAGTAGGAAACATTGCTGGCAGTATCGATAAGATCTTGTATCATTAAGGAAATATCAATATTGTATGGTATCGTGAAAATCCCCAGTCTGGACCTATTATTCCAATTTTCTGGGCATGGATGAGCTCACTTTATGCTGATAGATAGGGTTTCTAGAACCCTCCAGTCAAACTCTGAATCCAGCCCTACTGGAAGACACTCAATCTTCGGTAGGGATTGTCCGATTAATCGGACATGCCGATTAATCGCTCATTCAACCTCTGATTTTGATGATCAATTCCAAAATTTCAGAGTTTTTTGAAAAAATAAATTGTATCTAGAAATGGCCTATTGATCAAGTGAGAGATTCCACTAAAGCCTGCAAAATCTTTGATTAATATCAAGCAGTACTGTAATGTAAAACTAAGGGGTTCAACGGGTATTTAAAGATTGCTGGATTAGCTCCTTTACAAAAATGGAGCCAAGAACCCTTGAACAAGCCCAGACTACCGCAGGAGAACTGGGCATATACAACTTTGATTATTAATCGATCATCGGTCGTTCAGATAAACCTATGATCGATCTTGAAAATTGTGACCGATTCCGAACACTAATCGTAGGTCCTTGTGCTTGTAGGTTCTGATTCTGGTGATGAGGAAAATGACGAGAAGTCTAAGAAAGTGAAACTACCCAAGATTAACCTGGACAGCTATTCCATAATTCCATTGGACGAGCAGGCAGAGTTGCATACAGAAAACAACCAATCAGATGCTGAGGAGGCTGAAGAGGCGGGGCCAGATGACTTCAATGAAGATGAGGATGAGGAAGAATTGGTATGTTATGATAATGATTATAAGGATGATAGTAATATTAATAACAATGATGATAATAACACCGCAATCATCCGAATAACCACCCACGCATGTAGCGACAATCTATGGCCACTATGAGTCTGAACACATCAAGCTCTTTTCTTTTGACGCTTGAGCGATTGTGCGCCTAGGACCAGTGGTGAAAATAGACAGTAGCCCACCAGTCTGTTTCTACCAAAAAATTGAATGGGCTAGTAAAAGTTTATAAATATGTTTACTTGCCCAGAAAGTCTGCTAAATATTCTGACCACATTAATTTAGTAAGCATCACATCCAGTGTCACATGTCTTCTACATTAGATTATAACTGTCACAATTCATAAATTTAGCACAATTAACCATGAATGTTGAGTTATGAAATGGCTGTTGGCTACCACTTTGGTTATCGAAGTGATATGGACCACTAACTTTTCTGGTGGACCACTAAACTATTCATTATGATGGACCGTTTGACCACCAAGGCTTAGCAAACTGTTTTTAGCACTGTAGGACTGATAGCGCAAATTGTTCAAGCGCTTGAAAATATAATCAATAATTGGCTTACAGCGGTTAAAAATATGAAGCTTGTCCCTTCCAAAACATTTCCAAGAAAGAGGGTGATGCGCTTATTTGGAGTCTGTGCTGTTAGATAGAGGAATATGATATATATATATATATATATATATATATATATATATATATATATATATATATATATATATATATATGTATATATATATATATATATATATATATATATATATATATATATATATATATATATATATATATATATATATATATATATATATATATATATATATATATATATATATATATATATATATGGAGCAAATAGCTTATATTGTATGTTTTTTTTCAGGGTGGCAGCGCTGCCAGCCGGGAATTAGATGCCGCCATGCCGCTGTATGTGTTACCACTGTACTCCCTCCTCGCCAGCAGCAAACAGGCCAAGGTCTTCAAACCACCACCAGAGGGCAGCAGGATGTGTATCATAGCAACAAATGTTGCGGAAACGTCGCTTACAATACCCAATACCAAATATGTTGTGGATACAGGCAAGGTAAGACAACCATCTTTCATTTATTCAATGGTCTACATAGCCAAGATTTCTAGGCTGTCATATATATTTTTCTGCCATGTTTTTTCTATTAGCAGGCACCAAATAGTCTAGGTGGTCATGGCGGTCAATTTAATTCACACTTATCTCACCAGGGGAATAGTGGATTCAGTTTGAGTATGGCCTAAAATCTCTAGAGAAAGGATGACCAGATGGTGCCATCTATCTACTGTACCCGGTACTACTCCACACTGCTTGGCAAGCACAGAAGGGAATGTCAATTTTTTAAGGACCGAGTCTATGGTCTGCAGCATTGCCCATTTTGGCCGTGATGTTTCGATATCTATATACCCAAAGAACATGTCTTGGACGGTCAGACTCCATTTTACAATATTTGTGTGTCTATTATTGTTGCACTTGTCGAAATTGATGATACATTAATAATCACATTTTGACTATTTTATGGACAAACACTGGTCTACTGCAAACAATTTCTTTTTCAACGATTTAATAGTTTCCTCATTTCCGTGCAAAGGTGAAACTTGCAAGCAAACATATTGGACATAGTGGGCTTCAGACATTGCTTATTTTAACATTGCACATTTAGGATGATGTTTTACGGTACAACATAGTTATATAAACAAACTAGAGCAACACATAAACATACTAGAGTAACACATTTTGCAGACACCCTAGACCAACAAAGAAATGTGGGTAATTTTATAAATATGTCAATTATTAGCAAAAGGATTATAGGGTTTGCTAAGTCCTTTATTCTTAGTGATGTTAACCCATTTAGTTCCTGCCTATAGTGCTTGAAAATGTCATGATTACTATGTATTTTGTTAGTATCCAAGTGACTAGGGCATTTTCTGGAAAAAAGGAAAAAACTTCCCAGCTCCAGCTAATTTTATATATATATATACATATATATATATATATATATATATATATATATATATATATATATATATATATATATATATATATATATATATATATATATCAAGCTAATTTTATATATATATATATATATATATATATATATATATATATATATATATATATATATATATATATATATATATATATATATATATCACTAATAAAGGTTTGACTGTATATGTGTGCATATACATACATAGCCTGGCTCCCAGGCCATATTTAAATGTCCTCCCTTTTGGATAGATGGCACTAGGATGTCAGTTGGAAATATGATATGTGATACAGACTAGAGCTCAAGTGTGTCCCCCTTGAGGATTTATTCAGAACTAATCCTGGAGTGAAATCAACTCAGGTTAGATCAGTGAAAGAGCCAGATATCACAGAATTGTAGCAAGTCTAATTAGAGCTGCACTCACTGAGGGAGATCAACTCACCACCTGTTTGACTCATGAGCTCATGAGCTCACGGGCGTTCCAACTTTTCAAAGAAATATTTATTTTCCAGCCCAGATATTAAGAAATAAATATTTATTTGGGGAGATTTATTAACATTGCCATGTTTATTTAATTTAAAAACGTGCTGACGAGGTACAAAGGTCAGTATAGCACTCAACACCGCTTGAATGTATACATTGGAGATTGTAAAGAAGACATGACAGCGATAAGCAGTAATGTATGTTAATAATGTGTGTTAGGTGCTCTGTGTTACGTTTGTGTTCCCAACATAGACAAGCTCACGATTTGAACATTTCAGCTCGAGCTCGGCTAGTTTGCCCCAGGGCTCGAGCCACTCGAGTTCGTGAGTGGTGAGTGCAGCTCTAAGTCTAATACATACATATATACACACACATACTCCAGGTGAAGGCTCTTCTGTCACCTGCTGAGGACACCTTGGGTCACGTCGCCCACGAAGCGTGAAACCAAGATGTCCTCATTGGGTCAGGGTCATCTGAGGACAGGGTATAGACTCTCTGACCTAGTGTCACCCAAGCACAAAAACTTGCCTTATAAGTACAAAACCGTTCATGCACGCAGTGCCCCAAAAGGGCTTTGTTATTCTTATTGATATATTTCTGATAAGAGAAACTTTTGGCAAATATTTGAAGGATAATTGTTAACCCTTCCAGTGCCACATGTGCATAAGTATTGGCAGTAACATTAACCTAGAGAACCATGCACACATACATTGGCAAGATGATCAATTTAATGCAAAGTAGACTGACTCGCCTGTCTTTAAGATCCCCTTACACAGCTCGAAAATTCTGCAATTGGCTGTCAAAATGTTGTTCTTGATTCAAAGTCCATTTTGGTACATCATATGACTATGGTGGAACAAAATTTTATAAGATTGTCAAATATAATCGACCTAATACTGGATTTTGGCTAATGATGCCCATTTTAACTTGGCTTCAGGAATTTCTGAGCAAAATTACAATTTTTACTTACAGGGGTTAATCAAAACCCAACCAAAATCTTCCCATCAGATGTAATATGAGATCATGCTTTGGACCTGAGTTATTTCCAAAGGTTTCGGGTCATTAGAGTGGGGTCTTTTTTTAACCCATTCATGCTTGGAGATCTCCTTGACAAGTGTCGCCTGCACCTATGGTACTTTTGAAAATACCTTTGGAATGAATCATAAACTCGCTAAATATTTGAAGGAGAATTGTGGGTAAAGTTCCAAATAATATTTCTCCATCAAATATTTTCCAAATTATGTTTTTGTCAGGGAAATATAGCCAAAACTGTCAGGCGTCTTTTGCAGCAACTGGTGTGAATAGGTTATGCCTGTGTACTTGTGTATGATAAAGGGTGCAGTGTAAAGGCAATGGTATGCAGAAACTGTCAGTGACGTACTGCTGCCTTCAGTTAGTTAACTTAACCCATTCGCATCTCGGTCTGACAAATTGGAACAAATATGATCAAATCCAGCGATATTAGAAAAGTATTTAAAGGATAGTTGTTAAACCCAATTAAAGGTTAACAACTTTTATTCAAATATTACTCAAACTACTGCTTCCTTATTGAGATATTTACAGGTAGGCGAGACCAGGTGTATGTTTCAGATGTTAATGGGTTAAGGGTGCTTACACCCCACATGACAGTACCGAACCAACCCAGATTGTTATAGTTGGGCGTGATGGTCTACACAATGGTTCAGGGTGCCGGAAATCACCTCAGTAAGGACAGGTGGATGAAAGAACAACCGCATCACTTGCAGAATTGACTCACATGATGTACTGATCGATGCTGCCTGATGGGAGGATGTGCTAGTTTACAGAACTTTGGAGACTCCCTATATGCAGAGGGAAGACCAATAGCATAAAAAAACCTTCAGTCTTTGTTTGGGTACTTGTTCATGTTGGAGTTCTCTTAAAGATCACTTGCATTGCAAGAATACTTAACATACAAACTCTCAGGCCTTTTGTGTGGGGACTGTTCATTTAGGAGTTCTTTAAAGGATCACTCGCATCCCAACAGGACTTGGCAAACAAAGCAGGAACCGGTTTCGCAGAAAGATAGGGCACTCAGGCTATTTGTGTGGGTCTTTTCATGTTGGGGTTCTACAAAGGAACACTTGCATCCCAACAAGATTTAGCATTCAAAGCAGGAACCAGTTACACAGAAGGATAGCACACTTTTGTGTGGGAAGTGTTCATGTTGGAGTTCTATACAGGATCACTTGAATCCCAACAAGACTTAGCATACCAACTGGAACCTGTTACACAGAATTATATGTAGGACATCTGAACTTCTACAAAGAGACCAGCAACATTGAAAGTTTGGCTCCTCCGAAAGTGACCACTCTGCCTGCATCCCATTGGCTGAGTGCTGCCACTTTTCCTCTTCAGAACCTGTCACACCTTGGTGTGCATAAATTTACAAGATTTGGATTATCAGACTTATGTGGAAGTCTAAAATCTTTGACAAATGATTGAATGAAAAATGGCCAAGATCGAAGGATTTACAGAAAAACTCCTTTTTGTAGATAAGGAAGAATTTCATGTTGTCTCCGCACAGGATTTAGGAGAAGATTTCGCCCAGGACCATTGGGTGATAATAGAGAGTATGTCGGAGGGGATTTGTGAAGAGAGGGATAACGGAAATCCCAGTGCCGAGAATGATCAAAACCAACAACGCGAATCAGCGACCTTGGAGAACACTTTTAGAGGTGAAGGCTACCAGTCATGTATGGGAGAAACCTCTTTTTATGGATCGCGATGGTGGGAGGAAAGAAAACAGCGTAAGAGGAGAGCGAGACAAAAGAAGGACACTCCACTTGAGGAGAAAAATATCAAAATGGCCACTGATTACGACTTTTATTTATGTAACTTTGGCAAAGATGCTTCGCTGGGCAAATGGCTGTTATTAGATAGTATAATCAGAAAGACGATTGGAACGAAAAATGGCAAGAACACTACCAGGAAAGAGCACAATAGAAAAAGCAACTCAATGACATTAGGGGAGGTCCTTGCCTGTGCATACCCAAGTGGCATGGCTGGATTAGCTTTCCACGGAGGCCCGCTGCTTGAGAAATGGTGGCAAGAAAGAAAACTGCGAAAGGCACAGGAGAGGAGGGACAATATAGGTGCTGTATTAATGGACGAGATACCCAAAAAAGCTGCAAACAGCAGCCTCTATTTATCTGACATTAAGGGTGTGGCCTACCCTGGCGCAGCTTCTGCGGAACAGACATCATTTTCAAAATGGTGGGAGGCCCGAAAGCTTCGAAAGGCAAAAGAGAGGGAAGACCAGAAAAACGCTTTGGTTAAGCGAAAAAGTAAACAGGCCTCAAAGAAAAGGTCTTATTCCTTTAACTTAGGTGGTCGCATGGCTGATGTAGGTGCCATGCTAGTGTTTGCTGATGCCTTATTTAACAGGTGGTGGGAAGAGAGAAAAGAGAAGAAGGCAAGAAAAAGGGCACAAAAGAAATGAGCTAAACAAAGGCATGGCCTTCTGAATACTGTCAAAGAATATAGTAAACTGTGTGAAGAATTACAGTAACACAGAAAGGTATTTATTGTGTTTAATAAGATTTGAAAAGGTCATGTATTTTTACCCCATTAATTCTCACTCACAGTGCTCAAAAGGAGCCTTACAGTTTAATTGAAATCTTACAGATGAAAGAACATTTAGGAAACTTTATTTTGAAGAAAAATATAAATCCGAACAATACCACCCAACTGACCTTCAATTAGTTTTAAATATCATTCTTAATTCCAAATTATAATCAATAATATCACAGATCCAGATGACAGGGTACAGGTACAACACAAGGGTTTTAGATTACAGTACTTTGGTATCAGTATGATTTTTATATAACTACAATTTATCAATTTCAATTTAACCTCATGTGATATAAATATATTCTATTTTAAAACAGAACTAGAGGTCCTACTCTAAAACGTATGGACATGTTTATTAAGATATGGTCATGTAAAAAAAGTTATTTCAGCAATATATATATATATATGTATATATATATATATATATATATATATATATATATATATATATATATACATATATATATATATATATATATATATATATATATATATATATATATATATATATATATATATATATATATATATATATATATATATATATATATACATACATATGTGTGTGTGCATGACCTAGTTAAGTGTTTATAGATTGTCATACTTAACTTTCTTAGGTCACCTCAGGTCATTAGGTGACCTAATTTACTGGTTTATCCTCATTCAAGGTTAGTTAGGGTCAGTATACCAAATTGGTGGCCCAGAAAGAAAGTCGGCCAAGCTAGCAAAACTCAATCTATCCTGTCACAATAGTGGACCGGCCTGGATTGTACTTGTCAAGCAGCATAGTGCAGGAGAGGGGCTCTGGAGAATATCAGTAAGAAACAGTTTTGTGAGTCATACCCGTCAAAGTCATGCAGTCATGGGATTTTGATGTATGTGGAACTAGCTTGATGTGGGACTAAAGAACATACACGCAATTAGCACTACTGTTTCTACTGCGTGAATAACCAATTTGGCCACAGTTCAGATGGGACTTTGCGAACCTTATTGACTATACCATCTGAGCAATATTGCTATTGAAGTTGGAGGATTCGCCAGTTGAACGATCATCTTACTAAATCATCATCCACATGGTGTCAGCACTGTGAGGTTAAATTGGTCATTTCTTTCGCACATTATCAGTTAATTTCTTAAGCAGATATTAAGGACAGTGGATATCCCCTGTGCAGTGAGTGTCAGTACTAGCTAGTCAAAAGCTAGAAAGACAATTTGTTCCAAAAAGAACGTTTCTAACCATATCTTCTCATACAAACAGTTAGTCTGTTTTATATCCATACCAGCAAGACGATTGTTGCCATTACATTGCAGTTATAAGTGGACATACTGAGTAAGTTAAGGCCATGCTTTTAGAACAGCTATACATAGATGAGGCTAAGGGTGGCATTGTGCCATCACTGGACATCGATGTGGATCCACTGGATCAATGGGAGATAGAGAGAAAGAAGATGAAAACAGATAGAAAGAACCAAGATATCAACTTGGAGGACAAAGACCATGAGAGAAAGAACCAAGATATCAACTTGGAGGACAAAGACCGTGAGAGTGGGAGCACACGCAAGCCAGTGACGGGGGATCGTATTCTTACCTGGATGGGAATGAGCCCGTACAGCTGGGGAGAGCTCGCTTTTTACGGTGGTCCGTGCATCGAGAAATGGTGGGAAGAAAGAAAACAGCGCAAGGCGAAGGAGAGAGAGGAGAAGGCTGGAACGAACGGAAGACGAAAACGTAAATCGACGAACAACAATGTTCATTTCTATGACTATGGAGGGATGGCCAGTATTGGTGCTTTGGCGATGCACACTGGCGTGGTCCTTAACCGACAGTGGCAGGAGAGGAAAGATCAGAAGGCAGAAAGGAAACGGGCAGAAAAAGAGGCGGAGAAGTTACGTTGTGTTGATGGAGCAGGGGAGGGTACCAGGGAGAGTCACCCACAGCAGCATGGCAACAGATCCTTGCTGGACAAGTTTGCCAGGAGAGTCAAAACTACAGTCACAAAGCTGAGCAAGAAAATCAAACTTAAGATGCAAAAATAGTGAGATCACATAAACGTGGTTTCATTTTTTTATCTCAAAAATTCTTGAGACACCAAAGAAGTTTTTCAATGGTATTTGAATTCTGCCTTCACAGAGATATGAAATGTTGCACTTATTTTTGAGTTTTTTGCACAGTAAGTCATTGTTAGCACAGATATGTTATGGTAATACCTTTAGATTCTTTTTTTTTTCAAATCGCTTTATTCCATCTCAAAGATGAGATTGTACCTCATTTGGTGTTTGAATATTCTTAACCCATTAATGCTTAAAGAGGCCAAAGTCGGCCTGACAATTTTTGTGAAATCTTTCAGGCAAAAGCAATGTTCATCAGAACAGTACCAACAACTCTTCTTCAAATTTTTTGTAAAATACAAAATCTGTCGTTACCATATTTTCAAATTAGTCAGGCCTTATAAGGTGATGCAGGCATGAATGGGTTAAGATGAACTTGTCCCTTAGTGTCATGATAAAGAGTAATATTTTACTGTGGCATCCCTTAGTGTCATGATAAACAGTGGTATTTCACTGCTGCAGCGAAGTGGAACAATGTATGGGAAACTCAAATGTCTCTGAAATATTGATTATTTTGCTTTAACACTTGTCTAGTACAGAGTTTTGGGGTGTCCAAGTTTAAGAGTTCTTGAGCACAGAAGATCTGTCCGATAATTTGTGCAGTCCGATAATTTGCGTAGTTTAACAGGGCTGTCCAAGGTCTAAGTGCCTGTCGCACAATCTGAAACTTCTGTCGCAAAATGACTTTTCTACCTATTTTCCAAGGTCGCATGAACGACCAGTTAACATTTCTTCTGCCAGGGTTAGTACACAAGTATTCATGCAAATAGACTAATTTTAAACTAAATATGCTTGTATCTTCATATACTTAGGTTCCTGATATAAAAGCTACTTAGAGGGGAATGTTCAGTCCTGTTGCCTTATTCTTCCACAGTCTTAACACCTTGGATTTAGGAAAAATCGTGTTTGTATGACCTTAACCAGTAGGGAAACGGTCGCTTTTACAGGGTGCTTATTTGACACAAAGTCGATTTGTCAATACTTCAATGACGCTTATTAAACACACAGGCCAGTTCTTACTGCATTCCACTTTGAGGGATTTAATCCTAATCTTCATTTCTTGCTAGCTACGGATTATCAATTGCTTTCAAACTTAAAGCCATTAGTAAAGTGGTCCTGCTGGCCTTCTACATATTAACCCTTATGCTGGTGGTGGCTAATCTGGCCAATACAAATGATGTAAAAAAGCTGAACAATGACTGATACCCTGGCACATGGGTACTCATCTGAGAGTACTCAGCGAGAGGTATCTAATGAATACCAACATGACAGGATTTAGATGGTAATCAAAATCTTTGCATCCTTGTACTTTGGACGAATGTAGCCTTAGCATTGGAAAGGTTAACAGATGCTCCGATCAGAGTATAAGTTTATCGATCAACTCATGGTAGCACTTCTGTAAGAACTGTAAGAAATTTGCTTGAGGCATACTGTCTTGCTAAGTTTGCATGTCGCAATATTTGTAACCTAAGGCTCATGAAAGTGTGACAGCTTGGACAGGCCTGTTTAAGAGGGCTTGATTGATTCGGCCTGTCGCAAGTTTCGAAGCCTCTGGCGCATGCTGGTGGGACAATGCGACAGTTGGACACCCCTGATAGTTTGAAAAGTCTGTATGACAGTATGTGATTGACCCAGCTTTATTTGGGCTGATTGCTCTCAGAATTTGTATGCTATGAAAATTTAAAGCTGGAAAATATATTGCTATGATAAATGGTAGTGTTAAAGGTGCTGGTTTTGTAAATAACATATATAATGTGTTGATGGGTAATATGATCTGTCACCCATTTGCATCAAGAGCATGTGTTGATAGCCTTAAACATATGGTAACTATTCAGTATTACACTAATATACATTGTGATAATATATTTAAAACATTTGAAGAGGGATTGCTGTATAAAGATATTCCATTTTTGTGAGAATATGTGTATAGGTTCATGAAACTGCTGAACTAGTTATCATAATTCTTAATCCAAATCATAAAGGGGTCAATTAGAAATGCATTCTGGTTATATGGATGTCAAAGCAGAGAAATAGAAGCGGTGATTTGTGGTAAAGTCAAGAAAGGATGTTATTCTCCAGGAGAGGATCCTATCAACACACTATTACTTCAATCAGTGTGACTTCGATAATCGGGGCCTCAGCCAGGATTTTTAAAATGCTTGTCCAAAACGGCATTCAATCAATTTCTGCCCATTCAGATTTATAGCTACTCAGCTTCTTCAATTCCTTATATCAACTACATTCGATAGCCTATCATGTCAAAAGGGCGAATTTACACTTCAGCCATGTTTAAGAAGGTGGTCTGTAAGGAAAAGCTATGGTGATTATAGTCTAAACAAAAGAGTTAAGAAAATTATCATAATGTTTGCCTGTCCCAAAAAGACTTTCAGGAAACTGCCTGTCAAAAAGACGGGATGGACGAGTCATAGCGAAGTCCCTGCTTAGATTAGATTTGTTTTAGACCAAATATGGTATTATTAATAACTTTTTGGTCCATTGCCCTGAACTCTTACCTAATTCATTCTTCTACAGTTTCAAAGGTCATCTTGGTTGAAAAAGATTTTTGTTGTCCATACTGGTCTGAACTACCAAGTGTAGTACATCTATCAGAGACATATCCATATTATGGATAAATGGTTGACAAGTAAGGCCTGCAGGCTGCGGCTTTGCATATTTCATTGTCCCCCTGGTGGAAGAATCTGTAAGTTTAAATCAAACTGGTGATCTTGCTTCATTTCCCTGGGATCTTCCTCTTTGGTTGTGTCTTGAGGACATGCAAGGTCACCTTGCAATCTCTCTCTTTGTATCTGTGCCTAAGAAATAGCAATGACCCAGATGATATAGGTTGGTCTGGATTGACCCTTAGCAAGACTTGTTACAAGTTTGTCCTAATGCAAGACTCATAACAGCCAGCTATTTTGGTGATATTTTGTTAAATAAGGTATCTGTTGGATGATATTTGAAAGAGAGAGAGAGAGGGTTGGGTTGGGTTGAGTTGGGGGTGGGATCTATTGCCAAGAATCCCTCACCAAGAAGGAGGAATGCCTGTGAACCAGGCTAGATGTCTGCTAGCTGGGAGGTTGTCCTGCATGATATGCTGTATGTACACATTATAAGGTGGTCTGAGGACACCAGTATCATGAGTATGTGGATGGCTGGTGAAACCTACATCACTCTACTTCACAGCTTGTAGGCAAGTAGTGTGGATGGCTGACGCACACTTGGAGCATGGCTTTGAGGTCAACAGTATAAGAATGGTTGGTGTGGTGGCACGGATAGGGTTTAAGGACACCAGTTATCTAGGATGCACACTTAGAGCATGGCTTTAAGGACACTAGTAGGGGAATGGCTTTAAGGACACCAGTAGGAGAATGCCTTGATAAAACGAACGTCACTTCACTGCCAGCCGTCAAGTAGTGTGGATGCACACTTGGAGCATGGCTTTTAGGACACCATAGTAGAATGGCTGGTGAGGTGGGACATATTTTAAGGACACCAGTAGGGGAACGCCTTGGTGAAACGAAGGTCACTTCACTGCTGGCCGTCAAGTAGGCTGGACATATACTTGGACTTTGCCTGGCCTGATCAGGATGTACTGAGTGTTTAAAGAGCTTGCAGTTGAAGAACTGAAACACGATTTCCTCAGGGTTAAATGGCACTATCCCTTCACAGGATCTTAGTAGAGATACATCTCTGAATGAACTAGTATTGGAGATAAAGATGACGAATGTATATAGATATAAGGAAATGAAAGAAGCCAGTGTGCAGGAAGCATACCGACATCAAGTGGAGTTGCTGTCCTATTTGCATGTGCCATATTATGGAATGAGTTGTAGTGTGGGGGATTGCTTAGGAGAGCTGGTCTCGTATGCTGGACCACACTATGAGAAACGGTCGCAGGAGCAAAAACTCCACCAAAAGACAAGAAAAAGTGAAAACAAGGACTCTGAAAGTAGACAAAAACAATTATTGATAACTGACAACTTTTACAGTCGTGATTACGGAGGCCTTGCTACTACCCATTCTTTGGCGGTGTATGCCGGTATTGCGCTTGACGAGTGGTGGCAGAAGAGACAGAAGAAGAGAGCAGAACGGAAAAATGTAGAACAGAAAAAAGCAGAACGGAAAAAAGCAGAACGGAAAAATGCAGAAGGGAAAAATGCAGAACAGAGAAATGCAGGAGGGAAAAAAGCAGAAAATGATGCAGTGAAAATATGTTGTGTTGATGTCTGTCATGATGATACAGAGTGCAGTACAGGGAAAAGGTCGGGTATTTTATCTGACCAATGGTGGCAGAAAAGGAACAACAAGAAGGCAAAAAAAGAAGAAATGATCTCATGCCACGTTGATGTCTGTCATCAGAGTACATGGTGCTGTACTGGGGATAGGACTGGTATTTTAAATGACAAATGGTGGCAATCGAGAAAGGATGGGAATACCAAAAGGAAGGAGGAGGAAAAAGAAGTGGTGAGACCACAGTCTGTTGATGGATTTGGGGATGGTAGCCTGGACTATCACCCACAGCAGCATGGCAACAAATCCTGGCTGAACAAGTTTGCAAGAAGTGTAAAAAACTTATTCACTAAGTCAAGAAGGAAATTTAAGAATACAATGCAGAAATAGAATTAGAAATTACCATTGTCTTTTTAAAGACCATATGGAGATTGGAGAGAAGATCGAGTGTTCAATTGTTTCCTCAGAAAGAATCATACCTTTCATAACCCCTTCATGCCTACCAGTCAAAATATCCTGACAATTTCATTGTGACTAGAACATTCTTTGAAACATATATCAAGGAGAAAATTCATTCTTAAATAAACCCACAAACTAAACTGTTGGCATTCATTGGATAGCTCTCACTGAGTACTCTTAGCTGATTACCATACGCCCTGAGTACCATTTAAGGTTTCAGTCATTTTTCAGGATTTTTTTGCATCATTTTGTATTGGCAAAATTAGCTGCCTGCAACATAGCGGTTAATAGGTCACCATATCCAGGGTGAATTGAGGTGAGCTCTGCCATGCTGCTGTCCACATCTCTGCTAGCTATCACCAGGGGTGATCTGAGGTGAAACATTGATGGACGAGGTGGCCCAGTTCTTAACCCATTTACACTCAGAGCGGCCAAAAGAGGCCTGACGATTTTGGAAATATTTCCCTTACAAAAGCATTTTTTTGAAAATATTTGAAAGAGAAATGTTGATCAGAAGACAAACAACAAATCTCCTTCAAATATTTTGTGAAATTTTGCTTCATTCCCAAGCTATTTTCAAAAGTATGAAAGTAGCAGACGATATTTCGAGAGGAACTCTTGAGTGTGAATGGGTTAACCACTAGCATCAGGAATGCTAGCCTGGCCACTAGGCTTTGCTGTGTCTGAGGTGTCCAAAAACTGTTACTGGCCCTGTAGGACCAGAAACACCTAGGATCTACTGGTCCTGCAAAAATTTTAATGGCCCTACAAATATTCCTTTAATATAAAAAGAAAAAACATTGCATAAAATCTACAGACAACATTTCTTTTTATTTATTTCATCTTCATTTATTTCAAAAATATTTGGCACATTCTTGAGGGGAAACTTGTTAACAAGAATGTCCACAGATGTTTACAGGCCCTGTAGGACCAGTTGAGGTCTTTTTTTACTGGCCCTCAGCCATTTTGGAAATTTGTTACTACCACTGTTAACATTTAGCCCTCAATATGACACCCAGGCGCCTTGCGGTCCCTATTGGCTAAGAATATGGATGACACTGCACTAGGAGCATCTCAGAGAGAGATAGCTGACAGTCTGAGACAAGTCACATGTGCGTCTGCATGTCAAATTCCAGCAGCATGTAATCCAATGCTTACACCTTCATAAGGGCCTACTTTTGGTCATTTAATTCGTAGTGCTACAGTATTGATGAAAGAAGGATGTACATTTAGTTAAGCCACTATGCTTTCCTCTTTTTACCCATTTATGTGTAGTCCAATGCTCACATTTACATAAGGATAATTG